>JAJJWX010002374.1:1200000-1821752 GCA_023529315.1 Papaver bracteatum | reverse complement strand
ATTCCCAGAAATTGAGAGTCAAATAACATTGTTGTTCTTGTGTCCGAAAGAAATTGAAGATCGAGATATGAAGAAGCGATTAGGGTTAACTATTGATTCGGGGAGGTTAATGGCAGAGATGGAAAAGCAATTGAAGAACAATATCTGCTGGATGAATCACAAGAAGAAGATGGAGGTTGTGCTGTTATTAATGTTGAATCGAAGAGAGATCGGTTAGGGTTTGGTGTAATTAATAGAAGCGGCAGCAAGATTGGTTGATTGAAGATTAGGGTTTGTTTGGAATTACGGATCGAAGATGGGTTAACTCAATTTTTGGTGGTTGTTCTAATTGGCTGGTTAAGAAATTGAATCTCAAAGGAACTCATGATTTTCAGGGGTTGTAGATGAAATTGGAGGTTGGGTTTGCTAGTGGAAGATTCAAAGCAGGATTGCCTTTGAAATTGTAATTGATGTGAGCTATTCTTGAGATGTGGTAATTTCAAGTGAGGAAGATGGTTCTGTTAGCCGATTGAAGAACACAAACAAGAAATGGAAGCAGTTGATGTTGAACGCAGATGGGCTTGAGTTCGAATGAGTTACTGTTGCTCTCTGGTTTGAATTGAGAAGATAATCCTAATGCTGTTAGTGAAATGGGGTGGTTCTGATACTACCATTGAAACTGTTGAATCAATAAAACAGGAAGAAAGAAGGCGTATGCTGCCAAATTTGAATTGAAGCATGGTTTGTGAAAGAATGCCTTAGATGTATGCTAGGTTTTAACAGGAGAAGACCTAAGAATTGAGGCATTAAACAACATCCGGAATTGTCCTGTAATTAAACAGAACTCGGCGGAGTTCGGTTAAATGAGTCGACTCGAATGAGCTTACTGACCGATCTAGCGATTTGACTCGGATAAGTTAGATCCAGTAAGACCCTGACTAGACGAACTGACTCAGCTAAGTTACTTCTCCCTTTGACCTTTAACTAATAGTTGACTGACGGTTGACCTATTTGACCGTTAGTCACAACTGTTGACTAACAGATATTCCCAAGGAGAGAATCTCATGTGGCCGTGACAGTTCCTAGCCTATTTTTCGGCGAGCAAAAGTTGCAGAATTTTGTGTGGATTTCTCTCATGGGATATGAAGACTTGGGTTTGGAATTGGATGAAGAATTGGGCTTGGATTTGGAAAGAGGAGATGGAAGATTTGAGAAAGGCTTGGATTTGGAAATTGAGCTACAAAAGGAAAGGGATTCTATTCCTTGGAAGATATGGAGAGCATTGAAGCCTATAAATAGAGAAGTTCTCTACTTTTCTATAGACACTTACACACTTCCATACACTTAGATGCACTTAGATACACACATCTTTTGCATATCTTTTGCACACTTTTCTTTTCTTTATTCTTTGTGTGAACTCCTTAACATGAGTAGCTAATTTTATTGATTGAGGATGAATTCCTAGTTCTTAACATGTTTTGAGTTTTGTTTTAAATCTACTTTGAATTTTCACATGATTATCGTTTGTTTTTGCTATTAAGAGTGTTTATGATTGATTGATAGGTTGTTTAGGATGCATACTAAATTGATTTGTTAATCCAATCTAAAGCTAGTGAAAGTTAGGGGATAAGTAATCGTTTCTTGACTCTTTACACAAGTAGAAAACACAAGACCTTGCGGAGGGATTCCGTGGAGCAATTGTGTGTGAAAACAACACTAGAAAGTGGACCAAGCGAACCGAGTCTAACTACTAGTACTAAACCTAAGTTCATAAATCTTAATGCGTTGAATTACATCTTGTAAGAACCTCAAGGTGGTTCTTTTGAATAGAATCTGATAACTAAAAGCGAACCTGTTACTCGGTGAAATAAGGAATTTTGGGGTTAGCTAAAGCGAACCTGCTATCCTACGGTTGGTGATAATCAGGACTAATAAGAAGTGGAAAAGAACATAACTTTAATCATTGTTTTGCAGTCAAGAAGGATTCCTTGATCTATTCTCTCTTATTGATTTCAAATTTACACTTTTAATTTTTTGTTTATTTATTTTCTTTTCTTTTTACTTATCTAAAACATACCCCCCTTTGTGACATTATAAGACAACTAGAATCTCGTGCTCCTCGTGGGATCGATCTTGACTACCCTATATTACTTGTTAATTAGGTAGTGAAATATTAATTAATTTGTTGTGGTTACGACACACATACATTATCTCGTAGAAATAATTTAAAAAAACTTGAAAATATAATTAACATGGTTAGTAGATGTATAAGGTACAAATATTATTGCCCTTCGTGAATCGGTTCAGTCACAATATGCATACCGGTTTGTAAACATTTAACCAAACCGAGTTCCGGAGTTAACAAAACTTTTAAAGTTTGCATATTGGAAACCTTAAGACTGTCACTGGTCTCAAAGTTCACATAACTAAATCGGTTTGTGTACCAGTTTGGAAATATAGTTGAGTTCAGGAACACAAAACAGTTTTAGTTTGCGTACCGGTTTGGAAACAAACCCGGTTCCGTAACCACAGTTCAAGAATGGTTTGCATACAAGTATGCATACCTATCCGGTTCACGAGTCAAACAAATTTTCATATGATATACATAAGAATATGTGTATCAAAAATATGTAAATCGATATATATATATATATATACTCTGTTACGTGTACGAGTATATGTAATACGGGTTCAGACATATAACAGTTTTCCCAGTTTGCAAGACTGATACCACTGTCTTGTTTCAGAATCTATAATAGTTTTATATTTCTCTCTAAATCGATTCGAGACATTCCTGAATATCAGTGACACATATCACTATTCCAGGTTATTTCCTAATGATAAACTTGAATCATTATTTTGATTCCCGAATAATAAATTGTCTTTAACCTAAATTCATCAAGTATGAACAAATATTCATTAAGCTTAGTCATTATATTTCGAGAACTAATTATCAAGTTAAACTTGACTCGAAATTCTTGTCTATACATAATAGTATAATTTGTTATGCGACAACATCTCAAATGATAGAAAAGTGAATATAACTTGAGATATAGGTGCTTCAGTCTTAAAGCACCTTTTGTTGATGAAGTTCTCCAAAAGCTTCGGTTGCTCTTCGCCTTCAAACGGTAGAACACAATGATGACTTCTATGATCCACTATTTCTCAACTACATTTGTATCCTAGTTCGGGACTTAACTAATTGTAGATTGGAAATCAAGATATAGTTTTGACAACAAGCTTGAGATAGCAACACTTGTGAGTTCGACCGAGCAATGCTCTAACAATCTCCCCCTTTGTCAATCTTAGTGACAAAACTATCAATACATATGGATAAAAAATAAAGTTTCAAAAACTTCTTGAATCCAATATGTCTTGATTTCCTTGGATTCTTCAACTGCTTAAACTCTTCATAATTTCAAGCTGTAATGATTCTGAACGTGTTCAACTCAGCATCGTTGTTGTGGAAGAACCGATTCCATAGCGATAACAACTTTTGAAAACAAATATTCTCAATCGTCGTTATACAAAAATATAGTTTACTTCTCCAAAGTTCAATTGTATCCCAACTCTGAAGTAATACTACAGTTATATGTTTATCCCCATTAATCAATACTTACATCTTTTTCATAATAGGTAAAACCTATAAATTATTGATTCACTCCCACTTACATAATGATCCGTAAACCATATGTATGTAACATGAAACTACTAAATAATTCTCCACATTTTTGTCAATAAAATTAACAAAGGTACAAAAATCGCGGGATTGTAATGAATACAACCAAAAGATATGTCAAGTTTTAAGGAAGTTTTGAGATTCCACATTATAAGATAGTTAAAATGCAACTCCTCATTTCAACTTTTTTAGATGATATCACATAGTAATAAATACTTAGCGGTCATCTAGGAGATTAAAAAGATACAAGCATCCCCTTTCAAATTCTACAACCATACACCCCACAAAGATATATCAATTATGCACAAGTTCATTTAAGAACTTTTCCCCATTTGATGTCATTCCCAAGAGAACAACATGAATGACCTTACTTTATAAAACTAAGGATTTTGTTGGACATTAACAAATCACATGGATTTGTATCTGAAAGTCGACTTAAAATAATCTATACGCCAGTTATGGACAAAAGATAATTTTGATCGATATGACTCAACATAAGAGAATCTTACGGAGTGTGTCAAGCAGTAAAAACACAGAAGTGTGATCACGGTTAGATCAATACTGTGAGAAAATTCTCAAAGAGTTTGTTTTATTTTTCGTTTAAAAAAAACGTAATAGATTTAGCTTCTGAGCATATATGAAATATCACCTCGATTCACGAAAACATAAAGGCACATATATTTCATAAATTTTTTGCAATAATTAAACCAATAATTATTACATACTGCAAGTTCATCTTCCAACAACTCTAGAATTTAAATAAATAAATATAAAAACATGCAAGATGAAAATCGTCGGAAATAACTTGTGTAATCATAATTTTTGCTATACCAAACCCTAGTTATCCTTCAAAAATAAGAATAAATTATCACAAGAAGTTTCCTAGTATTTAAAAGAAGCAAAAAAAAAGTCACAAAAGGTTTATTCATGTTCTTCATTGTCGAAATCACCCATAGAAGCTTGAATCTTGTCTATTTCTTCCTTGATGTCGGGAAATTTTGTAGCAATCACACATAATTATTTTGCATACCGTTTACCTTGCAATTGATCTTGCAAACATCCATGTATATTCGTTGAAAAAAGTTCAAGGTTGTTGCATCACAAGAACCGTCAAGAGGTGAAATATATTCCCTTTTTCTTTTGTTCTCGTTCGTCCTCATACGTTTGAATGTACTTTCACAAACTAAAATGGGAACTCCAATAGAGTTTCCAATTGGATCAATGTCTAATTCTCCACAAATGCATTCAATAAGACAAGGAAACCCCAATTTCTTCTTGTTGGATAAGGTCATTATTACTATTTGATAAATGATCCATCCATAAATTTCAAGAAATTGAGCACCCATTTTAAGAAAATAAACCAACTATGCAAAGTCATGACTCCAATGAGCATCTTCCATCATGGAGGGACAAATATTTAGAATTCCAAACTTTCCAAAGACCTTAAAAGCCATGCTAAGCTCTTCGGTAGGAAACTTCCTATCTTTCCAACCAACACTGTTTCCACAAAGCTTGAGAGAAATGGTTTCACATGATGGTTTTTCTTCCTTTGGTCTTGGAACACGAAAATTACCAATTGGAATATTAGTGAATCTGAAATTAATTCTCGAGTACATCGATCCTTTCTCTTCCAATCATAGTTTTAAAACATAACTTCTTAAGATCAACATCATAAATGTTTGCATAAAATACTTTTGTAAGTAAATCAAATCCTTTTCCAAAACCATAAAAGATATTTCATAGTTCATACTAGATCTTCACTTTTAGCATACCATTCTTTTAATTTTCTTTATAGAATAATTTCTCTAGTAAAACTTCCCTCATAGGTTTCATGACAATCCTTACTAACAAATCTCACCCTAGGTTCATATTGAATATAGGGTTCAAGGATCTTTTTAGGCTTGAGTTTATTACTAACTCCTTTAGTTCGTCCCATAATTGTTTATTATAAGCGCAAGGAGAAGATATTTGATCTTACTTGAATGGCTCCTTTTGAAGATGATTGCTTGATTTGCCTTCAATACTTCTTGTTATTAAGAAAAACAAGACAAAAATTAAGAAAAGACACCCTTCAAATCAATATGACAATGCCCCGGTTCGGGAACCCTAACTCAACCTCAATTCCCGTTCATGAAATCCAAGAAGAAGAAGGAGTGGGGGGAGTACGCATACTCTTTATAAAGCCTTAATGGGCTTGGCCGGGTTTGGGTGCAGAAACCTTTTTTTTTTTTTTAATATTCCGTTAGAAATACATTATCATATCAAGTTTTGAATTCCGTACCAACTAATTTTCACTTTAAGAATATCAATTTAATAAGATAATTAATCTTATTCTTAGCTTAATGAAAATATTTCAGAGCACAGGAGATATTGATATTCATTGAATTTAGAAGTGCTGCAATATATTCCAATCTTATGACATTTAAATTGGAGCAAGCTCAACAATATGTGATGTTTTGATCACTTTTGATTACAAGAACCTTCCTTCATCCAGGGTAAAATACCACATTCAAACATTTGATAGGTAAAACACGAAACACTAATACAGACAGAAACAACCCTTTACAACTGCTTGCCCCTTCTTAAGATAGTTACATGATAAGGTGATTCCAAGATCTTGCTAACAAGAGATGGGATGAGAAAGATGCTCACGAACCACACTGGTGTAACAATTTCCTAGTTCTGTTTTTTTATCCTCATAATGATCAAGAGATGATATTTCATAGCCATCTGGAGTAGTCAAGACTGTTGCAGACATGTAAGATTTTCTAAGATGCCCAGGTTTGACACACTAATAACAAGTCTTATCAGAGACTGAAATCTGAATGGGGACCTCCTTACTTATGATCACTGCAATGTAATCCAAGAAATTAAAGTTTTTTAAAAAACTAAAAAAAAATTTTTGTCTACAAACCTTCTTTTGTTGCATTCCTTAAACAGACTGTTTAGCAATATTTTAAGACAACGGGGCTTCCTACTCTTAACATGAGGTTTCTTATTTTTAATAATTTCAGAGGATTCTTTAATTTTTCCTGTTAATTCTTTACAATCACTCAAGTTATTAGAAATATTTAATGAGTTAAGAGCATCATGTGAGACAGTAAGTCTTGAGGAGAATAAATTCTGAAGAATCATTAAGGAATTCTGGTGTGTGTTTTAGAGATTTCGTTTATGTTCATATAGTCAGACTGCTTCAAACACAGACTTATTAGGTCTTAGCGTGTTTTCATGCTCTGATACCAATTGAAAATGCGGGGGTACCAAACTACACCACCACTTTTTTCTTAGGCAATATGTATGGACAAACTCAATACAACTCCAAGAGTTAAACTCAATTAAGGAATAATATCTTAGAGTTATATCTCTCTCTTGTGATTAGAACATTTACCGAATCAAATCCATAAACCTAACCACAAAGAGATAACTTGGACGGTACCAAAGACCAATGTCCAAGAATAAATCAAGTCGTATCCACCAAACTAGGTCAGAGGTCTCTACTATGATTGATCAACGTATAACCTGTGATATTTCAATTATAAAGATAAACAATATAATGCGGAAAAAAAAAAACACAGACACCCGAAGTTTTGTTAACGAGGAAACCGCAAATGCGGAAAACCCCCGGGACCTGTTCAGATTGAACACCAAACTGTATTGAGCCGCTACAAACACTAGCCTACTGCCAATTAACTTTGGACTGGAATGTAGTTGAGCCCTAAAAGGTATCCCACAAATTAAGGTACAGTTGCGCTCCTTATGCCTCTTTAATCCCAGCAGGACTCCGTGCAAATGATTACCTTAGCTGACGTTACACTAACTAAGAGTTGCTTCAACTCAATTAAAGACTTTAAACCAAATCTTCCTCCCAAAATTTAAGCCTATATATGATTTCCTTTTACAATCAAATAGATTGATCAAAGGTATGGAAATTAAAAAAGTGGGGGTCTAACAACCACACCCAATATTTCGTTTTGGCAATCTGTATGGACTAACTATAATATATTTCCAAGAGAATCAACTAGATAGTCAGACTCAATCAAGGAAAATACATCCAAGAGTTATATCTCTGTTTCTCAATGTAATTAGAAAATCAAACAGATAGAAATCCGCGAGCCTGGTTATAATGAGAAACAACTTGTACGGTATCAAAGACCAATGTTCAAGTGTCAATAAATTTATATCAACAACCAAAGGTTGGATTATCTAATTGATTGAACTACGCACAACCTGTGATATTCCAATTATATAAACAAATATATTGCGGAAAATAAATTACACAGACACCAGAAATTTTGTTAACGAGGAAACCGCAAATGCATAAAAACCCCGGGACCTAGTCTATATTTGAATACCATACTGTATTAAGACGTTACAGACTCTAGCATACTACAAGTTAACTTCAGACCGGAATGTAATTGAGCCCTAACCAATCTCACACTGATTAAGGTATATTCGCATTCCTTACGCCTCTAAATCCCAGCAGGACTCTATGCACTTGATTCCCTTAGCTAATATCACCCACAACTAATAGTTGCTACGACCCAAAGTCGAAGAATTGATAAACAAATCTGTCTCACACAGAAAAGTCTATGGAATAGATAAATCAGTCTCCCACAGAAATACCTACGATTTTTTGTTCTGTCTTTTGATAAATCAAGGTGAACAAGAACCAATTGATACACCAGACTTGTATTTCCGAAGAACGGCCTAGTAATATCAATCACCTCATAATAGTCTTAACTGTATGGTAGCGGAACAAGATATTGTGGAATCACAAAGAATGAGACGAAGACCTTTATGATTACTTTTTATCTTACCTATCAAAGATTAAATCTCGAGCAAATATTAGAGAAGATAATACTCAATACGATAGAACAAAGTAAGATCAGAACATGCAATTACAGAGAAAATAGTTGGGTATGGATTTAGAATCCCAATGAAGTCTTTAAGTCGTTAACCTATAATTGTTTTAGAAAAACCTAGGTTAAAGAAGAATCGACTCTAGTCGCAACTAGTATCACACATGAGGTGTGGCGATTAGGTTTCCCAGTTGCTAGAGTTATCCCTTATATAGTCTTCAAATCAGGGTTTGCAATCAATGTTACCTTGGTAACAAAGCATTCCATATTCACCGTTAGATAAAACCTTATTAGATTCAAGCTAATATCTTTTAACCATTAGATTGAACTTGTTACACACAAATGAAATCTACCTATATTCAGATATGGGTAACCGTACCTAAACGTGTACACTTGGTTGGCTCAACAATGATTAACCGAAGTTAGCCATATGAACACTTTCATATTAACCTTGTTCATCTTAATCACAACTAGTTCAAATGACTCAAATGAAACTAGTTATAGAGTTGTTAAATTGTTTATATTCTCATACAAGTATACAAGAAACAATTGAAGCAAAATCGGTTTTGATTCACTCGAATGGATTCATGAACATTATCGCCACAATTTGCAAAGATTTCATTCCTTATTACATAAATGTATTTTTTCATGAATACTCAAGTATGCAAACGGGTACGCATAACTGAGTTCCCGGACTTGATCTTGTTCGCCAATATGCAGGTACGCATACTAGCATTCATAACCGAACTCAGTTGATACCAGTATGCATATGGGTAGTTCTTTAACTTCAACTGTTGAATCAGTACACATACGGTTATGCATACTCAATTCCAGGACTTGGATTATTCTTGCAACAGTTCGGATACAAGTACGCATACTGTGATATATCCAATGAAAGGTTAATTGTTCTAAACTTCCATTTCAATCATTGAAACATTCTTAGAAGACGAGAATAGATGTCTCACACAAATTATTAGCTTCAAAACAATTTTCAAGTGATCAAATGACCAATACGAAACATTTCGAGTCTACATCAAATGACTGTCTCACACAAATCATGTAAGATGCTACCAGGCGATTTGCACATGATCATCTTTTGACTTTCGTCAAGAATAAAAGATGAACTTGGTTAAAGAGAAATCTTACCAACACATATTTAGAGAAATATGTAAGCGGGTTAAAATCAGCTCGAAATATCATATGTGTATAAAGTAAAGTCTATATAGCTGTACGACTTTTGTCTCAATAGGAGATAGAATATAAATAGACTTCTGAGTGATAGATGAGTTCAAGTCTCCACATACCTTTTGTTGATGAAGTTCCACAAGCTCCCCTTAGTAGTTCTTCGTCTTCAATCGATGAACGTCATGAAGTCTAAAACTCAACTACACATTCTATCTTAATCCGAGATATAGCTATAAGTTGACTATAATTCAAGACTTATAGTTTTGACAACTAAACTTGAAAAAAAAGCTTGAGACAGCAACGCTTGCGAGTTCGAACGAGCAGTGCTCTAACAATCTCCCTGTTTATCAATTTTAGTGATAAAACTATCAATACACATGGATTAAAAAATAAATAAACTTTGTATATTCTCTTCCAAATGCTTGATTTCCTCGGTTCTTCAACATTACTCGAAATATTCATCACTTCCAAGTACTCTAGTGATTCTGAACGTGTTCAACTCAGCATTATAGTTGTGGAAGATCTGTAGCCATAACAATATATAAAAACAAGATGTTTTCGTATTGTCATAAGTGTCATAATATTATTACACAACATCAAAGTTCAATTGTATCACAACTTTGACAATTATACTATGGTGATACGTATCACTCCCCCTTAGTCAATACTTTATCTCATAATGAAAACCACTCCCCCTTACATAATGATTCGTAAAACATATGTATTTGTAATGTGAACTACACAATAATTCTCCTCCTTTTTGTCAATATAAATTGTCAAAGGTACGAAAACTAGCGGGATCATAATGAAATTCTCGAAGAGATACTTCATCATGACTAAAAGAGAACATATAAACTTTGTTTCGATGATTTTGTATAGTCGAAACTTAGTGTATTCATCAAGGAGTTTATAAAGATACAAGGTAACTCCTATAATATTCCACATCCGCACTTCCCACAAAGATTTGGCAATTAAGCACAAGTTCAATTAAGAACTCTCCCCCATAAAATGTCATTCCCGAAAGAACAACAAGAGCGACCTTACTTTTACAAGAAAAGAAGGATTTCTTTGGACATTGACAAATTACATGAGACATGAATTTGTATCCATAAAACTCAATTAAATTAACCACAAAAAAACCTCAATGATTAATTTAATCGGAAATGCTCAACATAAGAGAACTTACGGATCCGTACAATACTTTCACTTGGAAGTGGATCAGGCAAAGATCAATACTGCAGAATTTTCAAAAATTCATTCTATTTTTCATCAATATTTGCATAATGATACCGTAGACTTAATCTTTGACATATATGGGACAATCATAGTTCACGGACGTAAACACACATATCCCATAACATTATTTGCAATATATGAAATCAATAAAGATTAATAATGAAAAACCATCTTCCAAATAAACTTAGAATTTAAATAACTAAATCTAAAAACATTGCAAGATGAAAATCATTGGAAATAGCTATGTGTAATCACAATAATTGTTATTTCAAACCCTAGTTATCCTTCTTAAATCACAAGAATAAATTCTCATAAGAAGTTTCCTAGTCATTAAGACCTCTGCAAAATTCTTTATCGTCCCCGAACTCCTTGTCGTCAACAGTCATTGGAACGTAAGGTTCGTGGAGAAATGAGTCAATTCCAACAAACCTTCTTGACGGATGTCGAACCAGGGCCTTCTGAATTTCAAGAGTTCTTAAAACAATAGCCTTTATTTTCTGAATCTTCTTCTTTGTTTCCTTCAATTCTTCAAGAACACCAGAAAACTTTTGAAGATTAGAGAGGATAGCCCTTGGTTTCTTCATATTCTTCCTTTTCTCTCTTCAAAGTTGTAGAGGAAGGAGACTTATATTTTTCCTTCATGATTGATGGCTTAACAATCATATTAACATCTTTTCCATCAGAAGACATGATGCTTGGAGTCTCCATACAAGTATGAAATTGTGAAAGAAATACACAAATAAAGCTCAACAAGCAATCTTGTGATAAAAAGAGTTTTCAGGTAAGGAAAAATGAATGTAGGGTTAAAGAACCTATATAGAATAGGATTCATGTACGACCAATTCATAGCCCTAAAGCAGGTAGAATTTTCGATTTAATCCTCTTTTAAGGGAAAAAGGAAAACCTTTTAAATACCAATTTATGATATGAAAGGATCAACAGTATTCCAAAAACACAAAGAAGAGAAAAATAACACAATAATTTTTTTCTTATTCTAAAGCCCGATCTGTGCACATCTATTATCTCTTTGAATACAGGCACATGAGACAAGATACACCTTCAACGCAGTTAAGCTGGGTTGGGGTGAACAATAATTTGTCCTCCATATTCTTCTTGTATGGAATTCTTAATACTCTTTTTCACAGAGTGTTTAGACCTTGTTCTTTTCTGTAAAGGCCTAATTTTTCCTTTAGAAATTAACTTTTTCGGAGAAGTATTGAGTTTACATACCTAAGATGAATTAGGCTTATGAACAAGTTTGAGCTTGTTTGTTAATCGATTTGCTCTCCGTTGAAGTTTTTTGACATATCTTATTTTATGCTTGTACTTGTAACACTGAGAGAGTTCATGACCCTTAAAAGTATAATAAGAACATGTCAATATGGAGGACGGTTCAGACACCATAGCTGAGCATGCGGGTAAACAAATTGAGGTACCTGAAACATGTGAAATAGAATTTTCAGTAGACATGGAAAAATTTATTTTATCCTCCATAGTAGTTGACGAATTTTCTCCAGGAAGAATATCAAGATTGATATACGTATTGCTACAATTATCAAAATCTATATTTTCACCAAGGAGTGCAACACTTGACTTTTCATCTTCATCTGAATCACAGTGATCAGAAATCTCATCAAGAGTTGCAGCAAGACCTTTGTTCCCAGTGTATTTTCTACGATTTAGACACTCATTAGAAAAATGACCAAAACATTTACACTTAAAGCACTGTGGCATATCCTCATCATCAGTATCGACGGTGCCAATGTTTTTAGTAGGAGTACGGTCATGAGGTTTGACTGATAACCTGGGTTTATCTCTGATGTATCGTTTACTTCTCTTCAAAAGAAGATCTCTAAACTGTCTTGTGATCAGTGAAACTGAGTTATGAAGATCTTCATCTAATGAACCAGTCTCAATAGAATCAACAACAAAGTTGCAAACACTTTTACTTTTGTCAAGCAATTTAGTGTTCTTTTGTTCTTTGAAAGCAATATCCTTCCAAGATTTGGATGTATGCTCATGATCAAAGATCTTTAACTTCCCAACAAGAGTATTTCTGGAAAGAGTATTAAGGTTATTTCCTTCAACGATGGCATGTTTCTTAGAATCGTATTTGGCTGGCAACGATCTGAGAATTTTCATCACAATGTCCTTTTCAGGAATAGTCTTACCCAATGCAAAAGATGTGTTAACAATTTCAGACACTTTGTGATTAAACTCATCAAATGAATCTTCATCAGCCATACGAAGGTTTTCCTAATTGGAATTTAGCTTTTGAAGCCTAGCTTCTTTCTCAGAGGAATTTCCTTCGAATATAGTTTTTAAGATATCCCAAGCTTTTTCAGACTTAGTGCACATAGTCACATGGTGCTGAAGATTTGGGGTAATGGCATGGATGATAGCATTTAATCCGTCAGAGTCTTGCTTTGCAGCGAGAATCTCGGCAAGATCATATGCACCAATATCCTTTGGAACAGTTACATCGCCTTCTTTGACAATCGAAGGATCATAGCCATTAACTACACGAACCCATGATTAAAAATCACGCGCTTGAAGAAAGGCACACATAGAATTTTTTTTTACCATGGATAATTCGAGCCATCAAAGATTGGTGGTACGTTTATAGAGATAGCGTTTCTATCCATAGAGTCAGATTGCTACAAACACGGACTTATAAGGCCTTAAATGTGTTTGCCTACTCTGATAACAATTGAAAAATCAGGGGGTCTAACAACCACACCTAATATTATGTTTTGGAAATATGTATGTACTAACTCCAATATATTACCAAGAGAATCAACTAGACAGACATACTCAATCAAGGAAAATACATCCAAGAGTTATATTTATGTTTCCCAATGTAATCAGCAAATCAAACAGATAGAAATCCACAAGCCTGATTATTATGAGAAACAACTTGAACGGTACCAAATACCAATGTTCAAGTGTCAATTAATTTATATCAACAACCAAAGGTTGGATTATCTAATTGATTGAACTATGCACAAATTGTGATATTTTAATTATATAAACAAATATAATGCGGAAAAAAAAATAACACAGACACCAGAAATTTTGTTAACTGATAGGATTCGTGGAATACCAATTTATATAATAATAACCGCAATCGCACGGTGTATGTAATAATAACCGCAATCGCACGGTGTCTAACTAGTAGACATGGGCAAGTACGGGTCGAACCCACAAGGAGCGGTGGAAATACTGTAATCAATATCTCTAATAAATTAACCAAGAATAATATTTTTGGATGTTTGAATTGGAAAATGAAATAATAAAAATTAAACTAAACTAATGGAATGAATCCAATGGATAAGCTGGTAACGAAGGTTTATAATATCCACCACTATTTATATTTAGTTACTGAAATGAAACATAATTCCTGAATATTTGTTTATTGTACATTCTATCGACATCATCTATTATTAGTATCAGAGTCGCAAATATCACTGGGTCACCCTAAGCATGGCACATCAAAAGACTAAACCAAAGCATGCACCATCAAATTGCGTTAGCGAGAAAATTATACGAAACTAAATTTAGGTTCTGATAGACTTTCGGGATTGCCTATATAATAAATTGCAATCACACGGTGTCTACAATGTAGACAGAGGCAAGTACGGGTCGTTCCCACGAGGAGCGGTGGAAATACTATAATCAATATCTCTAATCGACTAACTAATAAAAGATGTTTTTGATATTTTTAGAATTGAAAACGAAATAATAAAAATAAACTAATAAGATAAAATCAATGGGAAAAACAAGAACTGGGGTTTTATCAGATCCACCACTATTTCTGTTCAATTACTGAAATGAAACATAACTCATGAATAATTATTTATCGTTCGTTCTATTGACATAGCCTATTATATGTATTAGAGTCGCAAATATCACTGGGACACCCTAAGCATGACACATCAAAAGACTAAACCCAAGCATGCACCATCAAATTGTGTTAGCGAGAAAATCATACGAAACTAAATTTAGGTTCACCAATGATACCTGGCTATTCTAAGCATAACACATCAAAGGATTTAACCCCAAACATGGGATATCAAATAAGTAGACAAATATATTTGCAATCTTATAAATAAAGCACATAGATTACTGTATTGTATAGTTACGGCGAAGCAGCAACTATTTTCATCATTAAATCAATATATAAAATCACGGAGTTAATTTATTAAAATCATAATAGTCTCAAAACCATATGTATGCAAATTAAAAGTGGTCTAATGCTTAAAGTGTTTTCTACCAATAAACCCTAATTACAATATCTAGCACAACATAGAGATGGGTTTCTTAAAACCCATAAAAATAATAATCAAGAGAGAAAGGTTAAACCGAGATAATCATCGTCTTATTCTCTTGCTAGTACGCTCAGACCTCCAATGCCGCCGCATTCCTCTTCTTCGTCTGTCACCGACAAAGAATAGCCAAATCTTACTCCAAAACCCGCCCCCAATATATGTCGCTGTTGCGAGAAAACAATAGACCTATCTGCTAAGGCCCAGTCCAATGCACCAAACCCAACTTCCAAACTCAAGCCCTTCTAACTAAAGTCCAACTCCTTCTCAAGACCGAAAACAACAGCACTTTTATCCCAGTCCGGCGAATACTACTTCTTCAACTCCATTCATCCAATACTTTCCAGCGACGACAAGTTCAGACTCCATCCAACTGCCAAATGAATCCGAACCGTTGCACTGTGATTTTAACTCAAGTTCCCGTGTTCAGCTCGAGCTCAGAACTGTCTGAACCATTCGCCTCCGAAATAAATCAGTTAACATCCTTTATGTCTTCTCAAACCTTCCATCACCATCCATGCTTCTCTGATTTCTTGACAATACATAGCCTTCGTTAACAGTCGATCCTAAGTTGACTCCGTCTCCATTCAAACTCGAGTTTCTGTTCTTCCAACATCTTCTAAACTCCGACCACAACACCAACTCTACCGGCAACAACAATTCTTCTTCCTGCATGCCGCAGCTTGAACTGTACCCTCCATGAAATCTTCATCTCCTCGGCTGAATCTGCACATCACCTTCAAGCATTGATGTTGTCGTACCCAATCTCAAGATCGCAACAAAAAACCCTTGCAGAACTGTGATGTTGCTGCTCAGGCTTCTTCTCCCTGTGTAGCACCAATTCACCTCATTTCCTTCAAACACTTTCCTCCATCTATTTTAACTCGAACTAAATGTCACAATAGATCAACACCCATGTTCTTCCCTGTACATGCAGACCTAGCTTCGCAGCTCCATTATCAATTCTTCACCCTCCAGTAGATGTTCAACCATTCACAACAACAACCAACACAATTCTCCGCAGCTGTTCACTTTGCTTCATCGTAATTAACCCATGAACTAGACGTCCAGGCTAACAACTCTCCATTGATCGCAGAACTATATCGATTCTTCTCCATCACAGCTCTGGCCAAAGATGCTGAACTTCATCACCACTGTCCGGCTAAACCACCCCAATCATTTCCTGTCACAAACAATTAGAGAGCCATGAAGTACTTCTGCCCTTTGTCGATACAAAAATTCCTCCAACCTGTAGTATCAATCACCACCAACACTGATTTACCCAGAACTCACTTTTTTTTTTTTTTTTTATAAATAAAGAGAGAAAGTTACTGACAAATAGCAACAAGTGAAGGTGCCTCCCACATTTGAGGACTTTGAGATATTTCTCCGGCTCTAACAAGCCTTTGGAGATCAGGGAAATCCCCATATTTAATGGGCTTATACAGTACTTTTTCAAAAGATTTTAAGGAAATAATTAGATTATCTATTTTATCATTTGTTTTCCAGCTAATAGTTCTTGGACCTCCCTCTAGAGCTTTCATTATTTTCTGGTTGCACCCCAATAGATTTAGCTTTTTGCATTGTAGATTAACAGCCCAGTCTAGTGCATCCTTGGCTGCAATGCAGTCTCCTTCTTCTCTTCCATGTGTTCTGGTAGTTCTAGTGCTTCTTCCAAAAATCTCTCCAATAGGACCTACAATTAAAACAACAATGCTTGTTAGACCCGTGATATTATCATTTTCAGAGTGTAAAACAAAAGAAACCTTCATAGGCATAGAAGCTTGAGAAGCTTCTATCCTTCTCCCTAGAGGTCTAGTTCTGTCAATATCATTGAGCCTCATAGAAGTATTCAGATGCTCAATTATAAGTTTACTAGTATTTCTAGGGCAAGGTATCACATTTCTGAATACCATATCACATCTGGTTTTCCAGATAAACCAGCATATAGTACCACATAGGCTAGCCCAAGAACCCCATGGGGTATGAGAATTTCCCCTAGAGAACCAACTTTTTCACCAGTCAGTCAGGTTATTGAACCCATTACAAGAGTTATCCAGGTTTAAGGAGCAGTAGGACCAAACTTCCCTAGTAAAATTACAATGCATGAGAGAGTGTTCTCCAGTTTCTGGAGACCTCTTACATAAGGTACAAACAGGGTCAATGTAACTGATATATCTAGCAAGATAGGCACTAAAAGGAAGGATGTTATTTTTCATTTTCCAAATGAAGAATTGGATTCTAGGGAGAACCTTTAAATTCCAAATCTTGCATGCTAGACTATCTTTTGGATGCAAGTTTTTCCTATCAAGAAGATCATACAAGGATTTACTAGAAAAGTTTCCTTGGGGGTTATCAAGCCATCTAAGGGTATCTTCAATCTCTGGGTTAGGGTAGATAGTGAGAATTTTCGTTATCGTTTGCCAGTCAAATAACAGATTTAGCACCTCTAGATTCCATCTAGAATCAATCATCAAATCACTGACCATATTATAGTTATAAACAGACCCTACTTCAGCAAGGAAGATAGGATTACCATTCTCATCAGGTATCCACTTGTCCTTCCAAATGTGAACAGTTTTCCCATTACCAATTTGCCAAATACTAAATTGTTTTATAATCATGATGCCCTTGTAGACGCCCTTCCAAGCCCAAGAGGATCCCTCGTTACAAGTGGCATGAAAAGGATTAGTGTTAGGGAAATACCTCCCTTTCATGGTTTTAGAGAAGATAGAATCAGGTTGGTGAAAAAGTCTCCATCCATTCTTAGCTATTAGAGATAGATTCATCAGGTCTAGTTTCTTTAGACCATTACCTCCTTTTTCCTTACTCTTGCAAAGACCACCCCAGTCTTTAATATAAAACCCTTTCTTAGGACCTAGTTTACCCCACCAGAAGTCTCTAATGGTATTAGTTACTCTTTTAATGATAGTTTTAGGTAAGATAAAAGTAGACATAGTATAAACAGGTACAGATTCTAGGACAGCCTTTGCCATAATTCCTCTCCCAGGGGGGGACATAGAATCGCCTTTCCAACCCTTTAATCTACCCCCCATTTTGTCAGTTAGGTTATCAAAACACTTGATCTTAGACTTGTGGGTAAACAAAGGACCCCCTAGGTACTTATCATCAAGCCTTTTTTTTTTTTACTTGGAGGATGTTGATTATATCTCTTCCTAGACTGTTAGGCATATGGGGAGTAAAGAAAATTCCAGATTTAAAAAAATTTATCATTTGGCCAGAGGTACTACCATAGTCCTCAAGGATACTAAACAGATTCCTACTTTGAGCAATATTTGCCTTAGTAAAAATCAAACAGTCATCGGCAAACAACAGATGACTGATTGAGGGGCAATGTTTATTGAGTTTAAAACCAGAGATGAGACCAGACTGTTCATCCTTGGATAAGGTCATAGAAAAGGACTCCATGCACAAGATGAATAGATAAGGAGACAGAGGGTCCCCTTGACGTAAACCTCTGGAGGGTTTAAAAGGCTTACAAGGCACACCGTTGACCAGTATAGCGGAATTGCTGGTGCTTATACATTGATGTATAAGATTGCACCAAGCTTCACTGAATCCCATTCTGGTAAGAATAGCAATCAAGAAGTTCCATTCGACACGATCAAAGGCCTTGGACATGTCGATATTAAGGCCCATGAAGTGAGTTTTGCTTTTTTTTCTTTTCTTTCTCATAGCGTGAATTATTTCATGAGCAACAAGAATGTTTTCTGAAATAAGACGCTGTTTAACAAAAGCCGACTGATAAGGAGAGATCATTTTATCAAGGTACGGCTTCATTCTATTAGCAATCACCTTAGATATAATTTTATAGACTATGTTACACAAACTAATTGGTCTATAGTCCCCGGGACCAGTAGGGTGCAAAACTTTGGGAATGAGAGATATATGAGTCTGATTCAGTTTGGTTAGCATATGGCCACTAGCAAAGAAGGCTTGGACAGTTTCTATGACATCAGTTTTAACCACAGACCAGTTTTTTTGAAAAAAACAAGCGGGAAAGCCATCAGGACCAGGGCTCGAATTTGGTAACATACCAAACAGAGCCGAATGGATTTCCTCCTCCGTAGGAGTCAGCATCAGTTGCACATTTTCCATAGGAGAGATCGAAGCAGGGATAAGGTTGACAATTTCATAATTAATGATGGGGCTAGAGGTAGTAAGCAGGGACTCAAAATAATTATTAAGGAAATTAGAAATCTCATTCCTCTCTTCCACCCAAATATTATTTCTATCATATAAACCTACTATGTTGTTTCTCCTTTGTCTTATGATGGCATTTTGATGAAAATAGTGGGTATTTATATCACCTAAGAGGATCGTATTTTCTCTTCCTTTTATTTTCCAAAGTTGTTCTTCATAGTCATTGAGTTTTTGTATTTCATTCTTGGTGTCTATGAGAGATTGATCATTCAATCTCACATTAGGATTGGACATAATTTGTTCTAATTGTTTATTCATCTTATTAAGATTATTTTTTATTATACCAAAGTCATTCCTATTCCACCTACTGACTTCTCTTTTAACAACATCTAATTTTTTGACCAGAACAAAGGCTCTAGAGCCCTGAAAGCAGGTTTCCCAGGAGAACTTAATAATGTCTCTACACTTCTGTTCTTCCTGGAAGAGGCCAAAAAATTTAAAATGTTTATATCCACCCTGACTAGGTATGATAGTGTTTAAAATAATGGAGGAGTGGTCAGAGCCTAAATGGTTTAGGTGTCTAAGGCTAGCATTGGGGAACATAGCTATCCAAAGACTATTGGCCATTCCCCTATCTAGTCTCTCCTCAATATGGTTATTTCCCTTCTGATGGTTAGACCAAGTAAAAGGATAACCAAGAAAGCCTAT
This sequence comes from Papaver bracteatum, assembly GCA_023529315.1. Taxonomy (NCBI): domain Eukaryota; kingdom Viridiplantae; phylum Streptophyta; class Magnoliopsida; order Ranunculales; family Papaveraceae; genus Papaver; species Papaver bracteatum. Next base: position 1,801,617 of record JAJJWX010002374.1, on the reverse strand, counting down.
GTCTATGAGACCATCATTACTAAGCAGAGAGGAATATTTTCTGATAACATTTGTATTAGCAGGACTACCTCCTCTTTTTTCATTCTCATTTAGCATAACATTGTAATCACCTAAGACAAGCCAAGGTTTATTCATAGTTTGACCCATTTGGTGTACCAACCTCCAAGAGTCATCCTTTCTACTATCCTTATAAGGACTGCCATACATACAAGTTAATAACCATTCAGACTTGGATTTTTCGTCCCATACACTACAATTTATCTGATTATCATCCCTATAAAGAACAGTAAGCTTAACAGTTTTATCCCAAGCGACAGCTAAACCCCCTGCCCTACCAATAGGGTTTTGAAAAACATGGTTATAAAACATAGAAGAATGTAGTGTATTTTCTACAAAATCATGCAGTTGTTTGGTTTCAGATAAAAATAATATGTTCGGTTCATGGGAGTTGATAAGTTTTCTTAATTGTTGTCTAGTGTGAGATGGTCCTAGACCTTGACAGTTCCATGACATAATTATAACAAATTGCCAAAAATAAGAGACATTGGGATAAACCAAATTCATGAAATTGTTAGGTCTGACAAAGAACTTCATAAATCGCACAGGGGGTTGCATAGAAAAATGAAGATATAGAAGAAAAACCTGATTTGCGTCAATCTTACTGGTGCGCCTATTCAGCATTTTACTAGGTTTAGTAATAAAAATACTGTTGTTTAGGCTCACCTCAGCCGAGCTTTGAACATCAATATTAGTTTGTGGCAAAGTAAATTTACCAGAAGAAATTGTTAAGAGTTTATCATGAATGAAGGTTTTAGGGTCTCGAGAAATTGCACTGTTAGTGGTGTCTCGAGTACTGGTCCTATTGGTGTCTCGAGTACTGGTCCTAGTGGTGTCTCGAGTAATGGTCCTAGTGGTTTTAATGGGAACAGATAGTGGAGTGTAGAGTAACGGTCCTAGTGGAGGTATACTAACACATGAAAGCAAGTCTCCGCATGTTTTGGGATTTATATTAATGATTGTGTCTCGAGTAATGGAACACTCCTTTTATTTGTAAGCTTTCAGTTGGTTTGGCATGCTTGGTGGGTTAGGCATCACGTGATCTTTGCTACCATAATTAGGACATGCGGGTGATTTTGAAATGATGTGCGGTGGACTGTTCACTAAAACTGTGGGGATGTGTGTTGGGTGGTTTGGGAAGTTACTAAGACACAGAGGATAGGGACTGGCAGAATAGTTGTCGTGTGTTTGTTTTCTTTGGGGTTGACTACAACGGAAACCAAGAGGGAAAGTATTTTTATTTTTTTGTAGTTTTCAAGAGAATATCAGCAACGGGAATATCAGCAACGGTAAGAATCTCGGTGGGGGTTGGGTTTGAGGTTATTGGAAAGCCCTTCAACCATCGGCGGTGTCGTTGCATATGTTTCCGGTGATCCACGATGAGCTTCGATGGTTGGTTACCTGAAAATTCCACAGACTTAGAAAACATAATTACTAACAGATTTAATAAGAGAAATACGCTGGAATTTAAGATGGTAGCTATAAAAATAAAATAAGTGAGAAAGTTATTAATGGCGATGGGTATGGCGTTTAGATATATGAAGGTGAGGGAAAGAATGTTATAGGTATTAGGAGTTAAATGGGACCTCACAGGAGTCAAGAAGGGATTAGGATAGAAGATGGATATGAGGTTTTGAATATCCGATGAAAACATGCACAGGGGCGGAGTTTTCAGCATAGAACAGGGGTAAAATCCGTGAAAAGGTTGACGGGGGAATTGAGGCCGGCAACGGAAACCAAGGGTGAGGCAATCCCTCAAAGGAATAGATAGATTGCGGATAGATTTAGAGAGGGTTGAGGTGCAGGTAAGGCCATGAGGGCAGGAGACTATTTCAGGTAGTTTCCAGGCGAAATTATTGTGGTACTTATGAATTTTTTCTTCTTCTAGTTTTCCTGTTAATCCTAGAGCTGGTGTTCGAATGTATGGCGATGTATCGATTCTGTATGATTTTGGTTCTTAAAGGGTTTTGGATGTAGGATTTAGGGAGAGATGGAGTAGTTAAAGAACGGGTTTGGAGATTTTGGATGCTGGTTAAAAACATGGAGTGTCTGTGTCTAAACTTGTTGATGTTTTTGGCTTTGAAACCAAAATTTGTGTGAGATTTTGGAAATTGTTGAACGGGATTTCTGGTTATTTTGGTTGTGTGTTTGTGAATCATGTTGCTTTCTACTTCGAATTTACGTTTCTTTATCCATACTTGAGTTTCTGTAGTTTCAATGTTTTTGACGAATTTTCGTTTGAGTGACTGTTTCTCTCTCATCATTTTCGAATTTTCGTTTGAGTCCATTTTCAGAACTCACTATTAAGTCCTTAGAACTCGAGCCAACACCAGTTTCACCAGTTTTATTTCATTGCAATATTTATCAAGCATCAGGCTCGCATCCGTTGAGCAGCAATCCACCATTTCTCGGCACAAGACCACCCACGACAACAACCATTCAATTCCATTGTTTGTTGTTATAGAATCACGTCAAACCCATTCATTTGGTTCTCCATTTGCATCTCGATGACTGCCCATCCAACCACCGTTCCAGTTCCATGGAGCATCTTCATTAATGTGCATGCCTTTAGCTTTACAGTCCTGATTAAATCCAGACCCGGTTCACAGTAAACACCCATCTCAAACCACAGCCCCATAGTATGCCCTTTACTTCATTATCGAACTAAGGTCTCCTTTTGGTGCAGCCAGAAGTAGCTTTGGTTGTTGTAGTCGCAAACGCCATTTATTTTCTTGTTTAGCCAGTTTCTCTTACAATGATCGGACTTTCTGGTAGCACTTACGTGCTTAACAATACCCCCCTATATTTTGATAATCCTCGAGCAAAACAAAGAATTGACCCGCTACACAACTGGTCATAGAAAATACCATTCAAAAGACCCGCTACACAGCTGGTCATAACCAAAAAAATCATAATGATAATAATTTTTTTTTAAGACCCGCTATACAGCTGATCATTTTTTTTTAATTTAGAGACCCGCTACACATCTGGTCATAAATTGCAAGAATTTTTTTAAGAGGCCCGCTACACAGCTGGTCATAAATTGCAAGAAAATTCCAGAAAAAGAAAAGTAAAAAGTTAACCACTCCCTACACTTAAACATTATATTGTCCTCAATGTAATTGAGTCATCCAACATAAAAATTAAGATGGGAAATTCATAGTATGAATAAAGTAAACGAAAATAAAAATAAATAAATACACCTACTGGAATGTACAAAAAGGATTCTCCATATATCAACAACCTAAAATTTTGGGGATCAACCCATAACACAATATATACAAATAATGACAACCTCACACTCTCGTTGTAAAAACATAAAGATATAGAGACTATCAAAAGCAAAGAGCTTCCCACATACCTGGTTTTTACAAAGGATGTATCGTCAGTAACAAAAATTACCGACTCAAGTGGTTCACTGTGGGTGGAAACTGAAACGATCTGGGAGTCATGCACAGAGAGAAGTCACGAGATGCAAAATAATCTAGTAATATTGGAGAAGCACTAGTTCTAATACAAAATTAGGAATCTTCTGAAAAGTTGTGCTAACAATTCTAGGTGTATTAACTTCTCCATTAGGTTTGCAAACATGTACTAAATCATCATCAACCTAGGAATCAATAGAAATATCACAATAAAGATGATTAAAAGAAACCTTATAGATGGAGTATAATGTCTCTAAGTCGTTAGACTTATCTTCGGAATTAACACATTCTTCATAAGCATCATTGTTATAGCACTGATATGTCACACCGTCTAAAAGAATGGTGTCCTCAATCCTAAACTCATCATTTTAAATAGGCGAGTGATTATTAACACGATCAGGAGTTGGACTAAATATACCAATTCACTTGGTATGAAAATGTCTCTATTCCTATGATCACAACTATCAATTTCATCATCATTCTCCATACACATTGATTCATTAGTTAAAGCGGGTTCATCATAAATATCAAGAGTATTAGAAAAATTAGAACTTGTCTCCTCGGTAAGACCAAAATCTTTTACCGACTGCGTTAGTTGAGCAATCGATAAATCAGTTTGTTCAGCAAGTTGAGCAATATAATCATGGATTTTACTAAGCTCGGCAAAAAATAACTCATTAGCTTTGGTTTGTTCAACAATTTCAATATTGAGGCGTTCTAGCAAAGATAGTTGTGATGCAGATGGGTCACGGTAAGATTGATCATCTCTCTCATACTGTGACGGAGAAATTTGTGAATAATAATTGGAATCAACAAATTTTGGCTCATAACCAGGGTAAGGTTGGTAATGATCATAACCTTCATAAGGTCCGGAATGATCATATGATAGGTGTCTAAAACACCTTGATATTTATTTATTGTTTATGCTTTCTCTGCTAGTTTTCTTGTAAATTATGTATCTTATGTTTTGCTTTTGAGTATTTAGGTACTTTGGAGTCATTTGGCACAAAAGAAGAGGAAACAACGCGGAAGTCTCATCTCATGTGCAAAAATGTTGGAGGCGAAATTATTTCTCATTATTTACTTTTATTTCTTCATCTTTGTCTGAAAAGTATGTCGGCTTTAGTGATGCAATTTCTGTCTGAAAAGCACGACAACTTTAGTGATGAAGAGACATTGAAGAGAAGAAGTGGACTTGAGAAGTAAAAGATGGTTATTATTGGTGGAAAAATTCGAGAAGAGCAAAAGCGTCATCCACAGGCGAGTAATGGAGCGAAAAAGATAAAAATACCAATACACGACCGAGCGAAGCTAGCTGCAGTTGAGCAAGAAAGAGAATAGGCATGTTAGTTCTCCGGAGTCGACAAGCAATATATGAAGTGGATAGCCCTTATCTACTGGCGCATGGTAGCATTATGAAGTTTAATCATTATAACTCTACACTCGGGAATTATTTTCTTCATTACACTGGAAATATAGAAGGAAGAAAGGAACCAGTAAGGCGGCTGGTGAAGAAGAGAGAATGAGGTAGAGCTAAGGATTCATAAAATGAAGAAGATCGAAGATTTATTTCTCTCGTTTTCATCTGTTGTTGTTTGGACAGAATTGAAGTTAGGGTTTGTAGTGAATCTGTGTTTGAGATTTGATTGAAAAACTGGGAGGAATTGATTTGTGCAGATTGGTGTTGTTCTGGTGGAATTGAGATGGGTTTTGTAGTTGAGTTCGAATTACAGAGAACTAGCAGTGAAATTGCTCGATTCTGGGGGTGTATTGGATGAACAGGGTTGATGTTGTGACAAAGAAGATTAGTGGGGTTTACTGACTCCTGAATCTGAGAAAAGAAATTAGAAGTTGGGTTTGCAGTAATTGAGACTTGGGTCTGTAATGGATTCGAGTATGCAACAAATTGAGAAGGAAATAGAAACAAAAATTGAGGGTTTGTGTTGGTGCTTTTGAAGAACAAATTTAGGGTTTAATGGAAGTTAAAAATAGTCGGAGTATGAGAAGGGTTTAGAAAGATAGAAGAAGACAATGTTGTTAGCAGATGGTATTACATTACAGGGGAGTGTTGGTGATTCTGGTGTTATTTTGTTAATGGACTGGAATTGTAGCTTTTGGCAGGGGCTAAGAAGGGTATATGGTGATGCGTGTCGTATGCGTCATAAATGATTTCACTTTCTCACTCTACTAAATATGAATGAAGTACGCGATAAGAAAGAGTTCATATCCACAGAGAGGCGATTGTTGTTATGAAATTTCCAGATTCTTAAGTAACCAAGTAACCCAGGGTGTGTTTTTGTTTTTATCAAAGTAATAAAACTAAATAAAGCAAAGTAAATAGTTGGAATAATCAGTAAGGAGAAGATATTGGTTAAGGGATAATATCATTTACAAACATGTATTTCTCATATATGATTAGAATTGGTATTTAATCTCTCAATTATCAAAAGTCCTAGGATATCTTGATCGCAAGAGTATCCCGTTTATTTCCTGATTTTATCACAAACAACATTAAAAGATGCTATTGTGAAATCTACTTAAAAAGCAACCTAAAGTGTAAAAGCACAATTAGATTTAACTCCCTAAGAGCAATAAGTTCTATGAAATAAGACTAATCGATGCAAACAAATGTGTAAAAGCACTAATTCGTTTTAATAAAGGTTATGATTCATATGCGATTAAAAAGATGTATCACTACAAGTATTAACCACAAGATGCTACTAGAAATCAGAGATAAACAACTTTTATGTATTGAAAACCCTAATATAGCTATAGAGATGAAAACAAATCCAATTAATTCCGGACTCAACCAAAATAGCATTCAAATCATATGATAATAAAAACAATGAATCGTAAACGATAGAATTGAGACAAAACTAAATCATAGAATCAAATAACATGCTTGAAGAAATCAACTTTTATCCCATAACCAATAGTTGTATTTAGCTACTCATATTCATGGAGTTCATCATAATAATATTCAAAGGAAGAATATGAAACATAAAAGAAAGCAAACCCTAGAAGTAGTTCTCTGCAAAAGCTCCAAGAATAGAATAAAACGTGATATCCAAAAGTTAGTAGAACTTTTCTTTTTGTATCCTTTTCTCCTTCCAAAATTAGGTCCAAGTTTTCAAAGTCCATTAGTTGGAAATCCACCCGGCCCACGAGTAAGAGAAACCCATGTAGAAAATCGGTCCCAAAAGTGGTCGCCGTAAAACTGGGTTTTGGCCGGAATCCGACGCCGGAACGTCATCGCCGGCTACCTGAAATCAACCGGTCAACAAGCTAAATCGGTCAACTCGGAAAGTCCAATGAGTCAACTGAGCTGACTTGGCTTGGTTGATAAAGCTGAAGCTATCTGCCAGGCCAACCCGCACTTCATTCCCATCCATGATGGCTGTCCTGAACTTGCAACTGCAACGCCTGAATCAAACTCGCATCTCCAATACTTGCAACATACAGTGCCAATTTCAACTTCAATAGCTGCAACTAAATTCACCACTACCATTCACTCTTTCTCTGAACTTCATAACATGTAGAGCATACATTCTCATCCACATGATCTCAGTTCAAACACCTCAAGCCCAACTAATTACACCAGTTTGCATCTTCATTACCAGCACCTTCCATAATTTCAGTGCCTCCACCAACACCATCAATTGAGCTTCCCTGTAACTCAATGCACATCTCCCCAGGCCACCAGGTTGCACTGAGAGCAACCACCAGCTCAAACACCAGCTCAAACACCAGTTCAATGCACCTAGCATCACCAGCAAAAACTCCAATCGTCAGTTCAACCCTGCAATCTTCATTGCCCTGCAACATACCAGCAACACCATCTCTGACACATCCTTCCATTGCAGTTCCAATTCACCATAACATCTTCACTTCCAACTCCACTTGAAAAGGCCAACAATTGTGATGCTCAAGGTGGCTTGCACTCCAGCACCAACACCCATACTTCAGTCCCTAGGTCCCTGCAACAACACCAGTGACTGAATAGCTCAAATCCAGCTCAAGCCATTTCACTCCCAGCTGCTCTTGTACCCACATAGAATCCAGCACCGCCTTAGCATCAGCTTGTTCTCAAGATGAACTCCAGTACCTGCAACTTCTGCAGCTTTAAAACTACCAAAATCACCAGGCAGCACCACAATATTGTTTCGCCACCACCAGCATACAACTTCGACTCATTTCCCACATCTCAACAGCTCAGGCATCATAAATGCACCAGCCCATTGCATCACAGGCCACCAGGAATCCAAAACATCAGCTTCACAGTACCAACTCACAGCAAACCCACCAAAAATATCATTAACTTCAGCTTCAGTAGCATCTGCACCACCCTGTAGCTTCCATCTCAGATTCAAAACCACAACATCTTCAAACCCATCTCTCCTGCTCCATTCATCTGAAACCCTAAAACCAATTTTTCCAACATCAACTACACATCCCAGTTATGCCATAACACCACCAATGACATACCCATTAGCACCACTGCTATCATCATTTCCACTATATCTGTTACTAAACTAGCAACATCATATCCCCTGTCTCTCTATTTAGGTTGCAAGAACATACCAGTAGCTTCAACAATTTAATCTTCCATTCACACCTTCGATCTCTGGAGTTTAGAACCAACATCACAAACCAGTCCAACAACACACGAATTTGACCCCATATATTCACAGCTTCAGTCAACACCACTGCCAACCCATTTTTATTCAATATCCAACTCTGAGATCGATAACAGTAATTAATCTCTTCTCTGGTTCATCATTTCAGTGACCATCACCAAAAATAGCACTCCATCTCGATCTAAACCTTTCAAGCACAGAATCAATTTCGATTTCATCATTAATCTCTTGATTTCTCTACCTATTTTTACGATCTGGTAAACAATAGGTCTACAGCTTAAATATTCTATCAATTTGATTCAAACCCAGCTGTTATTTCTCTCGATTTCAGTATTACCGGTTGTTCATCAGCGCAGCTTTTCTTTTTTCTCAATTTCAGTAATGAAATGATTGAGAAAACTGGTTTCTCGATTTAGGTTTAGGGTAATCATTGGGCTAGCTATTTGCGCCCCACATATGCATCCACCCAGGATATCTACACTTACTCATGGATGATAAGGGACATCCAGATGGATACCCCTTATCATTGATTGAGTTCCCGAAAGTATTCGCCTAGAAAATGATAGCTTCGCCCCTTTATGCTCCAATTGAACGCTTTCTCCGAGTTCCTCCACTAACAACAACCGTCCTTTATTTCTCATATTCACTTATACTCTTCAATGAGAGTCATCACTAAAGTTGTCGTGCTTTTCAGACAGAAATTTGCATCACTAAAACCGACATACTTTTCAGATAGAGATGAAGAAATAAAAGCAAATAATGAGACACAATCCGCCTCCAACGCTTTTGCAATGTTTCCTCTTCTTTTGATCCAAATGACTCCAAAGTACCTAAATACTCAAAAAAAAAACATAAGATACATATTTTACAAGAAAACTAGCAGAAAAAGCATAAACAATAGATAAATAATACGGTGTTTTAGACACCTATCATATGGCCTGGTGGAGTTCTTGATGGTGTTGCCATGGACTTAGTAGTGTTTCAGTCGCTTAAAGGAGAGAAGTCGAGAAGGAGTTCGAGCGGTGCTGTTCATGATGGCTGTACAGAAATGGTTGAATATCAATTGAAGTAATATGCAGAGAACGAGTAACTTTTAGAAGATGGGTGTGATGGCATGTGTTAACTTAATTGCAGGGATGTTGGTTTTATTTGTGGTATTGCATGTGGATAGGAGGCATTGCAGGTCATGGGTATGTGTTGGATTTAAGTTACAATGACTATGGATCTGTGTGAGTTATTGCCAGAGTATTGCAGTCGAAGGAGATGGGTACTTGAGATGGAATTGAGAAGGTTCCAGGCATGAATCCAATGGTTATGTGCGAGAGTAATTTGCAAGTGAGCAGGGTCGTAGCTGGGAGTTTTATGCAGTGCTCAGGTTGCAGAGCTAGAAGTGCCTACATGGAGCAAGAATAAGATACAACCATGAATGAGTGCTGGTGGCTTTGATGAGTTGCAGGTGAATGAATATCATGTGCAGGGGTTAAAGTTGGAATAGATGTATGCTTAGGTGAACAACTGAAACTGCAGTTTAGGCGACGGTGCTACAGTTTGGCATTGTTTATGGTTGGTTTTGCTGCAGGTGAAGGTGGAATGTATGACTGAAATGGAAATTGATGATGTTGGATTTGAACAAGGATAGGTTGAGACAAATAATTAGAGTTGCAGCTGCAGTTTGAGTTATTGTAGTTGAGCTGTAATACAAAGAAAGTGTTGCTGCAGAAGGGTATCAGGTGTTGAAACTGCAAGAGAAGTGTAGCTGGAACAGAGAACAACCATCATGGCTGGAGTTTAACTGGCATGGCAATGGCTCAGGCTTTGGCCAAGAACCAAACTCAGCCCAGTCACCCAGTTAAGACAGATCCACCTGACTCAGAGCTGACTCCTTTGACCGGTCACCTGAGATTTTCCAGTATCGGATTCCGGCCAGCTTCCGGCGGTAAACCCAGTTTTCCGGCGACTATTTTTGGCAGAGATTTTTACTGGGTTATGTTCACACATGGGTTTAATGGGCTAGGTGGACTTTTTGGTGATGGAATTTGAAGACTAGACCTAATTTTAGAAGTTGGAAAGGAGCTACAAAAATAAAAAGTCTTCTACTTCTTTGGGGGATGACGTATTATTCTACTTGGAGCTCTGGATAGCAGCAACTAGGGTTTGATTTCGTATTTATTTTTCATCTTCTTTATTTGATTATTGATTATGATGAACTCCATAGCTATGAGTAGCTAAATCTTATATTATTGGTTAAGGATGTAGTCCTATATCTATAACTTGTGCTTGATTAATGCATTAGTTTTCTCTCTTGATTATCGTTCGAATCTCTACTGTTTTTATAATCACATGATTGATGTATTGTGATAGGATTTAGATGTTTGTTTAGTTAAGTTGCCAATTAATTGAACTTGCATCCTTGTCCATAGCTATTTTAGGGTTTTCATCGAGCGATAACCCTGAATACAAGTAGCATGATATGATTATAGTTTGTAGTGATACACTCTTGTAATCATATGCAGAGTTTGACCCTTGTCCGAATTGTCATGCGCAATGTATGACAATTGCATTGATTAGCGTCACTACACCATTTTAAGGATATAGCAACCCAGAGTAGCAACAACGCTAGTGCCGTTGCGAAATTTCCGTTGCTAATTTCTGTTGCTATATTTTCGCAACGGCATATGTCTGTTGTTAATTTAGCAACAGCAGAATTTCGGTTGCGAATAGCAACGACGAGGTGTTCATGCATCCGAAGCACGCGTGTGGTCGGAAACACTTTGACGTTTTTTTTTCGCCCAAGTCAAAGTTTGGTCAGTATTCTGCTTTATTTTTCCACCCCTTCAGCCTTATCTACCTATACTTAGAATTTTCACAGCCATTCAGCCATTTTCATTTTTGCTCGCTCTTTTTTTTTTCTTTTTTGCTCCCGCATGATATTTTCTCCCCTTGAAGATTCAGTTGCAGATCAATCTTAAGTGTTAATCTTAGAGTTTTGGTTTCTCGTGTTCGATCTGGTAAGTGTTTATCATTATTAGTTTTTCGATTTCAGTTTATGGGTTCTAAGGTTTCACGATTTTAGGGCATTTGATTTCAGGTTTCATCTGTGAATCTGCTTTTTTTTTTTTTCATTTTAGTTTACTGATTTTAGGGTTCATCTCTAAATCTTTTTTCGATTTTAAATATTTTGATTATAGTTTTTCAATTTTAGTTTCTCGATTTTATGGTTTCATCCATGAATCTGTTGTTTTCAATTTTAGTTTTTTGATTTCTTCTTTCTCTTTCGATTTAAAGGGTTTTATTTGTGAATCTAAAACGATTTAATGGTTTCTTATTTCTCTTTCAATTTTCAATTTTGGGTTTAATTTATATTTTAGGGTTTCAGAATATGAACTGATTTAATGGTTTGTTGTTGTTATATGATTACAGTTTTCTCATCAGAGTTTGGACATAGAAGAACTGGTCAGAGTTGAATTTGGAAGAACTAAGAAGGTATATGTTTCTCGTAATTGAAACCTCTTATTTGTATTTCTTAAGTATCCTATTATGTCTTATTAGTGTGGTATTAATAGCTTTTGGTTTTGATTTCAGTTGGAAAAGATATTGTTGATCTCTGCTTGGATCGTATTCGTAAGCTTGCTGACAACTGCAAGGGTCTTCAAGGTTTCCTAGTCTTCAATGCAGTTGGTGGAGGTACTGGTTCTGGATTGGGGTCACTTCTTTTGGAAAGTCTTTCAGTTGATTATGGAAAGAATTCAAAGCTTGGTTTCACTGTGTACCCATCACCCCAGGTCTCCACCTCTGTTGTTGAGCCATAAAAAAGTGTCCTCTCAACCCACTCTCTCCTCGAGCACACTGATGTTGTTGTGCTCCTCGACAATGAAGCTATCTATGATATCTGCAGGCGCTCGCTTGACATTGAACTCCCTACCTACACCAACCTTAACCGTCTTGTATCTCAGGTGTAACACCTGACTGCGTTTTATATCATGGCTAACACCATACGACACATTAGTCAGTTTTTATTCTTCTTTAATTGCAACTGTAGTACCTATTCACATAGTCTTATTCATAATATTGTTTCATAGACATTCACCTACTGATGTTCCCAACCTGACATCACTGCTAACACCATGCAACACATTAGTCAGTTTTTTTTTTCTTTCTTAAATTATAGCTGTAGTACCTTTTCTCGTAGTCCTAATCACACTTCCACATTGTTTCATAGACATTCACCTACTGTTGTTCCTAACCTGACATCACTGATAATGTTTTCAAAAACGAGTAAAGAATACAATCACACTTATATTAAGTTGGTTGTAAATTTCTTAACATTGATATGGAGATTATTCATCTATCATTTACACTCCTTTTAAGATTGTGAATGTTTTTCAGTTATCGTGAAAATATCCCTTGTGTATATGCTTCTAACACTTGAAAAATCATTTGCTGTTGTTAAGTTCTCACATGTTCATTGTTTGGTGTTGAATAAAGAATTTAACATTGATATGGAGCTTATTCATCTACCATTTACCCTCCTTTTGAGATTCTAAATGTTTTTCCTTATGCATATGCTTCTAATACTTGAAAAATCATTTGCTGTTGAGTTTGAAGTTCTGACATGTTCATTGTTTTGGAGTTTCAGGTGATTTCATCCCTCACGGCCTCATTGAGGTTTGATGGTGCCTTGAATGTTTATGTGACCGAGTTCTAGACCAATTTGGTCCCATATCCTAGAATCCACGTCATGCTTTCATCCTATGCCCCAGTCATCTCAGCTGAGAAGGCCTACCATGAGCAACTTTCGGTTGTTGAAATCACTAACAGTGATTTTGAGCCTTCATCTATGATGGCCAAGTGTGATCCTCGCCAAGGTATATGGTTCTATGAACTAGTAGTGAAGTTGTTTTGATTGTACTTTAATATTGTTTATGTGAAGTTGTTTTGATTATGTCTATTTGTTGCTTGGTTAATTTACTGAGAGACAAGAAATATGATTCTTGTTTATTGAATGATTACAAGTAGGATATGTGTTAACAGTTAACACAATTGGTGATGCAATTATTGATCATCTCAGAGAAAGATGGTGTTCTTTGCCCCATTCCTCAGTACCCTTTGTATTCTACATCAATTGCTCTCCATGGTGGTTCTCTTGTATGTTTCTTCACGCGTATCATAGAATTATCTTCTTTAAAAGTTGAAGTGTTAACAGTTAACACAATTGTGCTACTTAAGTATTCAGAGAGTCGAGGCGTGTTTTAATTTGAAAACATAGTGTCAGACTGTTTAGTTATAGTCTCTTGATAAATTAGTGATAGAGTAATTTGTTTTCTACAGGTGACTTACTATCTCGATGAAGCTACCGGTTGGGGATTAGAAGTTTTTGAACTTAAAAAATAGTTGGAAGATGCCAAGTCAAAAGGCATCACAGTTCGATCCTTGGTAGTGATAAATCCAGGCAATCCAACTGGTCAGGTATAACAGCATCAATCAATTTCTTTCCATAAAATTATCCCCCGAGCAGAAAACCTCTTAAGAGTTTGTCTTGCCTTTAGTCATTTGCTGATGTTTGTTACAAGTTTCTTAAAGATTTCATTACATTCTTGTAGGTTCTTGCAGAGGAAAACCATAGGGCAATTGTGTAATTCTATAAGAAGGAAAATTTGGTTCTTCTCGCAGATGAGGTAGCTATTTAGTAGGAGTTTGGTGCCTTTTTATGCTCAAAATGGATTCTATCTCTTGAACTTATTAACTCATTAGAAGATGTTCAACGCTGGAGTTGAACTAGGACCTAGAATATTGTATGAAACGATTTGTCTAAGTTTCCTAAGAATATGAGTTCAGCTCTACCTCATAGTTTCGATCAATTAGATTATTTATTCATTTATAAATTTCAATCCTAGCTGGGCATTAAAAGATAGCAGTTTGTACATGGCTTGCTAACTTGAGTTATTTACAGGTATGTGGTCTCTCATGTTATAATTCAGAAAACAAAATGAAATAATCTGATTTCTAGAACTGAAAAGTGTTGTTTACATGCCAGGTTATCACGGTGAGTGTGGAAAGAGAGGTGATTATATGGAGGTTACTGGTTTCAGTCCTAAAGTTAGAGAGCAGATTTACAAGGTAGCATCAGTAAATCTGTGTTCAAACATCTCTGAACAAATTCTTGCAACTCTCGTGATGAACCCACCAAGGTATGAGCCTCTCTTCTTATTGCTTTATTCATCTTAGCGTCCTAGAATAATTGTGGGCCACTATTCAGGAACTCAGATTTATGTACTTTGAAATGTTCCATGAAACTTAATTCATTCATTCACGAATCAAATTCTTTGCAGGTTGGGGATGAAACCTTTGAATCTTATTCAGCTGAGAAAAATGGAATTTTATCTTCTCTAGCAAAGGCGTGCCAAGGTTGGTTAACAGATGAATCATATGTTATTGATTGAATATCACAAGTCAGTCATACAAAAATGTATTTAATTGTTGAATGAATGAACTCATAGGCACTAGAAGACGCATTCAATAAGTTAGAAGGTGTTACTTGCAACAAAGCTGAAGGAGCGATGTATTTGTTCCCCCGTATTCGACTCCCTCAAAAATAAATCAAGGCTGCTTTGAAGCCGCAAAGATCTACTTGAGATGCATTTTATGCAAAGCGCCTCCTAGAAGCTACTGGTATCGTTGTAGTACCTGGATCTGTCTTTGGACATGTGAGATTTTTATTCTCTGCATTTTATACATGGCAACTTTACAAGTATTCATCTTTCTCACAAACATGTTAGATGATACTTTTTGTTTGTTATGTTTCTTTTATAGGTTTCTAGCACATGGCATATTAGCTGCATAATTCTACCTCAAGAAGAAAAGATCCCAGCTATCATCACACGGTTGACAGACTTCCACCAAGCTTTCATGGATGAGTTCCGTGATTGAGGAATTCCCTCTCCCACCCCATAAACATAAAACATATATCCGAGAGTCATCATGCATGGTCATGTGTTCTGTGAAATGTGTGTAGGTATTGGTTCTACTAGGAGATATACTTGACTGGAACCGATTGTACTCCGGACAGACCAATGACATAGATGATTATCAAGCATGCCAAGCAAGTAACTTTGGTTTTTGTTGTTACATATATCCTTTATCTTCCTAAACTTAATGTATTATCTTAAATCAGATATACACGATTCTGTAAGAGACATTACAAGAATTAGGTGGTAAATCAATGGTGGTAGTAACTAGTTTAGTCAATTGAATTTCGGAGGTTGATTTAATTTATTTTCGTCTTGTTTGCTCGAAATAGGGCATTTCTTTGCTTTCCAACCCATTTAATCTTGGACCTGTAACATACCAACTGATTTATACCTTTTCATTTTTGCAAGAGAATGGACTTAGGGATGAAGTTCAGGAGCTCAACTCTCGATTGCTAAATCAAGGTGCGTACATTGAGAAACGCTGAATGGTGAATATTGATTCAACCGAGCTATATCGGTAGTATAAGAAGCACCTAGAATGCTTAGCTAGTAAGTAAGAGGGTGGTCGATTTGTCTAGAGTGTTAGTGAATTTTGTTGTAAAAGATTGTTGGAAAGGCGGTCACTATATTATTCTAGAGTAGTTGTATGCTTGATTGTAAATGAAAGTTCGACCTTCTAGAGGTCAGTTAACTAAAGCTATATAAATAGGCTTGAGTGGGTTCAGTTATAACTTGTAAAGTTGGAATTGAGTGGAAACTCGAAGTTGGTAGTAAGGTTTGTACTCGAGTGAAATCATGAGTGGTAAGGTGTTAGGAAAAATAATAGAGAGAGAATTCTATAAAGAAAGTTAAGGTCTGTACGACCAAGTTTTAAAAAAGAAATAAAAGTTTTTTTTTCTTAAGTGACCCGTGAGTTCTTTGAGTGAGTCTAAACATATTTTCAATACCCATTAGCCTTTAACCTTAAATTCTAGGCTCTCTGTTTTGATTTTAGGACTGTATTATTTTTCTCTCATTCTCACACTTGTCTCTCTGTTTGTGTTTGCTTTTACATTCTCCATTTAGTTCACTTATAGCAGAGTTAATTTCTTGATATTTGTTTTTCATGGTTTTGACTTGTCTCTGCACATTATACAAAATCTAGACTTTAGTCTTTTTTTTGTAACCTCAGTACTGAAACATCAAATTGGTTATTATGCAGGTATATGGGCTTAAGTCAAAAAGCAGTACTTGGTGATATTTTAGCAGCTGAATCTACGTATGATTTGCTGAGGAAATTTGTTAAGCAAGCGGAGTCTTGTGATACATTCTGGTGATATTTTAGTCATTTCCCTATTTTTCAATGCCTCTGTCAGCTGACACAAATTAACTAGGTTACCCATCCATTTATAAACATCAACATATATAGAATGAATATTGTATGTCAGTCACAAAATTTTGGGTTATGTAAATTTACTTGTGTACATTTGTGTCAATTGAAAAATCCTTTATTCTATAATATTATCTAGTGGTGATTCTCATTAACATTCTCCACAATACAGTTTTGTATCACCATTGTAGTTTGTATATCTGTGTGGATATTGAATATGGGGAACTGGGTAATTGCAGGGGGAGGGGGAGAATGTGGGGGTAATGAATTTTGACTAGGTCAACAAAACATAGACTTGACCTTTTTTTTTTGTGGTTGCAAAAAATTAGCAACCTCAACGCTCTGTTGCTAAATTAGAACCAGAACCAATGAATTAGAACCGAAACCAACAGTATCTAATTCCGGGTAAGGGTATTCCTGTAATTAGAAACAGATTAGCAACAGTAGGTTGTTGTTGCTAATATAAAATTTAGCAACGGCAAGCACCGTTGCGAATTGCCGTTGCTGACCGAGATTCGCAACAAAGCTTATGCCGTTGCTAAAAATTGCAACACCGTGTTTAGCAACAGCGAAAGCCTGTTGCGACCCTGTTTAGCAACATCTATGGTAGGTTGCTAATACCTTAAAATGGTGTAGTGCGTATTTCCCAAACTTAATGCTCTTAGGAATTGAACTTAATTAGCGCAAGACGTTAGGTTATTCTTTAGGTAGAATTCACACACGCAGCTCTAATGTGTGTGTTAATGAACTTAGTAAATTATTGGATTATCTTGCTCTCTTGATATTCTAGGCTTTTTATAATGATAATAAAAGAGATTAAATCGTAATTCTAATCATGTATGCAAGCACATGTTTAAGATTGAAGATGAGTTCCTTGACCAATATCTTTCTCCATTGATTATTTTTAACTATTTTAATTACTTTATTGTTTTAATTATTTTGATAAAACAAAAATCCCCCCATTGGTTACTAAGAAACAAGAATTTTTATAACAACAATTGCCTCTCTGTGGAAACTCTTCCTTACTTTATACTTCATTTATATTTTGTTGAGTAAGAAGTGAATTATTTTTGACGCATACGACTGCGATCATCTTACCTATGAGAATAATTCCAATCATTATTTACACACTCGGCAGGTTCTTGATAATGAGAAGGTGTATATGCATACTCCTCATGTAAAATATCAGATGAATCCTCTCTCTCAGCTCTTTTGGTAAGATTCCAAAAAGCTATAAAATAAGTCAACTCACTGGAAACCATTATACAAAGTAATATTTTCCCAATAACTCACCTTGCAAAAGCTTTGTGAGAATATCAAGTACTTACTTTAGGCCAGTTGTTGATTCCAATCGTCGCTCTTCAGACTAAAGTACCTAAGAAAAAAATCAAATAAGCTACGTAAAAATAACTAAAAGAAAATATAAAAATAAAAGAAAAATAAGTTATGTACAGAAAATAAAAAAAAATAAAAATGTACAAAATACCAATAGGAAAGAAGAAAATTACATAATTTTGGTTGGTAACCTAGCAACAAGCTGGGCTCCAACTCCCTTTTGAATAACAATACCTAATCTATGGAAAATAAAGCTACCAATACCACTACTAGCATCATTACTAACTAAGAAAATTTTCAAACGCTTGAAAAAACATAAAGTATCCTACCCCACTTCCCCTAAAGTAGAAAAAGCTAGAACACCGAAACCATATCCAAGTAATACACACTTATCCAAGTATTTAGTGCGTTTTCGAGTAACAGCGTTAGCAATAGCTTTGCCAGGTACAAAAGAGAGAATACCATCACCTGTAAAGGGAGAGACCCCTGTAACATCCATGCAAACATCCTTACCATTTTCCCAGTTAAGTACGAGGATATCAGCCGGCCGCAGATCTTTGTCATCATCTGACACAAGCCCAAAAGAAACTTCCTTACGCACATGCGCATTAGATTTGTGACAAATGTCAACAACTATATCTCGTACAAAGTCATGTCGAAACTTAACTCCAACATCCTTAGCACAATGAAGCGCATGATCCCCATAAATATCCATAGGTTTGTTACAGTAGGAACAAAAACCATTCTCAACAAACAATGGTATACCCAGGCGGTAGCAAAGGACAGCTCTGAACTGTCTCGGCCCAACGCATTGGTTAAGCCCACTGATAGGTACTGCTAACAAATAGTCTTGAGCATGCTTAACTTGGTTACACTTCCACAAAATGGAATCTCTAACAGACATAGAAAATTGGTATGGGATTTCCCTCTTAATTGCATCAAAATAAGTAACTGCCAGGGAATGCATGGAGGGGGGGGGGGGGGCAGTATCATCGACGCAATAAGAAGAAGGTAGTCCACATACCTGAACGAAGTTCTGAAGAGCCAAATGATAAGCAGAACCTTTGGTTGTTGAGAATGAGTTACCAAGGATCACCTTTTGCACTAAAGCCGTCTGACTCTGAGAAGCAAGATAACAATAGGCGCGAGTGTCTGCCATGGTATAAATGCCGAGGCCACCATCTTTTATGGGAAAGGTATCTAATCGATGCTGTAAAGGGCCAAACCCCGATCCATCACCAGTGATAAGGAGTCTCAAATACTTAAGAAAATGATCATCGAAAAGCTCAGTAGCTTGTTGAAAGGCTGCAGGATTGGTAGTTGGCAATGCAAAATATAATCTAGAAACACCAGTGCAATTGCGAAGTAATAACATCTCGCTTTGAGGATCCTTGAGTTTTTTAATAGCAGTCATAAGATGAATAGTCTTGTTCACTCTACTCAGCATCATATCACTAATAAAGTTCAAATCCAAACTCACAGGACCACCCAAGAGTTTAACACCATTAGACGGTCTACCAATATCAGGAGGGAAAATACCCTCATCAAAGATTCTGGGATCAATAGAAGGCCTAAAGACTTTTGTTTTCTTTACATTGAGATGTAAACCCCTACCTGGCCCTTCAGTTTCAATTATTCTCAAGGCTTTAGACACCTCAAGAGTATCACCAATGATTGTACCGTCATCAAGGTACCAGGCGTGCAAATCGAGTTTGCAGCTAGAGGCAATAGTCTTCACTAGAGGATGAAGAGTCAAAGCAAATAACAAAGGACCAAGGGGGTCACCTTGTTGGACTCCAAGGGCAGAAGACAAAATATATTGATCATAGTAGAGTTTATCAGGTCGCATATAACAAAATTCAACCCAGCGAGAAATACCTGGACAGTGAAGACGAACACCTTGATAAGCTGAGATCTGCTCACCATGTTGAACGCATTAGAGAAGTCAATGAGCAACATTGATATCATGTCTGAGTGACCTTTCAACTCAAGGAGACCATTTACATCATGTAAAATACTCTCCCTTACAGCAGGAACACCAACCACGAATTGGTAATCGCCTAAATAAGAAGTCATTTCCTTCCCAACCGAGAAAGCGGCCACCTTAGAAACAAATCTTCTCCAAACCGTGCCAACTGCAATAGGTCTAAGGCCACCTCCAGGTTTGAGTAACAGTGTTAAAGGCGCGCTAGCTATGAACTCTCCTAACTCCGTATGACATTATCCAGCCAACCAAATATTTACAACCCCTGTAATCGAAGCGAGTAAGTCATCTGCAACAACAGCCGCATCCCCACTTATCACATCAACTAAATGCTGCGCCCGTAAACCATCTCGTCTGCATGATGTTCCTTTGGGAAAGCTCTTAATAGCTCCCAAAACTGCTCGACAATCCAATGTAATAGGGTCTGTAGTAATATCACCATAAGGAACAGTTGGAGGAGGTGTTGCTGGATGCTTATCCTGCAATTCCAGGAAAGTTTGTTCGTTGCAAGGATCCACCCCATGATTTAAGATTTTTCCAAGTTTTCGTAGTAGTAATTAAGATTCGTTCTCTCAGACTTGTTAAGATTAATTTTAAAGTAATAAAATAGAGAGTTACTGGGTCTAGGATTCGGCCAAACTCATATCAATAGGTTCAATTATTCATTCTCAACAATTATCGCTCAGTGAATAAATAAAACATCGACTCTTGTTTTGCCAAAGTAGATCCTCAAAACATTAATTGTATCCCCTAAGCATAGATTATCTAAACAAAGCATAACCTATCTAACTGAATCACAACTAATTTTATCGAATCATAAATCAATTCAAAATAAGTGCAAAAGTCAAATAGAAAATAGAATAAATTCACCCATATGTGATGTTCGGTTTCCTCCGTCGACCCAGTGTAGGGATTTAGCTACTCATGATGTAGACACTCTCAAAATATTTTTTATATAGCTAAAATGGTGTTTACAAAGAAGAAATTCTATAAAAGGAATTTGCAACACCGTTTAGGAGTTACAGAATCCACCGTTACAAATAGATGTCACAAGCTGGAGATAAATGTAGCAAGCAGACCGTTACAATACTGTTTAATATAAGACACTGAAAACGACAGTTTTTGATGACATTATGTTCTTCAGGTTCTTCTTCTCTGCAGCAGCAGAAAAATCTGCTCTGCAGCTTCCTCTTCTTCTCAGTAGCCTCTCCCCCACTCTCAATATCCCCTTTTTCGACCTCCAACAAACCTATTTATATCCAACAACACTCCCGAATTCCACAAAAATTACTCCAAATCTTCTCTTATTTTCCACGGGAGTATTTTCCATTATTAACTTCTTCATGCCTCTGCCAGCCGTTAAGTCTCATTTTTTATCTCCTTAACGCTCCTGTTGTTGCTCAGCATACTCCAAAATCATCACCAACACGATCTGTAACGAGAAAAATATGGTGTCTCCTCATGCAATAACTCAACTGACCCGTGAAATATTAGCAGAAACTCGAGATGTTGTGTGTTGTAGTTTCCTTTCTTCACACGTATTTGAGCTGCCAAAATATATCTCAAAATCCAGAGACAATATCTTCCCTTAACTACACAAAAATTCCCAGAATATTCAATGAAAATCCGATACTTTCCTCTTCCATGTTTTCTCGAGATTGCGACAAAATCTTGTTGATTTCCAAAAATAACTTGATTACCAACCCTGTTTCATGCTAACAGGTCAATATCAATCCTAATCCAACAATAAATTCTCGGAAATCTCGAACAATAATCTTCACAAATCTTCTCGGCTTCTCAAGATAAATTCCCGCCAAAAATGCAGCTTTAAACAAAGAAAGAGATGGAGTACCCCTATCCGTTGCTGGGGTGCTATTAGCAGGTGAGTGTAAATAGTAGGGAAGGTGCCCCTTATCCACTGAGGTGTCCCTTAGTAATTATGGTACCCCTTATCCGAAAAGGGGGTCCGTTCAGCAAATCTCCTTAGGGGTGCCTTTAACAGTTTTTCGAGCCGATTCTTCTAAAAACGTTTATTTGCCAAAAACACCTACAAACAAGATTCTTAGTGATAAAATTGAGACCTAGCTAATATAAATATGGGTATAAAATGGTGCACTTATGTGCTTATCAACACCCTCACACTTATATTTTCCTAGTCTCGAGCAAAACAAGAAAATTGACCCGCTACATAGCTGGTCATAAATTTAGACCCGCTACACAGCTGGTCATAAAATGCAAGAAAAGAAAAGACCCGCTACACATCTGGTCATAATAAGGAAATAAATAAAAATAGACCCGCTACATAGCTGGTCATAATATTTATATTTTGTTTTATCTTTTTAGACCCGCTCAAGAGCTGGTCACAATACGCAAGAAAATTCCTGAAACAATTAAAAGAAAAAAAAGTTAATACTCACTCACACCCCCACACTTAAACATTACATTGTCCTCAATGTAATTGTGTCATCCAACGTAAAAATTAAGATGGGAAATAAAAATGAAAATAAAAATAAACAAAAATAAATAAACAAATAATTATACCTACTAGAACGTACAAAAACGGATCCCCATAAACTAATAACCTGAAAACTTGGGGATCGACCCAAAATACAATATTTACAAACGACAGCTTCACAATTATTTTATGAAAAAATGGGGACACTGAAACTGTCAGAAAATAAGATTTACCCCTAAACCAAGTTTTTACTGCACATGGAAGTGCGTAAAGAACAAAGTGTGGGGATTCCATTGAGACTGGGAAAATATGGCGCAACTATCCGGAATTTTATATAGTACTATGCAGGGAATTGGTGATACTCCTCTCACTAATGCCTGCCAATCCATAGCTGTTATTTGTGATGCTCCCCACTTGGAGAATAATGAATCTCTCCGCGGGGTTTCAAGATCTATATCTCCAAGCTTCTTGCATTCACTCAATAACTTGGTAAATTTTCATACTTATACTTTTTCTTCTTTTTATTTTTATCTTGAATTCATATTTTATTCTGAAAATTCGCTGGAATATTTCGTAGGCTGGGAAAGCTTCTGATAGGTGTAGAATACACCTAATTTACTATCTAGTAGTTATGCTTTCTTTGTTATTTTTCTTGTAAATTATGTATTTTACGCGTGTTTTTGAGTAATTAGGTACTCTGGAGTCATTCGGATGAAAAGACGAAGAAAGCACCCAAATTGAGCAAGAAGGACAAAATTGTCAATTCATGGGCAAACACTATCTGGAGCCCGGTCAGTTTAAGGGGAAATTCTTTTGGAAAATTATTGAAAGACAACCAACTAAGGATAAGGGGCAACCCACATAAGTGCTAAAAGCACCCAGCAAGAGACTATGAGACACCCAATATGGGGTGGTTCCTATTGAGTGGGGTGTTATAATCCTGTCCAACCCAAAATTGCTTTAACCCTAAAACCGAGAGATACAATTCTCTCATTCATTTCATTTACATAAAATTAAGAGAAGAAAAGCAGCAGCTGCTGCTGTATTTGTTATGTCCGAGAAATTGGAAGGGATGATGAGATTGAGGAATAGAAGATCCCAATTGAAGTTGCGTTCAAAGAAATGGGTTCTTCTGAAATACAAGGAAAATGGGTGTGGTGGATGATGGTTGAATCAAATCGAGTTTCTAGGGTTTGACTGTGATAAGAGGATCATGGATTAATTAGTAAGAATGGGTTTGGATCGAATTTGGGTTTTTGAGAAGAAAATGGATTTTGATGCTGAGAAAAATAAATGAAGAATGGGTTTTTGAGATTCAGAGGTAAAGTTAAATTCACCAAGAAATCAGTGAGAAAAAAATAGCGATGAGTTCGAATCTAAGAGTTCCTAAAAGAATAGAAGATGGGATTCATGATTTAGGGTTATAGGATATGAGATGTGAAGATTGGAAAGTTCACAGGATTGAATATGAGAATTTCATGAAAAAATTAGGGTTTTGGAGGAGGATGCTACTGTTGCACTCGAGATTAAATGGGGTGTTGAATCGTGAAATGGGCATGTGGTTGTGCTTAAAGGGTATCTGATGAAGATGATGGCAAATTAAAGAAGATGTAGAGCTGCAATGAAACCAAGAACAGTCAGGGAAGTATTGGTGTTGTTGTGTGGTTGAATTACAAAGATGCTTCAAGAATTGAAGGCTATTTGAAGTAGCAATTGTGTAATTGAATTGTCTTAGATGTATGTTAGGATGTCACAAGAACTGAAGACCAAAAGAATTGGCTGGAAATTGGCCTGGAAATGCTCAATAAACAGAGGAAACTCTGTCAGTTTTGCTGCTCCGACGAGTCGACTCGGTGTCCGACGATCGATCCAATACTTGACTCATCTGAGTAAGACTGAGTAAGACTCAATAAGGCTGACTGACTAGGTTGAATCTCCCTCCTCTTGACCCTTTTGACTGACGGTTTGACCTCCTTGACCGTTTAATTTAACGGCACCTGAACGGAATATTCCCTAACCGGGGGAGAATCTCAGGTGGTCGTCGGTGATGGATTCCGGCCTATTTCCGGCCAAAAACCCAGTTTTCCAGCGAGCCAAAGTTGCAGAATTTTGTGTGGTTTTCTCTCATGGGATGTGAAGAATTGGACTTGGAATTGGATGAAGAATTTGGTTTGAATATGGAATGAGAAGATGGAAGATTTGAGAAAGGCTTGGATTTGGAAATTGAATTGCTAAAGGAAAGGGATTCTATTCCTTGGAAGATATGGAGAGCATTGAAGCCTATAAATAGAGAAGTTCTCTACTTTTCTATACACATATCTTTGCACACTTTTACACACAAAACACTTTTCTTTTCTTTATTCTTTGTGTGAACTCTTTAGCATGAGTAACTAATTTTATTGATTGAGGATGAATTCCTAGTTCTTAACATATGATTTGAGTTTTTGTTTCTGTAAGGACCCTCAAGCTCGTCAACGATGTTAGACTAGTCAAGAGACGAATTAGTCGATAATAACTCAGTTAGTTTAACACTAAAGATAATTAATAGAAATTAATCTAACAATGATTTAGATATGAAACTAGTATCGTTAGATAGATCTTGAAAAGTTACGCGGAATGGACTACTTGAACGTGTCATTCGGATACCATACAAAGAAGATATCACTAGATTAGTACAAAGGGTAAAATGGTCATTTCATACTCGGGCTTATCAAGGCAGCCGAGTTATCTTCTATGAGCACCGAAGGTCTTCCCTTATCGTTTTTTTTTTTGGGTGCCGTTGTGATGGGTAGCTGGCATTAACACCAAGACGTGTCAAAGAGAGAACCATTCTCTTTTCTTCTTCTTTATTCTCTCTTCTTCTCTTTCTTTCTTCTTCGTTCATTCTTCATCTTCTTCCCTGTTCTTCTTCCTATGCGAATTTGAGAGAAAGACAATCGATAAATTAGAACAGATGAATTAGAATATGTTGCTGATGGTAATAAGGAGATGAGGGTGGTGTTGATGTTATCAGAGTTCAAAAGTCTTCAACCAAAATATATTATTTTCCTTTATTCAAAAAATTCTGGAGCAAATTATGGAAACATAATATTTGGAAAATTTTCCACAAAATCAATCCCTCGGATAAAAGCAAATATAAACCCTTCTCCCAGAAACCACCAAGAACTATCCTAAACCCTAGAAAAAGATTTTGTACGACAACTATGGAGGCCTGCAACAACACTAGCCAGAATAACCTCAACAATATCACTGAAAAGATGAAGGATGCAACAATCAGAGGCGGCATAGGAGCTATAGGTTCATCAAATAATTTAAGCAGTGCTGCGGATACCTGATCCAATAGTTTGATTGGAAAACTAATTACAAAGAAGGATAATGAAGATACTATTGACACCTCTGAAGTCAAAGATGATCTCAACCTGCTTTGGAAGAACTACAAAAAAAGGGAAACCAGAACAGTAGGAAAGCATTTATTTGTTTTCAGATTTAACTCACAAAATGATATGAAAGATGTTCTGAAAAAATCTCCATGGAATGTTCAGAGATGTTTACTTGCTCTTAAAGTCTATTCAACGGAAAAGGTGTATGCAGATTATGAGTTTACAAAGCAAGCATTAAACGTCCAATTCAAGGGTATTTTGCTTGAGCATCACCATGTTGCGCTTATTAATGAAGTCATCGAAGATCTTGGTAAAAAGATTTCTACTGATCCTTCAAACTGTATGCCTCGCTCTGGAAATATGATTACTGCTCATGTAGAGATGGATCTGCGCAATCCACTTAAAAGGGGTGAATGGTGGAACTCGAATCAAGGAGAACCTGTGTGGATAAGATACCACTGGTTGAAGCAACCACATAGCTTGTGCAATGAATGCTACACAATCATTCATGATAAGGAGGAATGTGAAGGAGTTGCGGAAAGATTGAAAAAAAGAGCTATGACTGAGATCGAATACGAAGAATACTTCCAAGCTAAAAAAAATGATGCAGTGGAAGCCAAAGTTCTAGATGAGGAGTATGTTCATGGGGAAAATGATAATGTTGTGATTTCCGAAGCTGAAAATGCCCGAAACGCTAAGAGAGCCAGAAACCATAAAGAAAACGATACTGGGTCAAATCCGTCTTTAACTGAACCCATAATTGTTGTGCATGGTGGGGTTCTTGTTGACATAACTTCTAGAAATTCTACTGATGAAACAATGGATGTAATAGCAATGGATGACAATGAGATACACATAGCTGGATCAAAGAAGAATTCCATGCAGAATCTGGGGAGCAATGCAGTTCTGGTAATTAATTTCTCTCCTCTTTTTATTCATCATCCTATACTTTTCCCTTATCATTTTAATTTTAATTTACGGCATTTGCACAATCATACTTTTTTACTTAACTGTATCACTAAGCTACCATTTAGAGTCATGAGAGTTTTTGCCTGGAATTGCCAGGGTTTTGCCAAAAAACAAACTAGAGACCATCTTAAGGATATGATCTATAGGTACGACCCTGATATAATTTTCATCTCAGAAGCAAAAATAGGAGAAATAAAAATGAAAAAGTTCATTAGGCAATACAACTATCCGAACTGCAAACTCATTGCGTCTAGGGGCTTAGCAGGTGGTTTAATCCTTCTTTGGAAGGATGGTTTTCACCTTAATATTGTGCATGCAGAATCTTGGATAATCAATTGCTTAGTGCAGGATGATCGCTCTAAACCGATGTGGTTACTGACTTGTATGTATGGCTCTCCGTACCCTACACATAAATAAAAACAATGGCAGTACATAAAGGATTTAAGTAACAAAGTTACACAGCCTTGGGTGGTTCTGGGAGATTTGAATTTGGTTTTCAGCAATGAAGACAGACTACATGTTCATGGATCTGTCTCTACAATTACAAGTACTTCTAATACTTCTACAAACTGGGATTCTTCTTCTAGAGACTCTCCTTTCATCAAGCTTATTCATGATGATGGGTTAGACGACCTGGGATATTCAGGACGTTCCTTCACTTGGTCGAGCAATATTCATGGTACAAGCATCAGAAGGTCACGGCTAGACATAGACATCATTAACAATGATTGGTTTATATACTTCTCAGACTCTAAACTCCTTCATTTTCCGCAATTGGGATCAGATCACTGCCCCATTTTGCTAGATACGGCATCTCTAAATACTGATAAGAAGAGGAGCTGGAAATATTTCCAGTGTTATGAAAAAGATAATACCCTGAAAAATGAAGTTGCTGCTGCATGGTCTCAAGAAGTAAACGGCTCGCATGCTTATAAACTTTCTAAAAGACTTGTATTCACCAGGAAATATTTCTCAAAATGGAACAGAGATAAATTTGGGAACATACAAAGTAACATAGATCTTCTTCATCAAGAGCTCGGTGCATTCCAACAGCAACCTCCAAACCTAATTTCCAATCAACAAGTACTTCAAGTAGAAAAGGAGATTGAATATTGGCATCAAATCCAAAGCGACTTCTGGGGGCAAAAATCAAGAGATGAGTTCTATTTAGAAATGGATAGAAATACTAAATATCATCATGCTAAGGCAAACAAAAGGAAAGCACGAAATAATATAGTTTCTCTAAAGGATGAAAATGGTGTTTGGTGTACTACAAGAGCTAATCTGGAAAAGCTGCTTACAGGATATTACAAGAATCTACATACTACATCAAATCCAGTCAGGGATGAACATATATTACAGTGCATACCAACCTCCATTACCGCTGAAGATAATATTGCATTGATGAAGCTACCAGATGAAGATGAGATTCGGAAAGCGTTAAAGGCTATGAAACCATGGAAAGCCCCTGGGCCAGATGGATTTCTCCCAGGTTTCTTTCAAAACCAATGGGATATTGTTGGTACTGATGTTGTAGAGATGGTAAAACAATTCTTCCATACAGGTTTTATCCTCGAGAGGTTAAACGCTACAAATGTATCTCTAATTCCCAAAACATAAAACAAGCAATTCCCAAGTGATTTGCGGCCAATTGCACTATGCAATACATCATATAAAATCATCTCGAAGATCATTTATACTAGACTGAAGAAAGTTATGAGTAAGGTCATCTCTCCACTACAGGCGGCATACGTTCAAGGCAGGAAGATTTCAAATAATACTCAACCTGCACAAGAGGTCATACATACTATGAAGGATAGAAAAGAGTTTTCTAAAACTCTTGCCCTTAAACTAGACATGTCGAAAGCCTTTGATAGGCTGGAGTGGTCATTCCTCAGAAATGTTATGTTGCAGATGGGATTTTGCAATGAGTGGTGTAACTTAATTATGCAATGCATAAGCACAACTCAAATTTCTGTGCTATTAAATGGTACTCCATGTAGTTCTTACAAAACAACACGAGGTATACGGAAAGGAGACCCCCTGTCTCCTTATTTATTCATCATGACCATGGAAGCATTCTCGCGACAACTGCTATCAGCAGAACAACACAATCAGATTACGGGTATTAAAATTGCTCCTAATGCTCCTTCAATTTCACATCTGTTCTTTGCGGATGATTGCTTGTTGTTTGTTAATGCAGACCTACACAATGTGAATAATTTACTTCATATCATTGGAAAGTTTGGAGCAGCTTCAGGAAAGATGGTAAACTTTAATAAGTCAAGCGTACATTACAGTTTTCACGTACCGCAAAGATTTAGAAGATTACTTAGCCGTCGTCTGAAAGTGACAATTATGAAATCTTCAGAGAAGTATCTGGGTATCCCACTACTTATTGGTAATAAAAAAATTCAGTGTTTTACTGGGCTGGTTGAGAGAGTGCAGGGTCGTCTATCGAACTGGAATGGAGAGACAATGTCGCAATGTAATAAGTCTATAATGATTAAGACTATTACAAACACGATTCATACATATACGATGGGTTGTTTGCAAATACTGGTGGATATCATAAAACAAATTGAATCCCTACAGCGCAAGTTCTGGTGGGGTTTTCAAGATAAGAGGGGTACATGTACTATCTCTTGGAAAGCACTAAGTCTTCATAAAAATCTTGGAGGACAAGGGTTTCGAGACTTGAAACTTCTAAATCAACCCCTTCTAATCAGAGTGGCTTGGAGAATTTGTATTAACTCAGAGGAGCACTGGGTTAAAGCCATACAATAGAAATACTTCCCTGGTACAAGTTTACTTCATGCAAGTATCAAAACCAACTGTTCGTGGGAATGGAAAGGCATTCAGAAACAACTTATCTTCATTAAACAATACTGCAGATGGAGATTAAGAAGAGGTAATAAAATCAAGATCTGGCTTGATGTTTGGATACCTGGAATGGACACACCACCAACACCAAAGCAGGGAGTTACAGATAGTGAACAATACATATGGGTCATGGATCTCTTCTTACAAGATAGTGGTCAATGGAACAGTGAACTGCTTCATTACTTGTTTGAGGACAACGTTGTTAATCTGATCCTGAACATTCGCATCCCAACTACTGCAACTGATAAGCTCATATGGACTTTGACACATAATGGGATTTTTACTCTTAAATCAGCATACAACAAGCTGCATGAGCTTAGTCTGGGAAATTTACAAACTTCAGAAAAAATACCACACTCTACTCTCACCTGGAAGCAGTTCTGGAATGTGAAAACATGGCCAAGAGTTAAGCACTTCTGGTGGAAATGTCTTTATGATTCTCTCCCCACTAAAGTCAGGCTTGCGAGAAATGGCGGTAATATGAATTGTCTCTGTCCTCTATGCAATCAGTCTGATGAATCACTAATGCACATTCTCTTCTACTGCCCTTTTTAGAGAGCAGTATGGATGCAAATTCCTGGAGCTAACGGCTTTTTATCAAGGAATCGTAATAGCATCTCCGACATGTTTGAAAATTGGATGATACCTTCTCGGAGTCAGCAGAATCACAGTCCCCAGCTCAATACTGCTATGATAGTTTCATGATCAATATGGAATGAGCGATGTGAAGTACTGTTTCAAGGCAAAAAAGCTGATCCGCTACTGGTGGCAAAAAAGGTTATATCCTTTGCTAACTACATTCATACACTTTATTTTAATACACCAACTAATACCAGTTTAGGCATGTCTATTCGAAAGTTGATACCTAAGTGGAAACCACCAACTTTCCCTTATTATGCACTTAACTGTGATGCTTCATATGATGCTACTACAGGACTAACGGGAATTGCCATTGTTGTTCGTGATTACGCAGGAAGATGGCAGGGCTGCAAATCCAAATGCTATGCATGAATAAAAAGCTCGGAACAAGCAGAGTGCCTGGATTTTCTTGATGCAATTAGATGGGGTGAAGTGCTGCGATATACACACATAGTAATCCAAACAGACCTGCAAGGAATTGATAGTTATATCAATCACCAAACTCCAGCTATTGCGTGGGAGAATGAAGACATTCTGTTGGATGCCATTGATAGTCTAAAGAACATCCCACAATGGGAGTGTAAGTCCGTGTCTAGAATCTGTAATAAACCTGCAGATAAATTAGCTAAGTACTGCAGGCGTAATGGTATTACTAAAGAGTGGTTCACTGAACCTCCTAGAGTTATTGAGAGTCTCCTTCTGTCAGACTTGGAACCAGTTTTCCTAACTAAATAAAATCTTTCTTTGGCATCAAAAAAAAAAAAAAAAAAAGATGGCATTTCTTAACATACTGAAAACTTGCCATTTACCGTGCGACAACAGCTAAGAAAATTCAATCCCAGTCCTAAAATTTATGATTGGAGTTGCAAACCAATGAATGGCCCATTTACTATACTGTAAAAGGATCATAATTCTAAATGAAGTTTGTTTTGTTCCGTTTGATATATAAATCTTTCCATGTCAAAATTTATATACTAGAAGACCGCTATCATGGTGGGATGGCCGACCGAAAAAATTGACGCAAAACTAAATTTTGTGTTCACAATTTAGTTCCGACGTAGGGTGAAAATATTATTTTTCCTGAGACGGCACGAAGGTATAATTTTTCCAGACACGACGCGAAAGTATCATTTTTCCAGACATGTAGGCAATGGTATATTTTTACTTTGCAAATAATTTGGTGGTGATTCAACACCATATGTTGTGCTTTTCAGTTTAAAATTAGTTGTTTTTTATACTTAGTCAATCATTTTATTTTTCTTGTAGTTTTTTTTTTTAAGATATGTCTAATTTTAAGCTATGCCTAATTTTTAAGGAAAAAAGATACAAAATTTGGAGAATAATAAAAAAAATTGAAAAACAAAAATTTGATATCATTGTTTGTGCTCATTGCGTAGCTAATTTAAAGGGCTTTCCAAATATATAAAATTTATAAAAATACGACTTGTAATTTGAAATATACGAGGTTTTTAAATATATAAAAAATGTATTTACTGTTGTGCCCTTTTTTTTTTTTTTTTATTTACGAAAATGTCTAATACCTTATTCCCCTTCCTCTTTGGTTTATTTAGGAAAGGAAAAAAATGTAAAATTTAATTTAGAGGGGCAGTATCGTCTTTTCATCATTAAACCAAATCCAATCTTTTTGTGTAAATATTTTTTCCTTCGCTTCGCTCGATTAATGAGGTAGCAATGGAGAAGATTTTATATGGTTGTCATGATAACAATACACAAACGAAAATGAAATGCGGGAGATGCAGCAGCATGGCATGATATACCACGAAGATGTTAGAGAGCCAGCATGTCCAAATTAATAATATTCCGAAGACATGGAAGTTTAGGGAGACATAAAGATTCTATATCTATGGTGAAGGCGAAGCCTGGGATGACCAAAAAATTCCAATAAGATTTAGTCCTTGTAACTTTGTCCAACTTACTGTGAAAAACTCTTTCCAGTCAAAAACATCAAGGATGCTATGTCATATTGATAGCAACAAAGAGAGTTGACATCCAAAATTCGAAGGAAAGTACTGGCCTTTGTTCAATAACTTAACTAGCTTAGCCATTCATCGCAAGAACTAAAACAATCATCAAAACCACATAAATGTTATTTGATCATATTTTCACAAAATTATGATCAATCTAATAAGTATTATTTGTGGTAGGATCGTCAATAGGCTTCTTCATTTTTGTGTCTTGTTTTTGGTGTTTCACAACTGCTATGCAATAGATAACAGCACCATTACACCAACCCAAGCCATAACTGACTCGCAAACTTTAACTTCCACTGGCGGGGTATTCAAACTCGGCTTTTTCAGTCCTCCAAATTCTACCCATCGTTATATCGGGATATGGTATGAATTTGATCCGAGAACCATCGTATGGGTTGCAAACAGGGATAACCCATTGAAAGATTCAACAGGAACCTTAAGAATCACAGACGACGGAAGTCTTGTGGTTTCAGACGGGAGAGGGGTTGTGTTCTGGACTACAGACATGTCTAATATTTCTACGCCTACTAATTCAGTTGCCGAGCTATTAGATACCGGAAACTTTGTTTTGAGACTCCTAACTGATGTTGTTTGGCAGAGCTTCGATCACCCAACCAATACTTTACTTCCGGGAATGAATATTGGTGGAAGTAGAGTAACGGGAAAGAAATTAGAGCTTACGTCGTGGAAAAGCGAGTCCGATCCTTCAACAGGGATTTTTTCAGCCGGCCCAGAGCTTTCAAATGCTAATAATCCTCAGCTAATCATCTGGAGAAATGAGTCTAATTCTCGACTTTGGCGAAGTGGTCCATGGAATAAGATAATATTCATTGGCATAGCCGAGATGTCATATGGTGATACATTTTATTCATCCAATCAAGAAGATAGTATGTTTATAAGCTTCAGAGGTGGTAACAAAACTAAAATGAACCCGC
The DNA here is from genome assembly GCA_023529315.1 of Papaver bracteatum. NCBI lineage: Eukaryota > Viridiplantae > Streptophyta > Magnoliopsida > Ranunculales > Papaveraceae > Papaver > Papaver bracteatum. Next base: position 1,768,590 of record JAJJWX010002374.1, on the reverse strand, counting down.
GATTCGTATTGGATCACAGTGGAGCATTCACTGGAAAAGAATGGGATGCCAATCTGAGTAACTTGTCTGAATTTTGGTCATCGCGAAGTAACCTTTGTGAACGTGTGGCCCTTTCGGTAGTTGCAATCCATCAAATTCGCCAGTTTGCAGTTGCCTAATAGGATTTAAACCCAAGTTTGAAAATGAATGGAGTAAGGCAAATTGGTCAGATGGGTGTGTCAGGATTACTCAACTGGAGTGCCAGAATAGCAGCTTCAGGAATCCAATCACTGTTGATGGGTTCATAAAACTGGGAAGCATGAAAGTACCTGATTATGCTATTGCTTCCTTGTTAATTATAAAAGAGATGGAGGAATGTAAAACAATCTGCTTGATGAACTGTTCGTGCTTAGCTTATTCGTATGATAGTGGTATTGGGTGCATGACATGGGGCGGAAATTTAGTTGACGTACAACAGTTTACTCGAGGTGGTGAAGATCTTCACGTTCGCTTAGCTCGTTCAGAAATTGGTAAGTGAATGTTGGTTTATCAATTTTTCTCTTTAAGTTTTGAAAAATTCAATACCAGCTTTATAACTCGTTGTAAAATGTAGATCTTGCGCTAAAGAACAGTACAGATCCTGCTCGAGTGGACAATACGGATAACGGCTTAAGCAAGAATGGAATAGTTATTATTGTAATTATTGCAGTCCTTGTAGGAACACTTGCCATCAGCATTTGCGCGTACTTCTTCGGGAAGTGGTTGGCAAAACAAAGAGGTATGTTATATCTCAGCCTAAAGCTTTTGGAAAATGTCAGTGTAAAAACTAAAACTAAATTTGAACTGAAATTATAGAAAAGGTTATTTCCAATTCGGATAACACCCAAGAAGAAACTCCAGACAACCCAGATCAAGTGAAAGTTTTCAAATTTCAAGAGCTAGCAATTTCAACAAATAATTTTACTGGAGCAAATATTCTTGGCCAAGGTGGATTTGGGCAAGTGTACAAGGTATTAGTTCTTTCTTCTTGACACTCATGGATCAAACTCTACTGAAACTAAATAAAATAAAATGAAATACTGTTTTTGTGTTCAGGGTACGTTATCTGATGGACAGGAAATAGCCGTGAAAAGGCTATCCAAGGGCTCCATACAAGGTCTGGAGGAGTTTAAAAATGAAGTCATTGTGATCTCAAAAGTTCAGCACAGGAATCTAGTTAGACTTTTAGGTTGCTGTCTTGAAGGGGATGAAAAGATGTTGATTTATGAATACATGCCCAATAAAAGCTTGGACTCTTTCCTTTTCGGTTTGATGCTCTTTCACTGAATCCATTTCGTGTGCTAACCTCACTGTTCTGTTTGGTAGTTTCTGATATAACCTTAGTGTCCTGTTTGGTTTATGTCAGATCCAACAAAACGGGAATGCTTAGATTGGAAAAATAGATTCCAAATCATCGAAGGGATAAGCCGGGGAATGTTGTACTTACATAGAGATTCTAGGCTGAGAGTCATTCATAGAGACCTTAAAGTTAGTAACATTCTCCTGGACGAAGACATGAACCCGAAGATTTCAGACTTCGGTATGGCAAGGATATTCGGAGGCAATGAACAACAAGCAAGTACTAGAAGAGTTGTTGGGACACTGTAAGTAAAAGAGGTGATACATCATCAGTTGGAGTAACATAAATTGTGATATATTACTTGAATCTGTTAATCACTATATGCTTTCAAATTACTGAACGTAGCGGTTACATGCCCCCGGAATATGTCTTGGATGGTCGATTTTCGGAAAAGTCTGACGTTTTTAGTTTCGGAGTGTTGCTACTTGAGGTTGTGAGTGGAAGAAAGACGACGAGTTTTCACCATCTCGAGCAATCCCTGAGCCTTTTAGGATATGTTTTCTTGACACTGCGAAGAATCTCGAAAATTTTGAATGCGTGTGCACTGCTTTTAACGCGATTTTTACCTTACTTTTTGCAACGTTTTCACGGATTTTCACTCTGATGATCTCTATCCTTGTTTCTAAACTTGCACTGCGCATCGATTTTATAGGCATGGCAATTATGGAATGAAAATAAAATAGTGGAATTTGTGTTTTGATCATTTTTTTGCCAAGTTCTAAGGGTTCTCTCTGTGATACACATAGAGGAGAACAAGAATCAACTCCCTATAGCATCTCGGCAGAAATTTTCAGATGTATTCAAGTGCCTCTACTAAGTTTATTGACTACTGTTATTTCCCATTTGCATTCGATTATTGTAATTAATTCAAGAATGTTTCACCATCTCGAGCAATCCCCGAGGGATAGTGCCAGCCATGTTCACAACTCTTCCTTGTTTCTATGCTAACTGGCAATTATGGAAATGAAAATAAAATGGAATTGCGAAATCACAACTCTTCCTGCTCCCAAAATGTGCAGCCCAGCCATGTCTACAACTCTTTCTATGCTAACTAGCGAAATCACAACTCTTCCTGCTCCCAAACAGCCCGCGTTTATCGAAAGAAGGGATTCCACGTCATTAGATTCCCCTGCACACAGCTTGGGAGCAGCTTCTGTCAACCATCTTACTATTACACATATTGAAGGGCGTTGAATTTCTTTAGTGCTTTTGAAATTTTTTTGGCGTTTTATTTTTGATCTGTAAATTTTGTTTCCGAAACGGGATTGTCCTTGTAAGACGTGACTACTTTTTTGTTTGGTATGCGATAAAGCTGCAATAATGCAACTTACTAGTAGATAAGTATTGAGGCTTGAAATAGTCAAGCTCTTGTGTTGTGGACTTGGATTAATTTGGTTCAATCCAAGTGCAGTTTGAAAGCCATCCCTATGTCACAAAGTTTTTTAAGAGAATGCTAATTTCGCCCACCTGTTTCAAGTGAACATAAAAAAATCCTTTCTTTGTTGCATTTGGAACAATTTCGCTGGTAAACAATGCGTGCTTTCTGAAACTTATATTTCTAACGCGTCATAAGCTTTGACTATTTCTTTCCTGATAAACTAAGAATAGTTTTCCCTCTCACGACATTACTAGCCAACCGTCCTTCTGACAAGGACTTGCTTCTCCTAATATTTGCAAGACGACATGGAAGTTTAACAGTACTAGTATATTTTTAAGGAAGGCAAAGTCCGTCTACCTTGCTATGAGAAAAGCTATCCACGGGGAGTCAAGATATTAAGAATGCTACATCGCATGACGACATTGATACCAACAGAGTTGATATATTCCAATGTTCCTTTGACTCCAATATCTTAACTAGCTTATAGCATTCATCTCATAAACTAAAACAATCAACAAAAACACAAGGGTTGATCACATTTTCAGCAAATTATGATCATTTTTAGTACTCTCTCCATCCTACTATTAATTGACCTACTTTATAACTAAATTTAGTTATAAAATAGGTCAACTAATAGTGAGACATAGGGAGTACTATTCCTGGTGGAATCGTCAATAGGTTTCTTCATTTTTCTCTATCGTTTTTCGTGTTTCACAACTGCTATGCAATAGATAACAGCAACATCATCAAACCAACTCAAACCATAACTGACTCTCAGACTCTAACTTCTGCCGGACGTATATTCCAACTAGGCTTCTTCAGTCCTCCAAATTCTACAAATCGGTATATCGGGATATGGTATGAATTTGATCCGAGAACCATCGTATGGGTTGCAAACAGGATTAACCCATTGAAAGATTCAACAGGAACCTTAAGAATAGCAGACGACGGAAATCTTGTGATTGAGGGGTTGTTTTTTGGACTACAAACGTGTCTGGTATTACACTATTACTACACCTAACAATTCAGCTGCCGAGCTATTAGATACCGGAAATCTTGAATTCAAAGTGCTAAATGATGACTCCAAGTTGGTATGGCAGAGTTTCGATCACCCAACCCATACTTTTCTTCCGGGAATGAAGATTAGTGGAAGTAAAGTAACTGGAAAGAAGCTAGAGCTTAGGTCGTGGAAAAGCGAATCCGATCCTTCAACAGGGATTTTTTCAACTGGGCTGGAGGTTTTAGATGACTAAATGCAGTGGATATATGCCCCCCGGAGTATGTCTTGGATGGCCGATTCTCCGAAAAGTCTGATGTTTTTAGTTTCGGAGTGTTGCTGCTCGAGGTTGTGAGTGGAAGAAAGACGACAAGTTTTCACCATCTCGAGCAATCATTGAGCCTTTTGGGATATGTACGTAACCAGCGTTTTCCTTTCGAATAACCTTAACAATTAAGTACTTATTAATCTTCATTCTGATATATATCCTAGTTTCTAACTGTGTAGTGCATCGTTTTAGGCATGGCAAATATGGAATGAAAGTAAGATGGAATTGTTGATTGACCCTACGATTCTGAGCGAATCAACTCCACTGGCAGAGATTTTCAGGTGTATTCAAGTGGGATTATTGTGTGTGCAAGAATGTGCGAGGGATAGGCCAACTATGTCTACGACTCTTTCTATGCTAACTAGCGAAATCACAACTCTTCCTACTCCCAAACAGCCTGCGTTTATTGCATTAGATTCCTTTGCACATGGCTTGGGAGCAGCTTCTGCAAACCATCTAACTATCACAAATATTGAAGGGCGTTAAATTACGCTTGTTGATTTTATGTACGGAAGTGTTTCTGTCTAGATTTCATTTTGTTTCGATTCTGAAATGTAAACTTTGACTTCGAAATATCATGGTCCTAGAAAGATTTACGGAAAGCATTTTTAAGTGTCTTCTAAGCAGTATGACATTATCTATCATGCTGATCAGAAGAGACAGATTGTAAAAAAGAAGAAGAAGAACTTGCAAAGATATGCTTTAGTTACCCTTAGGTTCTAGATCGATTCCCACCAAAAGCATTTTCTATCGTATTAAAACCTGATAGATATCAAGGTGCCAAAAAGGCACAAAAGAAATACAAAGCAAAGCAGGAGAAGAGAAGTCCATAAAGCAGGAGAGGACACTATTTTAGAAAAGCCAAGCATACTGCCCACTCTTCAAGTTTATGGGACGAACTGGATCAAGAGTACAGGTGACTCAAGTTAGGGTTAAGTTTTTGGAAGACCAAACGGTTTGATCATGAAGGTGACTGATCTGCTCGAATTTGTTTATGTTTATGAAGTAGTTTACAGAAAATGATTTACATACACGAATTTTTGTTTGGTTGATGTTTTGCAGCATCGATAACCCCAAATGCTGTGAGGCCAGACGCTGAGCTGAAATGCTGTGGGCTGAAACACTGAACCAGAAGACTGAGTCGAAAAATTGTGTCAATAGCTGTATGTCAAAGCAATGAGCTGGGCCTGAAACATAGTAGCTACACATGCAGCATCAAACACCTTTCTACCTGCAGCTAATGGCGCTTAGAGCTTCTCCAATGGCATGTGTATGGAGATAAATGTCAAAATCCACCTAGAATGTACATCCAATTTCTTTAAAATCATTCTCCAACCCGGATGTCATAAATCAATGTATGCATGACTTTAGGTATAAAATGTCAAGGGGAATGTCTAGTTTCTCACATTCCCTTGACATTGTTTACCATCCTAGTCAGCTTTTTTTAATCAAAAATATATTTTATTTACTAAAATACAATACATAATCATATTTAGATCTAATAAAATCTTAAAATTACTAAATATAAAATTTACATTTAATAAGAAAATGATCACAAACAACATCATTGGAGATGAATAACTTTTTGGGATATTTTGATTTTGGTGCCCATAAAATGGTATAACTTTGCGTTTGGTGCCTAACTTTGTCCAACTTTGAGTTTGGTGCCCAGTCAACCGATTGACTTTGTTTAACCGTGTTGACCATCGATTTTACACTTCAAATTTTAAAATTCAAGGTCCTTCAAATGGTTTTTGCATTCATCTACGTTCAACCATTCTTGGCTAACAAATAACTTTCATGTATTCATCTAGTCATTTCACAATTTGAAGTGTAAAATCGATGGTCAACACGGTCAAACAAAGTCAATCGGTTGACTGGGCACCAAACTCAAAGTTGGACAAAGTTAGGCACCAAACGCAAAGGTATACCATTTTATGGGCACCAAAATCAAAATATCCCTAACTTTTTTCACCTAAACTTAAGGAAAATTTGGAATAAGAATGTCTTGTTTGTGTTGCCACATAGGAAATACATACAACAACCATTGGAGAAGCTCTTAGCTGTTGACACTCAGCTATCATCACGGCGACAGCTACACAGCCTTTGGTACGCTGCCAAAAGCAGTGCCTTGAAATGATGTGAGGCCAAACACTGTGTGTAAATACCTCTGGATGCCAATTTTTACTTCATTCTTACTGAGTTTAAGCCTTAAGGAAAATAATGACTCTGAATTAAAGAATTCATAAAAATGAAAATAGAAAGAACAACTCTGAACAATATGTCCATTTGGTACAATTATCAGAAACAAATTTATCCAGATTTGGTCTTCCAATTCTAATCTCTTAGTGGATGCTAATTCAGTCTCCAGTTTATCCGTGAAAGGTAAGGCGGGGAACATTGTCGGAGGCCTAATTCTAAATGCAAACATTTACAATGTTCACATCATAGCAGGCTATATAATACGTGGTTTATCTGCTCCAAAGCCATGACAAAATAATAAGTTCATCCTTCACAGAGTTGCTCATGTAAAAAAGTAACAAAACTACTCAGTACAAAATAAGGTCATCTACAGCAGACGGTAGTTCACGGCAAATGTGAGGCCAAAACAGATATGCTTGCCCAAAACCCAGGCTAAGACACTACCATGCTAGTATGGTGGCCAAAACAGGGAATATATTAGCTGCATGTAGGAGTCTGGTCGCAGCACACCGTTAGTCTGCTTCTTCCAGTATGAGAATAGTGACACTCCACCTTAAGTTAGGGTAATCGCAAAGTTCATAGAATCTGACAGAGGTTTAGTTTTCCATAATAACCATGAGATTTTAGAACATTACAAGTTCAATTTCGTAACCATGTAAGAGTGCATATTGAAGGCAAACAAACTATAATGAAGGTAGAATTGGCAGAGAAAACATATGGAAGATGCTGAAATTCGCTACACTGTAAAGACAAAAGCGCTAAAAAATATCCCATACAATAATTCAAGGTGAACTAACATCTACCATAATAGGGAATGATTATTAAGCATTTGCATAAACTGCACTTACTCAAGAGACGCCAATAATACTATTTGATCGAGCAACATTACAGAATGTTTGAAGAGTAGTACTTCAAGTCTATGTTCAAAACAAAAATTAAGCTTCAGACAAACATTCATCTACAATGAAAGCAAATTCCATCCATTCAGTTGTAATCAAAACACTAACTGAATTCTTGCAAATGGTAGAAGCTTGTAAAGATTACCTAGCAAAGGGCTTAAATGTGAGAGTTAACTACATGTCTGCCAGAAATCGTCTTTGATTTTTCAACATTAATTCGATGATCATCCCGTGATCCTAGATTCAAATAACAAAAAACACCCATCAATTCACTACTAAGATATACAATTCTAGAAGTCTGGCACCTAAACAATTCATTTCTGTGAGGAGAAAAAACAAACAGTAAGCGTACACCAGAGAATGAAATTACCTTTTTCGCGTGTATGGCACCTATAAGCCATTTATCTTGGATCCTCGTAGTTCAATAAATATATCTCAAGCACATACTTTCCTACTTGGATTATTCAGCAGAGGTAGTTTTGGTTCTTCTTCTCTTCTCATTATTAGTCTTTTCTTTCAACAATCCTTTCTCTGATAGTGTTTTTAGCTTCTGGGCCTTCCGTTCTTCTGCTTTTTGTTCGAAACCATCATCCATCATCTTCATAGTCGCAATACGTTTAGCTTTGTAAACCTACATTGATAAATCCTCGTGATATGTCAATTTTATGAAAAAGATGAGCAGATATGTAATGAAAAAGAAGCAGTTAACTACTTTTCTGATGGGTAAGACTATCAATGCTTATTTATTCGTTTCCACAAGAGACTGATGAAATTCGTGAAATTTTAGAATGCGTAAACAAAACGAGAGACAGATTACTAAGCACATATTCTGTACGATAGAGGTATTGTTACCTTAGTAATGTCAGCAAGAACATCATTTTCTTTGCATTCCAACTCATCCAACTGCTTCCCAACGACAGCTACTATTTCATGAATAAGATCTACATCATTCTGCAAAAGATCATCAATAATCACTGAGTCTGAGGACAGACATTACAATGAGAAGCAACCAAGTGACCACTGTTACTTCACAAGCCCAAAGAGAAAAGTCTGAGCCGAACAACATTTACTATGACTAACCTGAGTAACAAAGTCCACAGCCAGCCATCCTCTGCCTGCTCTAGCTGTACGCCCAACACGATGAATGTAGTCTCTAGCATATCTGAAACAAGTTGGATCGAGTTCAGTCAAAAATTTACGTCCTGCCATTCTCCATAACAAAACTACAGAAATTCTAAATAATAAGGAAGTTTGGTAGTAACACTAACCTCGGAATATCATAATATATAACAAGATCAACTGTTGGAATGTCTAAACCCCGACCAGCCACGTCTGTTGCCAGCAGAATGGGAGTCTGACCAGATTTGAATCGATGTAGTGGTCGCCCAAGATTGTCACCACCACCTACGTAACGGAGATGCAAAAGAGAGATCTTGAGTTCCGAGAGAAGAGATTGAATCCACATAATCTCAGCAGTAGCAATAGCAAGACCGCGATACTCCGACTTCGGTACTCGAGCGAGACACTGCTTTTTTTTTTCGAGCACTCCATGAAATAATGTTTCCACCTAAGTAAATACAATACCCACTTGTGGAACGACGATCTTCCAAAGAACCAGCCCAATCCGAATCAAGATATACGAGAGAAGGATAGGCTGTAGAGTAGGTGACGGTTTGAGATGAATACCAAATGTAGAAGTTTGCTTAAGATACCTAAGTATACGTTTAACTAATGTCCAATGAAATTCGGTTGAGCATGCATGAATTAGCATACTTTATTCACAACAGTAAGCTAAATCCGGACAGTAAAAGTCAAGTATTGTAATGCACCCACAATGCTACGATATTCGCAGCGTCTTTTAACAAGGGACTTCGATCAGATGACATATCACCTGTAGTACTCAAAGGAGTTTGAATGGGTTTAACACCATCCATTTTAGCTCAATAAGAAGATCATGAGCATACCTTTTGTAAGAAACATTCCGAGATGAATTGCGAGTAGCTTCAATCCCTTAAAAATAAGATAATGAGCCGAGATCCTTGATAGCAAATTCCTTTTGTAAAGAGGTTCGAATAAACTCCAAGCTTGTAGGATTTGAACCAGTCAAAATTATGTCGTCCACATAAACAAGCAAGAACACAATTCCTTGGTCATTACGACGGATAAATAAAGACGAATCACATTTGGAAGTGATGAAACCCAGCTGTAGTAAAAAGGTGCTAAGCCTATGATACCATGCCCGTGGCGCTTGTTTGAGACCGTAAAGAGACTTTTTGAAGTTTACAAACATGGTTGGGAAAATTAGGATCAGTGTATCCTAGTGGTTGTTTCATATATACTTCTTCCTCGAGTTTCCCATGCAAGAATGCATTTTGAACATCTAACTCCATTAATCTCCCAATTATACGACAAAGCTATAGTAAGAACGATGCGAATGGTGCATGGCTTGACAACTGGACTATATGTTTCACCATAATCAACTCCTTCTTGTTGATTGTACCCCTTAGCAACAAGACGAAGCTTTGTATCGAACAACTTTGCCATTAGCATCACGTTTGAGAGATAAAACCCATTTGCAACCAACCAAGTTCATAGAAGGATCATAAGGAACATAAACCCACGTACCATTTTTAAGCAAGGCATTATACTCATCATCAGAAGCTTGGCGCCAGTTAGGATCTGCCTGAGCTTGAGAGAAGCATGTTGGTTCAAGTAGAGAATCACAGGACAAGAGAATACTTTGAAGTATTTGGTTTAAAATCCCGTCTTTAGCACGTGTCACCATCGGATGAGTTGGAAGAGAAGAAGTATCCGAGTGCTTGAGGGGCAGATATAATGTAGCCTGAGGAGGTATGACAACGGTATCCTGAGGTGGTATGTCAACAGGCTGAACAGGTGCCGGCAACTCACCACGTTGAGGAGACGTGGAAGCATGCTGAGTGTGCAAAGGCAGTGACGCTGGAGTCGACAGTGTAGCAGATGGCTGCACAGGTTGCTGTGGAGAAGAACCAATGTGTTGGTCCAAACTGACATCGTCCATGGGCAAAGATGATGGCCAGGGAAGACCAACTTGAACTGGGATAGTGGAGATAACATGCAAAGGGGAAGATGTTACCTCATCAGATGAAGAAGACGCTGGAGAAGATTCTTTTGCCGCAAACGGGAAAGTGGTCTCATCAAAAATAACGTGTCGACTGACATATATGCGACCAGTTGGGACATGTAAGCACTTGTAACCTTTATGCTGTGGACTGTAACCAATAAAAACGCAAGGAGAAGAAGAAGAATCCATTTTATGAGATCGGTAAGGACGGAGATGAGGAAAACAAAGACATCCAAAGACTCGAAGAGAGGTATAATCAGGTGGTGATCCAAACAATACTTCATATGGAGAGGTTTTTGCAAGAGCAGAAGATGGTACTCGATTCATCAAAAAACATGCTGTAAAAAATGCATCATACCAGTAAGACGATGGGACAGAGGCCATAGACAAAAGAGTTTGGCCCAAGTCGTATGTGACTGATGGCGTCGTTCAACTAAGCCATTTTGCTCGTAGGTGTGTGGACAAGAGAAACGATGAAATACTCCATGTTGTTGAAGATATGGAGTTAGTTTACGATATTCAAGTGCATTATCAGACCTGAAAATCTTAATTTTTCGATCAAAAAGGTTTTCAACATGTTTTTGGAAAAACGAGAAAAGTAGAGTAGACATCTTGACTTATGAGTCATTGGAAACATCCATGTAAAGCGAGAGTATGCATCAATGAAGATTAGATAATATCGATAACCATCATTAGATATGATATGAGACGGTCCCCAAACATCCGAAACAATCAAATCAAGAGGATTTAAATAAACGCAGGACTAGAAGAAAAAGGAAGTTTATGACTTCGTTGTTCATGACACGAAGAACAAAAACGTATTGTACGACTAGAAACGGAAGGGAAAACTTAGAAATAACATGACGCACAGTCCGCATCATGGGATGACCTAATCTAGAGTGCCATGCTTGACACTAGCACGTTCACCAACGAGACTTTGCACAGAATCATCAAGAACATAGAGACCACCAACCCTATTGCCGCCAGAAGTTCCTTCCACGTGCATCGATCCTTCACAAGACAAAACTTCGAGGATGAAACTCAAATAATACATCATTATCAGTGGTAAGACGAGAAACTGATAAGAGGTTATGAGATATTTGAGGTGCGAACAAGGTATTTTTAAGATATAACTTACGTCCAGGAGTACCAGGATGGAAGTACCAATATGAGAGATGGAATAGAGGAGCCATTACCCATCTTGATTTCATCAGGACCGGTGTACTCCGAGTAAGGGTGTAGCCTGGCAAGATCATGTGTAATATGATCAGTGGCTCCGCTGTCCGGTATCCAGGGTGACGAAGTCGTGGCGTTGAGTATCAGAACGTAAGCATCGGGTGCATGCACTGTGGTGTTGGCCGTGGTCGACGTGGAGGAGGAGGTCGCCGCTTTCGATCAAAGCGCTTCCAAGATGAAGGAGCGAGATGGCCAGGCTTGTCACACATCTGGCAAGGCATTGCGTTGCGAGCACCAGCGTTAGGTTTCAGAATTCCAGCAGTTGAAGAACGTTGAAGAAGCAGCAATAGGTTGGGAATTGAGAGCTTTAGTCTGTTGATCCAGACCGCAGTTCAAAGGTGAGCAAGTAGGTGATAAAGTCTTCAAGTTTCATAGTACCCATAGAGGTTGTAAGGAGGTAACAATAGCATCATAAGAATGATCAAGACCAGCAAGAATACAAGTGTCTAAGTTGAGTTGGTGACAAGGGTGTCGGCAGCAGCAAGACTATCTACGATGTCCCTAGACGATCAATATATTGTCTCATGGAGAGAGACCCTTTTCGCAGGGAACGAAGTTCACATTGAAGGTGGTGGATGTGAGCATCAGACTTGGAGGCAAAGAGTGATTCAAGAGATGACCAAACATCGTGAGAGGTGGTAAGACGATGAACCTGTCGTAGAACAGCCGGAGTGAGAGACGAGAAGAGCCAACCAAGAAGAATTTTATCTTGTTTCACCCAAGCAGCATATTCGGGATTAGGAGTTGGAAGATGATCTGAAGCTTCAGGTAAGGGGTTCGATATAGTGGCAGATGGACAGGGGTTTGTGCCATCAACAAAACCAGCAAGGTCATAGCCCTGAAGGTAGGGTAAAAATTGAGCTTTCCAAAGAGAGTAGTTCGTTTCATCAAGCTTAACGGTGATGATATGATGAGGCCTTGAAAAGTGAGAAGATGCCATCATAGATTGAGCAGAAGAGATAACAGCGAGATAGTTGAAACAATGGAGGCAGCGGAAGACATTAGGATCGTAACAAGGATGATACCAAGTTAAAACTTGTGTTTGGTTAGGTTTAGGTTTAGAATAAGAGAAGGAAGGGTTTAGACGAATGTTCTTTTTATTAGAAGAAGAGGATTCTTTACAATGTATCTCAACTGTGTTTATATACACAACTAGTTGTAGAGTTCTACAAGTTACAGGATTTCCTAAAATACAAGAGTTCTATGAATGGTAAACTTGTAAGGTTATACATAACAATTCCTTGGTCATTACGTTAACTCAATAGTGCAGACAGTCTTAGAGCCTGGGACTTGTGCGAATGCAATCCCACTGCTGGTTGTTCAAGTTCTTCCAGTGACAAACTAAAGGTGACAACTCCTGATGAAACACCAATGCACATAGAGATATCACAATATATTATAAGAATAATTTCATTGCAATATTAACATCTGATAAAATAAGTTGTGCAGCAAGTAAGAATTTACTACCTCCGTTTCAAAATAATAGGCAGGTTTGTGTGTAAATTTACACACAAACCTGCCTATTTTTTAGAGACGGAGATTAAACTTATAGTTAGGAGAAACTTCAAATGCAAAACACGTAAGACTTTTACCTGCATGTAGAAACAAATATTATGGCAGAGCGAACGCCCATGTCCTCCATTTTTGACAAAATGTGTAGCAGATAGACATCTTTCACGTTTTTCGGAACAAAAATACTGTTGTTAAAAATACTGAGATTCAACAGTCTTAAATCCCTCATACTGCTCGTAAAAGTATGCCTTGCCCTTGTTTGCAGAAACCTCAAGCAGTGTTTGTAAGTTTTCTGTCATTGTCGCAGAAAACAACAAAGTTTGTCTATCTTTAGGCAAGTACTGAAATATTGCACTCAGTTCCTACTCAAAACCAACATCCAAAACTCTATCGGCCTCATTTAAAACTAGAAACTGGAGAAAAAATTGAAAGGACGAAATAAACATAATATTTTGCCAACCAAATTCGTGAACTAACAGTGAATATCCTGAAATACGAACAGTTCAAAGACTATTTTAACATACTGTAGTTAGAGCAATGTAAAGAAATATGTTACCTTGGTCTTCGAGAAGACAGATGGAATATCTGGATTCTGTTCAAGGAGGTCTTTTATCCTCCCTGGTGTCGCTATCACAACATGTGGGCGCTGCATCAAAGATCAAACCTTGTGCTTGAGTGATCATGTCCATCCCTCCAACAACAACAGCACATCGTAGGTGCAAGGATGCTCCAAGAGCCCTGAACTGCTCTGCCAATTGGTACGTGTTATCACCAGAGCAAACACACCGTAGGGGTTTTCTGCAAGGCGGTTCAAAATAGGTAATGCAAAAGCCGCTGTCTTCCCACTACCTATCTGAGCTAAACCTAAAACATCTTGACCAGCAAGAATTCTAGGAATACAGTGATGTTGAACTTGTGTGGCCCAGTCAGCTAAACCAAGATCAGAGAAACTACGAGTATATGATTAAGGATCACATGATTTTTCCACTTCCAGGGGTTGAGGATTTTCTATTACCGGGGTTGGTTTTTTAGAAACTTTTGGAGTAAGCTTCTTTTTCGAGAACAACGGAGGTTGATCAATTAGAGTGTCTACCTCCATAGTTGTTTTGCCTGCAAATGTTAAAGTATCAAACAACTCTAAGTCTTTGCTCCTACATTAGAAAACCCCATAGACAGCTTATGTTGGATATTTTCAATAACTTAGAAAATAAAACTGTTTTCGTTTTTGGTTTGTCACTATGATGGGGAAGTGTTCTGTGTTGGATAAACACAATGGATGTTAGTTGGAGATGAAGGGACACCTCTAATAGGTGTGATGGTTCATAAAGGACACAACCATTCCCAACAGACACCTTATGTGTCTTTTGGAAGTGAAGAGGCATCTCCAATAGGCATGAATAACCCTATAAGTAGTGAAGGAATTCTCCCATTCTAATATATGAATTCAATGTTTTCTCTCCATCTAAAGCATCATCAGAAATCTCTCTCATGTGTTCTTGGTTGGGTCAAGGGGTGCAAACCTTGAATCCAATTTCCTGTAGGCTTTCAGATCCTCGAAGGCATTATTTCACCCAATTGGTAATCGCCAATTTATATTGGGAGGGTAGAAATAATCGCCTAAAAGAAATCACCCGAGCCTTGAAAGTTTTGAGTACAACAACAATTTCTTTTAGTGTTATCATCCTCTGCTTTATACCCAAAATTTCCAACAGCTTTTAGACGATTAAATTCAGACAAGACAGAGGAAACGAGAATAAGGAAGTTGGAAAACAAGCTTCAAATTTATAGTGGAAACCGTGTTCGGGAACATGATGTTGTTTATGGAATTTGATTCAATCATTACGCAAACTCTCAAGGGCTGTGGTCAAGGGAAACTTCCATGAAATCGATAAGTATAATATTTCCAACAATCTTAAAGACTAATACATCCTTAGTATCTCGGTTTCTTAGAAATAGTTACTTTATGTCTATGTTATGTGGATGAGCCATTATAATCACAATCTGGCATATTATCGCCTAGCCTTTGTTAATGCTCATATGTTCAAATCATATCATAAACTTGCAAATCGTGATTTTTACATCCACATATTCATCTGTGACATGATTGGTTTTCACAAGAATGCTTAGTCCTCTTGATTGGGGTTAGTAATGCCATATATATTTTTTTTTTATGATAGCATGAGATATCTAATAAATGTATTAGAAGTTCTAATCCTTTAAGGGTGCATAATCGATTGATGTACGGGTTTAAATTGATAGCCTAATTTACTCAGCATGTATGGCGCTTGAATGAGGCTTTGTTTAGAATGTTTGCAAAGGAAAGCCAGATCCATAATGATGGTACCTGCATTCTGTATATTGATTTGAAGTTTTAATTTCTATTTTAGAAATTATGGTGTACATGTTTGATACAAATGGTATTTCATGATATTGAGTTGCATTTTGGCATTTGAGAATTATCATGAAATAGGGGGAGAATTTATACTTAAAATGTCGATAAAATTTTCTAGTTGGTGGATTATTTTAAAACAAAATCGCCATAATTGTTGAGACAACAATGGTATTTATGAACATAATTTTGCTATAAGAATTATATAGGTTCCAAAATATGGAAATTGGCATGTCTTAAATGACATCGGTGTAAGTGTAATACCTAATATGTAACGATCGAAGATCAATGGCCACCAAATATCCAAAGATGAGATGTTACGATATTATCGTTGCATAAATTATGAACATTTGCATTACATAATGTAGAATGTTAAATAGACATTGTCTATGTAATTGGGTATAAATTTGTAGAGGATTGGGCATGAGTAAAAGAGTTACTCATCAATGTATTATATTTGTTGAGATAGCAAATATATAAGTTGCCTACAAATTTTCTATGCCTCTAGTGTATGCAAGTCTATAATGACTTCTTGTGAATTAACCGTAAATGTTAATTAGGATCACTAGAGAAGTTACAATTATTTTGTAAAATCAAAGAGGAACATTTTTAATAATGTTTTCTAATTGATTGCATGAGTAGATGCAATTAAATGAGGAGGAATGGCTTAGAACTTAATTTGTAGAGATCCCATTTTTGGAAGAAGCCATCTCAAGCGGTCTTGATTAATTGTGAATCGATATGATCTATAACGTCTTTAACAAGACTTATAATGAAAAGTCAAGACATACAAGTCTTAGACAAGGAACGGTAAGTCAATTACTCAAGAAAGGAGTAATTGCGTTAACCATTGAACGGAGAAAAGCTTGGTAGACCTACTTATTAAGAGTCTCCCAAAGGAATTAATTTCAATGAAGTATATAGAAATGGGACTAAGGTCCGAAGGAAGGTTGATCTCCCATAGCAAAACCCAACCTATGTTTTGAAAAAGATAAACAAGGTTCAATGTGGTACCAACAAGTTATGGTCAGATTATGGAGCACTAACATAAAACTTCCCATTTCAAGTTAGTGCTGGTTTTTCCAAGAAAATAGGATGGATGTAAATCCTTAATGAGTCCAGTGATTAGTAAAAGGTGTCTCGCAGAAACACCTTCGAGACTTACCTATATGAGTATGGAAATGTGGGCGTTTCCTAAGAGAAGAAGACCGTTCTCTAAAGAAGACTCATGAATAAGGATATAAGCACAAGGCCTTTATAGTGCTTGGCTATGAGAACACATGTCTTATGGAATCAATATGTGTGGAGACTCCGGGTTTGTCATAAGGGATTCTTGGTTCAAGACTAGTTTCACCATAGAATATCGATAAAGCTTTGAGTTTCTTACACTAAGTGAAGGTTCAAACCCAGAAGGTACCTATCATTTATGTATTGGTTTCAACGATGATGCTTAGTCCCAATTGTGCTTGAACTACGTTGGCTTGATCCCACTTTCGGCACGTAGGAAGTCACTTGAGTGATGCAAAATGACTCCGGTTTTATAAGTTTTATTTTATTTTATGTTTTTGGTTTTTGAAAATAGGGGAGATTGTTGGATATTTTCAATAACTTAGAAAATAAAAAACTGTTTCTTTTTGGTTTGTCACTATGATGGGGAAGTGTTCGTGTTGGATAAACACAATGGATGTTAGTTGGAGATGAAGGGACACCTCTAATAGGTGTGATGGTTCATAAAGGACACAACCATTCCCAACAGACACCTTATGTGTCTTTTGGAAGTGAAGAGGCATCTCCAATAGGCATGAATAACCCTATAAGTAGTGAAGGAATTCTCCCATTCTAATATATGAATTCAATGTTTTCTCTCCATCTAAAGCATCATCAGAAATCTCTCTCATGTGTTCTTGGTTGGGTCAAGGGGTGCAAACCTTGAATCCAATTTCTCGTTGTAGGGCTTTCATTGTATCCTCAAGGCATTATTTCGCATACCTATTGCAATCGCCAATTTATATTGGGAGGGTAGAAATAATCGTCTAAAAGAAATCACCCGAGCCTTGAAAGCTTTTGAGTACAACAACAATTTCTTTTAGTGTTATCATCCTCTGTTTTATACCCAAAATTTCCAACAGCTTACACTTGGTTCAAGCAGAAACTACAGTGACGGTAAATCTCCGATGATAAGCGATTTCAGTCAGTTGTAGACATTAAACACCACAATCTGAAATGTTGTTGAGTCCTAGAGTAAGTGAGCTTATGGGGTTCACATGATAGAAAAGGACCAATATTCTACTCCCTCCGTAAGCAAGTTTTGTTTTCATAAAAATTAAGAAAACCAATCATTGTAGCCACTTTTTCATGTTTTTTCCTAAACTATCCCTTGGTCCCCACTCATTTGTTATTAGAGAAAGAGGAGAGAGAAGTGGTCCCATTTTTGTATTAGAGAGAAAAAGAAGAGAGAGAGAAGTGGTCCCTCTATGAGTATAGTAGTAAAATTATAACATTTGACTTTCCACATAAGGAAACAATCCTATTTTTTGGACATATCCAAATAAGGAAACCTGCCTATTTTTTTGAAACGGAGGGACTAACAAATTGTAGAGTTAAAGTTTATGTTTTTATTGGAGTATTACACTTTGGGGTATTACAGTCAAGTCAAATTCAATAACCCAAGATCAAATTTTGAGCATAAATCTAATTATTATTATCGGACAGTGAATCATTTGAAACCCATTAAAGATTGAACCTTTAACTATATATATATATATATACTAGTAGAGTGCACGTGCTTTGCACGTGTTATTAGAGAGGAAAATTTCATACAATACTACTGTGTTTCGGACTTAGAGAGGCATAACTAAATTTTTTGCTGTGCATCCACAACACAAAAATAAGTAATCATGTCTAGGCTCAAGCAATTTCCTATCAAAAATAAAAATTAATCAATTTTATGGAGGAGCTGCTTTACATTTCAAATCCGAGAAACTTCACTCAATGTAAAATAAACTACTAAAGGTCCCATAGTTACATGTTGCTGGTAAAGTTTTTGATTGCTGAAATATGAGAAGCCGTTCTGCAACCTGCACCAACATAAGGTAAATTAGTAGAGGCACCAGATTCCTCATTCAAACAAAGCACTTTTGGATTTTCCAAATTACTGTCCTTCAAAGGCCAACAATTAGTAGTGGCACCATCATTTTTAACAACTCCCACCGAATTCCAACTTTCTTTTTCTACTTTTTTATCCGTAGTCAAACTTTCTTTTCCTTTTTTCTCTTTATTACTCGAGCAAACCACCACCTCTTTTTCTTTTGCCTCTTTTTCTTTTGTTACCTCTGTTGCCTCTTTTTCTTTTGTCTCTTCACTATTATTTATCTTAATTATTAAATCCTGTTCACAATCTTTTGAAACTTCAAGATTCTTTGTGTTTGTTACCACTCCTTCACACCCACCTACCTCAACCACTTTCTCTGTGCTGTTTTGTATGTCGTTGTTCAAGAGGGAATCGTGCACTGTCCCCTTATCTTTCTTCTTTACTTTATTTAATAACTATATAAAAAACCAGATGGATGCAATTTCAGTGTAAAAGAAGAGCAAACAAAAGCAAGCACAACGAATCATGACCGTATGAAGAAAACCTCAACATTATTTGCACAATATCATAAAAATAAATTTGCAATTTTCACCTCTACTTCAGGTGACATTGCTGCTCCATCTCGCCCATAACCAACAATCACCGGAGATCATACACCAATTTTGCCTTGATCTTGTGGAATTGGTTGCTTGCATAGAACATGGAAAAGCAGATTGCATATAATCCATCTTCACAGTGTTGATAACCCAAGCATATACCGCCTAGGATTACAACCACACATTGTCTTCACATGCCATTTAGTCCACCACAAAAGACTACTGTGGACTTTAAACTTTCTAATGAAGATGGTAGTTGTTAGATACTTTGATGCAGGTGTACTTGTTTGCCTTCATTCAAATGTAATGAACTGCAAAATAAAGGAACAACAATTGAATAAATATCTTTTCAGGCATTATTCAAATCAGAATTCTTTAAATCAAGGGACGACGACGGGAGAAGAAAAATATGTAAAATGTAAATAAAAAAGATAACATAGCCAAATCTCATTTCCAGGATATGTTTTCATTTCCGTTGGGACAATAGCAATAATCAAAATTCCTTGCTAAATTCAAGAGTTCTTAAACTCAATCAGTGTTACTCGGATCTCTTATAAGCAAGATGACATACAAATTTACAAGTACAACATATCATCAAACAGATTAAATACATTTTCCAATAAAATCTTTCTCAACCCAATATGGCTAATAATTATTTTCGACTTTTAGAAATAATTTCCCAAACACTTAATGAGTGTCCATTACGATCAAACAACCTAAATTTAACAACCCCAAAAAACAAAATCCTTAAAAAAATCAATTGAAGAAAACAATTGCATAAAACTTATCGATTTTAGGTCGCCAAATGCGATGTGGATGTCTCGTCATTATTACCACTGCTCCCATAAAAACTTAGAATATCGAAAGTAGAACCTACAAAGAAGAAAACCAACCCCAATAATCGAATTAGAAAACACCAAATGGATTTCAGAAATTTCGAAGATACATATAGATCGTTGAAGTCGGAATACACAAATGGATTTCGTAGTTGGTCCTTAAAATCAGAGCATGAGATCAAAGAGTTAAACCCCCTCCAAAAAAAAAAAAAAAATTAAAAAAATAAATAATCTAAAATCTAAAATCTAAAATGGAAAATGGAAAAAATCCTGGATTGGACTCACATCGATATGGAGAGCCTAAAACACCATCGTACATGCTCTTACCCTTGTCTCCAACCATGTACATATAAAACGAATCCAGTTTTTGTATGAGAATTAATGGGTAAAAAATTACAGATCTAAGAATACAATTTAAGAAGATAACCACTGATTAAAACACCAAATGAAACATTACCTCGTTTTGAATCTAGGTAGAAGCAGAAGAGAGCATTAGAGAGAGAAAGATGGGATGAAATTTAGGGTGAAAGAATGAAATTTGAAATGTGTCTACACTGTCTAGAGAGTTCGACGCAATAATCGATAAGGTATATTGACGCTTTTGTCCTTGTCTCTTTATTTAGAAATTTGACAAATTTATCCTCAACTTATTTTTGCTTATGTTTTTTGTGTGCGGATATTTTTGTAAAAATGTGCTATTTCACCTCTTTGCTTTATAATAGTAAAGATATTCTTTAGGTTTAAATACATTAGCCTACTAGACTCTATGTTGTGAAAGAAGTCGCCCAAGAGGCGCCTAAACAATAAAGCGCCTTAGGCGCAAAGATCTGTACATTTTCAAAAAAAAAATTACAGGGGCGCCTAGGCGCTAGGCTAGGCGAGGCTAACACAACATAGGCCTGACATTGGTGTCACTCATATTATGACCTCTAATCTGACTAATAATATGAAACTTCATTTCTCCTTGTGAAGGTATTGATGGCAATGTCTCAGGTGTGCACGATCATAATTAAAACAAAACGAACCTATATAGAAACAATTTAACACAAAAATATATAAAAGCAACAAGTGTAATTTAACGCCCTTCGATCTGTGTCATGGTTAGATGATTTGCGGAAGCTAATCCCGGGCTCTGTGTAAGGAAATCTAATGGCGTAGAAACCCTTCTTTCAATAAATGCAGGCTGTTTTGGAGTTGGGAGAGTTGCGATTTCGCTTGTTAGCATAGAAAGAGTAATAGACATTGTTGGTCTATCTATCGCGCATTCTTGCACACACAGTAGTCCCACTTGAATACATCTAAAAATTCCCGCCAAGGGAGTTGATTCGTGCAGTATCGAAGGGTCGATCAACAATTCCATTTTGCTTTCATTCCATAATTGCCATGCCTAAAACAATGCACTGCAAGATTAGAAACTAGGATAGAGATCAGCATGAAGACTTGTTAAATCACTCGAAAGGGAAACACTGCTTACGTACATATCCTAAAAGGCTCAATGGTTGCTCCAGATGGTGAAAACTTGTTGTCTTTCTTCCACTCACAACCTCGAGAAGCAACACTCCGAAGCTAAAAACATCAGACTTTTCGGAGAATCGGCCATCCAAGACATATTCCGGGGGCATATATCCACTGCATTTAGTTATTAGAAAGCGTATAGCGATTAAGAGATTCAAGTAATATATACTAGTCCAACTGATGATGTAAGACATGTTGAAACAAACTCTTTTACTTACAGTGTCCCAACAACTCTTCTAGTACTTGCTTGTTGTTCATCACCTCCAAATATCCTTGCCATACCGAAGTCCGAAATTTTCGGATTCAGGTCTTTATCCAGTAAAATGTTACTAGCTTTAAGGTCCCTATGAATGACTTTCAGTCTAGAATCTCTGTGTAGATACAACATTCCCCGGCTTATCCCTTCGATGATTTGGAATCTCTTTTGCCAATCTAAGCATTCCCGTTTCGTTGGATCTGACACAAACCAAACAGAACAGTGAACTTACATCAGAAAGAACCAAAACACACACACAAACATTGACATTAGCACACAAAATGGATTCAGTGAAAGAACAGTATCAAACCAAAAAGGAAGGCGTCCAAGCTTTTATTAGGCATGTATTCATAAATCAACATCTTTTCTTCCCCTTCAAGACAGCAACCCAAAAGTCTAACCAGATTCCTGTGCTGAACCTTTGAGATCACTATGACTTCATTTTTAAACTCATCTGAACCTTGTATAGAACCCTTGGATAGCCTTTTCACGGCTATTTCCTGTCCATCAAATAACTTTCCCTGAACAGAAAGACAATTATGTGTACATAACATTTGATTATTAGTTTCATTGATTTATTACTCATGAAAGTTCATGAATATGGAACGAATCCTGTTCTGTATAGTTAGTTACCTTGTGCACTTGCCCAAATCCACCTTGGCCAAGCTTATTAGCTTCACTAAAATTATTTGTGGCAGCTGCTAGCTCTTGAAATTTGAAAACTTTCAATTGATCTGGATTATCTCGAGTTTCTTTGTGGATATTGTAAAAATCGGAAGCAATGTTTCCTATAATTTCAGATCAAATTTAGTGACTTTTTTTTCACTGACATTTTTAAAAAGCTCTAGTGGTGACATAAAATACCTCTTTGTTTTGTCAACCACTTCCAATACAAGTATGTGCAAATGCTGACGGCAAGTGTTCCTACAAGGGCTGCAATTACAATAACTAGCTTTGCGCTCTTGCTTAAGCCATGAACTCTGTTGTTCTTTGAAGCAAGATTGTTGTTTGGAGCAGGATCAGTACCGTTCTTTCGGGCAGGATCTGTACTGTTCTTGAGCGCAGAATCTACAACTTACAAGGATTATACATATATGTAAGAACTAAGAAAGCTAATATACATATTATCTTCTGACAAAGATCACTTACCAATGTCTGAATGAGCTAAGCGAATATAAAGATCTGAACCACGTTGAGTAAAGTTCTGTATGTCAACTAAATTTCTATCCCATGTAATACACCCAATACCACTGTCGTACGAATAAGCTAAGCACGAACAGTTCCTCAAGCAGATTGTTCTACAATCATCCAACTCTGTTATAAGTAACGAGGAAACAACAGCATAATCTGGTACTTTGATGCTTTCCAGTTTTTGGAACCCATCAACAGTGTCTGGAATCCCGAAGCCGCTATCTTGGCACTCCAATTGTGTAATCCTGACGCACCCACCTGACCAATTTCCCTTACTCCATTCATCTTCAAACTTGGGTCTAAATCCTACTAGACAACTGCAAATCGGTAGATTTGATGGATTGCAACTGCCGAAGGGACCACACGTTGCATAAATACCACAGCTATTACTTTGTGATGACCAAAATTCATTCCAGTTGTTCAGATCCGCATCCCATTCCTTGGCATGAAATGCTCCATGGTGATCCAATGCGAATTGCGTTTTCAAGTTATCAGGATCCTTGTAGCTTATATACATATTATCTTCTGACAAAGAGAATGATTGCGCATATGACATCTCAGCTATGCCAATGAATACTATACCATTCCACGGACCACTTCTCCAAAATCGAGAGTTAGACCCATTTCTCCAGATGACCAGCTGAGGATTCTTATCATCCAGAAGCTCGAGCCCGGCTGAAAAAATCCCTGTTGAAGGATCCGATTCGCTTTTCCACGATGTAAGCTCTAGTTTCTTTCCCCTTATTTTACTTCCTCCAATATTCATTCCTGGAAGAAAAGTATCGGTTGGATGATCGAAACTCCGCCATACAACATTGTTTAGCAATCTAAACTCAAGATTTCCGGAATCGAATAGCTCAGCAACTGAGTTACTAGGTGTAGTAATATTAAACACGTTTGTAGTCCAAAAAACAACTCCTCTACCGTCTGAAACAACAAGATTTCCGTCTTCTGCGATTCTTAAGGTTCCTGATGAATCTTTTAATGGCTTATTCCTGTTTGCAACCCATACAATGGTTCTCGGATCAAATTCATACCATATTCCGACATAACGATTTGTAGAATTAGGAGGACTGAAAAAGCCGAGTTTGAATATACGGCCGGCGGAAGTTAGAGTCTGAGCGTCAGTTATGTTTTGGGTTGGTGTAATGGTGCTGATATCTCTTGCATAGCAGTTCTGGAACACAAAAAACAAGAGAGAAAAATGAACAAACTTATTGGAAATTCCACCATGAATAGTACTGAGATGGATCATAATTTGTTGATTGTTTTAGCTTTTGGGATGAACGCTAAGTTAATTAAGATAGTGAAGTCAACGGAACAAATAAGCAAGTTCTTCGTTTTGACTTTGAATTAGTCTTCCTAAGTGAAGTTTCTGCACATTGGATGTCAACTTTATTTATTGGCATCAATGTCGTCATGCATCCACAATATCTTGACCAGGCTCATGAAAAAAGAAAAAAAAATCACAGCAAAAAAATCACAATCGGTCGTGTATATTATAATTAGAAACCTATTATAGGAGCTTCACATGGATTCCTAATGACCAAAAAATTAGTTATGGGTGTCTTGATATAATAATAAATGTCTAAGTTACCCTCCATCTAAAATCAAAACCTAAAAACTAAAAGTAAAAATTAATTCTAATTTAAAAATCTACTCATTTTCTTCTTTTAAACTTCATCTCCTTCATCAACAGTAATAATACATTTGATATATTGTCTTTTTTGTTAAATCCACTTATATTTCTCTGAATCTGTTACAGTTGGGTTTGGTTTTAAAAAACATAACCGTAAAAACTCCCGGTTCACAAATTTTGTCCAGATGCTTTTTACGGTTGGTTCGAGTTTACAAAGTTAAATTTTAGTATGTTATATCATAGTATTTATTTCTAACTAAAATTGAATCTACATAAAAATCGGTTTAGTAGCTTCTTTGTCTATCTAAACTACCTTAAAAGTCTATTTAGTTTGTTAGAGGAAAGATTCTTAACAAAATTTTGTTCATCTTTAAAAGATTCTTGATAAATTATGTTTTCTTTTTGCACGGTAATTCTTGTTGACGTGCGTTGTCTTTGGTCGGTCATGGCAAAATACAAAGTGAAAATCTAATTAACGTGTTTTTTTTTAATTGGAAAAAAAAACAGGGCTAACCCTGAAATTACATATTTTGGTTGTTATCTCCCCCATTCGTTACAGCACAAGGCAAAAAAGATCTTCGCGCATGTGGATCCCATGAACTGAAATAGCAAAGTTGGAGACATTTAGCCGCAAGAGTGCTAGCTAAAACGTTTTCGTTAGCCGGAATTAAAATAAGGTTGCAAATGCTGTTAATACATAATATAAAGTTTTTTTATGTTCCTCCATGAAGCTTGATTCTGTCCCTTTTGTAGGCGTAAATCGCCCGAGAAACTGCTTCCAAAACTTTCTCATCTTCGCTTTCAATAAGCACACTAGGATGATTCGATTGAAGTAACCACTGGATTGTAGTAGAGGCTGCCTGCTCCGCGATGTCCTCCCCTTCAATTATTGTTGCTGAGTAGGTCCTCCCTCCCATAAAAGCCCATGTATGGTCAGAGTTGATTAAAGCCACAGCAGCATTATTCGAATTTTTAGGATGGTTCAAAGCAATCTTTATTCTTATTGTGAAAAGATCTGGTTGAGAGGATATTCTAGAGTGTTTAATAACTATGTGATGGTTGTTGTCATTGTTATATTTAGTATGCCTATTACTGTTTATCGTAGTGATAATCAGGTCAGTCGTTCTCCTGTTGTTTAATTTTTTTCTTTTTAAACACCCGGTCGCATCTAGTCTTTCAGATTCCCCACAGAACAATAGCTAGGATCTCTGGCCATTCATTTACATATTCATCAGAGTTTGTGGGTCTCTTATACCAGGTTGAGAGCCACCTGTGAAAGTCTAAGTTGTTAGAAAGCATGTGAGTCGTGTCGATATTCAAGCAGTTATAAACAGAAATAGTAAAATCACATTTCATAAAAAGGTGAGTTAGAGTTTCTTCCTGCTTCCCACAGTTGGGGCAATTCTTGTTGATGGTTTGAATTATCCGACCGATCTTTTCGTTCAGTGGGAGAATGGAGTGCTCACATTTCCAGATGAAAGTTTTAATCCTTGGCGCCACATTCATGCCCCAAATGTTTTTCCACATTTTTTCTGCTTGGTGGTTAACTATCTGTCCTTTTCTTATTAGTTTGTTGTAGAACGATTTAGTAGTAAAACTCCCTTTTGCTTCAAGCTTCCATGTGATCTTATCCTCTTTCTCGCTATTTATTTGTATTCCTTTGATATGTGTAATGGTCTGCTCCTCAAAGTACAACTAAAGTTTATTGACATTCCACGTTTTCCTATGTTGATTTTCCTCCATTAGCACACTTACCCATACTATTTGTGTCTGCTCCTCCCAGTTGTTAGAAGTACTAACACCTTGCAGACACCATTCATCCTCCCAAATTCTTATACTATTCCCATTTCCCACTTTCAAGAATATATTCTACCTTATGTGGTGCACCTCTCTGACGATGTTTTTCCACACTCATGAATCTTTATCTGAATACTTGTAATCTTGGTGTAGAAAGTTGTTTTCCAGAAAATACTTGTGTTTAAAGATTTGAGTGCACAATGCGTCCGGCTCATTCAGAAGTCTCCAACTCACCTTGGCTAACATGGTAGTATTAAAGAGTTTCAGATCTAGAAACCCCATACCTCCTAAGTCCTTCGGTATACAAAAACCATCACATCCTTTTAGGTATACTCCTTTGCTGCCATCTTTATCTTTACCCCAAAAAAAGTCACGTTGGAGTTTATTAATCTTGTCACAAATAGCAACCGGAATCCTAAAGTTGTTCATTTGATAAATGGGAACAATAGACGTAGATGTTTGAATCATCACAGACTTGCCGGCAGTCGATAGAGTGCTGCTGTTCCAACTATGCAACTTTGCTTCCACTCTCTCATGCAGACCTCGAAAAGATTGTATTTTAGAGACATGAGTGAAAAGAGGAGAACCCAGATATTTGTCATTCAAAGAAATTTCCTTGACCCCTAGGATAGTAGTAACACTATCGATGACCGACTGATGCGTGTTGTTACTAAAGAAAATGCCGGACTTATCGAAGTTAATCAATTGACCGGACTGTCTGCTAAAATTAGAAAACAAGTTCAAGATGTTGTTCCCTTCCTTATTTGAAGCTGAAGTGAAAACAAGAAGGTCGTCGGCGAAGAGTAAATGAGAGATGGAAGGGGCATCCGGACCAACCCGTATGCCCTGGATCAAACCATTTTTTTCGGCCAAAGAAAGGGATCTAGATAACACTTCCATACAAATAATGAATAAGTAAGGTGACAGAGGGTCACCCTTTCTAACTCCTCTACTAGGATTGAATCTGTTTCTAGGGATGCCGTTTATTAAAACAGAAGAAGTGACAGTAGAAATGCATTGTTCAACAAGACCACACCACTTCCCACTAAAACCTTGTTTTTTCATAATATATAGGAGGAAATTCCACTCTATCCTATCAAACGCTTTTGACATGTCTATTTTGATTCACATAAGGTGTTTTTTACCTCTTTGGTTTCTCATGGTATGTATGATTTCATGGGCTATCATAATATTATCGTTAATTTTCCTTCCGGGTACAAAAGCCGCCTGGTAGGGGGAAATAATTTTAGGTAACAGATTCTTAAGTCTATTAGCAAAGTTTTAGAAATAACTTTGTAAACTATATTGCATAAGCTAATTGGCCTATAGTCAGCAGGTTTTTGCGGAAATTCAATTTTTGGGATAAGCACTATAAACGTAGCATTATTCTCTTTGAGAATATGGCATGTTTGAAAGAAACTTTTAACCATGTTGTAGACATCTTCTCCCACTATCTACCAATTGGTTTGGAAGAAGTTAGGAGTATATCCATCCGGCCCCTGGGCCTTGTCCGGAGCCATAGAAAAAATTACAGATTTTACCTCAGCCACGGTTGGTAATTGAGTGAGTAATATGTTGTCGTCCTCATCGACTACCTGCTGCACCATATCAAGATAGGAGTTGTCAATAAAAGGGTTAGTGGAAGTAGAAACAGATTTGAAATGATCAGTGACTAATTTCTCTACTTGTTCTTTTCCTTCAATCCACACCCCATTGCTATCTTGAAGAGTTTGGATTTTGTTTCTTTTATATCTCTTTTCTGCCTTTTGATGAAAGTAACCTGTATTTCTATCCCCCAACATGATGTCTTTATCTCCACTCTTATCTTTCCAGAATTTCTCTTTAATTCTATACCAATAAGCCAATTCCTTCTCTTTATTCCTTATAACTTCGCTTCTCTGTTGTAGAGTGTTGTTCAAAGTTAGATGTTCCAGCTGCTTCTTTGCTTTGTTGATGTTCTCATTGATATCACCAAAAGTGTATTTGTTCCATAACCTTATTTGATGTTTAGTATTTTTGAGTTTTTTTGCTAGCTTGAAGGCTTTACTTCCTTGGATGGGTTGATTCCAAGAAGTTTTTATCAATTCCTTGCAAGAAGGATGTTGTAGCCAGATACCTAATACTTTAAAAGGTTTATGGTTTGAACTGTTTTGAGGATTGGTATTTAGGAGTATTGGTTAATGATCGGATCTTACTGCCAAGAGATGTGTGATTATAGCTTTTGGGTTTTCCTTGGTCCATTTTGTGTTTGCTAGACCTATGTCTAGTCTAGATTCAGTTAATCAACCATCCTTCCTTTTGTTTGTCCAGGTGAAACTGTAACCCAGGTGCCCCAAGTCTTGAAGGTCTTCTCTTGCCAGCATTGATTTGATTTTGTCAGCCTCTCCCATGTTGAAAGCTCCAACACCTCTCTTCTCTTGTTGATGAAGGGTAAGGTTTAGATCACCTATAACCAACCATTCGTTGTTGAAAGTGCTTGCAGCTTCAGAGATGTACTTCCAGAATTTCTCTTTTTGTGGCCAATTTGCAGGACCGTACACACAAGAGACAATAGTTTCTCTGCCATTCATGAGGTTAGTAATATGACAGTTTATCAAATTCTCAAAGGAAGCTCCTACCTTGATTTGATTTCCTTGTTTCCATGCGACAACCAATCCACCTGCAAGACCTATTGGATCCACAATGAACCAATGTATAGCCTAAATTCATGGTACAATTCGCAACAAAACTACCTGCATTCTTTGTCTCGGACAGGAACAAAATGTATGGATCGTTCATGTTAACAATATCCTTCAAATATGATTGAGTAGTATCATTTTTCAGGCCTTGGCAATTCCAGGCTAAAATTTTGAGATTTCTCCCATAGTGTCTGAAATGGTTATTATGTAAATGATACTTATAACAATCTTTTAAGGTAATTCTATGGTAAGAGCTAGCAGTACTTAAGACGAAATTTTGTAGATTATTTTGAGACATACCTTGGCCATTCCAGCTGTGAATTTTGATGTATTCCCAGGGAAAAGAAATTATTGGATACACTTTCCTTTTGTTAACAAACATCCAAACTTTAGCTTTCATGCTACTTGTATCTCCTCTATTAATCTTGATCTTGTCATTGTTTTCTGCTGCTTTATCCTCTTGCGTCAGACCATTACTGTTTACCATTGGAATAATTAATGGTCTGCTGCTAGTTGTGACTCCAGGTGTTCCTCTAGTGTTTGGGATGTTTCTGTTGGTTTTACTTTTTATGGTGTAAATTATGGCGCTTTTCCAAAATACAGCTCCATTTAATCTCCATTTTTTTCTACCTCTCCGTCCGATGCTATCATAAGATGTATAAATCCCCAGCCTATTTCTGTTCTTTGCTAGTGTTGAGTACCTGTTACCCTTTCAGGACCAGTTTCTAGCATTATTGGCCATCATCACTAAATTTGAGCTTTTTGGCATTTTAACAAATAGAGAGCTAACAAAAAGAGTTGCAGAAAATCTTAAAAATCAAGATGAAAGGGAAAGATCTAAGAGAGGAAAGAGACAGGAAAGAGAGGGGTCAACAACCAAGATGAAGCACTACTGAAACATCAAAACGACGGAGGATAAACAAAGAAAGATCCCAATCGAACCGGAGCAAAAATTCACCACAACCGAATCTCTCCAAAAGAGACACCGAGCAAGTTTCACCGAAACCGTAACACCAAAACAAGAATCACAGAGACCAAAATCCAAATAAAACAAGAGATCAAAGAAGGGACCACGAAACAAAACAAGAGCTCAAAAAAAAAAAAACTGTTCACTTTCTGATTAGAACTCACCGGAAAAAATAGGCTAATCACAACTATAGGGGAAAGACGAAAATTAAGACAGCTTCTTCAAATAGATGATATAATCAAAAAGTATGAGGAGTCCAAAGGAATCACTAATTCTACCACACAGCAAGACACGGGGATCAATAATCACAGCAGCAGAAAAACTAGTAACTGAAGCATAGTAACAGAATCCTAGTAACAGAATCCAAGTAACAGAGTCACAGTAATCAGAATCACGATAGCAGAACGAACAGAACCGGTGGGAATCAGGTAGATTAGATCCGTTATAAGAATGCAGGGGACAAATAACGGGCAAAAAATGAACAGAAAAGGGTAATGGAAAAACGATAGGAGAGAGAGGAGTCCATCAATAAAACCCGAAATGGGACCATTCATGTAACTCCTAATTGACGTGTTGACCTTTGAGATTCCTGGCGTTTTTAGGGGCCAACAAAAAGGAATTAGGGGCCAACAATAAAACAAAATAAGGTCACCCAAACATAAAACGAAGCCACCTCTTATCTCGCATAATTCGTAATGGCAAAATTACCCTCACATAATCGGTTGATTATTAAAGATATTTATCTACCGAATTCATTCGGTAGCAAAAAAAACATTTTTCGTCTGAATGTAGACGATATAGTATTTGGAAGAAATATGTTTCATTTTTTTCATCTGTTGTCATTTTAGAGTTGTAGATCTATAGAGGAGAAGAAGAAGAAGAAGAAGAAGAAGAAGAAGAAGAAGAAGAAGAAGAAGAAGAAGAAGAAGGAAAAAAGGGAAAACCCCATTTTTTTTTAGAAATAGGCAACATAAATGGATGGATATGAAGAAAAAGGTGAGAATGATCGTGAAGAACATAATGTTGAAGGTTAACAACAGTTTAGAGAAGATGATTTGGGGTATATGTTGAATGATCCAAACTTTTGTGGAGAGGAAACCCTAGACGACGCTTTCATGGAAGAAAATGGAGAATCACCCGAGATCGAAGCTAATGATGCATCAAACTTCCAGGTATTGTGCTAAGAAACTCAATACCCACTTTGAATGCGTTTGTAAACAAGAAAACTCGATTAATGCATTCATTTAACGCCATGAACTACCCAGAATCGGTAGCTAATGTATCCACATATCTACCGAATATAACCTAGTGAGTACCAAATATTTACATTCGGTAGTTTAAAGAAAGTCTATTACTACCGAATATTTGAAAACCCCCAAATTGATTTTCCAAAATATCTACATTCGGTAATTATGTATAGTATATTTACTACCGAATGGCCCCAAAAACGAAATCCTCAAAACTATGAAACTCAGTATTCTTATCTTTTACATTCGGTAGTATTTTAAAGTTATTTAACTACCGAATATTTCATGGGCCCAAAATAAAATTTTCGCGAACTTTTTAAAAATGTAACTATTTATTTCATAGATTAGGAATTGTCATACAAAAAGGTGTGGGAGCTCATCTTGTTGCTAGGATTCCATCTAGTTACTTGTAGTCCCCTTCTATTAAAATAAAAATTTCGTTTATGGATACTATCACTTTTAAAAATTGTAATTCTTTTTCTGTGAAAATCGGAGGAAAATTTATTACTTGACCTTCCGATTGTTTATATTCGGAAGTATTACTAGATATATATCTTCCAATTAGTATTGCTTTTGTACTCAGGAGACTGTCTAAATATTTCTATTAAAATAGGTAGTTTTGGGCACATAATATTCTTCCGATTATATAACAATCGGTTGTAAAAGTTACTGAATGTCTTCCGATTGTTATAGTAAAACATGTTGCTTCATTTTTCAGGCCGTTGTAGCGGTTGTTGATGATTTCTATTTGAGGCCCGATACATCCCTACACTATGCAAACGATTTGGTATACTCATTACTATTATTATTATTGTTATTATTCAAATATGTATGTTAAATGCTTATACTTATGATATTTGTTTTGTTATATTCGTGTTTAGTCATTTGTAAGTAAGAAGGAGACAAAGGAATGGCTTATGACCAAGGCAAAAGAGAACATGTGTGCTATAGTTCAAAACAATCATGTGGGTGATACTCGATTTGAAACGATTTGTGGGCGTGGTGGGGAGCGAAAGAGTCACGAGGGAAAGAATAGTAAGTGCGTAAGGAAAACGCAGAGGAAATACCAAAGCAATACAAAGAAAATCAGATGCCTTTTCAAGATTGTCTTCTATAAGCCCGACGGTAAGGAAGGTTTAGAGTGGAAAATGTATAAAGTTGATAACGGTTGTCACAACCACGATGATCTGGATACTCTACTTGGACATGTAATGGTTGCCAAGCTAAAACCAAGAGAAATGGAGACAATGAAGTCTATGAGGATCCAAAAAGAGAGTGCAATCTTAAGTAAAATAAAGGTGGACGATCCCAACAACTTGTCTTCTTTGTCTACAATTAAGTCATCCCTAGCTACGATCAAAAGGATGAAATGGGATGGTAGAACGGTCATGCAACAATCAGAGTGGTTAGCGGAGTTACACGACTACATGTTGAGAAGGAAAGAAAAGGATGGTAAAATGGTTCGTATTTTCTTGGCACATCCCAAAATGATCCAATTGGCTCAATGCTTTCATCAAATTTTGTTGATAGATGCCACTTATAAAACAAACAAATATAACATGTCGTTGTTGAATATTGCTTGCCACACTTCGGACAAAAACACATTTACGGTTGCATGGGGTTTAATGGATCATGAGAACAATGTGAGTTTTATTTGGATGTTGGATATGTTGATGTCCATTTATAATGGTGATGATTTTCCAAGGGGTTATTGTAACAGATAACGATCAAGCCCTATTGCATGCAATAGTGGTAGTGTTTCCGGAAGCCCTAAACTTGCAATGTATGTGGCACATTCAATGCAACCTTAAATCCAATCGCCATCATCATTTCCAAGCTAAAAAACCAAGGAAAGGTACCAAGAGGTCGAAGGAAGAGGATGAGCGCATTAGTAAATTAACCGTGGAAAAATGAGAGGAAGAGAAACAGTTATTTGACGAAAAATTGATGGAGGATGGAATGATTTGGAGAATGTTTATGAAATCATGGGACAATATTGTTTGGTCAATGACCGAGGAAATTTACGAAGCTAACTTGAAGAAATTTGAGGATGAATATGGCACAAACTATCCAAAACCCGTTGAGTATTGTAAAACACATTGGTTACCGCTTAAGGATAGGTTTGTGTTTGCATGGACATATGAATATCGTAACTTCAAGAACGAGGCGACAAGCATTGCAGAGGGGTCTCATGCCCGATTAAATACTATACTACTTGGTGGTCAAAATGGAGTTGTGTCGATTCAAGAAGCCATCCATGAATACACCAACCGTGATCTCGTAAAGATTATGACCAGTATGCAATTTAGTGTACACCAATTCCCAACAGAACATGATAAGGAAAGATTGCTTCTAAGGGGCATTGTTCATAAAGTTTCAAGATAGGCAATAAATCACATGATGAAACAATTGAAGTTTTATAAAGCTTACAATGACGAGAATACGGTTTGTGTTTGCAAGGATATGATAGGTATTGGACTCCCGTGTCGTCATAAGTTGGGTAGGTATGTTGAAGTGATTGACATCAATGATATTAATCCATTTTGAAAGCAATTAAATTTTACTCCAAGCACCCCGATAGGTGATGGTCCGTCTTTCATTGAGTCTGAACTTTGTGCACGAATATCCCAGCGTTATGTTACATCAAATGGAACCAAAAGGAAAATATTGATGCACAATTTGGAGGAAGCCATTCACCCTTGTTTACGGGAAGTTGATGAACCTATTAATCAAAAGGGGGCCGGTAGGCACAACACCGAAGTGTCGAGGACCATCCAAAGAAAAGAGTTGAAGGAGTATTTGTCTAATAAAAGAATAAAGAGTCCGCACGAGCGTTCGGAACCCGACTATGAAGATGAGCCGGAACCTAAGAAAAGAGGACGTCCAAGAAAGGATAAAAGTGGACCAACCGAACGAAAATTTATACCAAAGGTCTCTACGGAGCCTTCTCAAGCAAGTCAATCCGAGGTGGTGGAAGAATTTGTGTTAGTGGAGACCTAAGCTAGCTCTATTTTTGTTGATCAAATGAGCGACTCGCAACAAACACAACAAACGGAAATGGTGACTATAAAAGAGAAGTATGGTAGTCTTCGTTTCCCCATGGATCTTCATGGAAGACCAAATCGAACCACTATACAATTATCGAAGAGCATTTGGAACAACTCGCTCCACTCATTGTTCAATTTGTTTTGTCTACTGACGAGGTTGATGGGGATGGCAATTGTGGATTTCACATCGCTACAGAACAAATGGGTTACTTTAGAGAGGCGGTTATCGAAGATGTCATCCAATGCCAATATTTAAGAAATAATATGGTGGTACAACTAATAAAGGACAAGGATTTCTATATGGAGATGATGAGGCGAGGAGATAGATACGACAAAGAAGGTGAGTTCAAAGATATAGTTGCGCGTATAAAGTGTCAAAAGGGATTGAAGACAATCGGATACAAGTATTGGATGACAATTCCTAAATGTGGATATCTCCTAGCGAAATTTTTGAATTGCGTGGTACATTTCTTTGTTCCTCCTAAGTATGGAGTTAGTATGATGTTTGCACCTACAAGAACGGTTTGCGATGAGTCGGTTAAATATAGAAGAATCATTATGGCGTTTGGGAATGAAATTCATTTTATCGGATTAAGGGTAAAGAAAGATTGTCTGTTACCTCCGTTGAGTAAGTGGAACGATTACTTCCCAATGAACCATTGCAAGGATTGGGTGAAACAATATGAGTCCAACATGGTTGATTGGGATCGTGTCGTGAAGAACAACTTTCCCGATGGGTTACTTGAATTAATTGAAGATGATGATGATGATTAGTCTGTCCATTATGTTTAGAATATGTATTTTGAACCGGTTATTGGTACAAGTTTTTTTGTAAACTCCATTGAAGATATGTGATATAATCGGTTGATAATGTTAGACATTCTTTTACCGAATGTAACATTCATAGGTTTTTTTATTTTACCAAATTTCCGATTACATGCATTTTGAACTCAGAACTTGAAGAAATTGGAACACTTCTATATTCGGTAGATTAAATAATATACTAACTTCCGATTATAACTCTAATAGAGGAACTTTGAAAATATTATCAGAATTGGTAAATTAAATAACATACTAACTTCCAATTATAACTCTGATAGAGGAACTTGGAAAATATTATCAGAATTGGTAGATTAAATAACATACTAACTACCGATTATAACTCTGACATAGAAAATTTGAAAATATTATCATAATTGGTAGATTAAACAACATATTAACTACCGATTATAACATATTTCAGACAATAATTTAGGGAAATTGTGACAAACTCTATACCGTGGCCATGGCCTTCAAGAATTCATAACTTACATTATATGTGAATTATTCTCCTTTTTCCTCTAAGTAGTGCCTTTTTGCGAGTGTCTCCTATATAAACAAAAAAAACTATAATATAATGCAAAGTGCGTATAAACTATAAAGACGATATGCTAAGTTCGTATAGTTTCGTATGCAAATACTTACAAATTGTTGGATCGACAAGCTTAAGTGGCTATTGTTAAAGATCCTCTTTTGTATCGTTATGTAATCATTTACTCCTTTTTGGATAAGTCGGAAACGATCATGAACTTGTTGGAGGAATCTTTGCTTTGGATTTCCATATTCTCGCACAAATTGGATATACACTCTCCTCAAAATGATTTCGGGTGTTAACCTTCCGGCAATGACATCTTCACGTCTTGTTTCGTGGTACCATGTTTTGACAATGGCCAAATCTTTAGCTGCGTCAAAGTTTGCCATGATTGTAATATGAAATAGAGTGGTACAACAGAATACTAGACAATGGAATATATATGTGTGTAGTTTGGTGCATCAATGAGAAGAGGATACCCTATTTATATAGATTAAAGATCTAATGGCTCTTTTTTTGAAATTATGGCCGTTAGGTGAGGTGTGAAAAGAGTGAACAGGTACAACGTACATCGTGCCAACAATCATGAACAAGAATTGGTTAATATTTTGAATATCATAATATTATGTAACGATTATACTTCGACAATTCCATTACAATGACTTGTGATTAGCTTCGTGGACGTCTTGGACGTGCCCTAAACGGATTAAATCTATCCATCGCCTTAAGGATTCTGAAATGAGCTTCATAATGGAAATTTGATCTTTTCCATCTCCGCCATTCCTCGAGAGATCGTTATATCACCTCATCATTGGTTTCACCCCTCAATCGATATTGATTCACAAGATAAGATAAATGGACGAATTCTTCAATGTGTCTGTTTATTGAACCAATTCGGCTAAAAAGCTCAGCGGAGTGACGGTTATTTGGGTTTTCGGTGTCGACGCAAAAAAAATCGTGAATTCTCAAAAAATAACGCATACTCATTACACCTCCTTGCTAACGTTCTTCTCCTCGCCTCGGGTAGAATTGAGCATAGCGCCTGCATAAAGATAAATCTTCTTCCATAGTTAACTCCGTAAGATTGATGAATGGTGGGAACATTATGTTGAAGATGATTTATTTGATGTTGGAGAGAGTTAAAATGTATTTTTGTTGCATATAGGGGAAGAGATACCCTCCTTATAGGTTATGTAATCCAACAAATATTTTTTTTGAAAATATGGTCATTTATGCGAGGTGTAACACGAGTGTACGCAGCATGTGAATCATCAGCACATTAGAATTTCTACAATCGGAAGTCAAGCATGTCACCGAAACCTCCAAATATAGAGTGGTGCAAAATTCCAATTATCCAAAAATACTTAGGTTTTGGCATTTTGGAACGACCATTGCATCTTTTGGGTTTTTGAACTTGTCATATTCGGAGGATAAATCATTGCTTTTAACTACCAAATATACGATGGCTCAAAATTTAGATTTTCGCAAACCATGTAGATTTCTTTTGTTTTGAACTTATCATAATCGGTCGTAAATAAAAAAGACAAACCTCCGAATTTATTGGCTAACCCTCTCTAATGGCCTTTGGAACCACCTAGATCCATGACATGGGTGGTTTTGAACTTGTCATATTCAGAGGATAAGTCATTGATTTTAACTACCGAGTATATGATGGCCCAAAATTCGGATTTTTGGAAAAATGTAGATTTCTCTGGTTTTGAACTTGTCATAATCGGACGTAAATAAAAAAAAAAAAATCTCCGAATGTATTGGCTCACCATCCTTACATGGCCTTTAAAACCACCTAGAGCCATGGCGTGGGTGGTGTTGAACTTGTCATATTCGAAGGATAGGTCATTGATTTTAACTACCGAATATACGATGGCCCAAAATTCAGATTTTTGGAAAAATGTAGATTTCTCTGGTTTTGAACTTTTCATAATCGGACGTAAAAAAAAAAAAAACCTCCAAATGTATTGGCTCACCATCCTTACATGTCCTTTGGAACCACCTAGATCCATGGCGTGGGTGGGTTTGAACTTGTCATATTCGGAGGATAAGTCATTGATTTTAACTACCGAATATACGATGGCCCAAAATTCGAATTTCTGGAAAAATGTAAATTTCTCTGGTTTTGAACTTGTCATAATCAGACGTAAATAAAATAAAAAAAAGCTTTCGAATATATGTTACCTCAACAATCCAAACCTGACAAAATCCAAAGGTTTTTGGCATTTTGGAACGACCATAATCCTTCAAATTTCGAAATGCACCATTCATAATCCATAAAACTAACCAGTCATAATCCATAAAACTAACCATTCATAATCCATCAAACAACCCATTCACAAACCATAACGTGATTTAAGAACCTTAAATCCGATCCTAACCTAAAAAAACGACATAATCCAACACAAATTATAAATACTATAAAACGGAAGTTTGTCATTCATTTAGTCTTTGATTTTACTTTACGACCGTGACTACCTCCAAGTCTTGCACGACAACGAGTTTGAGGACCTGCAGCTTCAGCACCTTCCGTTGGAGCGTTAGTAGAAGCTCGAGTTCTTTTACCTGTCTTTGATACTACCATCTTATCCGTATGCTTCTTCGTGGATTTTTCTCCAAATTTTGCTGCATAATCTTCATTATCGATATTGTCAACTAGGTCTCTAGCCTTTTGTATCTTCTCAACTGGCACGGGATCTCCCTTCCTAATGCATGCAATTAACATTTTGGAACACACTTGAACCTATTCACCTATTTTTAAACATAATGACATAACATCAAATGGTTATTACATAAAAAAAATATAGCCATAACATCAAAAAAGTTATAAGAATACGCACCAGTCTATCATAACCAGTTGGTTTGTCTTTGATGATACAATTATAACTGGACCCCACCGAAGTACTCTTGGATTTTACTTCACGGATAACCAAAGGATGTGATACATTCCTATACCAAATCATATAGCCTGGAGAATTTTCATCACCTCGGGTGGAAGGCCTACCAGTGTTGATAATGAACTCAGTCCTCTTATCCCAGTAATCAAGAACAGTAGGTGGGCCTTTGTGAACTATCGTCATATTGTCACCACTAGAAGAGCACAACTCCATCTGCAATTTGTAGTAATCCTTGATTTCCTCCAATGGTTGATGTTGTATATACCCGTGTTTTCGCATCACCCTAGAGGGGTTGTACAACACATATCCCGTGGGGTGCCACAACGGTGCAAAATAAAGGGACAAGTCCAACCGAACATTTATATGGCCACTAGCTCGATCTTCCTTGTATGGATCAAAGCATACGTCTGAGGCCTTCAATTGGTCCAAAATCTCCCTCATGCGAATCAACTACTGCTCCTTTGTCCTAGAACGGTTGTCTTCGAAGATATACTTTATTCCTCTAGGAGTACCTTTGCGCCACTCCGGGTTCTCTCTGGCCAAATTCAAGATAGGGAAGTGGTCATAGATCCATGCCTATATGGATAAGAAACCAAGTATTAGTAAATAGATTATTAACAATCGGAACTAAATATACACTAATTGAACCCGAATATATACAATTGGTAGATGGTGATTTCCGAATACGAAACCTTCGGAAGTACGAAATGTATATTTCCTACCGAATATGCATCATTCGGAGTTCAGTAAACTAAATTTTTTTGGCCTACATATTCGGTAGTATTTCACAAACAATAATCCCCAATTCTATATAATTGTAAGAACAACTAAGTTAAATGTTTCCGAATACAAGTCATTCGGACGTAATAAATGTGTATGTCCTAACGAATATCCATCATTTGGAGTTCAGTAACCTATTGTTTTTTGCCTATATATTCGGGAGTAAATTCCCAACATCAGGTTCCGATTATATATAATCGAGAGTCAAACTAAGTAACGTGGCTCCGAATAAAAAACATTCGGACATAATAAATGGATCATGTCCTAACGAATATGCATCATTTGGAGTTCAGTAAACTATAGTATTTTGGCCTATATATTCGGTAGTAATTTGCTAAGACTAAATTCTGATTCTAAACGATCGGAAGTACAACTATGTAATATTTTCAGAGGAGATATGTTGTGGCCGCGTGATTCACTTGCTCATCCGTTAACGTTCCCTTTTGTTCTTTATCCAAGGTGCCTCGTGATCGCTGTCGTATGCGTCAAAAATAAACTACACTTTCTTACTACTCAAAATATAAATATAGCAAGGGAAAGAAAGGATCGATCCCACAGAGAGGACTAGGTTGTCTCGTTGTTTCGGTTTCCTATAAATAACCCCGGGGGTTTTCTGATTTTTATGCAAGTAATAAAAGTAAAAGCAAGTAAACAAATAAACAAACAAATCAAGGTAGTGAGAATATTGGGTAAAGATTTCATCTTCAATTGTAAACAAGTATTTGAATGTATGAATAGAATTTGTATTTAATCTCGCTATCATCAAAAGCCCTAGAATACCTTATTGCAAGAATACTCCGTAAATTTCCTAAATTTATCAACACACACATTAGAGCTGCGTATGTGAATTCTACCTAAAGAATAACCTAACGCCTTGCGCTAATTAAGTTCAATTCCTAAGAGCATTAATTTTTGTAAATAGGCTAATCAATGCAATTGTCATACATTGCGCATGACAATTCGGACAATGGTCAATTTCTACATATGATTACAAGAGTGCATCACTACAAACTATAATCATATCATGTTACTCGTATTCAAGGTTATCGCTCGATGAAAACCCTAAAATAGCTATAGATATAGATGTATGTTCAATCAATTCTAGACTCAACCAAACAAACATTCAATCATATTGCAATACATAAATCATGCAATTATTATAATCAGTAGAAATCAAACGATAATATTAAGAGAAAACTAACTCATAAAGATCAAAACTTGTTTTCAAAATCCAACTACATCTTTAACCAATAATAAAAACTTAGTTACTCATGGCATAGGAGTTCATAAGAAGAAGGAAGAGAAAACCTATCATGTTTCTAAACCCTAGAAAATAAAAGTAGCAGCAGCTCTCCCTAGTGGAGATATATCCCAGGTTTTTAAGAAGACTTTTCTATTTATATGCTTCTCCCAAAAAGATACTCAAAAGTAGGTCAAGTCTTCTCAAAACCCGTCTCAAATTCGTCTACCAAGCCCATGTGTGAAAATAAGTCTCTGGAAAATTTGGGTCCAAAAATGGTAGCCGGATTGGTGACGTCATCACAGGAATCCGGTCATCACAGGAATCCGGTCATCGACGCCGGAATCCGGTCGTCGGAAAATTGTCTCTGGCCGCCTTTGTCATCAGAAACTGTCACCAGCAAGTATGTACTTGCAACAACTCATCTTCCCTTCTCTGCATTTCAAACATTCACAAAAATCATCCAAACCAATTCTTTTTCTCTTGCGAAAACGCGCCCAAAAGCGTGACTCGTAACTCATATGTGTCGCGGCCAACTCCTGTATCCAACACATACCCCCTTCGCGATTCATTGAATCTTTACGATCGACACTTTAACCTCTAAAATCCAGCATCCCGATCTAGTACCACTGGTGCACCAATTCTGCTCCGTTTTCGCACAGTTTCTGCACTTTTGTTGCAACTTCAAGCCTTCACCCCTGCAATGTCAATGACTCAACTCTCCTTGGCTTCCCATTGATGGCAACATCATCAATCATTCTTCCATCGATCCATTGCTTTCCCTGTAATGCACATCTACCAGACTCATGTTCTGCAGCTTCTTTCGCCTTCTCTGCACTGACCTATCACACAACACAACACCACTTGCCACAGCTTAATCATTTGAAATCCATGCCTGCAATACTATCATTTGGCACCTGCAACTCTCATCCTTCTTTGTATGCTGCATATCACCAATTCCAATTTCACCTTGAGCCATTCTGCCATATCATTCATGCCACCTGCATTTCAGTTGCACTTTCTGTAGCTTCTACATTTCAGGTTCAACCATTCACTCAAGACCAACTCCACTTCCACTGCTTTTAAACAGCTCCACTCAGCTTTGTTCTCTTGCGACACCAATAACACCATCCAAATATAACTCCACCATGTTGACTAGCTCTGGAAGCAGCACCAACTTTAATGTTTGCTCCCATCTCATCCATTTCTTCAACTCAAGCCATACACTGGTTCCCATTGCAACTCAGCCTCATTTCTACAGTGCAACATTTCTTCCTGCGATACCAACAACAAATCAGCTGCAATAAATCCTCACTGACCCTTATAATTCCTCCTCAGATTGAACTCTAATCACTATTGCTAACCACCACCAGAGACACTCCTCACCAGCATCACTTAAATTCCATAAAAACTTTGTACTGCATCAATCTCGACCCATTTGTATCATCCTTCAGCGCATACTACCACTCAACACAATCATTGCCCTACTACCACGGCCACTTAGTCAAACCTCCATATCGACCCATTCACCTGCAAATCATTCCAGCACTGAACCACACAACCAATTTATCACTTCCATGCACCCTGAACTGCAACTCCATCTCGCAGCTTCATATTCACCAACTGAGCTTTGAGCACAAACCACTATGAACCCATACGGCACTGGTTTCTTTGAATCCACATCATCCTCATCTGCTCAAGTTATAAGCATCAGCACCAGCCTCAGCCTCAATTCACTAACAACACCACTTGAACCTTCAACTGCAATTGGAAGCAATCAACACAATTACCAGCTCAACTGCCTGTACTACCATTGCAGCTTTCCACTGCAGCTTTGTCTCTAAACATCAGCTGCCAACTGCTAATTCATCTATGAATTCCACCAGCAGCTTCCATTCAACTCCATTAATGCCCTCAGTTTCATTCCCTGTTTGACATTGTGAAGAACTGATAATTCTGGCATTTTCTCAAACACATTGCCTGCAACTTCTGTGAAGAAGATATGAATATGATTTTGATTTAATCCTCATTCTATCTCCTTCCCTGTAAAACATACAGAACCCATTATTTCAAAACTCAAAATCTCTTCTTTAATCCCTCCATTCTTCCACAACCAATCAATGGCAGTACATCATTTCCTCTCAATTACAGCTCCAGAAGCTACCTTCTTCAACCGCTTCTTACTTCTATGGCTTACTGCTTTCGAATCTGAGACAATCCCATTTAAGTTCTTCAAACAACATCACGAATTCCTCCAATTTATTCTTATTCCCTGAGTTTCTTATCAACCAACAGCAACTATCGGATTCACGCTTACACATCGAACCCATTCTTTATAATCCATGTCTATTCACAGCTGCAATTTCTACGATCTTCATCTCTGGTTTAACAGCAGTCACAGCAGTTCTTTCACACT
Organism: Papaver bracteatum; assembly: GCA_023529315.1. NCBI lineage: Eukaryota > Viridiplantae > Streptophyta > Magnoliopsida > Ranunculales > Papaveraceae > Papaver > Papaver bracteatum. The sequence goes on along the minus strand of JAJJWX010002374.1, from coordinate 1,725,615 downwards.
TCTCTGAATTTGAGAAGATAAATGATTGAGAAACCTGGCATTTAGGGCTAGGTAGTAACCAGAAATACTATAGGCACCCAACAATTGAATAGGCTACCCAATGACCATTTGGTCTGTCAGTTTCAGGGGACTGACTGCTTGTTTTCTTTCTTTCTCCACTGTCAGTTGCGGGGAACTGACAGTTCACTTTTCGCCTCTTTTGCTGCATACGTTAGCCCGCTCCAAGTATAGTTTGCAAGTGACCGTTGTGCTCTTTACGCTCCAAATGAATGCTTTCTTCTTCTTTTGCTCATAATGACTCCAAAACACCTATGAAACTCAAAATCGAACATAAGATACATAATTCACACGAAAAATAGCAAAGAAAGCATAAATACTAAATATAAAATTAGGTGTTTTAGACACCTATCACCTCGGAACATATTCATCAAAACTGTAATGTTAATCTTTCTTGTTCTGCAACTTGCATGCCTCTTAAACTCTTCTGTTATTGTCTCTTCATCCCAACCTAAGCACTTTTTAGTTAGAACATAAATTTATGCCCAACTTAACTGCTTTGTGTAATTCAACTTCACAGTTGTGCCTTGGTCAGGAAGGTTAAGAATTTGCACAACATCATTCGGGGTAATCACCATCTCTCCAAACGGCATATGGAAGGTATCGGTCTCAGGATACATTCTCGCCACGAACACCGATATAGACACATGATCATGTTCCAAAAATGAATTCTCGGCAGAATTAGCTAACCCCAAGTTGGCTATAATTCTCTTGAACCTTACACATTCACCGGATAAAGGCCAGTCAAGCATTTTTGTTGGTGCGGCGGTGGGTTTGAGTAGACGAATCACATCTTGATGATACTATTAAACACACGAAAATTGTTTAAAGTACATACAAAAACCTTAATACAACTATTACGATAAAACACATAGACAATACATTAATAAAAAAATACGATTATTATTACCTCGGTTTCGTATATTTCTTTGGCCCAGGAGTCTTTGTATCCAAATAGCAATTTTCCTCCATCCTCCGATAGCCCAAGAATTATGCCTGCTGGAATATTCTTCACCTTCAAGTGCTGAGGGCCAAGATGTGATGCTTTCTTAGCAATATCCTTCTTTCCACCTTCTTCTCCTTTGTTGGCTTTTTTAGCTTTTTGGGTACCATTTGGTTGTCCTTCTTCTTGAAATCTTGGCACATGATCAATTGGTTCAATTTCATGGTGGTATGTAACTTGTAGAGAAGTTTGTTTTATACCTTGTTGAGTTGCTTGCTGAGCACTTGGTTGCACACCTTGTTCACTGCCTTGTGGACCAGTTTGTTCTACACCTTGTTGAGTGGCTTGTTGAGCACTTGGTTGCACACCTTGTTGACTGCCTTGTGGTACTACACTTTGTTGAGCACTTGAATTAGCATTGTCACTCCTTTATATCCTAGCACTAGATGTCACTGACTTTCTCCATGCTCGACGAGGCCCTAAGTCACCTGTTTTTGGGCCTTGCTTAGCTCGCCTTTGTCTAAACAACAAAAAAAGGATCAATGTTTACAAAACTGAACAATCAGAAAACAAAGTACACAAATAGAACTCGAATGCACATATTTGGAAGTCATAAGACAAATCTTGTTCCCAAAAATTAAACAACTGGAAGAAAATTATATATATTTTAAACCGAATATACATCAATTGGAGTTCAGAAACTCTAAATTTTTCATCTTATACAATTGGAGGTATAAAACTTTATATTCTCTTCTGAATATATGCTGGCCCCAAAATGGGATTTTTCATAAATCATAATTTTTTTAATTTTTCCTCATATTTATATATTCGGTAGTAAGTGTACTACCGATTACTGTGTCTCTACATAAACATATTCGGAAGAAAAAAATATATTTAAACAACCGATTATTTCCATTCGGTACACAGGAACATATGGCCAAACATATTCGAAGAAAACCAACAATTATAACTCCCGAACACTGTCGATGTTTATGAGAAATGAAGAATACCAATACATTCGAAAGTCAAATAAGATGATTAACTCCCGAATCTGGGTAAATTGCAGAAAACCTTAGAGAAAAAAATATCTCGATTCGTCGAATTAAAGCGAAAAAAAACACTAAAATTGATAGAGTCGTACCTAATTGGGGCCATTTGAAGTTGTCGGAGTGTTAGACTATCAGAATCGCCACCACCAACTACATCCGCGGCTTCGTCTTCGTCGCGTTCTTCGTCATTTTCAGCAACAATCTCTTTATTTCTTGCTAATATCCCAATTTTAGGATCGATACCGCGCGGAACGTTTTTGGTTTTAGGTCTGTGGGGTTCATTACCCTTATCCATTGTTTTATAAACGACCCGACGATGTTTTAGTTTTACGATTCACGGCGGCGATGCGATGAATTGAAGAACGAGGGGAAAAAAATTCCTCCACAATCGGGAGAAAACATGAAGAGAAGAAGAAGAAGAGTTGAAATGGAAATGGGAGGAAGTGTTGTGAATTTGTTTTGTTGTTTTTTTTACTAGAAGGGCATTTAGGTAACTTCAAGGTAAATTCAAAAGATAGAGGATTTTATTTTGGGATACTTGATATTCGGAAGTTATATAAACTAAATTGACTCCCGATTGTGGATTAATTTCCCGATTGTAAAGTTATCTACCAATTGTGAAGGGTAGTTTGGAAATTAAAAAAAACGAGAGATGAGGGATGGCTACATTTTACGTTTGGGTGACCCTTTTTTGTCTTATGTGTCACCCCTAATTCTTTTGGGGTTGCCACTAAAAATGCTAGGAATAAAATCTCAACATGGCGTCTTTATTAGGGTCCAACAAAAAGGATTTAGGGGCAAACAATTTATACCCAGCCAAAGGCATTAGTTAAGGGGCACCCGGTAGTAAATGAAGTTATCCTGACTTCCGATTATTCTGTCTCTCTTTGCAAATATCCAACCATATTTGGCAGTAAAAATAGTTCATATAACCACCAAATATAGAATTTCTCCAAAATGAGATTTCTCAAAAATCCTCTTTTTTTTTTTAAATTTTGGTTGAGCCTATAATCGGTAGTAAATGAATTTATCCTGACTTCCTATTATACAATAGACCTCTTTGAAAAATCCTACCATAATCGGTAGTCATGATAGTTCATATAACTACCGAATATAGAGTAGCCCCAAAATGAGATTTTGCAAAAAATCACTTTTTTTTTTAAATTTTGGAGTATCCTATAATCGATATTAAATGAATTTATCATTAATTTCCAATTAATAATAGCCCCAAATACGCATTTAGCACAAATTCATATCAATCGGTAGTCTCGGTGTGTTTTTTAATTACCAATTATATTACCAATAACCGGATTCTAAAAATAATTATTTTACTTCCAATTATTAAAGGACATTAAGGTATTCTACTAACATTTAGGATACCCCATAACCTTGTCTATGGGTTGGGAATAAAAAAGTCTCCCTAATTCTTTCGGGGTTGCCCCTAAAAATGCCAGGATTTTATTTCCTAACAAATTAATAATAAAATATATTTCTTCAACTAAATTGTACTATTAAGATCGAGATATATTTGGCCCAAAACCATAACCATTGGATACGTTTTCACCTACTGTCCTCGAGGATTAGGTATAAATTTTAAGTAACACCGTTCCTTATACAAAAAATAAATAAGTTACGGTTAATTTAAAAAATATCGGACCCAGCCGTAATTTTAGCTTACCAACAGTAAAAACTAAAATCAATACAAATATTTATGGTTAGAAATATATTCACCAAAACTAACCGTAATTGGTTTGGTTTTTCCTTATTTTTACCTGGTTACGGTTAGGAGTTCATCATCACCTAACCGTAAATCTGTCTTACAATTGGGTATGAAGGAAAAAACTCAACCTCTGATCGGTCTGAAAAACTAAAAGATCGATATTTTTACGTACTTTCACCAATTTGAGAAATAAAGAGGAAATTGAAATGGGTGAATTGAAATCTAGGGTTTTAGTTTGAAAAAAATATCCGAAAATTTTCTCTTTCTTTTTCCTACTTTTTGTTCCCACCAAAATAATACTCTTAATCTGATTTTTTATCACTAACTATACGGAAAAAAAAAATCTTATTAATCTAATCATTAGCTAATTAGATTATTAACATTAACTAAAGAAGGGTTGTTTAGCCATTATGAAAATATTTTAGATAAGGGTTTTTTGAAATTATAAACGGGTGATCCATTTTTGTCCTATTAGTGAAGCCCCTCTATTGGAATGTGAAGCCCCAATAATAGGTTTCATCAATTAAATACCCGTAGTTCTGACACCCAATACAACAGTAAATATATACCCGTATCATATAAAAACCTTATCTATTAAAAAATAAGTTACCTTAATACCCTCACTTATAATATTATTTTTTATTTAAAAACCTTATCCCTTAACAAACAAAATTCTCTATTACTTCACCACCACCACCACCACTCCACCACCACCACCACTTACTAACTAAAACCACCACTAATATTCTACCACCGCCACTGATATTCCACCACTACCATCATTGACGATGTTGTCGCCACCACCGCCGCCACCAAAATTAGGTGTCAACAACCGAAGTTGATCCAAAAATTAAAAGTTCAAAAATAACTTTGCTAATACATATTCCAGTTTTTTTTGTGCGTCGACAATCAAAGTTGATCCCAGTAAATGGAGTCAACAACCAAAATTGATACAAAAGGTGGAACCTAGGAACAATGTTTCCATATTATAGTGTGAACAACCAAAGCTGATCCCTTTAAGTGGTATCAACAATTAAAGTTGATCCATTAAGTGGGAGCAATAATGGAAGTTGATCCATAAAAAATTGGATCAACAGTTGGAGTTGACACCATTTATATGAGTCTGTTTCCTGTAAAAACCAATAAACCTGGAACCTGCAAACTGACATATCCTTAAGAACACACAAGAATAACATTCATAAAAATAAATCAGAATGTATGTCATTACAAATATACCAATTCCAAGCCAAAAAGCATTAAAAAAAAAAACCTCCAACTAGTATGAAACCTAAAAAGATGCAAAAAAAAAACACTGTAGTGAATCAATTTCAACACATCAAGCCCTTTCGTGTTAGAGCAGTGAATCAATTTTTTTTTACAACAACCATCTTTGATGCAAAAAAGAAAGAAATGATATATAGGAATGAGTGAACTTGGCGTGAGTCGAACACGCATCATTTTACATTGAGTCAGTCATGCTACCATTGCTCCACAAATTCAACAGTTGAAGAACTTTACAACAACAAAATCCAACAACACCACCACAACCATTAGTCTAACAACAATACAAAATACAAACCAGCAAGAAATTTAGTTAATATTTTTTAACAAACATGATCCCATAAAAAATGCTGTCAACAACAGGAGTTGATCCCATTTATGGGATCAACAACAATAGTTGATCCCATAAAAGGGATCAACAACAGTAGTTGATACTCGTGAACTAGAACATAAAGAGTAAGGTAACAAAAGTAGTAGTTACCTCAAAGTTTTCTCTGAAACCATGAACTGATCTTCTTGTATTTATCATTCTAGCCTCACCACCACCAAAAATCACACAGAATATCCACCACCACCAAAATCACGCAGAATATACACCACCACCACCGCCATCACAAAATCCAGTACCACCACTATCTCATCATCAATATTTAACTGCTCCACACCATCACCAATTTCTATTTGTGCCCAACCTCCAAATCTGTAGTACACTTTGGTACTTTTCATTTTCTTCCGCTAGTCCAGATACTATTGCAATATATGCCGATCAATGACATTAGTACTTGTAACACTTGAAAATGCGTTTAGAACAAAAACAATGGAAATCAAAGTTCAAAAATATTCAAATAATTTGAAATCCGAGTTTTATTTTATGAATTTTGACCCAAATTTGTAAATCGAATCTCAAACAAAATCAATATCGAATTCACACATATAGAATGGATCTAAACAATACAACATTAGCATATAACAAATCCATAAGTAACTAAAAAAACCAATCACAACAATACATAACTCGAAAATCATCAAACCTTTTTCAATTGCAAATCAAATACAGTCGTAAACTTCAACAGTTGATAAAATAGTAACACACTAATTTATCATTCCAAACCTCACCACTACCACTACCACTAACAATAACATACTCAACCTCCACCACCACCACCACAAAAGTCGGAAGCACCATTATCTCCATCACCAATTTCATTATCTTAACCTCACCATAACCAGCGTTCCAATTTTATCATTCTAACCAGAACCACCTCTCTATCATTAATTTCATTGTTTAAACCTATTTCCATCTACATCACCACCAATTATATTACCACCACCACCATTAACAAAATGTTAAATAAGAGAAAGAAGATATCAAAATATATTTGTTTATGATGATTCAATATGCAAATTCAGTTATTAATGATGATTCTCGTAGCCGGTTCACAAACAATGCTCGAGATTGGGTCTTAGAATGCATTTTCTCGTTGATTCACTGGATTTAGGGATTGTAATTCAAAATCAATCCAAATAGATTGTTTAGGAGGTGGTGGTTGATTTGATGGAAGTATATAACGTGATGGTGTATCTTGGTGGTAGCGATGATGAAAATGGTGGTGGTGGTGGTGTTGTCTGGAAAGATAGAGATAATAAATGAATGTTTTAGATCTAAAATGAAAGAGGAAAATAAGTGATACTCTGATAGATACAGGGGGGTCAAATTTGGTATTAACGATTTAACGGATTTCCTTGTAATAGATGAGAGATATATTTATTGTGTGATAAGGATATCTGTGAAACCCTTCAAAAAAAAGAGACATTTATATTGTTAGAGCATTGCTCGGTCGAACTCGCATGTGTTGCTATCTCAAGCATGTTTGTCAATGTTAGTGATCAAAACTATAAAGTCTTGATTTCTAGTCTACTATAGGTAAGATCTCGGACTAGGATAGAAAGTATATTGAGCTCAAGAACTCTATGTCGATCATCATACAAGACGAAGGACTACTCAAGGAACTAAAGGATCTTCATCGACTAAAAGGTATGTGAATACTTGAACTTATCTATCACTCAAAAGTATATCTATTCTATCTCCTACCTTGAAACAAAAGTCGTATTACTATATATACTAAGATTATACACATATGATATTTCGAGCTGAGTATATCTCGCTTATATTTTTCTCGAAATATGTGTTGGTAAAGCTTTCGCTTTATCCAAGTTCATCTTTACCTAGTGACGAAAGTCATGTTATGTTTAATCAGTCTGGAAATCGCTCTGACGAAAAATAGTTTGTGAATAACAACAATATAACGCCATCTAGGAATGTTTCAATGATTAAAATGAGAGTTTAGACAATATAACCATAGGAGGATATAAACATTGTTGAGGCAACACATATATGTATAAGTCCTTATTGCTTGAACCGAAGTTTGTGAACTTTGTTGATCAAGTGAAACCGGAGTAGTATGCAAACTTAATCTGCGAACTTAGTATGCAAACTCGGTCCGCAAACTCAGTCCGCAAACTGGCGAAAGTTCTTGTCCGAGAATTTCTGCTGGAGTTTGTGAACTCCGTTCGGGAACTTAAGTCCGCGAACTTGAGTAGGTTATGTCTAAAAACGATATTTGTGAACGTATCTTAATAAACTAAGGAATGCTATTGCAAACCGTGGATTTATAGTTCATGAATCGATTCGAGAGAATCACATAGTTTTTGCTTCAATTGTGTCTTGTGTAGTACATGAGATCTCATAGCAATTGAACAACTCTCTAAATAGTTTACTTGAGTCATTTGGACTAGTTATGGTGAAGACGAATGAGGTTGATATGAAAGTTATCATTTGGCTAAGAATTTGGTTAACTAGTGTTGAACCAACTAATGTACAAGTTTGGGTACGGTTTTGACAAGCCAACAAACGTGTAGTACATGTGTGTATAACAAGCTATGTTTTAGATCTAACGGTTGATAAATATTAGATTGTATCTAATCAGGTTTTCATCTAATGGTGAATATTGAATGCTTTGTTACTAAGCTAACATTGATTGCAAACCCTGATTTGAAAGACTATATAAGGGAGAACTCTAGCAACTGGGAAACCTAATCCCCACACATTCTGTGTGATACTAGTTGTGCTAAGCTAGAGTCGATTCTCCTTTAACCTTTGGTTTTCTTCTTCTAAAACCAGGTTAACGACTTAAATACTTCATTGGGATTGTGAAGCCCAACCGATACTACTTTTCTTATAGTTGTGTGATATGATCTTGTTGTTTCTATCGTACGAGTACAATTGTAATAATTGTCTTGATATTTCAATCTCTGATAGGCAAAATATAAAAGTAATCACAAACATATTCGTCTCATCATTTGTGATTCCGCAATATCTTTTTTCGCTGCGTCGATTAAGACTATTGTGAGGTAATTGATAAAATTGAGTTGTTCTTCGGGAATATAAGTATGGTTTTATTGATTGGTTCATGTTTACCTTGATTTATCAAAAGACGGAACAAAACTCATAGGTTTATTCGTGGGAGACGAATTTATCTATCTTGTAGACTTTTCTGCGCGAGACAGATTTGTTTATTAAAGTCTTCGACTTTGGGTCGCAGCAACTCTTGGTTATAGGTGAGATCAACTAAGGGAATCAAGTGCGCGGTATCATGTTGGGATCAGTGGCGTAGGAGCATAACTGTACCTTGGATCAGTGTGAGATTTATTGGGGTTCAACTACAGTCCAGAACGAAGTTAATTTGGAGTAGGCTAGTGTTTGTAGCAGCTTAATACAGTGTATGTTTAATCTGGACTAGGTCCCGGGGTTTTTATGCATTTGCGGTTTCCTCGTTAACAAAATTCTGGTGTCTGTGTTATTTCTTTTCTGCATTATATTTTTATATAATTGAAATAATACAGGTTGTGCGTTTTTCAATCAATTAGAATATCCGACCTTATTGGTTATTGATTTAAATTGATTGACACTTGGATATTGGTCTTTGGTACCATCCAAGTTATCTCTCTTTGATTAAAACTCGAAGATTGTATTTGCTTGAGTAAATCAAATTGAGAGATTGAGATAATAACTCCTTGAGATATTTTCTATTGATCGAGTCTAGTTGATTCTCTAGAAAGTAACTCGGAGTTGTCCATATAGATTGCTAATCGAAATATTGGGTGTGGTTGTTAGACCCCGCTGTTTTATATATAATTACCACTTTTAAGTATTAGGAGAAAAAAGTCCTTGGGATATTCTTAATTTTGACACGCTGATATTTTATTTTATTTTATTTTTCCCATCAAAATATATACTCCTATATAAATTTGTAGTGATCTACACTATAGAATGGAAAATCAGGCTCAATCTACAGGATCTACACTGTGAGATTGAAGGGTAAAACCCTAAAAGAGAAGAAAAACACATCTAACACAATTCTATTCGATAATCCTTCAATTACAGAGGTCAATGACTTATAAGACTCACATTGGCACATGCCATCCACACACTCGCTAAAATACTACTTTTACTAAATAGCATACGGTATGCCCTTAATGGACAACCCATAACCGGGACATGACAAATTCCCACCCTTCAAATTATCCTTTTCCTCAAGGATATGAACTGAGCTAGACCCATGAATATCACAATTGTCGTCTGATATGTAGTCTTCAAGCTTGATTGAAGCCCTCCTTAAAATTTAATCGAAGATCCACCTTCAAAAATGTAAGTCTATTGTTCTTAACGCTCCAAGGAAAACAGATGGGTTCTATAACACCAGTACACGTCAGACCACCCAACTAATAAAAATCCCATGTGAATCCCACTAAGATGTCCTGAACTCAGTGTACCTGTAGAAAACAATACAATTTTCCACCACAAAAATACTACAATCATCCACAGTTTTGAAACACGAACCACAGTGAGCATGTACTGAATACACTTCACCCAAAACTTACCAAGTAACTTGCTAATAATCCAGGTACATACCTTTTACCTCGATCAAACAACATATGAATATATATATTACATCTCTGCTCATATGGTGGAAATATGAGATGCGCAGATTTCCATCACTGAATACTCCTCAACCCTCGTAAAAACTCCAACTGGATACAACCCCTTGGTGGTGGATATACTTGTGACAAAATTCGATAGCAGCACCAGGATACAAAGCGAGCATAACACAAAGACAACAACCCTATTCTGGAAAAATTCTCACTTACATATACACCTATACCCTCCTTCAACCATTCTACATAGGCATTAGGGAAACCATGTGCTCGAGTATTATCATCACCCCTGGTCCACCCAACTTCTATGTAGCGCCCCCTAATCTAGCAGCTGACTAATCCAATAAATTAACTAAATAAAGAGGTTCTAAAATCTAAAACATGCACTTAAGCATTCGATTAAGAAATGCGATACATAACTTAACCCAAAACTAACCCCGCTCAGAAACATATATACAAGATCTTCTCTCAAATGATACATATATAATAGTCAATTGGTTTTTAAAAAACTATACAACATAATAAATATAACAGAAGTTAATCAACTAGCGAAGTCAACCCGTGAAGCTTTCGCTGCGCAACCCTGATCTGTCACAGAAACTGAAGTGGGAATAATTAACATTTAAACTTCTAAGTAATCATAGGCAAGATTTGGAAAACAATACATGTTTTCCCGAAACATTAAACAGTGACTAAGTCGCTGAAATAATCATACATGTATATGGAACAAACTCCTTCGTCAAACAATGTACTAATATGGTTGTAAATTCCTAACTGGCAATTCACACCTATTTAGCTATGGATGCCACCAAGACCATGGTGACCAACTCTAAACAATAAAAGCTGAATTAAAGTAGGTATAAATGTGAAGGAGCGTATCCTATATATCACAAGTGGAAATTCTCATTTCCCATAACAATTCATATTGACAACACATTTCAAATCCTTTCCAAATCGTGGAAAGATTCACATAATTAACAATATTATCATAATGCATTTAAAACAAAGCATGGAATGCACGGACAGACGATGCATGAGTTTTTTAAGCATAAACTTTTATAAAAGCAACAATAATGATTACAAAAGAGTCAAATGCATTCCCACACCTTTTTTGATGACAAGCCACGCCTACCTCGCGATCCACGATCCACGGTTTCATCCTTTGAATCGATCGTTGTTAATATAAACTAATTGTTAATCACACAAGAAGTCTAAGAATCTAACCAAAAGGCTCACATAAGAATCATACAAGTTTAACTAATGATTCTAGGACCATTTAAGGTTCTACACCTTTTATTTATCCATCTTAGAAAATCTAAGGTTTAATAATTCAATTAGATTAGTTCTATGGTTCATTAGCTAAATCTTAAGAATGTCTACAACTTTGTAGAAGGAACCAAAGCCTAATTCAGACCATAAGGGTCCAACACATCAAAATAGGAATACTAAGTCCACTAATCCGGCCCATTAATCTAAGGCATGGTCCATCTGGTCAACTGACTGTCTCTAACGGTCAATCTAATAGTCAACGTATAAGGTCAAGTCAACAGTCAAAGTCCAAGGTCAAACGAGTCAACTGGTCAATGATTTGGTCACACGATTAACTCAGTCAGATTAACCGAGTCAAAAACACAATATCAGTCAGACATCTGACTGGGATGACTAATAAGTCTAAGTCCCTTGTTGCACAACAGACTTTCCCTCTGCTTCATAACTAGACCGATACTTAATACACCTACTGACTGATCTTTACAAGACAAAGTACAATTCATTTATTTACAACATCGTCAAAACATAATCTCAATTACAAATCCAGTTACTTTCAGGTAGCAGATGCAAGCCTCCACCGAGACCAACAATAACCTTACATCTACCACTACATATCTGCATTTTCATGCCTTACAACATCAGCCTAGTCCGTTCATTCAAACCATCATCCTCAATTCAGTTCTATAAACCAACAACAACGACAATACATTCTTATTTAATTCAAACTTTATAAATCAATTACAACTAACAGTTCAGCTTACCTGCAATTGCAGTTACCAACTTCCACTGGGGAGATTCAATTCAACACAAACTATTTCAGATTCATCAACTCATATTCAAAACCAGCTCTACAGGTTCAATTCCAATAATTCAAAACAACATCACTACAGCAAACTGTAAGAACCTCATAACTTATAACCATCCACCTGCAAAGACAGAGCTCTAGGCTCTGAGTTTCAACTTCACCTCATCCATGTTCAATCTTAATAAAACTTCAGTTCAACATGACTGAAGCTCCCTCTATTAGCTTCAACTTTAACTCCCCACAACACAAACATTCAAGCAGCAATATATATCTACTTTGCATCATTAAATTCATCCTATAAACTTTGCAATTCAACTTCCTCAACAACTCCAACACCCTGAAATTAGCAAACCAACACCTCATGTAACTCTTATCAACCAAGTATTCTAAAATTATCAACATCTACAGTAACCTTCTTCAATACAGGACTAATACAACAATCTTGATAACACATCTTAATAAGATATTTAATTACATGGAAAGAATTACCTTAGACACCAGTTATAATCCTTTGTGACTGCTTAACCTCCATCTGATTCTGAATTGATCACCACCAGGTCTATCTCTGTTTTCATCTATTTCTTCTCCCACATTCTCAGCAAACGTTCAATTTAAAATTAAGAACCCTCATTCACTGATTCACACTCCATCCTTAATTTAACTCACCACTGATTTACAGCAAAACCCTAAAGTAAATCTCAATTCAACACTTCTCTAATTCAAACCCAAATCAATAATCAAAACCTCTAATTAAACAAACCTATTTTTACTCAGACTTCTAAACCTTCAATTTCATCTTCCTTGGCTTTTCTCATAAACCCTAATTCAATCTCTGAAGAACCCTAACTCTGGATTCATCTACCAGAACAACACTACAACTTCAATTCAGCAACAACCCTTTATTCTACATCAATTAACAATCCGATTTAACTTATTAATTTCACATGGCTCCAAAATTCATCTCAAAACCCAAATTCTGATTCATAAAACATCAGCACCACTTTCGACTCTTCATCAACCTTAGCAGCTACTTCAACTGCATCTAATCCTCATCATATAACGATTCTCTCAATCGAATTCTCTAGCTTTTCTCTCAAAAATTCGCAGAAGAAGAAGAACAGGGTAGAAGAGAGGAAACAGAAAGAAGAAGAAGGAAGAAAAGATAAGAAGAAATATTTTTCTTCGATTTGGTTTTGGTAGATAAGACCAACGGGGAACACTAAACGCACACTATCCGTGATAAGGGAAGCCCGGTCGGTCTAGTGGCAAAAATACTAATTTGTCCTTTATGCTAATATGATGATTTTTTCTTCGTCCAGTATCCGAACGACACGTTCGAGTAGTCCATTCCGCGTAACTTTTCGAGATCTATCTGACATTACTAGTTTCGTATCTAGATCGTTGTTAGATCAATTCCTATTAACTAACGTTCATGTTGAACTAATCGAGTCCTTAGCGGCTAAATCGTATCTTGATCATCGTTGAACCGGTCAAATAGCATTGACGAGATTGAGGGTCCTTACATTCTATGTACACGGGAACAACCCCAACGCTCTTACAACAAGAAGTCCATTTTTTGTAAAAATTGAAAACTGAGAAGTGAACCTTCACTGTAACACTTCGCACACTCCAAAACCTAGGTGGAGCCAATCTAAATTTCCACCTCAGGTATCCATAAGAGTATACACCGCCATTAACCGGAACAAGCATCACTTTGATTTTCACCACCAGAAATTGTGTAATAGTCCTTTGTAAGCACATTATGCAGGTTAACAAACAGAACATGTTACTCCTCAGTGAGCTTCACTTTTCCTCTATAAAAAAAAACCCGGCTACACCTGAATATATCACATAGTAAAGAAAGAGTATCTCCTAAAGTGAAACTCCTTGCCATGGTCAAACACCTTCACTTCGAAAGAACTAGTGACAGATCATTTGGTTTGTTTGATTCAACACAGATCCTCAATGATTCCCTCTGTAAAATTCCAAATTGAAGAAGAAACCCACACTTCAGCTGTAAGACTAGAGAATTATCACCACGAAAACTCCATCTGGTATTATGATGCATTTGATCCAAAAGTGCAAGTGCCTTATCGCTGATAGACAGTTCATCCATTCCATTAATGAATATGTTACAATACTCAATTCCCTTTTGAGGTATTTTCGCAACTGCTCTAGTTGTTCCAACTGCACCACTAATTGCAACCACATGGACCAATCCATCACCAATTCCTAAACACCTTTTTCTATCGAATACCCTTCCCGCACACTCCAGGCCACAATATAAACCTTCTTCATTAATCCAACTCCCCGTTACAGTATCTGGTATTTTCAGTGAACAATATCCCAGCTGTAATCTTAGAGAACCTGTATTACTCTTGAAACTCCATGCACTACTAACACAAATGATAAGGTTGTGTGATCCTAGTATTATAATGAAAAACCATTTTAAACATTTAGCCTTCATATTTACAAGCATCTTTTTGATTCCCACTATCTTTTCAAGGGAATCCTGACCACGTAAACTCCATTCATTCCCAGACTTGATGTAGATCAATTTATCCCTGTGATCACTGCCTAGCTGCTTTGTTTTACTAGCCAGCATATTAGCATCACGATAATCACCATTTGGACAAACAAAAACATATGTGAATAATCAAGTAACAATTCTAGATAGTACCCAACTAACTCGAGTCCCAAAATGAACTCATAAATGGAACTTCCACGAATAACAAACACACAAGAAGCAAGAGTATCCGAGAATAATTTTGAACTACACATAACATAGCCGGAATACCTTCTACCCACTTCAAACATTTTACCACGATCAAACACACTGCGAGCAAAATGGAAATTAACGAAGAGACACTTAGCAACTAAAGAATAGTAACTCAACCTACCCCTTTGAAGTTGCATAAGAAAATCATCTCCGCCATAACGCAAATTCCAAGCTACTCTATCAGTCAATTGAAAAAACAACATCCAAGCAAGTTATCAAAGAACACCACCTTGGGTTAGTATACCAGGAATTGTTTCCCTAAATATCAAAGCTGACCAGTACCCATGATTACAAATAAGCTCATTAACATACTTCCCATCATGATCACTCATTAGAGTTGGCATTGACCCATCAAAATTAACCAAGCAAGAATTAAGCATATCTAAATTGAACTTAGAACTGTTGCTAACACAATAAGGATACCTTTCAATAGCTTCAAGGAATTTTCCACGATCAAACAAGATTCGAGCAGAATCTAGACAACAATTTAAACATTCTATACTACACTGTTTCTTCAGAACATTTAACTCAAATGAATTCTCAGATATATTATTATTCTGATTGAATGAATTGAAATTATGTACCTCAGGAGATTCAACTCCATTACTTTGAAAACCCACCACAAAATTAGCTCCAGGTTTGAAGGGTTTATCTTCTTGGTAATGTAGAAAAATCAAATTCTCCTTATGGCCATCACGAAAAAAAAGAATGAATTCTAATTTGTGAGACGCAGGTTTAGCTCCAACCGCAGAAGAGAAGTGAGTTTTAGATGTAGCTTGGCAATTATCTCCATCTGGTACTGGGGGCATTGGAGATTGTTGAGTGAATTCACCCGCTGATCTTGAAACAAGGAAATTTACTTCCAACTTATCATCAATTTGTTCCTCAAATAAAAATGAAGGAATATTCAACTCGAAATCGAGAGATTCCTCTTCGACACCCATTGAAATGGATTTGATCCTTCGAAATTCAACATCACTGAGAACTTGATTAGTGGAAGCTTGAGAATCAGAACCACAATTTAGGTCGCTGACTTGATTTGTATCTGTAGAATCTTCTTCTTCTTCCAACGAGATTGATGTTTTTAGGATGGAATCAGTGACCAACTCCGAGTTAATTGAGTCTCCTACCAATTTTTCGCTGTGAATTACATCCTTCATCTTCGTTTTTTCTTCACCCTCAGCAGCTTCGACTGAAGTTTCCTCCGATGTCGATACCTGGTTTGGTTTTCTAGTATGACGAATTGACTCTATCTTCCTCTCTGCGTGATTGATAAGATCCAACAATTTCAGGAGATTCTGGTTGTTCACAATTTGCACGCATTGCAGCACTAAAATCATCCATGATCAATCCAAGGAAAGACCGTCTTTGATACCACTTGTAGTGATCTACACTACAGAATGGAAAATCAGGCTCAATCCACAGGATCTACACTGTGAGATTGAAGGGTAAAACCCCAAAAAAGAAGAAAAACACATCTAACACAATTCTATTCGATAATCCTTCAATTACAGAGGTCAATGACTTATAAGACTCATACTGGCACATGCCATCCACACACTCGCTAAAATACTACTTTTACTGAATAACATACGGTCTTCCCTTAATGGACAACCCATAACCGGGACATGACAAAATTACCACTATAAATTAATCAAACTCCAATCTCCAATTTCAACATAAGAAATTGTGCAAGCAAATGTAGTTTAAGCACTTGTGGACATTCAACAACACGATAATTACCATGATTCTAAGGGGAGATAACTAAGGGTGCACACAGTACGGTTCAGCTCGGTTCTTGACGAGGCCGAGTACCTTTACCTCCCTAACCTCGGTTCCAAAATTTTGGACCGGTACATGTACCTTGTACCTCGGTTCCGGTACACGTGCGGTACCTGGTACGGTTCCGGTACTAGTCTCGGTCCCAGACCAAAAAAATCCTCAACATCTTGCAAAGAGCTAATCAGTCCGTAATGTACTTGAAATTCATCTTTAATGTAATCGACATCGATTTTCTATATGGAGGATCTCAGACTTCCCACCAATTCATGCAACTCATCTTCACCTGTTTTTTTCAATGGTCCTACTAGTGCAGGCGCAATGAGATTCCCTATATAATGGTCAGGCAATGGAGGAACCATCCTTCGGCGTATGTTCACGGCCATACACAACATGGAATCATGGATGGTTTTGAATCTACCATAAACTTTAGCTTCGAAGCACACTGACATAACAACGATGTTACTGATTCCACCTTCGTCGGGTTTGCTACATGTAAATTATTGGCATCCTTGGCTTTAAGAGCAACAATTTTGGATGAATCGAAGACAAACCTCTTACAAACGGTAACGATATCACTGTCTCCTGGATCCATTTTGAATGACAAAACATTAACGAATGTGCTTAATAATGTTGCATCAACGATATTATGAAACACAAAAACTCCAATTACCATTTCGCCATAATCAAACATGTTAACTTGAATTACTAGTTGCACCAGATTATCTCTGCATGTACCTGATTCCTTATTGTAATGGAGGTTAATAGGAATGAATTGATCCATAATATAACCTTCGTTAGTAACACAGGAAGAGAGAAGACGGAAAAAATAAATAAATAAACAAAATGAGAAACCCTAGCCAAGTTTTTTTATGTATACCACTCCTAAATCTAATGGTTATAATTAGTCTACTACCCCTAAATCCGATGGTTATAATTCTTCGGTACATTCGATCTGGGACGGTACGGGACTAGGACATGACCGTGTACCTGTACCTGCTTAGCCTCGGTTCCTATTTTTTGGACCGGTACCTGTACCACTTCCTCGGTTCGGTACAAAAACAGGTACGGTTCCACCTGTTCCGGGATGGTCCGCCGGCCCGGCTCGGTTCCTGTGCAACCTTGGAGCCAACCTTTTACTACTAAACCTGCCAGGTGCCACTCTACATGCTGAATCTGAATCTATAATAAGCTACACTCGGCATTTCCACTCTTCTCACAAAATCCGACTGCCAGAGTGAATCACCGTCTCCCCCAGAAGCTGAACCCCTAAACTTCCATGCCCTATTGCGGATATTAGGAGAGGTCCTTGAGATACTCTTAATAATCGTCCCATTGAAAGAGTGATAAACCCTAACATTATGCACTAGAGGCTTTGAAATTGCTCTTTAAACCCCAGAATTTCACTTTCCAAATTCGTCTCTCGTTTCCACTGATTTGTCATCATCGTTATTCTCCTTTAACAGGTATGGATTTCACCAATTCTCTTTTTCTTATATCGAGTTCACAAAGGGGTTTTGTCTTGCTTCTGGTACTATATCTTTACTATTATAAAGCAAAGAGGTGAAATAGCACCTTTTTACAAAAATATCCGCACACAAAAAACATAAGCAAAAATAAGTTGAGGATAAATTTGTTAAATTTCTAAATAAAGAGACAAGGACAAAAGCGTCAATATACCTTATCGATTATTGCGTCGAACTCTCTAGACAGTGTAGACACATTTCAAATTTCATTCTTTCACCCTAAATTTCATCCCATCTTTCTCTCTCTAATGCTCTCTTCTGCTTCTACCTAGATTCAAAACGAGGTAATGTTTCATTTGGTGTTTTAATCAGTGGTTATCTTCTTAAATTGTATTCTTAGATCTGTAATTTTTTACCCATTAATTCTCATACAAAAACTGGATTCGTTTTATATGTACATGGTTGGAGACAAGGGTAAGAGCATGTACGATGGTGTTTTAGGCTCTCCATATCGATGTGAGTCCAATCCAGGATTTTTTCCATTTTCCATTTTAGATTTTAGATTTTTATTTTTTTTAATTATTATTTTTATTTTTTTGGAGGGGGTTTAACTCTTTGATCTCATGCTCTGATTTTAGGGACCAACTACGAAATCCATTTGTGTATTCCGACTTCAACGATCTATATGTATCTTCGAAATTTCACGAAATCCATTTGGTGTTTTCTAATTATGATTATTGGGGTTGGTTTTTCTTCTTTGTAGGTTCTACTTTCGATATTCTAAGTTTTTATGGGAACATGTGGTAATAATGACGAGACATCCACATCGCATTTGGCGACCTAAAATCAGTAAGTTTTATGCAATTGTTTTCTTCAATTGATTTTTTTAAGGATTTTGTTTTTTGGGGTTGTTAAATTTAGGTTGTTCTGATCGTAATGGACACTCATTAAGTGTTTGGGGAAATTATTTCTAAAAGTCGAAAATAATTATTAGCCATATTGGGTTGAGAAAGATTTTATTGCAGAAAATGTATTTAATCTGTTTGATGATATGTTGTACTGGTAAATTTGTATGTCATCTTGCTTATAAGAGATCTGGAGTAACACCGACTGAGTTTAAGAACTCTGAATTTAGCAAGGAATTCTGTTGATTATTGCTATTGTCCCAACTGGAAATGAAAACATATCCTGGAAATGAGATTTGGCTATGTTATCTTTTTTATTTACATTTTACATATTTTTCTTCTCCCGTCGTTGTCCCTTGATTTAAAGAATTCTGATTTGAATAATGCCTGAAAAGATATTTATTCAATTGTTGTTCCTTTATTTTGCAGTTCATTACATCTGAATGAAGGCAAACAAGTACACCTGCAGCAAAGTATCTAACAACTACCATCTTCATTAGAAAGTTTAAAGTCCACAGTAGTCTTTTGTGGTGGACTAAATGCCATGTGAAGACAATGTGTGGTTGTAATCCTAGGCGGTATATGCTTGGGTTATCAACACTGTGAAGATGGATTATATGCAATCTGTTTTTCCATGTTCTATGCAAGCAACCAATTCCACAAGATCAAGGAAAAATTGGTGTATGATCTCCGGTGATTGTTGGTTATGGGCGAGATGGAGCAGCAATGTCACCTGAAGTAGAGGTGAAAATTGCAAATTTATTTTTATGATATTGTGCAAATAATGTTGAGGTTTTCTTCATGCGGTCATGATTCGTTGTGCTTGCTTTTGTTTGCTCTTCTTTTACACTGAAATTGCATCCATCTGGTTTTTTATATAGTTATTAAATAAAGTAAAGAAGAAAGATAAGGGGACAGTGCACGATTCCCTCTTGAACAACGACATACAAAACATCACAGAGAAAGTGGTTGAGGTAGGTGGGTGTGAAGGAGTGGTAACAAACATAAAGAATCTTGAAGTTTCAAAAGATTGTGAACAAGATTTAATAATTAAGATAAATAATAGTGAAGAGACAAAAGAAAAAGAGGCAACAGAGGTAACAAAAGAAAAAGAGGTGGTGGTTTGCTCGAGTAATAAAGAGAAAAAAGGAAAAGAAAGTTTGACTACGGATAAAAAAGTAGAAAAAGAAAGTTGGAATTCGGTGGGAGTTGTTAAAAATGATGGTGCCACTACTAATTGTTGGCCTTTGAAGGACAGTAATTTGGAAAATCCAAAAGTGCTTTGTGTGAATGAGGAATCTGGTGCCTCTACTAATTTACCTTATGTTGGTGCAGGTTGCAGAACGGCTTCTCATATTTCAGCAATCAAAAACTTTACCAGCAACATGTAACTATGGGACCTTGAGTAGTTTATTTTACATTGAGTGAAGTTTCTCGGATTTGAAATGTAAAGCAGCTCCTCCATAAAATTGATTAATTTTTATTTTTGATAGGAAATTGCTTGAGCCTAGACATGATTACTTATTTTTGTGTTGTGGATGCACAGCAAAAAATTTAGTTATGCCTCTCTAAGTCCGAAACACAGTAGTATTGTATGAAATTTTCCTCTCTAATAACACGTGCAAAGCACGTGCACTCTACTAGTACAGTTTATGCGGAGAAGTTCATGAATAAAAGAGAGGTTTTTTCTTCTTCTAAGAACAGCCAACGATACTCCCTATCTGCCGCTGCCGATTCTTCAATACAAAATGGACTCCGGTGTGAAGCTAGCAGTTGCTGTCAAGTTTATGGGACGAACTCGATCAAGAGGACAGGTGACTCAAGTTAGGGTTAAGTTTTTTCATGACTCAAAGTCCTTTTTGATCATGAGGAATGTGAAAGGACCTGTTCATGAATTGAAGGTGACAATCTCACTCCGCTCGAATCATGAAAGACAAGCTAGAAGACTTGGACAATTTTTCTCGATGAACCTTTTTTTAAGTAAGTAGCAATGTTCACAAGTGCTTAATCATACCTTTACTTGCAACACTTTTTACATTTAAATTGGAGACTGGAGTTTGATTTAATACATCTGTTGATGGAGAAATATAATAGAAAAAAATCTCAGCTTGTCCAAATTTTTTTTTTGCAAGAGGGCCATGGAAGTTTAGGGTGACATAAGATTCAATATTTACTTATTTTTGAAGGCAAAGCTTGGAATGAAAATTGCAATAAGATTCAGTCCTTGTAACCTTGTCTCAACTTGGTGGGAAAAAAAAACCTTTCCATGAGCCTAGTCAAGGATGCATGACGACATTGACACCAACATAGAGAGTTGGCATCCAGTGTGCACAACTTCAATTTAGAAGAGATTTCAAAGGAAAGAACTGGCCTTTGTTCTTTTGTCTCCAATAACTTAACTAGCTTAGCTCTTCATTTGCAACAACTAAAACAATCAACAAATTATGATCTATCTAAGTATTATTTGTAGAATCAGCAATAGTTTTCTTCTTATTCTTCATTTTTCTTTCTTGTTTTGTGTGTTTCACAACTGCTATGCACTAGATATCAGCACCATTACACAAACCCAAGCCATAACCGACTCTCAGACTTTAACTTCCCCCGGGGGGATATTCAAACTAGGCTTTTTCAGTCCTCCTAATTCTACACATCGTTATGTCGGGATATGGTATGAATTTGATCCGAAACGAAACATTTTATGGGTTGCAAACAGGAATAACCCATTAAAAGATTCATCAGGTGCATTGAGAATTGCAGATGACGGAAAACTTGTGATTGCAAATGGACGAGGGATTGCTTTTTGGACTACAAACGTGTCTCATATTACTACACGTAAGAATTCAGTCGCAGAACTATTAGATACTGGAAATCTTGTTTTTAGGCTGCCAAATAATGTTGTATGGCAGAGTTTCGATCACCCAACACATACTTTTATTCCGGGAATGAAGATCGGTGGAAGTAGAATAACTGGAAAGAAACAAGAGCTTACATCGTGGAAAAGCGAATCTGATCCTTCAACAGGGATTTTTTCAGCTGGGCTGGAGCTTCTGGACAATAATAATCCTCAGCTGGTCATATGGAGAAACGGGTCTAAGTTTTGGCGAAGTGGTCCATGGAATAATATAATATTCATTGGCATAGCTAACATGTCATTATCTGATGCATTTTACTTGTCTAATCAAGACGAAAATATGTATATAAGCTTCAGAGATCCTGATAAATTGAACACGCGATTTGTCTTGGATCACCATGGAGCATTCCTTGGAAACGATTGGCCCCAATGGGATGTGGATCTGACTAACTGGTATGGATTTTGGTCATCACAAAGTAATATTTGTGATACTTATGGAGTGTGTGGCCCTTTCGGTTATTGCAATCCATCAAATTTGCCAATTTGCAGTTGTCTAATAGGATTCAGACCCAAGTTTGAAGATGAATGGAGTAAGGGAAATTGGTCAGGTGGGTGTGTCAGGATTACGCAACTGGAGTGCCAAAATAGGAGCTTCAGAAATTCAGACACTACTGGGTTCAAAAAACTGGGAAGCATGAAAGTACCTGATTATGCTTCCTTGTTACTCGTAACAGAGATGAAGGATTGTGAAATGTTCTGCTTGATGAACTGTTCGTGCGTAGCTTATTCCCATGATATTGGTATTGGGTGTTTGACATGGGTTGCAAATTTGGTTGACATACAAAACTTTACTCTAGGTGGTAAAGATCTTTACATTCGCTTAGCTCGTTCAGACATTGGTAAGTGATTATACATAAACAATTTTGACAATGATACTGCAGGTTATGATGACCCATCCGTTTAACGCGTTTACTTCGCGACTTTTGGGTATGTGTATATTAGCTTTCTTAGTTCTTACATATATAACTTCTTGTAAACTGTAGATCTTGCTCCAAAGAACAATACAGATCCTGCTTCAAAGAACAATACGGATATTACTCCAAAGAACACTACGGATATCGCTCCAAAGCGTAATCGGTCTCATGGCTTAAGCAAGAATGCAAAACTAGAGATTGGAATAATCGCAGTCCTTGTAGGAACACTTGCCATCAGGATTTGCATGTACTCCTTTTGGAAGTGGTTGCCAAAACAAAAAGGTATCATATCTCTCACTCTCAAGCTTTTGAACGAAAAAAAATGTTTAGAAAATAAAACTAAACTTGATCTGGAATCATAGGAAAGATTGCTTCCGATTTGGACAATCCAGATCAATTGAAAGTTTTCAAATTTCAAGAGCTAGCAACTGCCACAAATAATTTTACTGGAGCTAATATGCTTGGCCAAGGTGGATTTGGGCAAGTGTACAAGGTATGTTCTTTGTACTTACGAATTTCACTGATAAGTCAAATTCTAGTGAATAAAAATGAAATTTTGTTTTTGTGTTCAGGGAACATTCTCTAATGGAGAGGAAATAGCCGTGAAACGGCTTTCAAAGGGTTCTATACAAGGTTTAGAGGAGTTTAAAAACGAAGTCGTAGTGATCTCAAAAGTTCAGCACAGGAATCTGGTTAAACTTTTAGGTTGTTGCTTAGAAGGGGAAGAAAAGATGTTGATTTATGAATACATGCCTAATAAAAGCTTGGACGCCATCCTCTTCGGTTTGATGCTCTTTCACAAATTCAATTTCATGTGCTAATGTCAATGTGTGTGTTTTTCAGTACTTCTTTTCTTTCTTATGAAACTTCACTTGTTCTGGTTGTGTTGTCTTAGATCCAACTAAACGGGAATGCTTAGATTGGAAAAGAGATTCCAAATCATTGAAGGGATAAGCAGGGGAATGTTGTATCTGCACAGAGATTCTAGACTGAGAGTCATTCATAGAGACCTTAAAGTTAGTAACATTCTACTGGATGAAGATCTCAATCCGAAAATTTCGGACTTCGGTATGGCCAGGATATTTGGAGGTAGTGAACAACAAGCAAGTACTAGAAGAGTTGTTGGGACACTGTAAGTAGAATAGTTTGTTTCAATATATGGTACATCCTCAGTTGGAGGAACATTAATTGTGATATATTACTTGGATCTCTTAGTCATTATATGCTTTTGAATGACTGAATGCAGTGGATACATGCCCCCAGAGTATCTCATGGATGGCCGGTTCTCTGAAAAGTCTGATGTTTTTAGCTTTGGAGTATTGCTACTCGAGGTTGTGAGTGGAAGAAAGACAACAAGTTTTCACCATCTTGAATCATTGAGCCTTTTAGGATATGTATGTAAGCAGTGTTTTCCATTTGAGTAATATAACAAGTACTTACTAATCTTCACTCTGATCTCTATCCTAGTTTCTAATTATGTAGTGCGTTGTTTTAGGCATGGAAATTATGGAATGAAAGCAAAATGGAATTGTTGATCGACCCTTCGATACTGCACGAATCAACTCCCTTAGCAGAAATTTTTAGATGCATTCAAGTGGGACTACTGTGTGTTCAAGAATGTGCCAGAGATAGACCAACTATGTCTACAACTCTTTCTATGCTAACAAGTGAAATTGCAATGCTTCCTACTCCCAAACAGCCTGCATTTATTGAAAGAAGGATTTCTACGCCATTAGATTCCCTTGCACAAAGCCCGGTATCAGCTTCTGCAAACCATTTAACTATGACACAAATCGAAGGGCGTTGAATTACTTGTTGCTTTTAAATAGTTTTGTGTTGAAGTGTTTCTGTATAGGCTCCTTTTGTTTTAATTTGATATGTAAACTTTGATGTCGAAATATCATGGTCCTAGAAAGATATGTAAACCATTGTAAAGTGTCTTATAAGCAGGCTGACATTGTCTACCCTGCGAATCAGAAGTGAGAGATTGTACAAAAAAAGAATATAGTTTCGGAGTTTAACTGCAAGTAGAACTAATGTGCACAACAAGTTTCTGGAACATTCATAATGTTAGATTGATCGAAATTGATCAAGTGAAATTTAATTCTAGACACAGTGTTGAGAGATTCCCGTCCCTCCGTGTTTGTTGTTCGGTATAGCTAATGTGCACTTTGTGAACCAAGATAAAACCAAGCCTACTACCAATTTCATCAATTTTGACATTTAGGAGCCTCCAGACTACTTTGGCGTGTCTGCATTAATCAAACAACAAATGCTGAATGCTTTCTTCTTTGGTGTTACAAAAATACTGCAATGAGTATCCATAACTCTGTCGAATCTAGCAAACCTTTTTTTTTTTTCAAGCATTTCCAGGTAAATAATTTAATCCGGGGGAATTTTCCAGGTTGAAACTTCACTTGGAATCTGATTGTCAGTGTTTATTGAACTTGAGTTCTATTGGCCATGATGCTGTTGTAACTTGTAAGCACTCTTTATAGAAAAGTTTGCTTGCCATTGTTGAAGATTTTAAGAGAATTTTGCTGAACAATTCTCCTCCCAAATTCAATTGGGAAAATTAGGGGGAGACCCAAAAAAAATAATATTCTCATTGTCAAGCCCACAATTAATTTTTGGTACGGTGACACCCATAATTATATGAAATTATTAATGAATCAATACATAACTCGTTATGCATACTATCTTTTCAGGCATAACTCGTTATGCAACTTAATTTTTCAGGTATAATTGGAAGCACAACTTGGACATAACATATCTAAAAATCCGCGCCTTAGAATTTTACAAATTTTATATCGTTGGAAATCTTTTTAAAAGAGCTACGCAACGAGTACAAATAAGAATATCAATTTTTTGTTTTTCACGAAAAAATCGGAGGTGATCATCATTTTAGGGAAAATTTTGGAAAACTTGATACATAATCATTATGCAGTCACCAAAAACGATGCATAACACATTATGCAGACGCATAACGAATTATGCAACCATTTTCTCCACTGCATAACACATTATGCATTTGGATAACAAAATTATGCATCTATAACAAGTTATATTACCATTTTTTTGGTTGATTTTAGCGCGTACATATAAAAAATTGATGCATAATGCAATATGCATCCATATTTACGGATGCATATTAGGTTATGCATCTATTTTCTCGATGCATAAAAGATTATGCAACAATTTTCTCAATGCATAAGCATTATGCAGTCATATTTTCGGATGCATAACAGGTTATGCAACAAATTTTATAGATGCATAATAGGTTATGCAGATATTATCATAGGTGCATAACGTGTTATGCAGCCTTTTTTTTGTTGGTTTCAATACTAACAAAAAGTAGCTGCATAACGTATTATGCAACCATTCTCTGTACTGCATAAAGTTATGCAAACAAAAAAAAGTTGCATAACATATTATGCAACCAATTTCGGGATTGCATAACAAGTTATGCAACTAATTTTACCCAACAAAAGTGACCAAGTGGAGATTGTACCGCAGAGCAATTGATAGTGAAATTGGCCCCAAAGACAACAAGCAAAAATCCAAATTAAACCAATGCTAAACACTTACTGCAAAAGTATAAGTTTTCTCTTCTAGGATTACATAAAATTTATACTAAGCCACATCCCACTAGATCAATTGGTACAAGCTAGTTCAGCTCCGTGGATGGTGCAGCATGTCAGCTTTAAGCCATCTTCTCTATCATCATCGTCAAGAGAACTCAAACCTGGCTTTGAAGTGGATTCATAATTGCAACTTAATGAAGTCACTTGCATCACCTTTATCTTCACAAGGAATTGGATGAGCAGGCCATTCATAGAAATACCACTTCTTCAGCAACTATTCTTGATCCAGACAGCAACCATTGTCTAAGTTGCTTTGTCTTATCTGAATTCCTCGCCATTGATGAGCATGGCCACCACACTATTGTTGACCCTAACAAAGCAATTCAAGGGATTTTTGGTTCTATGTCACCAGAGTACATTCGAACTGCAGAACAGACCACCTCCACTGATGTTTATAGCTTTGGAGAGGTGGTGCTTGAGGTGAGGGGTGGAAGAACGCCAATTCATTCTGCCAATCAGTTTTGCATTGCCAGCCAGCACACCATCAGGCACAAGATTGAAGTGATCCTACAGAAATTAAACAAATTTTGTGGCGATATTCAATCAATGCCTGGAAACAAAAAGGAAAAAGCAGGAAATCTCAAAGTAACATCAATGTTTTATTACCCCGACAAGCTGAGCCCTCCTTGAATTACCATACGTAATGTCGCACGCTGTTGGTGCTATGAGACAGCAGTTGCAATTGGAGATGAGAAGCTTGATAATAATCTTCCTGCTGGGAACGAATACATGGAGTACTATGGTCCAGACAATATTCTCCATTTCGAAATAAGCAGAGACGAGAATAAAAACAAACCTGGAGATTGGGACAAATTAAGGACCTCTCTGTTGGACCGACTTAGGGAGATGGAGCATGCTCAAAGTGTACAGTTTCAGGAGAGACCACCAACAACTGAACCCCCATCAGAGGAAGAGGAGGATATGGACGAAAGGTGAGTACTTCAGTGACGACGGGTTTCATGTACGAAAATCTAAAGCATCAACAGTAATTCATTATGACAATATTCGAATCTTGCCCACATACCAATAGACATAATACATTCATAATCTTATAACCCACTAATTTGGCTTGAGAAACACTCACTATGTATGCTTCGTCCCCATTTGGCAACTTCAGAGAGGTGAGTTGATCCCCCCTGGAACTGTTTCAATCAATCAATTAAACAATCAACCAAAGTTGATAAATAACAAAGACAATACCAAAGTTGAAGAACTCCATCAACAAACAATTAACAACAAATTCAGATCAAACCCACTTCTGCCATCGTTGTGCTTGGTTCTCAGTTGAGAGATTGAATCAGACCACAAATTCTCCCAAATCCGGATCTCAACATCAGCTTTTCTTCCCAAATTTCACTCGTCTTTTAACTGAACTCCAACACCACTCTTCGTTGTCTCCATTCCCTTTATCCACTTCTGGTAATGATGATGCCCAACGCCACCAGCTTGATTGAGGAATTGGTTTCTCTCTTGTTTTGGTAAAGTAGAGAAGATACTGATGAAGCTTTTAGAATAGGGGAAATGAGGTGTTTATATACCGAAACCCTAGGTTAATCAAAATACGAAGATGTGGAGATTTACCTGTGAATTGAAGCTCCAACGAAGAACTGAGACGAAAGCAGTAGGGAGATGCGAATCGGAGAAGAAGAATAAAAAAGACCGAACCATAATTTCAGAAATTATGGGTTTGGGAGATATTTTGTCGTAGAAAATGGGTGTGCGCCTTTGTTTTTTTGAGCGTGGGTCTCATAGTGGGAAAGATGCAAAGAATGGGTGTCCCTGTAGTTTTCACAATTCAATTCTTTGCCATACCCAATCTGGCTGGTGACCGGTGAGAGAGTCCTTGTATTTCCTAATTGGGCCGACCGACCGGAGGGCCCAAAGGGAGAGAGTCCTTTTTATGGCCATTTTTTTTTGCGAGATTGGGATATACCCAGATTAATTAGGTTATACCAAATGTAGGGATGGCAATGGGGCAGGTATGGGGCGGGGACCTTGAATCCCATCCCCTATCCCGTTCAAAAAAACAAAACCCATCCCCTACCCGTTCCCCGTAAGAATGGGGCGGGGACGGGTATGAAGAATCCCCGTAGGGGATGGGTTTCCCATGGGTTACCATAACATTTACACTAAATATTTAAAATAATTATAATGGTTCAAAAAACAATAATAATAACCTAAGTAGTGCATTCTAAAATTTTAAGTTTATAATAATCAACTAAAACTAAAAAATAACGCAAACAATCGATCCACAAATAAGTATTATGGTTCTTTAATCCTCATTATTAACCATCTCCCTTCATGTTAATCATCTCATCACGGTCTTCTTCATTATCTTCCCAAAAGTTCCCCACTCAGATTTTAATCCACGCACTGAAATATAAAGAAAATATATCATATAACAATAAAAAAGTATTTAAACATAAAAATTGTTATAGGGCCTATGGCCCATGGATGTGCGGTCCATCTAGTTACCTAGAGTTTACCTTTACATATATATAAAGGATATTGTATCCATGTAACCCTATTATCCTGATCAATAGAAACCTCTCTTTGTCTCTTTACTTTCTCCATATTTTCCACGGCAACACGTTATCAGCACGACTCTACCAACTGGTGCAATTTTTTTTTCTTCGTTCAAGATTGGTTATGGATTATTACTTGAAGATTAGCGTGGTTCTGATCCTATTTGTTTATTATCATGGATGCGTTACCAGGTATTTCGTTTGAACAAAGAAATTTCGTTTTCGTAGTATATATTAGGGTTCCACAAACGTATGATTATACAACCTAGAGATTTCACCGTTAGATTTTCATGAACTTTGAATATGTTTAACCCTATCAGTCATTACTACGTGTGTTAAAATTTAAATCAAATCGGAATAAGATGCAATCTCCAAAACTGGATTTTAATGAATATGTGTACGTTCAGGAAAACCCTAATTTATAACACCGTATAAAAACGTATGTTTTAGGAATTATAACCGTTAGATTATTCTGTATTTATGTTATGTGTTACATATTGTTCTTCTTAAAGCACTGTAAAAATTTATTAAAGATCCAACCATGGAAAGTACTCCAAAGTACGTGATATTTTCTGTTGTGTCCATAGAAACGTGAATCGGAATAGTCATACGGCGTCATAAATATATTTTTATCGAGATGTTGGATGTCTTTGAAATTTTAATATGTTTGTCAAAACATTGGGATAAATATAATGTAAAAAATATATCATGATCGGACGACGATGCATTTGTCTGTCGATCAGAACAGTTGAAAGAAGAATTTTGTCAACTTTTAGGGTTAACGATATGTTTTGGGCTCATATACTAATAGTTTCAAACTTATTATCAATGGGCCTGAATATTTCATATATAATGAACCATATATGTTTATATTCATTAGCCATGACCTTGTCAACCTAATGGGCCGGGTCTTGACCAAATAGTTGACCAGACTTTGACTAAACCAATTTGGCTCTAATTTGACCTTTTGAACTCAGAAGTACTTGAGCACCATTAAAGAGTCTATGATGTGGAAGTATGTGTGCACATGTACAATACTTTCATCATAAAAATCTTCAACTTGTAAAGATACACCTTTCAAAGAGGAAGTCATTCCTTCAACATTTCCAAGGCGACATATTAACTTCAGACGATGTAATGCTTTAAAGGAAGTTTGTCGAAACATTCATTTTCCCCCAAACTTGAATGTTCAGTGGGATGTAATCCACTTGTTAGACTATAATGAGTCAATAACTTCGACAATGATATGTTGTAATTAAAAGCAAACCTCACTTTTTGTGAAAAGAAACTCACATAAGTTTTCATGAGTCAGAGATGTAATTCTGGATCCAGTAATAACGATACAAAGTAAATGTATCCACCTATTATGGGACAGAGATGTAATTCTGATTCATATGAATGAGAGTTGAAAATATTGGTATAAGCATTTTACTGAGAATGGTACAAGTGTTGTAATGCAAGTATCATATATTAGTAGTCAACTATAAGAGTTATAGGGAGTTTAAAGGAAAACGAACTCACTGTATTCTTGGAGAAGGTCATATCATAGTTATACGTCAACATTAATGGCAACAAGAACTTTGCCAATTTTTCTTATTGTTTATATTTATTCAATCGAATTCGTATGGTTAGATTCTATATTTTGCATGATTTGATCCTAAACTATTGTCTACATGATAATTTGACCGATATTATATTAGCTAAAATAAAGAATTTTTTTTGTGAATAATTATATCCATTGTATGCTCTTACGGAATGAAAAGTATATCATTTCCATGAGACTGAAATTCTCTAAAGCACTTGAGATATACTCAAAAGTACTTGAGTTAAAAGGATCATTCGTACATTATGATGAAAAGTATATCATCTTCATGAACTGTAACACTCTAAAGTAAATGAGATAATTTTTATTTTGTTACGTAATAAGGCCACACCACTTATTACACGAAGCTCTTAAGGAAATATATTAAACTGCTTGTTGAATTGTTTCCTTATATAATACCATGTGATGATTGGATCATTACATGTAATAGCCGAGCGAAGGAATGCTCAATCTTTGTTGCCTAATTGGTATAACGATTAAAATTTACATAAGCTCTATAAGAACTAAGAGATAATCACACCTTGTTAAATTCCACAGAAACCCATGCAAGTGGATATCACGTGGTAACTCACAGTGATGAGAATGTAATTTGATTGCATCTTTTTAGTCTCTAATATATTTGGAAGGACATTAGAGAAACTAATGAGTCAATCTAGTGAAGTGTAAATCACTATAGTATTTGGATTATTGAATCCGTATTGACACCGACGATGAAATGTTGGGAATTGACTCATAAAGGCTTTGACATAACCATAAATCCAATTTGGTTGTGATATGATGATTGTTTTGAAAGAAATCATACAAATATCACTTTATTTGAGTGAACGAAAATGGGAAAAAGATTGACAGAATGCAAAGTGACGACATATCTCTCAATAAGTGTTTTCTAAATTACTAGATGCACAACCCCCCTTCCCATTATGTTTTTAGACAAAAAAATCATATCACTCATTTTTACAAAGTCTTCAGTAAAACAGGATCGAGACCATCCTAAGATGCAAAATGGTAAAAATTCCATATTACAAAGAAAACAAGGTGAAATTTAGAAAAATATTAATGCATAATGCGTACCATTGATGTGACTGATGGATCTGGTGAATGTTTTGACATTTTGGACTAATTATAGCTCCAAAGAAATTTGCGTTTGGAAAACTACTAGCACATATTTTACATGTAAGGACTCACCACCCCTTGTAAATGCTAGCGAGTGTACATCAAAAGGACTTGATGGTTATTGCATGTTTAATAGGATCAAATGCAGAGTATCCTATACCCCAAGGTCTCGCAAAGGCTATCATTAAAGGTTACAGATGGTTCCTAAGGCATGGTTATGCGTACAAACCTACCTTTAACTTCTTGGGGAATATGCAATATTGATGCATCTTTACTTAATTCGTTTTAGAACCCAATATTAGTCAACCTTTTATGCGTACCATTTGGTAACTGGATTTAAGCCTGACATTCGTGTTCTTACGCGTTTTTTGGTTGCACAAGTAAGTGATGATATAATCTATAAATAGTTTCTCCAGAAGTAGAGCACAATGAGATTGAACCATGCTTTATTTTGATTAATTTCAAATAAATAGCATATTTGGCCTACACAATCCAGGAAGAACTTAGTTCTTTGAAAAATATACGGGTATTTGGTGTGGTAGTGCTAACCAACCAAGTGGAAAGCCTATTGGACATACATAATTAATTTGTCATAAAGCATAACGATAAGAAAGTACTCTTAAATTACAATGACTCGCCTTGTGGCGCGAGGTTTCTCACAAAGCTCTGGAATTGTTCTATTTTAATGAACGTTATAGAGTTCCGCTACTTAGTTAGATTGGTAATTTCAAAAGGACTTGAAATGCAGCATATGTATGTGGTTGTTACGTATCTCTGAAAGAATCAATAAATATAAGATATTTACAAAAGTAATTGATAGACTTTTGTTTCCCAAATCAAATGACTCTAAACCACAGAGTGCGTTTACATTTATATAGAACGCTCACTTATAGATTCAAGCAATCAGGCGGATGTGGTATACCCGTCTAAGTGGCTATTTGATTTGGAGGGGATAGACGAGTAAGTTATTTTTCCTTGCGTGTTCATAAGAAAGTTCCTGATTTGGAATTATAGCTATTTATGTTGATGTTACAGACATGATGTGTACTCTTGATGTAATAAGAGACCCTAAAAGCTATTTAAAATCCGAATTTAAGATGAAAAATCTAGGGAAAGCTCGATTGAATACTGAGCTTGTGGTATATTATTCCACCAGTTTGCATATGTCTAAAGTTTTCAGGCAATTTAACAAAGACATGCATCCTGATAGCACTCCCATGATTAGTCGAGGTTCAAATGTAAGTAAGTGACCATTTCGTCTAAAATAAGATGACGAATATGTGTTGGGAGATGAAATTCCAATATCTAAGTACAATAGACGCATTTTGTGCTTAGTATAATAATGTACTCGATTAAATTTTACATCCTCAGTGAACTTGTTAGCTAGATATAGCTCAGCGCCAACGCAACGTCATTGGAATGGTATAGTGAATGTAATCATGTACGTGCGCTCCAAAGGTTGTTGATTATAAAGGAACAATAATCTCTTCTCCAACGAAATTAATCAGGGAGAGATATGGTAGACTATTTTCTAAGTCATTATCGATATTCAGTTTCGAAAAGTACATGACTAAAGGAAATGTCTAGAACAACTCTGAAAGTAATCAGGGGGAGGATCTAAGAATATGATGTCGACATAATTTACTTTGAAATTGAAGCTGTGTTGTACTCTTTTTCCCTTCGACCGAGAATAGTTTTCCCCCAAAGGGTTTTGTTACTCAACAAGGTTTTTAGCGAGACAATACTAAAAGTATAAAGTATGTTGAACGTTGAAGACATAAATATCGCGTTGATATTATTGAAAATATCTGAATCAAAGAAATGAAATGCGATAGTCTGTTAAGCAACGTAACTTCCAGAATCAACAACATGGTCTTATAAACATTCAAGTCACAAAAGTAATGTGTGATAAACTCCTTTTGAATGCATTAGACTAATGAAAATTGTCTGACATTAGGGGGAGAATCTAATGGTGTGTTGAACTATTTTCCTTCACCGAGGTTACTTTTTCCCACAGGGTTTTGTTACTCGGCAAGGTTTTTAATGAGACAACAACAAACATCGGGAATGTAATTTCCTAGCTAAGGCTATTGTCTTTCCCACGAGGATTTTCATCCTTAAGAGTTGCAAGCAACCAGTAAACTTCAACGGAGCAAAGTGATCATCTGCAACGGATCACTTTTACTTGCATCTGTCATGTTGTACTCTTTTCCCTTCGTCAAGGTTTTATCCCACTGGGTTTTCCTTGTCAAGGTTTTAATGAGGCAACATATTTGAGTCCATATATGTTCTAAGTTTGCTTGATATTGTACTCCTTTTCTTTAGTTCAGGTTTTGTCCCTATGGGTTTTTCCGGACGAAGTTTTTACGAGACAATTAACTTAGACTCGTCAATCTTTTAAGATCGTATTGCATGTGACGAACTACATGTAAAGTACGAGACAACATGTGAAGTAATACATGTGAAGAGTTATACCAAGGTTTTGTCCCACTGGATTTTTTCCTTATCAAAGTTTTAATGAGGCAATTGATTTCGGCACAACTTATCAACGAGGGACCAACATTTGAAGAACACCATTCAAAGAACTATATGTGAAGCACTATGTATAAAGTTTTGTTATTGAACCGCACAAGGGGGAGTGTTATAGGGCCTATGGCCCATGGATGTGCGGTCCATCTAGTTACCTAGAGTTTACCTTTACATATATATAAAGGATATTGTATCCATGTAACCCTATTATCCTGATCAATAGAAACCTCTCTTTGTCTCTTTACTTTCTCCATATTTTCCACTGCAACAAAAATTGCTTTATTTCAACAAATATTCTTTTACCATTCATCTTATCCCATAGCCAATCGTGAGTGCACATCAGAGATTCCAGTGTTTTTGGATGAAGTCGATTACGTTTGATACTTACAAATCTACCTCCAGTTAGGGATGGTAATGGGGCGGATATGGGGCGGGGACCTTGAATCCCATCCCCACCCCATCCCCGCATCACTACTTTCAGGGATTCCCCGTGCCCCGCCCCGTTCCTCGTTTATACGGGGAAAACCATAACCCATAGGGGCAGGTCCCCACGGGAATGGGTTTGGGTGGGGCAAATTGCCATCCCTAACCAAATGAGACAAAATAGGGTTATTTTGAAGTAAAAGAGGTCACCCCTTAACCAAATATTTTCAAAATGGCAAAATTGCCCTCGTTTAATTAACATTAAAATTTTGATTAGATTAATTAATTAAGTTTAAATTGATTGAATAAATTAAAACTTATGAATTTAAGTTTTGAAATTTTGTTTTTGATTGAACTTTTGTGGGATGAATTTTGCGCTTTATTGTTTAGGCGACTCATGCGCCTAGGGTGCTTTTCACAACATAGAGTCAGGCAGCAGCTTCAAAAATGACCTTTTCCAGCTTCTCTAACTGCAATGCATTCAGCTGCTACAGGGTCTAGTAGGCTAATGTATTTAAACCTAAAGAATACTCCCTACGTCCCACTATTAAGTGACCTAGTTTAAGTTTGCACAATTTTTAAGGCAAGCAAGGAAAAGATTATTTTTAAGCATTTTTTATAATTATACCCTTATGGATAATAATTAGTGAAATTTAGAAATAATTTATCTCTCAAACTACTCTATGAATGTTCGCAAACTTCATACCATTGAAAAGCTTAAAATACCTACGTAACGAATATAAGCATGCCTATCAAATTATGCATATTTCTTATATTTTTTATAATTAACTAAAAGGATAATTTTAGAAATATCTCCTTGTTTAGTGATATAGGTCACTTATTAGTGGGACAAAATTTAAAATCAAATATGTCAATTAATAGTGGGACGGAGGGAGTAGGAGGAGAAGTCGATGAATAGACGAGGTTTTTTTCTTTTTTTTTTCTTTCAAGAACAGCCAACGATACTCCCTGTCTGCCGCTGCCGATTCTTCAATACAAAATGGACTCCGGTTTGAAGCTAGCAGTTGCTGTCAATTTTATGGGACGAACTCGATCAAGAGGACAGGTGACTCAAGTTAGGGTTAAGTGTTATGACTACCCAAAATATGAAAGGACCTGTTCGTGAAGGTGACAATCTCACACTACTCTAATTTTTCTTCACAAGTTAGGGTTAAGTGCACAATTTCTTATGTTTAAGTTGGAGATTGAAGTTTGATTAATTTATGTCGACGGAAAAAAAACCAGAATGTCCAAATTAAGAATAATATCCCAGGGACTTGTTTCTTCTAATAATTTATTTGCCCTCTTGCTGTGAAAAAAATCTTTCCATGAGCCTAGTCAAGAAGATATTATGGATGCATGACGAAATTGATACCAACTAACAGAGTTGACATCCAATTTGGAAGTCAAATTCAAAGGAAACAACTTGCGTTTGTTCTGTTGACTACAATATCTTAACTAGCATTTATCATCGCAAAAACTAAAACAATCAACAAATTATGATCAGTCAAAGAATTATTCACAGAATTGTCAATAGGTTTCTAATTTTTCTTCATTTTTCTCTCTTGTTTTTTGTGTTTCAGACCTGCTATGCAGTAGATAACAGCACCATTACACCAACCAAAGCTATAACTGACTCTCAGACTCTATCTTCCACCGGCGGGGTGTTCAAACTCGGTTTTTTCAGTCCTCCTAATTCTACACATCGTTATGTTGGGATATGGTATGAATTTGATCCCGGACAAAACATTGTATGGGTTGCAAACAGGGATAACCCACTAAAAGATTCATCAGGAACCTTAAGAATTGCAGACGATGGAAATATTGTGATTGTAGATGGACAAGGGGTTGTTTATTGGACTACAAATGTGTCTGATATTACTGCACCAAATAATTCATTAGCCGAGCTATTGGATACGGGAAATCTTGAGTTTAGATTGCTAAATGAGTCTGTATGGCAGAGTTTCGATCACCCAACCCATACTTTTCTTCCAGGGATGAAGATTGGTGAAAGTACAGTCACGGGAAAGAAACTAGAGCTTACATCTTGGAAAAGTGAATCTGATCCTTCAACAGGTATTTTTTCACTCATGCTTGAGCTACTTGGTGATCATCCTCAGCTGGTCGTCCGGAGAAATGGGTCTAAGATTCGACTTTGGCGAAGTGGTCCATGGAATAGTATAATATTCATTGGCATACCTGAGATGACATATGCTCAGGCTTTCTCTTTGTCAGAAGATAATATGTATATAAGCTTCAAAGATCCTACTAAAATGTACATGCAATTCGTATTGGATCACTACGGAGCATTCCTTGGGGATCAATGGGATGCGGATCGGGACATCTGGTATGATTTTTGGTCATCACAAAGTAATACCTGTGATACTTATGGAACATGTGGCGCTTTTGGTAGCTGCAATCCATCAAATTTGTCAATTTGCAGTTGTCTAATAGGATTTAAACCCAAGTTTGAAGATGAATGGAGTAAGGGGAATTGGTCAGGTGGGTGTGTCAGAAATACGCAATTGGAGTGCCAAGATAGCAGCTTTGGGAATCCAAACACTGTTGATGGGTTCAAAAAACTGGAAAGGGTGAAAGTCCCTGACAATGCTATTGTTTCCTTGTTACTTATATCAATGTTGGAGGATTGTAAAATGATCTGCTTGATTAACTGTTCGTGCTTAGCTTATTCGTATGATATTGGTATTGGGTGTATGACATGGGATGAAAATTTAGTTGACATACAACAGTTTACTCAACGTGGTACAGACCTTTACATTCGCTTAGCTCCTTCAGACATTGGTAAGTGATGATACATCAAAGCTGGTTTCAACTTTTCTCATTAAGTTAGTTTTTCTAGATTTCATTGCTTCACAAAATTTTGAGCTAAAGTAGGAATTTCGCCATTGCTTCACAAAATTTTAAAAACAA
This sequence comes from Papaver bracteatum, assembly GCA_023529315.1. Taxonomy (NCBI): domain Eukaryota; kingdom Viridiplantae; phylum Streptophyta; class Magnoliopsida; order Ranunculales; family Papaveraceae; genus Papaver; species Papaver bracteatum. The sequence goes on along the minus strand of JAJJWX010002374.1, from coordinate 1,687,974 downwards.
CCCTCCATCTTGTAATTTCCTTCAAAAACTCCGCTTATAACGATATGCTTGTTATTCTTTTCACACTTAATCTGATAGAACCAGCACAAAAACAATTTTGATAATGATACCAGCTGTGACGGCGTCCTATCCATTTAACAAGTCTACTTCACAACTTCTAGGTATGTGAGTGTTAGATTTCTTAGTTCTTACATATATAACTCGTTGTAAAATGTAGATCTTGTGCTAAAGAACAGTACAAATCCTGCTCGAAAGGACAGTACAGATCATGGCTTAAGCAAGGATGGAATAGTTATTATTGTAATTATTGCAGTCCTTGTAGGAATGCTTGCCATCAGCATTTGCGCGTACTTATTTTGGAAGTGGTTGACAAAACAAAGAGGATCTGAAATTACAGGATACATTGCTTCCGATTGGGACAATATTCACCAAGAAACTCCGGATAATCCAGATCAAGTGAAAGTTTTCAAATTTCAAGAGCTAGCAATTGCCACAAATAATTTTAGTGGAACAAATATGCTTGGCCAAGGAGGATTTGGGCAAGTGTACAAGGTACTGGTTCTTTCTTCTTGAACTTTCACTAATTAGTCAAAAACTAATAATGAAAACTTGCTTATGTTCAGGGAACCTTATCTGATGGGGAGGAAATAGCTGTGAAAAGGCTTTCAAAGGGGTCGATACAAGGTCTAGAGGAGTTTAAAAATGAAGTCATAGTTATCTCAAAAGTTCAGCATAGAAATCTGGTTAGACTTTTAGGTTGCTGTCTTGAAGGGGAAGAAAAGATGTTGATCTATGAATACATGCCTAATAAGAGCTTGGACACCTTCCTTTTCGGTTTGATGCTCTTTCAAAAACTCGATTTCGTGTGCTTATTTCTATGTGTGGATGCGTTTCTGTACTAGCTTGCTTTCTGATGTAATTAAACTCACTTGTTTTGTTTGGTTTGTGTTAGATCCAACGAAAAAGGAATGCTTAGATTGGAAAAAGAGATTCCAAATCATCGAAGGGATAAGCCGGGGAATGTTGTATCTACACAGAGATTCTAGGCTGAGAGTCATTCATAGAGACCTCAAAGTTAGTAACATTCTACTGGATGAAGACCTGAACCCGAAAATTTCAGACTTTGGTATGGCAAGGATATTCGGAGGCAATGAACAACAAGCAAGTACTACAAGAGTTGTTGGGACACTGTAAGTAGAGAATTTGTTTCAATGTTGTGCATCAGCAGTTTGATAAGCATAAATTGTAGTATTTTACTTCAATGTCTTAGTCATTACATGCTTCCAAAATTGAATGCAGTGGATACATGCCCCCGGAGTATATCATGGATGGCCGGTTTTCCGAAAAGTCTGATGTTTTTAGCTTTGGAGTGTTGCTTCTCGAGGTTGTGAGTGGAAGAAAGACAACAAGTTTTCACCATCTGGAGCAATCATCAAGCCTTTTAGGATATGTAAGTGAGCAGTTTTTTACTTTTGATATTCACTCTGATCTTTATCCTAGTTTCTAACTGTGCAGTGCATCGTTTTAGGCATGGCAATTATGGATTGAAAGTAAAATGGAGTTGTTGATCGACCCTACGATACTGCACGAATCAACTCCCTTGGCAGAAATTTTCAGATGTATTCAAGTGGGACTACTGTGTGTGCAAGAATATGCAAGAGATAGACCAACAATGTCTACAACTCTTTCAATGCTAACAAGCGAAATCGCAACTCTTCCTACTCCCAAACAGCCTGCATTTATCGAAAGAATGGTTTCTACACCACTGGAGTCCCTTTCACATAGCTTGGGAGCAGCTTCTGTCAGCCATCTAACTATCACACATATTGAAGGGCGTTAAATTACATTTGCTGCTTTCAAACTTTTAGTGTTTATGGATTCTTTTTGTTCTGATTTTGATATATATGTAAAGTGTGACTTCGAAATGGCATGGTCCTAGGAAGACATTATCACAATTTTGTTTGGTATGCGATAATGTAAATTACAGGGATCCAACTGAACGTCTTAAACGATCAAAAATGCAACTAAGTTGTGCCTTTGCAAGTTTAACGCAGTCCCTGTATATCTTTCAGCCACAAACTCCAGTCGGACTTTGAAATTTACTCCTTTTTTCTTCTATTTTTTCTAGTTATGTGCTCAGCTCATGATTTAGTCCTCCTAACCTTGCCCAGCAATTGCTGTTAAAAAATCTTTGCATGAGCCTAGTCAAGAAGACTTTATTTGAGGATGCACGACGACATTGATACCATCAAAAGAGAGTTGACATCCAATGTGCAAAGACTTCAATTTGGAAGACAATTCAAAGGAAAGAACTGGCCTTTGTTCCTTCGTCTCCAATAACTTAACTAGCATTGCCATTCATCGTAAAAACTAAAACAATCAACACAATGATGAGTAGCATCATTTTCAGCAAATTATGATCAATCTTAGCAGAATCCGCAATAGGTTTCTTCTGTTGGAAAATTTGGACTAAAACGGAGGGTGAAAAATCTAAGAACGAAAAGAATGTCGTTTCACAAGCTTCAAGGCCTTGCGTTTCTTTTCAGCAATTATTTCGACCATTCCTAAATAATTGGCGAGTACAATCAGTCAGCGAAATATTGCCTTCAGGATACAATGAAGCCCTAACAACGTTGTTGGGTTCAAGAGTTGTACTCCCTTGACCCAACCAAGAACACACAGTATTTAGTATCTGATGATGCTTAGAAGAGAAAAGAAGTCAGAGATTTTTGATGTGTTTTTCATTGTTTGAATGAAAACAAACCATCACTATTTATAGGGAATTCATGCCCATTGGAGATGCTTTTTCACTTCCAAAAGACACCAATAGTGTCTAATGGGAGTGGATGTGTCTCTTGTGAACCATCACACCCTATGGAGATGCCTTTTCATCTCCAACTAACATCCATTGCATATATTAGGTTCATGACACTCCCCATTGTAGTGGCTAACCAAAAATGAAAACCATTTTATTTTCTATATTATTGAAAATATCCAACAATCTCCCCCTCTTTTCAATAACCAAAAACCATGAAAATAAAACAAAGTAAAAAACTTACAAAACAGGAGTGGCTGCATCACTCAAGTGACTGCCTACGTACCCGAGTGGGATCAAGCCAACGTAGTTCAAGCACAATTGGGAAATAAGTATCATCGTTGAAATCAATACATAAATGATAGGTATCTTTTGGATTTGAACCTTCACTTAGTGTAAGAAATTCAAAGCCTTATCGGGGTTCAGTGGTGAAACCAGTCTTGAACCAAGTACCCCATGTGATAAAACCGGAATCTCAACACATACCGATTTCATGGATTGTGTGTTCTGTAGCCAGCACATTAATGGCCATGTGCTTATCCTGTATTCATGAGTCTCTCAGAGAACGGTCTTTTTCTCTTAGGAAACGGCCTGATTTCCATACTCATATAGGTAAGTCTCGAAGGTGTTTCTGCGAGACACCTTGTGATAAAAGTTAGACTTATTAAGGATTTTCATCCATCCCTTTTTTCTTGCAGAACCTGCACTAAACAGAAATAAGAAGTTTTACTTAGTGCACCATAATCACTTTCATAACTTGTTGGTACCACATTGGACCTTGTCTATCTTTTTCAAAACATAGGTTGGGTTTCTGCTATGGGTGATCGAACTTCATTCACAGACCTTAGTCTCATTTCTGTATACTTCATTGAAAACATTTCCTTTGGGATACTCTTCATAAATAGGTCTACCAAGTTTTTCTCCGTTTCAATGGCTAACTGCAATTACTCCTCTCTTGAGTAATTGACTTACCGTTCAATGTCCAAGACTTTTATGTCTTGACCTTTCATTATAAGTCTTTGTTAGAGACATTATAGATCATAGCCTGATTCACAATTAATCAAGACCGCTTGAAATGGCTTCTTCCAAAAATGGGATCTCTACAAGTTAGGTTCTAAGCCATTCCTCCTCATTAATTGCATCTACTCATGCAATCAATTCTGAAAACATTATTAAAAATGTTCCTATTCGATTTTACAAAATAATTGTAACTTCTCTAGTGATCCTAATTAACATTAACGGTTAATTCACAAGAAGTCATTACAGACTTGCATACACTATAGGCATAGAAAATTTGTAGGCAACTTACTTGCTATTTAAATAAGCACATTATTACGATGAGTAACTCCTCTACTCATGCCCAATCCTCTACAAATTTATACCCAAAGACATAGACAATGTCTATTTAACATTTTACATTATGTAATGCAAATGTTCATAATTTATGCGTCGGCAATATCGTAACACCTCATTGTCGGATATTTGGTCGGCCGCCCAATCTTACAATATGTCACATATTCTCCGGAATTCCACTTTTCTTTTCGATGTCATTTAAGACATGCCAATTTCCAGAAATTTGGAACCTATAATTCTTTTTGTAAGAATTATACTCATATCATATAATTTGTTTATTTAAACAATTATTGATGATTTTGGTTATAAAATAACCTACCAACTAGAAAATTTTATATGACGGTCTCTTAAAATTCTCCCTCATTTCATGATAATTTCAAATGCATAAATGCAAATAAATGTCATGAAACACCTTTTCGTTTAGAAAACTTTTTATGCATCATTTCATTTGCATCAAATGGATTATACAGAGAGAACAAGAGATCCCATAATGACTGATCCTTTTTACCCTTCTAATAAGTGCCTGTACATTTCTATTCTAAGAACGAATCAATTGCGCACATGAACATTTCTGACTCAGAAAAAATTCATAGAGTCCTTAGTTAAAACGGTACTCATGCATGCAATTCCAAGAAAATTCCAAGGTTCCATAAATCCATAGGGAACGACCACGGTGATCCAGATAAAATTACTTTTACAAAGTAAGATTAAACTCTAGGAGAATTTAATCAATTCCAAGTCCACATCCCATGGATTCATAAGAGGCAAAACAATATCATAGAAGTCAATCTAATTTGCGAAACATATGATCAGCAGTTGCACATGTTCACTGCTTTTTGCAACAAATCGTCACTTACCAATGGACATGAGTTCATCACCACACACATACGAAGAATCTCATTCAATTATTGAAATGAACACAGAGACCTAGACAATTGCCTAATGGTTTCGTGGGAAATGATTATATGTATGTTCTAAGCACCTTATGCATGGATAGCATCATCATAAACATAAAAAACCTATGTAAGCCGGAGAATTAGATACTTATCAAAACTAAAGCTTAATTCAAAATCGCTCCTCCACAAACTGATGAATGAGTTTCAATTTATGCCAAAAGATTGGATCATGCTTTTTCGTTTTTGTTGTCGTACATCTTTCTACCGACTGAAAAATCACAGTGCTAAACCATCAGCCCAACATGGATTCTCTTAACACCGATCAGAAATTATTTTCTTTATCTATGTCGAGACAAGCATGGCAAGGCTGGGAGGAGCCATTAGGGACGGCTTCTCTGTGTGCTTTATCCTTTTGTTCTTAAAGTTTCATTTTCTGTACCACAACGGAAAAAAAAAATTGGTTAGTAAGAACTTCGATGATATAATGTGAACATTAACTATCATGAAAAGAATTCAGTGGAGAAGACAGTAGGAAGTGCTAAGAATCCCTAAATCTCGTCATAATTTGTGAACGATTGAAATAGTCTCCACTTCTGAAAAGTGATCAATCACTTTGACATTGTACACACGAATCTAAAAACCCATCTTGGAGTAGTTTATTATCTATTAAATCACTAATTGTTCGTCCACGCTGCTTCATAAATTAATGAACCGCTTCCTTCCTAAAGGTATGTCATGGAAGACTCACAACGGACTTTCCTTTCCTGTCATTCGTTTTCTTTGCGCGTCATCCACAATTGACAGAATCATAGAATGCCTTCCCATGATTTATCATCATTCACAAAGCAAACAATTCGTGAATTTTCTATTTCGGAAGGAACCAATGATCCACTTTATCTCGTCTCCCTTGTCCATAGTTTTGTTTCACGACATCCCATGAAGGTCCTTTTGTGTCAGAAAAAGCAACCAGTGAAACATTCCCAATGTTTACCAGTGTTCCATCCTCCGCCGTCGAAAGTTAATTGCTGAAAACTGTTGGAAAATTTGGACTAAAACGGAGGATGAAAAATCTAAGAACGAAAAGAATGTCGTTTCACATGCTTCAAGGCCTTGCGTTTCTTTTCAGCAATTATTTCGACCATTCCCAAATAATTGGCGAGTACAATCGGTCAGCGAAATATTGCCTTCAGGATACAATGAAGCCCTAACAACGTTGTTGGGTTCAAGAGTTGTACTCCCTTGACCCAACCAAGAACACACATTATTTAGTATCTGATGATGCTTAGAAGAGAAAAGAAGTCAGAGATTTTTGATGTGTTTTTCATTGTTTGAATGAAAACAAACCATCACTATTTATAGGGAATTCATGCCCATTGGAGATGCCTTTTCACTTCCAAAAGACACCAATAGTGTCTAATGGGAGTGGATGTGTCTCTTGTGAACCATCACACCCTATGGAGATGCCTTTTCATCTCCAACTAACATCCATTGCATCTATTAGGTTCATGACACTCCCCATTGTAGTGTCTAACCAAAAATGAAAACCATTTTATTTTCTATATTATTGAAAATATCCAACATCTTCTTATTCTTCATCTTTGTCTCTTGATTTTCGTGTTTCAAAACTGTTATGCAATAGATAACAGCAGCATCATTACACTAACCCAAGCCATAACTGACTCTCAGACACTAACTTCCACCGGCGGGGTATTCAAACTCGACTTTTTCAGTCCTCCAAGACAAAGCATTGTATGAATTTGATCCAATACAAAGCATTGTATGGGTTGCAAACAGGAATAGCCCATTAAAAGATTCATCAGGAACATTAGAAATTGCAGACGACGGGAATCTTGTGATTGCGGATGGCCGAGGGGTTGTTTTTTGGACTACAAACGTTTTTCATATTACTACACCAAACAATTCAGTTGCCGAGCTATTAGATACCGAAAATCTTGTTTTTAGACTCCTAAATGATGACTCAAGAGTTGTATGGCAGAGTTTTGATCACCCGACCAATACTTTACTTAGAGCAAGTCTTATGGTAGAATCCATCCATATTCCATTTTCCACGCCACCTCAGCACTTGGAACTGTGGATGGAAGTGCAAGTGTAATGGTGGAATAGTAGAAATGCCATTCTTTATAGCGTTTTACACCATTCTTAATAGCTCTAAAAAAACGCTATTCTTAATAGCGTTTTACGCCATTAATAATAGAGTCTTTTTCTCGGTCGTTAGATTCTCAACAACTCAGTTTAAATCTACGAATAAAAAAGAAACGCTGATCTTAATAGAGCTAAGCTCTATTCTTACTAGTATAGCACGCATGCGCGATGCGCCTTCCGGTACATTCATTTCTTAATTTTGTTATCTTCTTGTCGTTATCAACGGTCAACGTCAATACTCGGTCAACAGTCAACGCCAAGTGGTGAAAACTCATTTCATGTTAATGTGCAAAAATAATCACAACTAAACTTGAGTTTTTCATTTAATAATAATTTTTCAATCATAAATGTCCTTTTACATCAATAATTTGTATTCGTAACTCATATTTTTCTAAGACAGAAAGACTTCTTTATACACAACATTTTTCGTGTACGTTCCCTTCTTCTTTGCAATTGTTCCTTTAGCCACTAATACTTTCGTGTTGCTACTTGATACTCCTCTCGAGAGAGCAACGTACAGTTGACCATGGCTTAACACATGCTCAGGAAAAAAAATACCAGTGTTTTCGATCGTTTGCCCCTGCGCCTTGTTGACTGTAAAGGCAAAACACAAACGGATCGGAAACTATATACGCTTAAACTTGTACGGGAGCTTCATATTCTCAGGTGGCTCCAGTGGCATCATGTGAATAAAAACTCGTGTACCTATGTAGTTCCCACTAATAATAACAGCATCAATACAGTTTGGGAAGAATTCTTTGATTATTAACCTTGTACCATTACATAGACCATTTTTTGCATCAACATTCCGCAACAACATAATAGGCGCACCGATCTTCAATTTCAAAATATGTGATGGCAATCCCCCTGGAGCAATGTTGTTCAAGTATTCTTGTTGGTAAATACTGTGAGTATCATCATCCACAGAATCAAATGAGTAGAATAAAACCTCTTTTCCAGGAAAGATTTTAAGTACTCGGTCATTAAGCTTCTAGACGTACTCGTTCAATGGTGTGATCAATGCCCTATTGACCATGTAGTCTCTATCTCTGGAATTTTCCACCAAGTTTGGAAATGTTGCATCTATAAGCTCAGACAAAGAAGCATCACTAACCCATGGGATGACCATCTCTTCCGGAACCTTTATCATCTCATTAGCAACGCAAGGTTCATCCCCGTCACCAACACGAATCAAAACTCAGAATAAGATGCATCCTCGACCGCACACATATTCTTCTTCAGACGCAAAACATGTACATTTTCCCACAAATGTGACCTGTTAAGAATGTTATGTAACTCAATATCATTTTGAAACACTAAGTATTACATATCAATATAAAACAACTTTTGTTGGTCTTAAAAGAAAAAGAAAAAGAAAAATGCAATGTACCTGCTAAGACATGCATCGACTGTCTGTCCCCTTGTACTCCTTGGAATCACAGGTAGTACCTTGCAGAAATCACCTCCCATGATTAGAATATTTCCCCCAAATGGTTCAGCAATTCTTGTGATATCTCTCATCGTCAGATCAAATGCTTCCAAAGAGTAGCGATGCGCCATTGTATCTTCATCCCACATAAAGACAGTATCATGCCTCAAAGTTTAGCTTCCTCGGTTTGCTTCTTCATACGACACATTGACGTTGATGTCGGTGTCATCGGAAGATGAAACCTTGAGTGTGATGTCCTCCCACCAGGTAGCATAGTAGCAGCTATTCCCGACGTGGTTGTTGCTAACACAATACCACCATTTTTCCTGACAGTCGCCAGAATAACACGATAAAGATAGGTCTTCCCAGTACAACCCGGACCATCTATGAAGAAGACTTTACTTTAGTTTCTCTCAGTTGCTCCCATGATTATATCATAGGCCCTATACTGGTCTTTATTCAACTTTTGGATAGAAGACATGTCTTCGTCGGATATAGGAATCGACAACTCCTCTTGAATCAGACTTGAAATCTCAACTTCCTCACCCAATGTGCCAACAATTGGCGGTAGGTCATACATCGATATATATTTATCTAGATGCTTAAGTATCAAATTCAACTCACGAAGAAGACGATCTGATAAGAATGTCGAGCTTATATTGCTTGAACTCGAGTAATCCTCGACCATGCTGTTGAAAAATTCATCCCATAATTCTCTCACTCCCGTCGGATTACAAAAGTGCAAGATGGAAGAGAATTGTATTCTCAGAGCATACGCCATCTTGACTGTTGCTGCTTCAGCCAAAGACGCTCTCGTACTCTGATCATTCTCTAAGAGTCCTAGTTTTTCGGCAGCTCTCTTGAATGTACGACATCTCTCTCCGTCAACAAACAATAGATCATCAAAAGAAGTCGGACCTCTAACGTGGTTCAGAACGTGCCTTAAGAACCACACCTCTCCTGCACATGAAGGTACTGTATAAACCCTCCCTATTGCTTTCTGTGTACTTCTTCTTCTTCTCCACTCTTTTGTTTTTGTATCCCAACAATAGCATTCTGGAAATTTACGGTATAAAAACTTTCTCGCTCTAGGATCGCGAGCATTTGTCACAAAAAATTATGTCAAAGTTGTTCTCAAATTCCTTTCATCGGACAAAATTTCATCTAACGTTTGGATCATAGTACGTGACGCTCTGTTGGTTGGGAAGGTGTATTTGTAATCTCACTACCAAAGGATAGACCTTGTAAAGAGGAAAGATAAAGATCTTCCACATTGCCCCTTGGGCACAAACCCATCTTGCATTAATATACCTTGTTATCTCGTCATGATCTACTGGATGCACTCCAAAAGATACATAATACGGACCCTTGTACACATACTTGTAAAGATACTTAACACTCTATACACTGCTACAAATTTCTACGTTTATATGAAAATCATACTTTTGTAATAACCATGGGTTATAAGGCACAATCATCCTATTATCTACTACAAAACGTTCACTCTTGTATATGCATCGTCAATCATTACGTCTCCTGTAAATAGGGTATGCATCTTTTCCTTGCACAGTACACTCAGAAAACTCTTTTGGAAAGTTTATCTTACATATACCATCTCTCATGCACTTACTACCACATGGACCGTGAATCATACACTTTTTCACACACTCGTGTAGTTCTGTCTCTTCCTCAGGGTCGGGTATTTCTGCTCTCACTATCTTGTCATAATCATCGGGACCTTGTAATTTGTCCTCGTCCCTCAATATAATTAACATATGAACATGAGGAAGACCCCTTTTCTGAAACTCAACAACATGCACATGGGCAGCTACTCTGCCAAATATTAACTTGGTAAAAAGATATTCCTTCAGCTCTTCGAGCTTTGCACGGAACACCCTTGTAGTCAGATCGGGCCTATCCGATATAGATTGACCCGGTCCTAGGTTGGACACGATTTTATCCCAAAGTGGGTTGCAAGACATTGTAATGAACGAATCGGGCTTACCGTAATTTTGCACCAGCGCCATTGCATCCTGATACCGCTGGTACATGTCATGGGGGCTGCCCATGTATGAGGAAGGAAGCACTTTCCTTTGACCAAAATTCTCTGTCATGCAAAAAAAAAAAATCAGATTTCGAGGAAGTACTTTCCTTTAACTGTTTGTCGTCATCCTATAACATTTTGCAGTAAATATCCAAATATAAAGAATAAAATAAATGTAGCTATGCTTAATTGGCACTAGGCCAAATCTATTAACTTACTTGCACTGGTTTCGCCCGCCGTTCGTGCATCTTGTAGACCTTGATGTAACTCGGATCTTATCTCCTCTTGATGATTATATAACCATCTAAGTCTAGATGAATCAATCTTCACCCAGTTATCCACTGCATATTGTTGTAGTAGGCTTCCACCTCAAATAAGAAGCGACGCGTCATTACTTCGAATCTATCAAACAATAGCGGCAACAAATATATAAATTATTTATATTATTTGTGTCAACATAATATGTGTAAGTTCAATTATAATGTGTAGTTGTTAAACATTTATATCATATATACCTGTAGCATGTAGGAGTAGTACTCGAGACATGTAAATTGTCTGTCGTTCTCATCCATACTATTCTGGTCCCATCCATAACCCCCATATGGTAAACAAGCGGATATTGGAGATGATCATAACAACCCGATGTTTCATTGATAAATAACAGCTTTCCTTCCTTTGTTCGGACTACAATGTCTCGCTCTCCAGGTTTTCCAGACCCATCTCCTTCAACTATAATTGCGGCGACCTGTGAAACTGTTGGAACCGTGTACTGCTTCTCGGTCGCAGGTTGCTCTTTAATCACCAGATTGCACCTTTGGATGTCTTCTCATTGTGCAAGCGTCCTGATTACATGCACGAACCTATTATGTGTATCCAGAATTATCCTCAACTTCTCCATCACCTCTCTGTTTAGATCGACACCACCTTCTTCCATCCTCCAATTAATCTCGTTATCTGTATCATAAATATACATCTGTATATATCTGGGATGACCTGTACTTAGAGGATCTGTTTCATTTTCAACCATGGGAGGTAGAAGGCTGCCCATCATATGGTAGATGTCACCTTGAACACGAAATGTGTACATACCTTCTCTATTATCATCTAATTCTCTGTCATAATTCACCCCAATTGACGTTAAAGAGAAACATTAATTGTAACGTCGTATGTACCTCCGAAAGTGTATCCCTACTTTTGTTTGATCATCAAACAACTCCAAAATCTTAATAGGGGGTGGAACAAGCGGTAAAACAACTTTCCCATCTGAACAACAAAAGCCTTTTGGCTCACGATAAAAAATCATCGCTTGGCACTTTGGACATGTGTTTGGCGGCGGCAGATAGAACTTCTTGAATCCAACTTTATATGTAATGATTCTCGCACAATTCAAGAATAAGGATCTTCCTACAACACTTCGAAGTGGACGACCCCTTCCTCTTATAGCTTGAACTCCTCGTGGATTTTCTGCACGTATATTTCAGCATACAATGACTAAACAATCTAAACGTTTTTGAAAATGTATACCAAGTTATCAAACTGAGTGCGATAGTGTTCCTGTTAACAATTATTAATAGGTATTTCTATCTTTCAGGAACCAACTTTCTTTCTTATATTTATCTAGCAATTATTCCAAAGAACACCGAAACATTATTGATGAATGTAGATTCACCAATATTACCTTAACTATTCTGAACATATATGCCCATATACCCATTTCAAAAAAATTATATATACATGTTTCTAAAAAGTTAAAAAAAAACTTACATATTGCATTTTGTGCATGCCGAGACTGTTGAGATTGAGCCTGCCCCATGAGTCGAGGTATCCTACGAAGATTTAAATTGGAATCAAGATTGTCATTTTTTACTGCATACATTGAGGCATACATTCATTCAATGAAACTAATCATTCGGTTATCACAAATAAAACTACAAACACAGATGGATATATACTAAACCGAAATATAAATGTAGATAGCAAGATAAATACGACTATACCGATAGCATTTTATGTATGTGATGGCTTTCCATGTTGGGGATGTTGAATGAATCTTGGACTTCTACGCAGTGGTAATTGAGTGGCCCGACGAAAAATGTTTTCTTGAAAAGATATAAGTCATAAGATATTGATGGTGTATGTACATATACTTTGAAAAGAATCAAATATAGTGAAGAAAAGGAAATAAAATTTTGATGTGGTCAAAGATTATACCTTTGGAAGTGGAAGTTGTCGATGTCGAGGCACCAATAGTACTTGTTCTTAGTTCACTTACAACAGTTTTGGCAACATCTTTTGCATTACCCTTCTCATAAATCTCATAGCTTTCCCCATCATTAGAGCTACTGTCATCTGTTAACTCATGGTGGTTGTTATCTCTAGCGGAACCAATAACAATTCCCCCCACCATATTTCCATCGGGAACGTAGCTAACATTTGCACGACGTCGTCTCTATTTACAAACAAAAATGTGGCTGATGGGGTTATCAGGTGAGACAATAGTTCTGGTTATGAAAAATTAAACGAAATTCTACAATCAACGTAACCTCAAAAGTCTAGAATCCATATGCATTTTTAATTAATCCTAAAAATGAAATGGAAAGAGAACCATTTTGGTATGTCAAAGGAGGAGTCTGTCCACTACATACCTCTCACTTCTCATTAAGAAACTGGACTGCATTTATTGCTAGTGACGGTACCATGGGAAGAACATATTTAGAAACTTGTAAGAAAGAGTACCATCTAAATAATCGCATTCAGAAACATACCTTGTATATGACAACCGATTTTCCTTTTTTATTTCGGGATGCCTCTGTGGCCTCCTCATCTCGAAGTTGAACCTTCCCAATAAATTGGGGGCTTTGGAGTGGAACTGCTGCGTTACCTTTAGTCAATGATGTTTTTGTTAGGTTATCATAAACAAAAAACAACAAAAACTACGAAAATATATGGATATATGCTAAGCCGGAATATACTTGTAGATAGCGAGATAAGAAAGATAAGACTATACCGATTGCATTTTGCGTATGTGTTGGCTCTTTGTGTTGAGGATGCGGATTTAGTCTTGGACTTCTACTCAATGGAAATTGGATGACCTGACTGCCTTCTTGGCCATTGTTGCTTCCAAATCTTACCCTTTTCTCCCTGCCTTCAGCATAATGCTCCAATAATATATCCACTTCAATTTGACGTTTTTTGCTTCTTTCACTATCACTTCCAATCCCTTCAAGTTTCCGAGATTTAAATATAACAAAACACAATACCGTTAGTGATGCAGGGGTTCTAAAATATAATTCTATATGCTTTAAGTTTCTGAATTGTAAGCCACATTTCAGACTTTCCAATATGTTGGAAAATTTATAACCATTCCCATTTCATATATACATATCTAATCTACTTTTTAAAGCTTACCATAACTTGATCCTGCTTCTTGGCCATTGCTGATCCCATTTCTTACTCTTTTTACCCTGTCTTTATTGTGATGCTTCAGTATTTGATCCATTTCAAGTGGTCGTTTCTTATTTCTTTCAATGTCTGTGCCAATACCAACACTCATTTCACCGTCTGTGCCAATATCAACACTCCTTTCATTGTCTGTGCCAATATCAACATCGAACATGATTATGATGACCAAATAAAAACGTAAATATGAAACCAAAAAGGAATCACACTTTTCATTCAATAATTTTTTAATACTTCCATAAGTTTAAAGAATCTTTCTGTAACATATAGTCTTTGAAAATCAAATATGATCGGTCAATTTCAAGAAACAAATTGGAAAGCAAATACATTTCTAACTATACTACAAACAGTCTCACAACTCAGTTTATATCCAAAGTAAACAATAAGGATTTCGACAACATGAACTAAACATTTATCGTGCAACTGAAGCTCATACTATGAGAATATCATTACAATTTGTAAGCCACCAACAAATTATGTCTAAGTTGTGGAAAATTGACCATAAAAGACAGCTATGAGAGTATCCCTATGCATTCCAGTAAACCCAAAAGTAAAAAAGATCAAGCTCCTATATTTAGGGTTGCACTATTGTTGATAAGCATAGTACACAGAATATCACTCCTGCTAAGTAGTCCGTATCATCCAATAAAGTTGTTTTAGATGAAAGAAACCACCTTCTTTATAATCCTTCCCTTAGGAGTAACAAAACAAAAACAGTACAGATCTAAAAGTCAATTCTCGAGCTGATTAAATATACACAAATGACCAAACTTACCTGATGACAGTTACACAAATTTTCTTCGCAGACTTAAACTTACCAGACCACAGTTAGTACCTTAAAAGAAAACTTTAATTTGTACCAAAAAATGAAATGTACTTTTCATTCAACGATGTAAATTATCTTCGCAGCGTACATAATCACCATCACCAGCTGCTTGAATAAGTTGACAAAAAATAAAACAATATCAATGGTAAAAATATTCTGGCTTACCATTAATCGTTCCATCTTGTTCCCCATTTTTATTCTGGAGTCGTTGTTGTGATGACCGAATTCAGTATCGATTACATCTCTTTTCAAGGAAAACTTCCCTTTCGTGTATTGTCATTGAGCTTTGTTTGGCTCTCTCAAGAATTCGGCGCTGCTGTAACTCATGAGCTCTTTGATAGGGGGTCCAAATAATGGCGACGCTGCCTTTTCCTTTCATTTATCATATCCATATTCTCTCAAATCGAGATTGATCAGCAATTCTAGGAATCCTACGGAGTTCTGGGACTGTGTTGTGTTTAGTCAATTTTTCTATCAACTGCTGAATTCGAGTGTGCTCTATGATTCTAGGGCTACGACGGGGAATGAAGACTTATTTGCCTTCCATTACTACAAAGATTATAACTTGAACCAAAAATCAAAAATCAAACTTCTATTACTCATGTTCTGTGTGCCAGAAACTTGTATAGGCTGAACCAAAAATCAAAGAGAAACTCAAGCTGACACAACATATTAATATATGAACAAAAATCATCATATTAATATATGTCTAGGAAGGTGTTGTGGCAGTTCCGCAGTGTCAACCCACCGGCAAATGTAGATGCTGCGATTCATTTTTTTTATCTATCATGATAGGGGGAGAGGGTTATTATAGCGCAACATTTCTGAAACTTGCTATGGAAATCACAAACCAACAGGGCTGTCACTGAGACAGATGATGACAGTTCATTATGTAATCCTATAACAGTCTATCAACTTTATGTTTGAACGTAAAATGTGTTATCAGTGCCTCATTTTCTTCTCCTCTTTCATGGAAGTTTAGACTTTCAGGACTTGGTGTGTGAATGTGGATAAAGTCATCAACTCCCAAAAGCCTAGCTAGAGTAAAAAGCAAGAAGTCCATGATATATGACGAAAAACTATTCAGACATTTGTACACTTTGAACATGCTCTTCAAGAAATAAATGAAAGCTGGGAAGACATTAGTGTTTTCCTAATGCAGAGGAAAATTTCAACTCTAACTAATCCCATGAAAAAAATATTCAGTTTAGTACTTACCTGTGATTTTGGGGCTACTGATGTGTGTTGGTGAAGAGATGGAAAATCCAGCAGCAAATTCAACAATTTCTTTACTGAGTTGTTCAAACTTGTCTTGCCCTAAATGTAATCAAAGTTAAGTTCATCATCAAGTAAAATTCACAAAACACTTGAGTAATCTGAATCTCAATTTTGGTACCTAATTTATATGATTTGAATTCACCCAAATTTAAATGAATTAGATTATAACTATCTGTTTTTAAGAAAATCCATTCAAAATTAAAGGTTGGATTTCATGAAAAACCATTCAAGATAAAGTCACTAATATGTACCTCGCTGCTGTTCACTTTGATTTCCTTCACATAGTTCTATGTGTGAAAATAAACAAACCCATTACTGATTTAAACCTAATGATCAAAAGATGAATCGTTAGGTTCTCAACAACTCAGTTTAAATCTACGGATAAAAAAAAACGCTGATCTTAATAGAGCTAAGCTCTATTCTTATTAGCGTTTTTTGTCTTTTAGCGCGCTATTCTTAATAGTGTTTTATGCTATTCTTATTTGCGTTTCCATGGATTCCACGGACCCTTCCACCAAACCATGAAACCTTGCTTGGATTTTCGTTGAAAAACCCAACTTAAAAGCCATTAGACTTGACATTCCATGAATTTTCCACACTTGGAATAAGTTGGATTCCACCGTAAGACTTGCTCTTATGGGAATGAAAGTTGGTGGAAGTAGAGTAACGGGAAAGAAACAAGAATTTACATCATGGAAAAGAGATTCCGATCCTTCAATATGGATTTTTCAGCCGGGCTCGAGCCTCTAGATGATAAGAATCCTCAGCTGATTGTCTGGAGAAATGGGTCTAATTCTCGACTTTAGCGAAGTGGTCCGTGGAATAATATAATATTCATTGGCATAGCTAATATGACATATGTTAATACATTTGATTTTTCTAATCAAGAAGAAAATGTGTTTCTAAGCTTCAAATATGTCGATAAAACGATCACTCGGTTCGTATAGGATCACCATGGAGCATTAATTGGAATGGTATGGGATGAACAACATAATAGTTGATTTGAATTTGGGTCATCACAATTTGTGATACTTATGAAGATAGAGAGAGAAACAAAGTTAAGTGACGAAGCAGTCTGACTCTTTTTCTAGGTTCACTTCCGTGGAACACCGAAATCACCACCGAGAGAGACAAAACGTTTGGCCCACCTATGCCCCTTCTAATCTCGATGCTAACCACGCTTCATATGAGTCCAAATTTGTTCACACTCCTCTAACGAGTGTATATTTCACATAGTCTTCTGATTGGTTGATTATTTAATTAATGGTCCCATTACTCTCGATGTTTAGAATCACAATCCTCGTTACATAACTCCCTAAATAGAATCAATGGTTGAGATTAAAATGTTACGTGCACACTCGTTAAGTAGTATGCACAAATTCGCACTCCGCTTCCTAGTATCCGTGCGATTCTCTTCCGGTGCAATTCGAAGTGTAAACTTCGGTGAGTGTAGAATCACTCGTGTTTTTAGTTTTCGTTTACTCCTCATCGGACACATTGGATAGGGAGGAGAGTGGGGAGGAGAAGAGGGTGGATAATAGCACTTCCCAAAATATATGTCAATTAATGATCATTTAAAAAAATCATTAGTTTGCCCCTTGTGACACAAGCCCCACACCCGCTTCGGCTCCTTTGGCTAGCACATCAACCTGTTCAATTAATGTAGTAGTATGTTGTTGGAGCTTAGCTTATTAGGCTTCCAACTAGTTAACCTGGCTAAATTGGGGCCTATGCCACTTAACTGGGGCCTACACTACAAGACAAAAAAAGGTCTTTAAAATGTAAAAAGAGTAACCTCTTATCCAATTATTTTAAAAAATGGCTAATTTTCCCTTCATTAATTAGTGTTAATCGGGTGATTAATTGATATTTAATCAAATTAAACTAGAACTTAACTAATCTTGATTCTTCATCAAAAAGTGAATTATTTTTTTTCTGAAAAAACTTTCCCAAAATCGGTGGATGTTCTTGCTCACATAAACCGATTGTAAGAATCGGTTTATAATACTTAGATCATAGACCGATTGTAAAAATCAAGAGTTTTTCTGTGATTTTTTTCCCTAGAATCGGGTTATGTTAATGCCCATATAAACCGATTGTAAATCTGGGCATTTCTTCAACTTTTTTGCTCATAACTTTTTCGTCTGATGTCGCAATGACCTCTTCTTTTTTTTGCGTTCAACTCGTATTTTCGTGCTCTATAACATACATAAAAAAAATCAGAGTTTGTGCAAAAATTCAAACATGGCTAAGGAATCAGTTGATATGTGCATTATCATAAACCGATTGTGGTTGATGTTCATCACATCAATCCAGAATTGGTTTAAGTATATGTGTATAATAAAAACTGATTCTGGTGAACATCAACAATCGGTTTTTTCTTAATGCACACATAAACCGATTCTGATTTGGTTTCATAAAAAATTGATGAGAAATTTTAGAGATTCATAGTTAAATCATTTATGAATCCCTCTTATAGGTTTGTCTTGAAAGAATTTAATTCAATACACTTGGTTGTTTGAAACCAAAATATTGTCTGAAAACCAAAAAATGGTTATTTGAATTGTTATTTTTGATTATCATGAAAATTGAAGAAGAAAAAATAGATTTTGATTATAGATTGGCAGTAGAAATGATTAAGGTTTTGATGAAGGATAAGGCTTGATATTAAATTTGATAGTGAGGGTAGATTGGTATTTTCATCCCTTGAATTATTATTTTTGTCCTGTAGTGTAGGCCCAAATTAATTGGGATATACCCCAATTTAGCCAGACTAGTTAATGTAAGGGTCTTGTTAATCTGTAGAGCAGTGCTATCCCGCGCAGCTGCACGGGATTGCTCAATAAGCAAGCAACTTATTTGACGTAGGATTATCCACCACACCGTTGGATTAGATTCATTTTTATTTTTTATATGAAATACACCTGGCCGAGATTGGATATTAAAAAAAGGCCCTTTAACTTACAAAATGATATAAAAACAATCCCCTTATTCTTTATGATTATCTTGTTTACTCATGTTGGAAAAGAATGAACTTAACTGGAAAAAAATCCTGCAATTTTGAATCATGAGGTATGTGATAATGGAGAACACATCAAATTAGTGATTAGAAGTGATCAAAAAACGCTCTTTTTGAATACAATTGAACTCAAATTTTCAACTGTATACATCCATCTGCCGGTACAAGTTAAAATTTATACTCTTATCAAGAACTTAGAAACCTTGATAATATTTTTCGGAGATATACGAGCATCGTGGTGTTGCTCGTATAGAGCTCCTAGAGCTCTAGTAGTGAAGGGTGGAAGCAAGGACTTTGTAACTTGAACTTTGTATTGATTGATTCTTGCTTTCTTACTTACTTACAAATGAATACAACATGCCTATTTATAGGCTACAAAAAGAAGAAGAGAACTATGCCTATGGAGGCTAACAACTATGCCTATGGAGGCTAACAACTATGTCTATGGAGGCTTACCTACCATGGAGGTTTCCACCAAACCAACTACTAGACAATCTAGTATTCTTATTTGATTTGTCTAACTCTAGAACACTCATTTTACACATGTTAATTGTCTAACATTGACTCTAGACATCCTAGATATTTCTAGGTTAATCTAGATAGGTGTGAACACTTGACTAAGTTGGTGTTGAATATTCAACACTCCCCCTCAACACCGACTTTCCAACTTCTCTTTATCGTAGACATTTCGGTCCCCTTCATAGTTTAAGGATGTTTCGGTCCTCTTCATAGTTTAAGGACGTTTCGGTCCTCTTCGGAAGTTTAAGGACATTATGGTCCTCTTCGTAGTTTAGGGACATTACGGTCCTCTTCGTAGTTTTAGAACATACGGGTTCCATCGTAGTTTAGGCACATTGCGGTCCTTCTTCGGAACAGTAAAATACTTCTTGTACTCTTTAGACAACTCATAGGATTTTCACCCACTTTTGTTGTTCTCTATCTCATCACCACTTGGTGATTGCTTCCGTTTCTTCACAACATTTTTTGTTGTTTCTTCTTCTATTCATCTTTGTTCCAGTCACGCTTTTGTTCAAAAACTGTAACACTTCTTTGGTTATCCAGATTCTCTCACAATATTTCATTTCGTCAAGCTTCTGCCACAAGCTCTAACTATTTTTCTTCTTTTTATTTGATGTTACAAATTTGCCACTTTATCCAGATTTGCCACATTTCTGAATTCGTAACAGATTTGCCACGCTATGACATAATTGTCACACTTTGGTTTGTACGTATTTAAACAAACACCTGTAAACCCATTTAGACTTCATTTGGACATTACAAATTAGGTAATTCCAACACTCCCCCGTAATTTGTAATGGCTCTGTTTTTTTTTTTTTTGATATTCACCCAATCTCCGTTTGCGGCTCTTATCTCCTCATGCTTGCTTCGCTCGCAGTAAACTCTTTATGTTTGCCGCCACGTACCGCCGTTTTTTTTTTTTTTTTATTTTTTGTTCTTCTTCTTATCACGAGTATGATTTAGTATCTCGTGACAAACATGCCATGCTTTTCTTCGACAATTGAGGAAGCAATCTGTTGCTCTTACCCTCAATATTTTTTTTTTTCTTCCCGATTTGAGGAAACAACCACTTATTGTTCTTACCCTCAAACCCTTCTCTGATCACTTATTAGGAAGTGACCCTTTCTTCTTCTCTTTTATCTTGTTTTTTTTCCTTCATGGAGACCCCATTTCTTCTCTTTTAGTATTTCTTGCTCATTTAGTATGTCTCCTAACTTCTGCGTGCAAGCCTCTACAAATTCAACATTTTTGAAATGTCGATATTACAAAAGCTTTGTCTTGTAGTAGCAGTAGTTTTTCTTCTTCCAAAGGGATACATGTCCACCGGATTCGTGTCACAAGTAGAAACTTGATGTTGTCGTGACAAACATGGCTTTCTTGCCATTTTTTTTTCTCTCAAAACCGAGTAGGTCGTCTCATTGAGGCTCTCTTTCCACAATATGAGGAGGCAATCCTTGGTGCACTCTTCCCACAATTGTCTTTAGAATTTTGTAAACAATTTGAGGAGGAAAATTATTGCTCTCTTCCCTCAAACTTGTCTTCTGGTCACTTATCAAAAAGTGATTTCTTTTTTTCTTCTCTACTTTTCTTTTTCCACATGGAGGCGTTTTTGCTCCTGTGAAGGTAGGATTTTTTTTTTCTTTTTTTTTCTTTGACAGTTGGAATGGTTGAAATCTTCTTAGTGGTGTTTGCATCTTCTCCTTCTTAAACTTCATATCTTCTCAACTCGAAAGCTTTGAAACCCATCAATTCTTAGCGGAAACTTTTACGCCCATTTCGGATCGAACGAGCTCTGATACCAAGTTAAAATTTATACTCTTATCAAGAACTTAGAAACCTTGATAATATTTTTCGGAGATATACGAGCATCGTGGTGTTGCTCGTATAGAGCTCCTAGAGCTCTAGTAGTGAAGGGTGGAAGCAAGGACTTTGTAACTTGAACTTTGTATTGATTGATTCTTGCTTTCTTACTTACTTACAAATGAATACAACATGCCTATTTATAGGCTACAAAAAGAAGAAGAGAACTATGCCTATGGAGGCTAACAACTATGCCTATGGAGGCTTACCTACCATGGAGGTTTCCACCAAACCAACTACTAGACAATCTAGTATTCTTATTTGATTTGTCTAACTCTAGAACACTCATTTTACACATGTTAATTGTCTAACATTGACTCTAGACATCCTAGATATTTCTAGGTTAATCTAGATAGGTGTGAACACTTGACTAAGTTGGTGTTGAATATTCAACAGTACAATCAAAAGATGAATATCTATTCATACTATATTCAACTAAAGGTTACAACTGTTTATATCTATCTTTGGTACAAACAAAGGAGGTATATGAAAATGGTACAACTAAACAAATCAGGCTCCACATTTTTTTCAATAATTTAAAGCAACGAAAAATTTCCTAAGAGATTTCAGTCAATACAAAAAAAGGTCCCATTAGTGAAGGTCCATAAACCGTCACAAATAGGAAAAAGACCGTCACAAATAGTACAAAAACCGTCACAAATGTTATTTGTGACGGTTTTTCTCTTTTTGTGACGGTTGGTCATCCCTCACTAATAAATTCTCTCTTTGTGACGGTTATTTGGCCCTCACCAATTATACGACCACCGCCGGCTAAAACTTTTCCGGCAACGGCTCCCAAGTCCGGTTTCGCATTTGTGACGATTGACAAACCCTCAGAAATATTTTCCGGCCGTCAAGCAATCACCGGATTTTAATATTTTCCGGTTGTCGTCCGTTAAAGTTAACCGGGTTACGAGATCGCACTCTAAGTGGGGTTTCTTGAGGACCGAGTGTATCATAGTAAGGACTTTCCAAGAGTGTCCAGGTACGCTCCAGACGCCCAGGCACTCTTGACTCAACCGTGTACCCCGGCGCCATGATATAGTTTCTACACTCCTTAGGAGAGAACTTCTTACCTTAGTCTTTCGACTAAGGTGTCTCTGCTGGATAGGCTTTCATTTCCCCCCAAATCTCCATGACTCAGGTTTTAGGGTCGGTGTAGCTTTCGCCTGAGTCATGCTAACTAGGTTTTCCTCAATTATGACGCGCGTTAGGCCTTATTATTACCTCTTTCTTTTCTATGAACTAGGGTGCACGCCACAATTGGATGCCTAGCCTCCCTAGTTAAAGGTTTTAACTTTTGTTGCCTTCTATTAAGGCCTTATTATAAGGTATTATTTTTGCCTTTTTTTTTTTTGAAATGTTTAATATATATAAAGAAGAAGAATTTTTCATTTGCGTTCATACGCTTGATTATTACAACTACGATGTCTTATTTATTCATTTATTCGCCTGCATATTAACTACTTATTATAAACCCTGCGAATTTTTCGCTTCCTTCAACCCTTGCGCTTCATTAGATTCGCGTACGATATTGTTTTCTTCAGATGTGTGATGACTACCGCATGACCTATGGATATTACTTCTTCAGGTATGTTTTGTTCCATGGGTGGTATAGCCTGCACCCCGTGTTCCCGCCCTCACTATCCATTAATTCATATGATCTATTTCCAACAACCCTTTTGATTATATAAGGTTCATCCCATGTCTTCTCTAGTTTTTCGTCTCATCCTCTCTGATAAGGCGGTATCTCTCTCAATACATATTATCCTCGTTGGAATTCTCTTTCTTTGACGCGCTTGTTATTGTTAAATAATTGCTCGGTCGAACTCGCATGCGTTGCTATCTCAAGGATGTTTGTCAATATTAGTGATCAAAACTATACGTCATGATTTCTAGTTGACTTATGACTAAGTCTCAGTCTAGGATAGTTAAGTATAGTTGAGCTCCAGACTCCATGGCGATTATCTTATGAAGACGAAGAACTACTCAAGGAACCAGTGGAACTTCATCCGACCAAAAATGTATGTGGAAACTTGAACTTATCTCCTACTCTTGAGACAACAATCGTATAAGTATGATAGTTTTCATACATACACATTTGTTATTTCGAGCCGAGTTTACTCGCCTATCCTTTTCTTGAAATATGTGTTGGTAAGCTTTCTCTTTAACCACCTTTCATCTTTACCCGTGACGAAAATCATGATGATGTTTCAATCTTGAAAATAGCTTTGATGACGATAGTCGATTCTTATGTCTAACGACTATTATAACATTATAGAAGAATGTTTCAATGATTGAAATGTAGAGTTGAGATTACGTAACCACTTATGGATATAAGCATATATAGTGTGTTCGCACATTAGTGTATAAATCCATGTACCAGAAACCAAGTGCGTGAATATGTGTGCATGCAGTATTGGTGAAGGAGATAGGTTGGGTACGCGTACTGGCGGAAGTTCTTGAACCGAGAATTTTTACTGAGTTTGTATTTTTCAACCTAGTAAACCAGTCACCTTGTGTACCCACGGAAGTTTTCAAACCAAAAATTTCTACTGAGTTTGTAAACTCAAGTCCGTTAGCTAAGGTACGCATACCCGTATGCGTACTCAAGCTGGTTATATTTCTCAAATCGGTTAGCTCATGAACTTAAATAATAAATCAATAAGGAATGCAATCTTTGAAAACCGTGGGTATATTGTTCATGAATTGATTTGAGTGAATCAAACCGATTTTGTTTCAATTGTGTTTATGTATAAAGATCTAAGCAATTAAACAACTCTTCGACTAGTTCTTTTGAGTCATTTGAACTAGTTGTAAAGAGATGAATATGGTTGATATGAAAGTGCTCATATGGCTTACCATTGGTTAATTATTTGTGAACTAACCAAATGTACATGTTTAGGTACGGTTACTCAAACCTAAATGAAATACATTTCATGTGTGTGTGATAAGCTAAGTTTCGATCTAACGGTTGAAAGATATTAGATTGGAAAAATCAGGTTTTTCATCTAACAGTGAATATTGAATGCTTTGTTACCAAGGTAACTTAGATTGCAAACCCTGATTTGAAAACTATATAAAGGAGACGTCTAGCAACTGGAAAAACTAATCCCCACACCTCCTGTGTTATACTAGTTGGTTTATGGCTTAATGAAAGAATATGTTGACGGGACGAGTTGTTTAGTCCAATTTTTTTTTTGTCCAATTCGATTCCGGATAAGATAAACCAAGTTAATTCTGATCTTAGTTAGACTTATCAAAGTGGAGGTGATAGGTGTCTAAAACACCTTGATATTTATCTATTTTTTATGCTTTCTCTGCTAAGTTTTCTTATAAATTATGCATTTTTTGTTTGATTTTGAGTTTTAGGTACTTTGGAGCAAAAGAAGAGGAAACGTCGCTTAAAATGGCTAAAGTGTCTTTTCATGTGCAACTGTTTTTGGAGACGAATTATCTCTCATTATTTGCTTTTATTTCTTCATCTCTGAAAGGCACGTCGGCTTTAGTGATGCGAATTTTGTCTGAAAAGCATGACAACCTTAGTGATGAAATTGAAGAAAAGAAGTGAATATGAGAGGTAAGACATGGCTGCTCGAGAAACTACTAAAAGCACCCAAAAAAGTGTTAAAGACACCCCCAGAAATGTCCCAGAAGAGTCGATAAAGTCACCCAGGAGTTTTTCACTATGTGCAGCCCAAAATTCATCTTTGTACCCCCAAAATTACTATTTGTAACCCCAAGAATTGTTAAATGTAGCCCAAATTTCTAAAGGGACACCGTTGTTGGATAAGGGGGAAGTCATCTTCAACCTTTTGAATTTGAATTTTGGCGGGAAAATAGGACCAGAATTAGGGTTGAAGATTTGATGATGTTCTATTGAGATTAAATCGCTGGTATTGAACGGGTTTGTTCCTAAGGTCTAAACAATGCTGGCAATAGTCTTTGTTTTGACCAGAATTGGTTAGATAATCGGAAAAAGAGGAATCAGTGCTCACGGATTTTGGCGGGAAAATATTGCTCTTCATGGCAGTTTTAGGGTTCGATAATTGAAGCTGTTCAAGAGATATTTAATGGCTCAAATCGTTTGGGCTGGCTTATATCAACTCAACAGGGCTGGTATGGGCGCTGGAATTGTCAAAATTGGGCTGGATAATCACCGGAGTGAAAACAGAGTCGGAAATACACTCCGGGTTCTGTTGAGAAGATGTAGATGTTGCACCGAGATTCAACCGGTCAAATGGATTATAATTATCCTGTTACGACTTAACAGGAGTGGTTTATGAGTTGGAATCGAGAAACAAGGAAAGTTTACGTCAAATCAGTGGAAGAAATATTCACGGGTTCTGGTGGTTTGAGTTTGGCAAGTTTGGGAAATTTTCAAGGCTTCTACGGTCTGGATACGTTGTTACCTAACCAAAATAGAAGAATGACGTGCATTGGAGCTAAAATAATAAATCAAATGCCTTAACAGAGAGGGAAGAAAATCCTGAGACTTTTGGAAAAAGAAAAGAAGGGATTCGATATATTTTCTAGAGATTTCATGCCTTGTACGTATATATATAGAGGTGTTGGGAAGTTCAGGGGGACATACAGATACTTTGGAGAAGAATAGAGAGCTAGGAATCGAAATATCACAAGTTTCAGAAACCTACCTGCTGCTGCAAAAACTCAAGAACACCAAGAACATTAAGCCGTCAGAAACAGTCGTAGAAAAGTATCGTTATTCAACAGCAAAAGCGTAGTATCGTTATTAAACAGCAAAAAACGTGTATCATTTATCAACGACAGAAGGCTTATATCGTTTACTGCAGAATCATTGTAAGCTTATTTATATCTTTTTGAATACAATGGTTAATGAAATTTTCTTCAATTTTGATTCTATGAGTAGCTAAATCTATTCTCTAGGGTTTTGGAAGAAGCTATTTTCGATGAGTGAATTTTAGTAATTGTTTTCCTTGAAAAAAATACTCCAAAATTGTGTTTTAATTTGTCTAAAAATTCTCTCTTCTTACATGCTTCGTAATAATTGTTTTGGGTAGTTTCTACCGTTCTTTTATAAGCGAAGGAGGATTAGGCTTTAGTATAGCGATGAAAGTCATAAAAAAGAGAGCTTGTAACGTTATATTTTCCAAAGCATGAGATTGAGTTCGAAAATTGTTTTGAGTAAAGTAGGAGTATTTTGTCAAAGGAACTATTATTGAGTTTACAAATATTGGAAGTAGTGGAATCCAAAACCCTAGAATCATCTCTCCTTGGTAAACAAAACCAACTTCAATTAGTTTGTCTTAGTATTTTTTCTTTATTAATTTGAAATCAAATCTTTGTAAAAGTCCGAGAATCAAATCCGTACTTACCACAATCAAAACTACATCAGTTTTTGGCGGCGCCGACACGGACTTGCCTTTAGGTTAGGTTTTAGATTTTTATTTTATTTTATTTTTTCTTTTTAGTTTAGTTTTTGTTTTATTTTATTTTTCTTTCTTTGATTTTACATGGGTATTTTTCTTGTTTTTATTGTGCAGGTAATATTATATATTGTGGAATTGCCTACCAAACGAGGTAAGTAACAAAACCCAAATTTTATTATTGTTTAGATTTTATTTCCTTTTGTATATATTTCCTTTATTTTCTTTTATTTAATTTAATTAAAAAAAAATCAAAAAAAAAAACACCTGCACACACCAATTGCATTATTCGTCTAGCACCGATTCTAGGAAAACACGTGGTTTAGTACGGTGAACCCTTTGGGCGTTATCATCCGAAACACCACAAACCTCATCCCAGTACCTGTGACCAGTCTTTGACTGTAGGTATATTTTGATGTAGGTAACCCAAGTTTACCTAAATTGGTGAAACCCGGCATTTGCATGTGCACGATTTTCTTGCTTCACTAGTATTTTTACTTGTGTATGCGACGTTGGAAACGGGTAGGAGATAGACTTGAGGAAAACGACCTTTTTAATTTGACACCGACTCGTTACACAGATATAGGTAGTACTTCTATTTTTTTCGAAATGGTTAATGAAAAGGATGAAGAGGTCGCACCAACCAAAACCCTTAGGGACCGGTTGAAACCGTCTAGAGTGATGCGTGAACCTGGAGTTGTTTTACCAGCCACTACCGTTAAATTTGATATTAAACCTGAGACATTTGGCATGCTGCCTAAGTTTAGGGGGATAGAGAATGAGAACCCATATACCCACGTAAGGGACTTTGAAATGATCTGTGACACAATGAATTATCCGAACGTCACAAAAGATGTGCTTAGGTTGCGTTTATTTCCTTTTTCCCTAGAAGAGAGAGCCAATGAGTGGTATCATATCTTTCTACCCACACCACAAGACTGCTACTGTTAGGAAGTCTATCCAAACCTTTAAGAATAAAATAGGTGAGAGGCTACATGATTACATAGAAAGGTTTAATGAATTGTTATACCAATGCCCGCACCATGGCTTTGACAAAGACCACATGGCTTTGACAAAGCCCACATGGCCCAAATCTTATATGAGGGACTTGATAGTGAAACCCGAATGCATGTAGAAACAATGAGTGGTGGAGAATTTACCCATCAAGACCCAGATGATTATTTTGACGAGCTCGTTGAGTTAGCTGATAAGACTTGTCAATGGGCTTCAATGAGGGAGCCCGAAATAACTAGGAACCCTATCCATAGGGTCAATAGAGGTTATAGTGGGTCTGATATCCTTAGGCATCTAGAGGCCTTAGAAATGAACCAAAGGTCTACCCAGACTATGATCTGTAACAGTGAGCCCAGAACTTATCCATGTACCATTTGTGGTGACCAAAGTCATACTGGACCTCAGTGCCCCCTGTTTTACCCAACTGAAACTACCTGTGACCAGGTTAGTGTCCTACATGGGGGTATGAACTCCAAATTTGAGGGTAGACCCAAGTTTGATCCCTATTCTAATACGCATAACCCTGGTTGGAGACATAACCCTAATTTTTCGTGGTCTAAAGGTTCCCAACAGGGTGGCCCATCTAGCAACCCACCACTTGGTTTCTCTAGGAACCAAGATCAAGTACAAGAACCGAACCCAGTTGATAAAAAGGTGTCATCTCTAGAGGAAAGTATAAATATCTTTATTGACTGTAGTGTGATAAACCATGCCGAGACTACCCAAAATATCAACCATTTAGGTCAAAAGCTCGATGACTTTATCCTGACGAGTCAGCGTAACCAACAAAACAGTGACAGGGATATTGCCAACCTAGAGACGCAATTAAGTCAACTTTCAAACCGGTTAAATAATAGGGAGAATGGGAAATTTCCTAGCCAAACAAATCCAAATCCGAAAGGATTCAACCAGGTTAATGCGTCGGGTAGTTCTAAACACAATGAACATGTCAAAGCAGTTATCACCCTTAGGAGTGGTAAAACTCTAGAAAACTCGGTAGAATCACCTAAGGATAGTAATCCAGCTGAAGAGATTGAGGTTGACCAAACTTAGTCTAAAGGCCCCAATGGGCCTGAGTGTGCTAAGAGTCCAAGTGAGGAAGATATCCTTGAGAGAGTGTATATACCACATGCACCATTTCCTCAAAGACTCGCTAAGAAAAATCCTAGTACATATGCTGAAATTCTAGACATCTTTAAGCAAGTTAATATCAACCTGACTTTGTTAAATGCAATAAAACATGTACCGGCTATGGCCAAGTTCCTAAAAGAGATGTGCACCGTCAAGAGAGACGCGAGTGTCCATAAAAAGGCATTTTTAACCCAACAAGTTAGTTCCATAATCTCACAAAAGTACCCAGTCAAATTTAAAGATCATGGTTGTCCTACTGTCACATGTGTCATAGGTACCCAAACGATAAACAATTCTCTATTAGATATTGGGGCTAGTGTGAATCTTTTACCTTTCTCGGTATATGAACAACTTGGACTAGGGGAGATGAAACCAACTAGGATAACACTACAGTTAGCCGATAGGTCAGTCAAAATCCCACGTGGAATAATTGAGGACGTTTTGGTTCAGGTAGAAAACTTTATCTATCCAGTTGACTTTGTGATTTTAGACACTCAACCTGTCTCTAGTTAATATATCAATATCCCAATCATCCTAGGTCGTCCGTTTTTAGCCACTGCAAATGCAGTCATACATTGTCAAACTGGCCTAGTAGATTTTACCTTTGGGAATCAGAAAATCTCAGTAAATGTTTTTAAAGCGTTACAAGCCCCACCGGACCCTGAACACTATGAGTCTGTATGCATGATTGATTCTCTAGTTGAGAATACCTTTACCACCAATAGTGTTAGCGATCCTTTAGAGGCGTGCTTGGCCCACTTTGGAGCCTACTATGATGAGGATAAACATTTTGAAGAGGTTAATGCGTTATTAGATTCCGCAGCAGTAATGAATTATGGAAAATGGCAACCTAAACCAGAACCTCTTCCACCAACCATAGATAAATCTCTAGTGTCCTGACGTTTTGTCATTCTGGAGCTTATGGGGGTCACTTTAGTTTTAAGAAAACAGCTTCTAAGGTTTTTAAATCCGGTCTTTATTGGCCAACTCTGTTTAAGGACTCCCACCTATTTTGTCAAAGTTGTGATAGATGTCAAAAGTTAGGGAAGTTGACCCGACGTAATATGATGCCACTTAGTCCTATACTAATAATAAAAATATTTTATGTGTGGGGTATTGATTTTATGGGTCCTTTTGTCAATTCGTATGGAAACTTTTACATCTTATTAGCTGTTGACTACGTGTCTAAGTGGGTTAAAGCAATCGCTACCAATACAAATGATCGCCACTTTGTGATCAAGTTTGTTAGAGATAATATTTTTTCCCGATTTGGTATGCCTAGAGCAATCATTAGTGACGGAGGTTCCCATTTTTGTAACTGGTCTTTTGAGACTCTCATGAAGAAATACTCCATTACACATAAGGTTTCTACACCTTACCACCCACAAACTTGTGGCCAAGTTGAAGTATCTAATAGGCAGATTAAACAGATTTTAGAAAAGATCGTAAACCCTACCTGAAAGGATTGGTCTTTGCGCTTAATAGAAGCATTGTGGGCTTACCGAACCGCTTTTAAGACTCCACTTTGGATGTCTCCATATATACTTGTCTTTGGTAAAGCCTTCCACTTGCATGTAGAATTAGAACACCGAACTTATTAGGCCATTAAACGGCTAAACTTTGACCTATCTACTGCTGGTGATCACCGTAGACTGCAACTCAATGAGTTAGAAGAAATTCGTAATGATTCTTACCAAAGTGCGAAAATTTACAAGGAGAAAACAAAAATATTTCATGATAAATCGATTATTCGAAAGACATTTGAACCAGGTCAAAAAGTTCTCCTTTACAATTCTCGTTTACATCTTTTTCCTGGTAAATTAAGGTCACGGTGGTCCGGACCGTACTTTGTCAAAAAAAAATTCCTCATGGTGCAGTTGAAGTTGAAAATCCTAAGAACGGGGAAACTTTCAAGGTTAATGGTCAACGGTTGAAACCATTTTTGGAGTTACCGAGTCGTGCAATTGAAGAATCGGAGCTGAGAGATCCTGTCTACCATGATTAATTTTTTACGGGTAACAAAGTCTGGCTGAAGACACTAAACTTAGCGCTTTATGGGAGGAAACCCATCCTCTTATACTTTGGTTTTATTTTTATTGCTACGCTTCATCCATGTACTATCTTTCTGACTTACCTCTTTATTCCTCTTGTTACTTATATTTTTGGTACTGCACTTTAATTTGAAACATTGAGGATAATGTTAGGTTTATGTTTGCGGGTGAGGGAAAAACTTTTAGTTAGTTTTTAATAAAAAATAAAAAATTAGAAAAATTAAAACTTAAGAGCCTAGAAATTTGTGCCAATTTAGGATGACACTAACCAGTCTAAGTGGATGGAAACATCTTGGTTGTAGGAGTTAAGGAACCCAATAACAGAGTCTATTCACAAAAAGACAGAGTTCA
This sequence comes from Papaver bracteatum, assembly GCA_023529315.1. Lineage (NCBI taxonomy): Eukaryota > Viridiplantae > Streptophyta > Magnoliopsida > Ranunculales > Papaveraceae > Papaver > Papaver bracteatum. The sequence goes on along the minus strand of JAJJWX010002374.1, from coordinate 1,656,358 downwards.
TGTGTTACAATGGAATCATCACAATACGTTCTGTTTTTATTTATTTTATTTGAAAAATTATATATTTCTTAAGTGATTTGGTGGGGCCCAACACATCGAATTGTTACCAATGCCGGATGGAATAGAGTGATTGAGTTACTAAATAATAAATAGACCAGGCAAATCATACCAAATGGAATAATTAAAAAAAATAACACTTGGGAATAGCAATATGTGTGTGTGTTTCCCTGTCTCCGTCGCCTAAAAAAAGCGTGGAACGCAGGATCCATGGGAACTATTATGTAATCTGCTGACAAAAATCATGCGCTTGGATCCAAAAGATCAAATCATGCAGTTAAAAAAATAAAAAAATAAAAAGTTTATTATTGTGCAATAAAATTATTGACCACTGGTTCCCTTATATATGCCAGTGAGTTGATCTAGAATTAAGATTATCGACCGCTGGTTCCCTTGTATATGCTATGATGTGTTGGTATTAGTTCAGACCAGTACCTCAATCCATTAGGATTCATAGGTTCATCTTGGCGGAGGCCTTCAGACAGATATGAGAAACACCATTGACCTTAGACAACATTGTTTTGAACTATCTATCTCTATAATCTATCTTCTTAATATATTCATTTGTGTGATTCCGATTATTGATGTCCATAGTACGACTTTCTAAATAGAACTCTGTCACTTATATTTATGAATATGACTCGCATCCGGGTACTTCCTTTTGTAACCAATGAAAGTATGCCAACCAAGGAGACTCTTTAGTGTCATTCCTGAGTTATTCACAGATAGCTTGAGTTTGGAATAAAAGGTTTTGTAGGTAGACCTCTGGTAAACTTCCCGAGACTATAACTCGGCCACTAGAGCCACCTAGGGGTTTAAAGGTTTGTTATACGTGATAAGTGTGACCGTATCCTCGACGAGATGGAGTTGTATGTTTTAAAAATTATTTTAGTTTGATTTGCTCGAGGACTAGCAAAGTCTAAGTGTGGGGGAATTTGATAGGTGTCTAAAACACCTTGATATTTATATATTTTTTATGCTTTCTCTGCTAAGTTTTCTTGTAAATTATGCATTTTTGGTTTGATTTTGAGTTTTAGGTACTTTGGAGCAAAAGAAGAGGAAACGTCGCTTAAAAGGGCTAAAGTGTCATTTCATGTGCAACTGTTGTTGGAGACGAATTATCTCTCATTATTTGCTTTTATTTCTTCATCTCTGAAAGGCATGTCGGCTTTAGTGATGCGAATTTTGTCTGAAAAGCATGACAACCTTCGTGATGAAATTGAAGAAAAGAAGTGAATATGAGAGGTAAGACATGGCTGCTCGAGAAAATACTAAAAGCACCCAGAAAAGTGTTAAAGGCACCCCCAGAAATGTCCCAGAAGAGTCGATAAAGTCACCCAGGAGTTTTTCACTATGTGCAACCCAAAATTCATCTTTGTACCCCCAAAATTACTATTTGTAACCCCAAGAATTGTTAAATGTAGCCCAAATTGCTAAAGGGACACCGTTGTTGGATAAGGGGGAAGTCATCTTCAACCTTTTGAATTTGAATTTTGGCGGGAAAAGAGGACCAGAATTAGGGTTGAAGATTTGATGATGTTCTATTGAGATTAAATCGCTGGTATTGAATGGGTTTGTTCCTAAGGTCTAAACAGGGCTGGTAATGGTCTTTGTTTTGACCAGAATTGGTTAGATTATCGGCAAAAGAGGAATCAGTGCTCATGGATTTTGGCGGGAAAATATTGCTCTTCATGGCAGTTTTAGGGTTCGATAATTGAAGTTGTTCAAGAGAGATTCAATGGCTCAAATCATTTGGGTTGGCTTATATCAACTCAACAGGGATGGTATGGGCGCTGTAATTGTCAAAATTGGGCTGGATAATCGCCGGAGTGAAAACAGAGTCGAAAATACACTCCGGGTTCAGTTGAGAAGATGTGGACGTTGCACTGAGATTCAACCGGTCAAATGGATTATAATTATCCTGTTACGACTGAACATGAGTGGTATATGAGTTGGAATCGAGAAACAAGGAAAGTTTATGTCGAATCAGTGGAAGAAATATTCACGGGTTATGTTGGTTTGGGTTTGGAAAGTTTGGGAAACTTTTAAGGCTTTTACGGTCTGGATACGTTGTTACCTAACCAAAATAGAAGAATGACGTGCATTGGAGCTAAAATAAGAAATCAAATGCCTTAACAGAGAAGGAAGAAAATCCCGAGACTTTTGGAAAAAGAAAAGAAGGGTTTCGATAGATTTTCTAGAGATCTCATGCCTTGTACGTATATATATATATATAGGTGTTGGGAAGTTCATGGGGACATACGGATACTTTGGAGAAGAATAGAGAGCTAGGAATCGAAATATCACAAGTTTCAGAAACCTACCTGCTGCTGCAAAATCTCAAGAACACCAAGAACATTAAGCCGTCAGAAATAGTCGTAGAAAAGTATCGTTATTCAACAGCAGAAGCGTAGTATCGTTATTAAACAGCAGAAAACGTGTATTGTTTATCAACGACAGAAGGCTTATATCGTTTACTGCAGAATCATTGTAAACTTATTTATATCTTTTTGAATACAATGATTAATGAAATTTTCTTCAATTTTGATTCTATGAGTAGCTAAATCTATTCTCTAGGGTTTTGGAAGAAGCTATTTTCGATGAGTGAATTTTAGTAATTGTTTTCCTTGAAAAAAATACTCCAAAATTGTGTTTTAATTTGTCTAAAAATTCTCTCTTCTTTACATGCTTCGTAATAATTGTTTTGGGTAGTTTCTACCGTTCTTTTATAAGCGAAGGAGGATTAGGCTTTAGTATAGCGAAGAAAGTCATAAAAAAAGAGAGCTTGTAACGTTATATTTTTCAAAGCATGAGATTGAGTTCGAAATTTTTTTTGAGTAAAGTAGGAGTATTTTGTCAAAGGAACTATTATTGAGTTTACAAATATTGGAAGTAGTGGAATCCAAAACCCTAGAATCATCTCTCCTTGGTAAACAAAATCAACTTCAATTAGTTTGTCTTAGTATTTTTTTATTTATTAATTTGAAATCAAATCTTTATAAAAGTCCGAGAATCAAATCCGTACTTACCACAATCAAAACTACATCAGGAGGTTTCGGTTATTCAAGTCTATCCGAAAGCCTAAACAAGTAAATGCTAGTTAACTAACCTAGTATTTGGTTTTTTTGAAATCTAAAGGTCTAAGTTATATAGATAATTAAAACCTGATGAGAAAAATGGAGTTTATCTTTGTTTTGGTCTTATCGAATGAAGCAGTTGTATTTATACAATCGGTTTAGCAAAGGAACTAAGTTGCTTAGTTGATTTTTGGTTTGCTAAACTAGTTGGGAAAATTGCTTTGGGTAATTATTTCCATGATAACATATCAAAACGTAATTACTTTGTAGTTTCGGTTTTGATATTGCTTATCAAAAATGGTGTGTAAAACCCTCGTTCTTGACTCAACAGGTTGCAAGTCTATTTTGATATTTGTAAGATCCTTTTCGTGTTGCAATTTATTTGTTCGCTTCTTTATCATTTTTGTGACAAAAAGGGGGAGAAATATATGGAGTAAACAAGTGATGCAGGTATCAATTTATGGTTGATTGGTGTCACTAGGGAATAGTACAATGGTGCTTGAACGTTTATATAACGAATGAGGAAAGGCACAGACTAAGGGGGAGTAACATATCATATGATTGGGATAACAAAGACGTGTGAATTGAAAATCTACCTATCTCACCTTTAGGAGGAGTATGAGCTTTGTTATTATAATGTCAATAACGACATTTTAAGGATTGAATTAATGCAGGTTGTGTGTTGTTGAATTCTGGAATCAAGCGTATGTGTAATGAATTATTGTAATTTGTTTATCCATATGATTGTAAGAGTTTTGTCACTAAAATTTACAAAGGGGGAGATTGTTATATCATTGCTCGGTTGAACCCACCAAGCGTTGGTATGTCAAGTTTGGTTGTCATATTTTAGTGAGCCAAAACTCATTTAAAAATCGCTTGATTTAAATGTACTAGATTCAACTTCGTATAGGTTAACTTGAAAGTATTAGGGTGAGACATTACAAGTATTGCGAAGACTTGAAGAATTGAAGAAGTACGGAGATACAACGACAACATCATCCTTCCACTTGAGGTTAGTGATATTTGACTTGAACTGTTTCATTCTCTAACATATCTTTAAAGTCGTGCATATTGAAAACATAAAACTGTGAATCATGAACACTCTAGATAAACATAGTATTAAGGAATACAATATGAAGTTTCTTGCTTAACCATTAAACTTTGTATATAAGACATCGACATAATCGTATGAATTCTATTGTGATTATGTATGCGTATGAGGTGAAGATTTCATCATAGGGAACAATGTTTACATGTGTTCTAAGGAAGTAAGTTCATGATATATGTTGTGAACCGAAAGGAAAATCGCCAGGCGTTATTGGGGATGTTCTTCATTGCATATCTTATGAACGACCAATATGTGTGATTAGTATAACCACTCATGACTTGTTTGTGTTCTTGGTAAGACTATTCACATGAGGCCTAACTTATGTATTGGTATGACTTTTATTAGTGAAACCAATCTTAAGTAATCACCTGGGGTATGATCGGGTTGTGAGTGTCTGAACTTATTACTGGGAGAAGGGGAACCGATTCCTAGTAAGAGGTGCAGTGCATCACAAGGGGAACCGATCCTTGTATGAGGTGCAACAAGGTTTATGAAAGAAAGGGGAACCGATCCTATGATCATGTGCAACACGTTTTTGGGAAGGGGGAACCGATCCTATGGACATGTGCAGTGCATACAAGTTAGATACCAAATATATGTGGGGAACCGATCCTAGTACCTAGTCAGCTGTATCTTTGGTAAGCTAGTGTAACTATGCACAATACTCACATGGAGGTAGAACCGAAACTTATTTTGGTAGAACCGTAATCCCATGAGTTTTTATTGAGTGGTACTTGATCAATCACATAGTTCTTGAAAGTCAGATGAACCAATTTTAAACTTGTTTGGAAGTGTGGTAAATCGGTATCAAGTGATCAAGCATGGAAAAGACTTGCAAGACTAAGATGTCTTCACTCTTTGAACACGGTGCATTAATGCTTATTTTATATTGTTCAAAGATATTCCTTAAAGGCTAAGAAGGAAGTACATCCCAAGATCGAATTTAAATAAGTTAAAAATATTTTTAATTAAGGGTTTTTAATTATATATGGAAAATAAGAATTAGTAATGTGCATTTGATAATTAAATATTTTCCAAGGAGATTTCGATCGTTATTTTTGGACAGTGCATTCACAGGAATTATGAAAACCGAATTTTGTGGAGTAATGAAAAATATCTTGAGAATATTTTCGGTTTTGGAAATTCCTTGGTATCCAAACTTCCTTATCTATAAATACTTTGAGTTTGCATTTCTAGCAAACTAATCATGCGTAACATAGACTTCCTCTTTTGTCTTTGTTACTGGTGAAGCCACCTATCGGAGAGGATAGTAATCTAATTAGGTGAAATCTCTTACGACCGCTCAATTTAAAGTATTCTTTGGGATTGATTGTGCCTAGATAGCGCGACCCGTTGGTGGGAAACTAGATATTGCGGTTTATCTTTAGTTTTCATATTGATTTGATTGGTTAACGGTGGTTGAAATTTGATTGTACCTAGTTTGTTTATGCTTGAGAATCTTATCTTCTGATATAAGATTCACTCAAACTAGTTCAAAGTTTTGACAGGGATCTTTAGACTGTTGTTAGATCTAAAGACGATCTTGTGATAATCCATTGTTAACAGACTCCGTTATGTGTGTGATTGATCACAAGAGTTTCACGTAGTTGTGTGCAGGTGTTTATTGAAGATTTAAGAAGATTTGAAGACAAAGAAGATATTGAAGATTTCTGACTTGGTTTTTACAATCTTTGGTGTGCACAATACTTGTTTGGGAAAAAGAGGATCCAATTAATAATCGGTTTATCCTTGTGGCAGATTGGATTGATTAATTGAGGAAGATCGGCACCAACACATATCACTTGGTTGAAGAGTGTTGTTGGCCTAATCTTAACGACTGCCTTTGGATGATTGAGTATAAGATAGATCTTGGAACCTGGCAAAGGAATTAATATTAAGATAAAAAACGGAACCTTTGCGCAACTTATATCATTTGGTTGAAGAGAGTTGATACCAAATAGATTTGTTGTTCCTTTACTGTTTGGAATACGAACCAAAGGAATTGGTCCAACTACGTGACTTGTTTACAGGTTGGAGGCATGGGAATACAGAAGGAACTAGGTGAACTATAGGTTTAGTTGCTTGGTATCAACTATATGAAGTTGGTATTATTTTATATAGAGGCTTACTCCTGAGAGTATTCAATTATGGACTAAGTCCCGGGGTTTTCCTGCATTTGCGGTTTTCTCGTTAACAAAATCTTGTTGTGTCATTTACTTTATATTTTCGCATTATAATTGTTTTATTATAATTAAAGTAAATTGCACAAACCTTAATTCTTATTTACTTGATATGTGAATCCTATTATGTTTGGTTAAGTCCGAACCTGTGTATCAAGTAAACACACTTTGTTGTTGTATTGTCTCGATCTCATATCCATAGACGATCACACAAAGTGTGAACCGATTTGTTGTATTGTCTCAACTCAGTCCATAGACAATCGCTTTCGGGGAAAGGACTTATAGGAAGGAAAAGTAATTGCTTGAGGTATATTTGGGGTACCCTTGCCTTTTCAGTTATATTAGTGAGATATCATAGATTGTACATTGTATCGATCAATTGTGAAATCCAACCATTGGTTGTTGATTGGAAATTGATTGATCCTTGGATATTGGTCTTTGGTACCATCCAAGTTTATATCTCTTGTATCAGATAAAGACTCACAGATTTCTATTTGCTTGAATATAGATCAAATCGAGAGATAGAGGTATTAAATTATTAATATACTTTTTATTAAGATTGAGTCTGACTGTCTAGTTGATTCTCTTAAAAGTATTTTAGAGTTAGTTCATACAGATTGCTAATTGAAATATTAGGTGAGGTTGTTAGACCCCCGCTTTTTCAATTGGTATTAGAGCAGGCAAACACCCTAAACCTTAGAAATTTGTGTTTGCCCGATCCTCAAAAGCCTATACCTATGAGAAATCTTGTTGGGAGGCTTGCTCATGGCATCTGTATCGCACACCAGAGTTCCTTAAAGATTGTTCAGAGATTATTTTACAGAACTCCTGTCTCTCATGATAATCTCATACCATCTAGAATATCGGAAAATCTAGATGTGAAGAAACGATCTAAGGAAAATAAATTAAAAACTTCTCTAAAGGGAATTGTAAAAGGAAACATGATCAACGCTCAAAGTTATGGACTCTCATAAGAATTACTCTTAATCTCTTTGAGGAATACTATCATAAAGGATCAATTGACAAGGATCTGTTTAGAGCATTTTAAAATGTTTTAAAGTTCTTAGAAAAGCTTAATTCCATAGAGAAAATGAATCGTTCTGATAAAAGTTTTGTACCAGTCAAATCATGTTCAAATGATGTACAAAATGTTCCGACCGCCAATTCACTTGAAATTGATAAAAATGTTTCCTGTGGGATTGGTAAAGGAACCATTTATCAGAAAAAGTCATTTCCTTGTCTTAATAGAAATATCCCAAAGGATTCTGAGTTTTATCATTATGATTTTACTCCTAATTCTGGCCACAAATGTCAACCAAAATAAGTTGCATGAGTAATTCTCTGCATTCTATACCACCTGATTTCAGGATTGGCTTCACCCCATTTGTACATAACTTGATAATGGGGAAAGTAACAGGTTGACTTTGTTCATGTATTCTTTTTCTTTTGTGTACCTATAAAAATCCTACTTTCCTTTTGTGGGTCGCGGTTCGTGTAAGGGTCCAAGCCCATCTGTGGGTATAAAAGTAAAACAAGTACATGTATGCATACCCTTCTTCTTCCCTCATTAGTCCGCGTACGTGAACTTTTAGGATTCATGTATTTTCTCCATTAAAGCTTGTTGGAGAACAATTTGTGAAAGTATTTCTCAAGATAAAAGTCAAGTAAGTAATCTCTTGACCACTCCCTTATTTCCTTCTAGAATCATGAAGAATGTTAAGGGTTCAAAAGGTTTTTCAAATAACCTAAGTTTTTCATCCTCTTCTATGGATCTTCCTATTGAACAAAATTCTATTAGGATTAGATTTGTGAATGGATGATGTGTCAAAGTTTTTGAAAAGATTTCTTCTATTAGGTTTATTCTTGAAAAGAAATTGGATGATGTTAGTAGGTATAAGGAGGATTTATCTTGCTTTGAAAAATTCAAGCTTGGAAACATCTTTGATGGTCTTGGTGAAGGTTTTGATACTCTTACTAGAATTTTCTATGTCAGCATTCATGATGTTGTTCTTGAAGACATGGAATTCAAGACCATGGTCAATAGAGATAGGATTCTAGTTAATAGATAATTGATTTCAAATATTACAAAAATCCCTTTGGGTAATTTTCGCTTTCCTAGACCAAGCGATGAAAGACCTTCACATGAAACCATTTCAAATGGCCTTTGTGGTAAAAGTGTTATGTGGAATGGAGGAAAATTTCCTACTAATCAAAAAGATTTTCCTCTAAAGTCTTTCGGAAAATTGGGTATTTCTAACCTTTGTCCTTCCACGTTTTAAAATTCTCGTTGGAGTCGTGAGTTTGCAAAATTGGTCTATTACCTTGTGATGGAAACCAAATATCTTGACATTTATGGATTCATCATTTTTCAAATGTTAGATATGACTTCCGTTGACAATAAGTTAGGCTACCCATGCTTGATTGAGCATATTTATCGTAACTTATCCATTGAGCCTATTTGGGACTTCATTGGAACCCCCAAGATTGTTCGACCATGTACCTTCCGTAGAATGAGGGAATATAAATGCAAGAGGCAAAGGTGTGACACAATTGATGGCTCGAGTGATTCTTCAATGAAGCTTCTTCGCCAAATTTACAAAGGTTTTTGTAAGTTGAATACCAAAGTAAATTGTGTTCAAGAACAATTACTTGTGATTGCTACCAAGTATCCTGATATTAAAGAAGACATGGACAAAGTTCGTTTCACCTTCATGACCTCCTAAGATGAAGATGATGAGTAGATTCTCTTGCTTCTTTATATTGGTGTTAAATTGCTTTTGATTTTTTCTAGGAAGTCTTCTTATGAGAATTTTATTCTTGTGTTTTAGGAAGAATAACTAGATTTGGAATAGCCATTATTGTGATTACACATAGCTATGTCCAATATTTTCATCTTTTTTTTGTTTAGATTTATTTATTTAAACTCTAAAATTGTTCGAAAGATGATTTTTGCAGTATTAATCTTTATGGTTTTATATATTGCAATATGTTATGGTGTGTTTGCGTCCGTGAACTATTATTGTCCCAAACGATGTCAAAAGTTATCTCTTTAATATGTCGATATGCAAGTATTGATACTAGATCGATGAACTTTTGACAAACAAAATTTGAACCTATTATGTCATTATGCAAATAATTGATGGAAGATAGGATGAATTTTTGTTTACAAGGATTATGTCTATTGTATGTCATTGTTCAAACAGTGATGGAAAATAGGATGAATCCTTGTTTATGCCGCAGTATTGATCTTCCCTGATCCATATTTTATGTATATATTGTGTATCTCCATAAGTCTTTTTGTGTGAGCATTCCCAACTAGAGTAATCATAGATTCGTTTGTGGTTATTTTAATTGTGTATTCCGATTAAATTAATCATGGGTTTTCTTGTGGTTAATTTAATTGAGAATTTTGGATACAAAATCATTTTTTGTGGTTTTTGGTGTCCAAAGAAATTCTTCTTTTCTTGTAAAAAGTAAGGTCGCCCTTGTTGTTCTCTCGGGAATGACATCAAATGGGGGATAGTTCTTTTGAACTTGCGATTAATTTCCATATCTTTGCGGGGAGTGCGACTGTGGAATTTTTAGGGGTTATCTTGTATCTTTATAAACTCCTTGATGAATGCATTTAGCTTCGGCTTTATGATTACATCTAAGCAAAGTTTATATGTCATTTTCTTTGGTCTTGAAACGTCTCCGTGAAAATTTTATTAGGATCCCGTTTTCGTACCTTTGCCAATTTTATTAACAAAAAGGGGGAGAATTCTATGTAGTTCACACTACAAATACATATGGTTTTCGGATCATTATGTAAGGGGGAGTGGTTTTCACGTTGATACGAAAGGATTGACTAAGGGGGAGTGATACATATCACCATAGTATTGTTGTCGAAGTTGTGATATAAGAAATTTGATGTTGTGTAATAATACTTTGACATTGTATAACAATGATTGAGAGCTTTTTTTTTCTCATTGTTATGGCTACGGAACTTCAACAACTATGATGCTAAACTGAACATCTATGGAATCACGGGAGTACTTGGAAAACACGAAGTTTTTGAGTAATGTTGAAGCACCAAGGAGATCAAGCATGTGGACGAGAAGCTACAAAGTTTTATCTATTTTGTAATCCATGTGTATTTATAGTTTTGTCACTAAAATTGACAAAGGGGGAGATTGTTAGAGCATTTCTCGGTCGAACTCGCATGCGTTTCTATCTCAAGCATGTTTGTCAATATTAGTGATCAAAACTATACGTTTTGATTTCTAGTTTACTTATGACTAAATCTCGGTCAAGGATAGTTGAGTATAGTTGAGCTCTAAACTCTATGACGATTATCTTACGAAGACGAAGAACTACTCAAGGAACCAGTGGAACTTCATCCGAACAAAAAGGTATGTGGAGACTTGAACTTATCTAGCACTCAAAAGTATATATCTCTCCTACTCTTGAGACAACAGTCGTATAAGTATGATAGTTTTCATACATACACATTTGCTATTTCGAGCCGAGTTTACTCGCCCATATTTTTGTCGAAATATGTGTTGGTAAGCTTTCGCTTTAACCACCTTTCATCTTTACCCGTGATGAAAGTCATGATGACATTTAAATCTTTAAAATAGCTTTGATGACGATAGTCGATTCTTATTTCTAATGACTATTATAACTGAAAAAACGGGGGTCTAACAACCTCACCCAATATTTCGATTAGCAATCTGTATGGAAAACTCCGAGTTGTTTTCTAGAGAATCAACTAGACTTAATCAATATAAAATACTCAAGGAGTTATTATCTCAATCTCTCGATTTGACTTACTCAAGAAAATATGATTCGCGAGTCCAATCAAAGAGAGATAATTTGGATAGTACCAAAGACCAATATCCAAGTGTCAATCGATTTAAATCAACAACCAATAGGTCGGATATTATAATCGATTGAACAACGCACAACCTGTATTATTTCAATTATATAAAAATATAATGCGGAAAAGAAATAACACATATACCAGAATTTTGTTAACGAGGAAACCGCAAATGCGGAAAACCCCGAGACCTAGTCCAGATTGAACATACACTGTATTAAGCCGCTACAGACACTAGCCTACTCCATATTAACTTCGGTCTGGACTGTAGTTGAACCCCAACCAATCTCACACTGATCCAAGGTACAATTATGCTCCTACGCCTCTGATCCTAGCAGGATACTGCGCACTTGATTCCCTTAGCTGATCTCACCCGCAACCAAGAGTTGATACGACCCAAAGTCGAAGACTTTAGAAAACAAATCTGTCTCACACAGAAAAGTCTACAGGTAATAGCTAAATTCGTCTCCCACGAATAAACCTATGAGTTTTTCCGTCTTTTGATAAATCAAGGTGAACAGGAACCAATCGATAAAACCAGACTTATATTTCCGAAGAACAACTCAATTTCATCAATCACCTCACAATAACCTTAATTGACGCAGCGAAAAAGATTATTGAGGAATCACAAATAATGAGACGAAGATGTTTATGACTACTTTTATCTTCCCTATCGGAGATAGAAATCTCAAGCCAATTATTACAATTGTACTCGTATGATATAAATAGCAAGATCAGATCACACAACTACAAGATAAGTAGTATCGGTCTAGCTTCACAATTTCAATGAAGTCTTTAAGTCGTTAACCCGAGTTTAGAGAAAAAAACTCAAGGGTTAGTGGAGATCGACTCTATCTTAGAGAAAACTAGTAGCACACAAGAAAAGTGTGTGGGGATTAGTTTTTCTAATGGCTAGAGTTATCCTTATATAGTCTTTCAAATCAGGGTTTGCAATCAATGTTAGCTTAGTAACAAAGCATTCAATATTCACCGTTAGATGAAAAACTAATTAGATACAAGCTAATATATCTCAACCGTTAGATCGAAAACTTATCTTGTCATACACACATGTACTTGACGTTTTGAGTTCGTGTAACCGTACCCAAACGTGTATAATAGTTGGTTCAATATTATTCAACCAAATGGTTATCCAAATGATAACTTTCATATCAACCATATTATTCTTCACCATAACTAGTTCAAATAACTCAAATGAACTAGCTAGAGAGTTGTTCAATTGTTATGAGATCTCAAGTACTACAAGAGACACAATTGAATCAAAAATGCTGGGATTCACTCGAATCATTAATCATGAACTATAAAGCCACGGTTTGCAAAAATATTCCTTAGTAATTTAAAATAGGTTCACGAACAACGTTTTCAGACATAACCTCTTGAGTTCGCGGACTCAAGCTAACCGGTTGAAGTTAATAAACTCCAGCAGAATTTCTCGGGATGAGAAGTTCCGTCAGTTCGTGGACTGCACTTGAGCTTCAACTTCAGCAGATATTCTCGGGTTCGAGAACTTATGCCAGTTCGAAGACTGGGTTCGCGGACCGAGTTGATGCTCACGCTCCGGTTCTACTTGATCAAAAAAGTTCGCAAACTTCGGTTCAAGTGTTAAGGCATTATACATATATGTGTTGCCACAACAATGATTATATCCCACAATGGTTATATAGTCTAAACTCTCATTTCAATCATTGAAACATTCTCAGAGGACGTCATATAGTTATTTTCACGAACTAGTTTTCGTCAGAGAAATTTCCAAAGTGATTGAAACATAACATGACTTTCGTCACTAGGAAAAGATGAACTTGGCTAAAGCGAAAGCTTTACCAACACACATTTCGAGAAATAGATAAGCGAGATATACTCAACTTGAAATATCATATGTGCATATTCTTAGTCTATATAGCAAAACGACTTTTGTCTCAATATAGGAGATAAAGTAGATAGACTTTTCAGTGATAGATAAGTTCAAGTCTCCATATACCCTTTAGTCGATGAAGATCCACTAGTTCCTTGAGTAGTCCCTCGTCTTGTATGATGATCGCCATGGAGTTCTTGAGCTCAACTACACTTTCTATCCTAGTCCTAGACCTTAGCTATAGTAGACTAGAAATCAAGACTATATAGTTTTGATTACTAAGATTGACAAACATGCTTGAGATAGCAACGCATGTGAGTTTGACCGAGCAGTGCTCTAACAATAACATTATAGAAGAATGTTTCAATGATTAAAATGTAGAGTTGAGATTACGTAACCACCTATGGATATAAGCATATATAGTGTGTTTGCACATTAGTGTATAAATCCATGTACCGAAAACCAAGTGCGTACATATGTATGCATGCGGTATTCGTGAAGGAGACAGGTTGGGTATGCGTACCCGTACACGTACTTGTACTGGTGGAAGTTCTTGAACCAAGAATTTCTGCTGAGTTTGTAATTTGCAAACTAGTAAACCAGTCACCTTAGGTACGCGTACGCGTACGTGTACCCAAGAAAGTTTTCAAACCGAAAATTTCTACTGGGTTTGTAAACTCAAATCCGGTAGCTAAGGTATGCATACCCTATGCGTACTCAAACTATTTATATTTCTCAAATCGGTTAGCTCATGAACTTAAACAATAAATCAATAAGGAATGCAATCTTTGCAAATCGTGGCTATATTGTTCATGAATTGATTCGAGTGAATCAAACCAATTTTATTTTAATTGTATCTATGTATAAATATCTAAGTAATTGAACAACTCTTCAACAAGTTCTTTTGAGTCATTTGAACTAGTTGTGAAGAAAATGAATATGGTTGATATGAAAGTGCTCATATGGCTAACCATTGGTTAATTATTTGTGAACCAACCAAATGTACATGTTTAGGTACGGTTACTCAAACCTAAATGAAATAAATTTCATGTGTGTGTGATAAGCTAAGTTTCAATCTAACGGTTGAAAGATATTAGCTTGGATAAATCAGGTTTTTCATCTAACAGTGAATATTGAATGCTTTGTTACCAAGATAACTTAGATTGCAAACCCTGATTTGAAAACTATATAAAGGAGACGTCTAGTAACTGGAAAAACTAATCCCCACACCTCCTGTATGATACTAGTTGGTTTTCTAGAGTCGATTCTCCTTTAACCGTAGGTTTCTTCTCGAGACCCTATCGGTTAACGACTTAAAGACTTCATTAGGATTGTGAAGCCAGGCGAAACTACTTCTCTTGTAGTTGAGCGATCTGATCTTTCCATTTTCTATCGTACGAGTTCAATTGAATAATTTGCTTGAGATTATATCTCCGATAGGGCAATATAAAAATAAATCACAAACATCTTCATCTCATCGTTTGTGATTCCGCAATATCTAGTTTCGCTACCATACGATTTAGATTATTGTGAGGTGATCAATAATTCTAGGCTGTTCTTCGAGAATATAAGTCTGGGTTATTGATTAATTCTTGTTCACATTGATTCTATCAAAAGATAGAACAAAAATTGTAGGTTTATCTGTGGGAGACAGATTTATTTATTATCGTAGACTTTTCTATGTGATACAGATTTGTTTATTAGAGCCTTCGACTTTGGGTCGTTGCAATTCTTGATTGTGGGTGAGATCAGCTAAGGGAATCAAGTGTGTAGTATCATACTGGGATCGGAAACATAAGAAGAGAAACTTTACCTTGAATGAGTGTGATATTGATTAGGGTTCAACTACAGTCCAGACCGAGGTTAATTTGTAGTAGGCTAGTGTCTATAGAGGCTTAATACAATGTGGTGTTCAATCTGGACTAGGTCCCGGGCTATTTATGCGTTTGCGGTTTCCTCGTTAACAAAATTTCTGGTGTCTATGTTATTTCTATTCTGCATTATATTTTGTTATATAAATGAAATATCACAGGTTGTGCGTCGTATCGATCAGTTATATTCTCTGGCTAATCTTTTTTTGGTAATTCTCCATATGGTTTAGAGCAATTTCTCTATTTTCTTCTAGATCATCAAGTTTTGTTAGGATCAAATTTGTGTTTAGGTTCTTTTCCCATGATTATTTATTTGTGGTGGGTATGATAACTTCAGTTGGTAGCACCGCCTCTACTCCATATGTTAGACAAAATGGTGACATTCCCGTAGCTTCTCTCCTTGTTGTCCTATACGACCATACTGCGTTATGTACTTGTTCACACCATCCTTTATTATGTCCCTCCAGCTTCTTTTTTAGTATATCCGCATTTGTTTTATTAGTTGCCTCGGCCTTCCAACTGTTCTGCGGATATAAAGGAGTTAACTTTCCACCTTGGATCATGAACGTGTTAAATAACATCTCTATGTTTTCTCCTTCAAATTGCTTTCCATGATCAGAGACTAATTGCACAGGAATTCCAAACCTGCAAATGATGTTTTAAAATATTAGGGTGAATACATCTCGATCTCGGATATGTTGGAATGCTTTCACCTCCGCCCATTTTGTAAAGTAGTCTGTTGCAACTATTAAGTATCTCCTCTGCCCCGTTCCCGGTATAAATAGACCTACAATATCTAAGCCCCATTTTGAAAATATCCAATACTTGTTGATGAATTTAGCGCCGCACCTAGTGCATGTATCCTTTTCCCGTGACATTGGCATTCTTCACACCACCTAGATATCTCCTTTGCAGTAGTACCCTTGCATCTTTGTTTTGTAAGACAAGGATCTTCCTCCACTATGGTTTCATGTGTTTCCATAGTGTATTGCCTTCAATATTTCCATTCATTCCTTCCGCATTAAACATTTGAGTGATGGTCCAAGGAAGGAATTTCGATAGAGTATGACTTCTCTTAATTCGTAATTTATCGCTCGACTTTTTAACTTGTGTGCTTATAATCTGTTTCTTAGAACTTCTCCCTTGTCTAGATATAAATGAAGTTGGGTTCTCCAATCTGCGTCTTTATCCGCTTCTTTAGTAGCTTCCACTATCATAATGTCTGAGTCCTCTTCTTGTTCTTCTTTAATTGATGGGGATGGGAGCGTCTCTATCTTTATATACCTTATGGTAGGATCCACTAACATAGAAGAAATGAATGCCAATGCATCTACGAATCAATTATCTTTCCTGCATATGTGTCTCAAACTTAGGTTTTTGATTTTTGTTGAAAGTTTTTCAACAAGTTGCTTGTATTTTTGTAGAGATGGCTTATTTGTACTGTATACCCCTTGTATTTGTCGTATTACCAATTGTGAGTCACTAGTTATTCTGGCATCCTCTAATTTCATTTCAATTGCCAGCCGTAAAGTATGTTTCATTATTGGTGAATGAGAACTCCAATCTTAATGAGTAAGCCATTCTTGATCCTTTTGGTGAAATGAATACTATCCCAATTTCGTTTCCTTATCCATTTGATGAACCATCCACCAATATCTCCCACCTATTCGAGTTACGCTTTGTTAACAAGTTTTTTGGATTTCCTTGGTCTTCATCTATATCCATCATCGCTTCTAAGCCTTCGTCCTCTTCTAAAGGAAATTCTTCCAAGAAGTCCGCAATAACCTGTGATTTTGGTGAAGATAGTACTTCGTACTTGACTCCAAATTGTCCTACTTGTGCGTTCCATCTTTATAATCTCCCTGATCTTTTTGAGTTATTCATTACAGATTCGGTGGGCACTTTTGTTAGTACTTTGATTTTGTGAGCTTGAAAATACGTACGTAGCTTTTGTGTTGCGTAGACTAGCGTGGGGATAAGATTTTCGACCTTTGTGTAATTTTTCTCTGTGGAATTGTAGGTTTTACTTATGTAGTAGATTGGCTTCTCGATTCCTCCATCTAGGCGTAGCAATACGGCACTTAACGCGTGTGGTGTTGATGCTAAATATATTAATAATTCTTCTCCCCGCTCCTCTTTTTGCAAAATATATAAATTTATTAAATAATCCTTAATACTTTGTAGAGCTTTCTCGCATTCATACGTCAATTCAAATATAGTTATCTTCTTAAAGATTTTAAATAAGTGCTTGCATTTGTCCGAGGAGCGTGAGATAAACCGGCCTAATGAAGCTAGTAGTCCATTCAATTTCTGCACGTATTTTATGGTTGCAGGTGATGGCATGTCTCGAACCACTTGCACCTTCTCTGGATCCACTTCAATTCTTTCTCTGGATGCAATGTAACCTAGAAATTTCCCTGATGCTAATCTGAAGATGCATTTTGCTGGGTTTATCTTCATTTTAAATTTTCGCATCTGTTCAAATATTTATTTTAAGTTCTCAACATGATTTGCTCCCTTTTTTCTCTTCACTAGCATATCATCCACGTAGACTTCTAATGTTGTATGCACCCACTTCGCGAATATGTTTTCTACCATTCTTTGATATGTTGCACCTGCATTGTTTTATCCAAAAGGCATTCTTGTGTAAGAATATAATCCTCTTAGTGTGAAGAAAGTTGTGTGTTCTTGATCTTCTTCAACTATAGGGATTTGATTGTAACCTGAATATTTGTCCATTAATGATAATATGTCGTTACCTGACGCTTCTTCCACCATTTGTGGTATATCTGGTAGTGGGAAACTGTCCTTTAGACATGCCTTATTTAGGTCACTGAAGTCGATGTAGATCCGTATTCCTTTATTTTTATTTGGCACTACTACCACGTTAGATATCCATTCTGGGTACTTTGCTGGCCTTATTATTCCTGCATCTAACATATTTTGTAACTCTGCTTCTATTTGAGGATGATATTTTGTTGATATCTTCCTTATCCCTTGCTTGAATGGTCATGAATTCTTGTTGATATCTAACCTGTGACATGCAACAGAAGATTCTATACCCGGCATTTCGTCCATGCTCCCCGCGAAAATGTCTTTATATTCGTGTAACAGGTTGATTGCATTTTCTTCTTCTTCCTTGTCCATCTTAGTTCCGATTTTCAACATCTTTGGTTCCTCTTATGTCCCAATATTTGTGTCTTCTGTTAGCTCTGTTGCGGTGAAATTCGCTTTTGGTTCTCCTAATGGTGATGGTTCCTTTATTTTATGTATTGGTTCACCTTTATTTTATGGGATATCGCTTGGTATTCCTTTTCCTGCTTGTGCTCTTATCATGTATACTCTTAGTTCTTCTTATTTTTTAGTTCTTTTTCCTTCCTTCATCTATCATTTCGCTTCTTTGCGCGTCCTCATAATTCTTCACATCTATTTGACTGCAAATTATCGCGCTCCTAGTATCCCCTTTGATTTCGACTATTCCACTTGGTATTGGAAAACGTATGCACTGATGGAGAGTTGAGGCCACACCTTTTATCGCATGCACCCATGGTCGTCCCAATAGAATGTTATATGGTGATTCCACATCCACCACGCACAATGTTACATGCGTTTCTATTTCTCCCAAAAGTATTCGCATGGTTACTTCACCTTTTGGTTTTGTTATTGTCTTATTAAAACCGTGTATGTTATATGCTGAGCGCGTTGATTTCTCATCCTTGTATCCCATAATCCTGAATACACGATAGAATAAAATGGTTACCGAGCTTCCCGTGTCTATCAAGGTTTTATCCACCGCCCATCGTTCTGATGTTTTCGCGCTTTCATTTGTTTTTTTCACTTTGCATTTATTATAATCACTAGCGGGTCTGTTCACCTCCGATTCTCTTCTGGTATATCATCTACTGTGAATGTTATCTTATGTTTTTCCCATTCCTTCAAGGGAAATATTTTTTCCACTGTCATGATCTTTCTTCCTTCGTAATCGCGCTTATGTATTTTACCCGTGATTCCAGCATGTAAGTCTGCATCATTCAAAATCATTTTTGTTATTGAATTACATTGTATATGCCTGCTCTCTTCTTTTGCTCTGATTATCCTTATTGCTCATGTTTGTTCGTTTTGTACTTTAAGACATGTTTGGATTTTGCGGTTATTTTCCTTCTGTACTTATTGGATCTGTGCCTGGATTTGCAGAAATTGGTGGCGTCTTTCGTCCATCTGTGAAGAATCAACAATTTTGCCATTTTTTCTTCATGCGGTTCTTCTACTTCTCCTAGTTTCTATTATTTATTCTGCTGTAGATGCTTGGCTCACCATTAGTTCCTGAAATAATATCTTCTCTTGACAATAGGAAGAAGTATTTTTTAAAGATCCAAAATTTTTATTAATGAAAAGTTTTCTTCACCAACAGGGTATATCCTCCAAGTTATTTTCTAGCGCCAAAATGTAGTTGCAGGAAATCCCACAACCGCACCCTATTGATAATCTATGATGTAATCTAAGAAACCATGATGAAATAATCAATATCTTTTATTAAAACTTAAAACAAATACAAAGATGATAAGAGAAAACCCTAACTTGGGAAGAAAATAATTTTCTCTCTCTTAAATATTTATCCTTAGCTCACCAAAAAGATACCCCTCTCTACAAAGGCCTTTGGCTCCTTATATAGGAGTTTACATAGTGGAGGACAACTAATAAATCCCCTAATTTCGGATCTGGTGCACGTCAACATCTCTTTGACTTTATTGTAAACACATGGATTCTTCACCGCCGCACGATTCTTCACACTTTTGTTGTGACTCGGTGATGTCATCTGGTTTGTCATCTTGGACATATCATATGCATTCAGGTTCGCTTGATACCAAAGGGACTATTTCGCATAACTAATGAGTGTGCGGTATTTTGCACCCATATTTTTCCTCTTCTCATATCGTTCTTTTTCGAGGAAAGAGCGGTAATAGAAATCTTTCTATACTGATTTACTGCACCAATTCACCTTCTCGTATTCTCTTCAATCGACATTTTCCCGGAATTTTAGCTTAACCGTCTACACGTGTTGGTTTTTATCCTTTTCAACTAGCACGTTCTGATTTAACATGTTGTCCCTCTCTCCACATCTTTCTTATTTATTAACCATAGTGAAGAGAGAGAATTTAATTTTTCTTTACCTTCTATTTTTCTCTGTAAATTTCCTTCATCTTCATCCTTCCGAAGTCTTTAGCTTCCAGTTTTTTCAGAATCTTACTCTGTGGTGATCTCCTTTGGACTTTATGGATTCTCAACAAGGGTTAGTTTGTTTTTCCTTTTGTTCTTCCATCACCGTGATTTTGTTTTTATTTGCTTGAATTTTGACCGTTATTGTTTTTCTTCTATTGTTCCTCATATCTGCTGATCGATGTCATATGCGTCAAAAATAATTCACTTTCTCACTCTACTAAATATGAATGAAGTACGTGGTAAGAAAGACTTCGTATCCACAGAGAGGAAATTGTTGTTATTATGTATTCAATTTCCTAAGTAACTAAGTTGGGGGGATTTCTGATTTTTATGAAAGTAATAAAAATGAATTAAAAGCAAAGTAAATAATTGGAAGTAATCAATGAGAGAAAGATATTGGTCAAGGAATTCATCTTCAATCTTAAACATGTACTTGCATATATGATTAGAATTACGATTTAATCTCTTATATTATCAAAAGCCTAGAATATAAAGAGAGCAAGATAATCTGAAAATTTCCTAAGTTCACCAACACACACATTAGAGTTGCGTATGAGAATTCTACCTAAAGAATAACCTAACGCCTTGCGCTAATTAAGTTCAATTCCTAGGAGCATTAAGTTTGGGAAATAGGCTAATCAATGCAATTGTCATACATTGCGCATGACAATTCGGACAATGGTCAAACTCTACATATGATTACAAGAGTGTATCACTACAAAACGTAATCATATCATGCTACTTGTATTTGGGGTTATCGCTCGATGAAAACCCTAAAATAGATATGGACAAGATGCAAGTTCAATTAATTGGCCACTTAACTAAACAAACACCAAAATCCTATCACAATACATCAATCATGTGATATTAAAAACAGTAGAGATATGAACGATAATCAAGAGAGAAAACTAATGCATTAATCAAGCACAAGTTTTAGAAATAGGACTACATCCTTAACCAATAATATAAGATTTAGCTACTCATAGCTATGGAGTTCATCATAATAAATAATCAAATAAATAATATGGAAAATAAATACGAAAGCAAACACTAGTCGCTGCTATCCTCTAGAGCTCCAAGAAGAAAATACGTGATCTCCTTGTTGTAGAGATCTTCCCTTTTATGCCTCTTCTTAGGTCAAGTCTTCAAAGTTCCAAAAGATAGAAGTCCACCAAGCCCATATATGAAAGTATGTGAAAGTATCAATGGAAAAAATATGCTCAAAAATTAGTCGTCGGAGGTCCACAAAAGTTGCCGGAACTTGGCCGGGAAAGTCATCAGAAAGTAGCTCAGGTGACCGGAAAAGTCCACCCGATCACTGGTCAAAGATAACGGTCAGTCGTTAAAGTTAACAACTGACTAACATCGACTGAGTCAGTGCTGGTTAGGAACGAGTCAGCTCACTGATTGGTCATGGCCTTGGCCATTTTGCAGGCCATCTTGCTGCACCATCATTACGCTCCACAGCCACAACCATGATGGCCCTACTTCATCCCACAAGATATAGCAATACTAAGCCACCTGCTTCAGTTCTCTTAGCTCACAGCCACCATTTCCATCTGTAATTCTTCCCATTCTCTTTCCTGTCGAGCCAAGTACCAACACTGATAACTGCAGCCATCAACAACAGCTACCCCCCTCTGCAACTGCAGCTGCAACAACTTCAGTTCCTGCGACACCAACTCGCCATCTCCAGTTGCACAACAACAACTCATTCATGCCAGCCAGTTCACTATTTTCCTTCTCAATCATTCACCATTGCCATTTCTCACTCCATTTCTTGCACAGACGTCAAACCATGGCTAGTAGCTGCAAATAATCAAGCACAACTGCACTTTTCTTTCTCTGCCTCGACTGCCAATGAAACTCCATCTAGCTTCTCTCTGTCTTGCTCATTCGCTTGCAATCGCATCTCATTCCATAACCACACAACTGTAACTATATTTCAGTACCACCATATGCAATGCCATTACCTACACCTGGAACTGCAACATATACTCTTTCTGGAACCACCAACATCATTTCAATCAACTCATGACAATCACCAGCATCAATAAATCACAGCAAACCCCATTCAAAATTTCAATATCACTACCTTTGTCCATCACAGTGACCACCATTAACTATTCCTTACCAACACTAGTCTCAGTTGCAACTTGTTGCTAGCATCACCAGATCCATTCAAACTATATATCATACCACCAACTTCGAAGCATAACTGCATAAACTTACAATCTTTTGTAGTTTCAATTCAACCAAATAATAACAGCAAATTGAACTCATAATGCCTTCTTGCACTGCTAGGACAACCAACACCACAACAACACTAGAACAAATATTCGAATTACCTGCAAAACCACCAACTCATCCCTCATGAAATTTCCTACACATACATCTACAAATAACAACAACAACCCTTCTTTGCATTCTACATGATCACCACCAGTGCCTCAGTTCCATTGCAGCTTCAGATTCCATAGCTCCATTTCTATCTTCAAATTTGAGGTTACAGACAACCTATTAAAATACTCAAGCATTCAATCCCACTTTCATTACAGATTGCAACCAACTCGAACCACGAAACCCATATGAACTCAGCTACTAAACAACTCGTTCTCAGCCGCAAATTTGAGCTCAAAATCACCAGAACTGTTTAATTGATAGCTTTAGACCCATCTCTTAGATTAAGTAAAACCCATTTCTAATGTATTCAATTTCTTCCTTGAAACCATAATTTCTCCATGTTCTTCTCTGATTTGTTGATTCACTGCTTCAATTAACAGCCACAGAAACCCATCGTTAACAACAGATCTTCTCTTACTGGAAACAACACCCTAATCTCTTTTCAAACCCTAACATCTTAATTTCTTCTCAACTCAAACCCCTTTGATTTCTCTGAGTTTATCTGCACCAGAAGCTATGCCGCCATCCCTCTTAATTTCAGGTAGTGTGAAAGAAAGAAGAGCCAATGATGAGAAAAATGATTTTTCTATGAAGTTTAGGTCTTCTGTAGGATTTGAGGTTGGGTTTAACCACCCCAGCTCTGAGAACCCCAGAGTGTAGGCACCCAGAAATCATATTCAAGCCACCAACAGTGACAATCCTTTATCCTCCACTTTTCTCCCAATGTGATTGCATATTGAAATGACGCTTTCTCCTTTTGTGCTCCAAATGGATGCTTTCTTTCAAGTTCTTCTGCCAACAACATCCGCATCTTACTTCTAAGATTCACCTCTTCTCTTCAATGTCTTTTCATCACTAAAGCTATCATGCTTTTCAGACAGAAGTTGCATCACTAAAGCCGACATGCTTTTCAGATAGGGATGAAGAAATAAAAGCAAATAATGAGAAATAATTATGCCTCAGACACCATTTGCACCTTTTTGCCTTTCAAGTGATGTTTTGTTTTTGTTCCAAATGACTCCAAAGTACCTAAAACTCAAAATCAAACATAAGATACATAATTTACAAGAAAACTCGCAAATAAAGCATAAACTATAGATAAATATCAAGGTATTTTAGATACCTATCATCTGTTGTTCTTCATATTCCCATACTGGTTTTGTTGCAGTAAAATTTCCTCCTCTGGTAATCTTCGTATTAAAGTTTCAAACCTTAATTCTTCTTTGAGCTCTAAATATGGTGAATCTCGCAAGAGGAAGTCTTCACATAACAAATTAGTAAGAAACACTTTCTTCTTTTTAGAGTTAGAACAATATTGTTGCCTCTATTTCTTATATGTGTTGTTCTTCGAAGGGTACCGAGAGCGAAGCTAATTTCGAGAACAAGAAGGACAAGATAGTTCGTCGTGCTCCTAAAATTAATACTTACCTTGTCATACCAGAGCTCGCTTACAAATCCCATCCTCAATAACAAGTATTTTCTGGTGAAGCTGTTAATATTCCTGTCGCTTCCCAAGCTGCCACAGACATTCCCGCGTCTATGATGAATGTCACTCTTCCTGATGATGTTACTGGCACTTCTTCAAAATACTTTATTGCCTCAGCTTCTTTTGGTATCTCTGCGTATTTAAAGGAAATTTTTGTTTCTGAGAATTCTGCGCCCGTGGAGCCCGTCATCACTCTTTCTTCTGAAAATACTGTGTCGATGGAAAGTACTACTTATTCCATTTCTGCGAATATTCCTGCACCCATGGATAATACAATCATCCATACTTAAAAGGGTAAAGTTTCCACCTCCCCTAAGGGCATTGCTATGGCTACCCCTTCTCTTTCCCTAATCACGTCTTCCTCTCTGGAGGCCACTTTTGCGGATAAAGAAATCTTTGAAGGAGTAGATTTTGCTACCAAATATTTATCAGAGATTATTAACGTTGCTCGTTCATCCATTAGTGATCCTTCTAAAGTTCTCATTTGTGATGCTCTTGCCAAGTTGTTATATGATTCTCCACCAGATAAATCAACTAGCAGCGAGATTTTTTCACAGTTGGATCCGAGCGTTAATCTTGCCTTTGATATTTTGGTAAGTATTTCTTTCATCCGTACTTTTCTATTCCTGCTACTTTATCGCGTCTTTATGTTTGTTTTATTTCTTCCTTAGGAATCTTGTCGCCGCCTATCCCAATCCGATGGATTCTTTGGGTCTAGCAGTACCATTCTAGAGATTTCTCGATAAAATGCTAAGTTGAAGGGGAATCTTCTCGCTGAATCTCTCGTATCCGAGAATCTTCGCAAGAAGAATAAAGAGCTCAAAGGTATATTTATATTTCTCTTATTTAATCGCTCATGAGTTTTATTGTATTTATGTCCACATTTTGAATTTCTTCGCACATATGTAAAGACTTAAACCAGAAGCGCATCGCGGAGAGATATAATTATCAAAACTCTGCTGAGGATGCTCGTGCAGATAATGAGAGATTGTAGAGTCAACTAGATCAATTAACTAATAACTATTCATATCTGCTTGACCAAATAGATAATTTAAAGAATGGAAACTTTTTTTTTATGTAATAAAAATGATTTTCTAGATTCTTGAATATCTAATCTTTCGGGGAGTGCTGATTTAATAAATCAAACTCTATCAGATGAAAATCGAGTCCTTGCAGAAGAGAAGCGGTCTTTTGTAAATGAGAAAGCGATATTTACGCGCCAGTACCTTGTTCTTCAAAAGACTTGTGATGATCAAAATGAATCCCTTCGTGTTATAAGAAATCAATACGATGAGTCTGTGAGGAGTGTATATAATTTAACCTTGTGAATAAAAAGATCATCCAAAGAAAGATAAAAGTGATGGTAAACATGAATAGACTCCGGGAACAACATACACAGTTAAAGGGGTCTTATGACATTCTAATAAAGGAAAATGCCTCTCTTTCTCAAGATAAAAAGAAGATTTGATCTCATATTCAAGGTTTAATTGGTGATGCTTTTGATGAATGTATGGAGGATATGAAAAGTAGTGGTCTCGCTTTATCTCAATATCTCATCTCTCAGAGGGAAGGTTGTCACATTGAGCTGGATGCCTCAGTTTATTTGTATTTTTTAATTACTTGTACCTTATAGTTGTGAAATTATTGCCCTGGTAATAATTAGATATCTTTTTTGCAGCATCTGAGAGGTCATATCAATCTACCATCTCAAAGTTGAGGTCTGATCAATCTAAGGCTCATAAAGAACGCGAGAGACTTTCCGTAGCACTTTTCTCTTCCTGGGATAGAGCGAATAGGAGGTGTTTCTATCTTTAAAGATTGATGGAGGTTGGTATGGAAAATTCTAAGAAGAGTGCTGCACAAGAATTTCACGTAAAAGTTCAAGCTCTCGCAGATCAAGTTTGCCTCACTAACTCACTTCCTTTATTATATGTGGAACCTCCTGATGTAGATGAAGAAGAGGAGCTTCCTGAGCCTGATATTGACTATTATTATGAGAGTGGCGATGATGAGGAGATTCTTCTTCAGGAG
This sequence comes from Papaver bracteatum, assembly GCA_023529315.1. Classification (NCBI taxonomy): domain Eukaryota; kingdom Viridiplantae; phylum Streptophyta; class Magnoliopsida; order Ranunculales; family Papaveraceae; genus Papaver; species Papaver bracteatum. Next base: position 1,630,197 of record JAJJWX010002374.1, on the reverse strand, counting down.
GATCAACCCGAAAAAGATGAAAAAGTGGTGTTCTTCCTAAGTATCCAATTCCTGAAGCTGGCCCTAATATCGAGGTTAATGTTGAAGCATCTGCTTCAGAGCAAAATGTATTTTAGAATGATGCTTAGCTTTTCTTTTTCTTCTTCTTATACCTTTTGTATGTTTGGCTATACTTTAACTTTGAAAGAGGCTTCTATTTCTGTTATTTTTATATAAGATTATTTTTAAAAAGAGCGAATTGTGCCTCCCTTATGTTATTCCCATACTTGCATTTATTATTTGTCTTTGTAGAAATACTCTTGTCTTCTCGTCCTGCGGTTATATTTGCGCGTCATTTAAGATTTAATTACTTTGTGCCCTTGGTTGTTTCCTTGTGCGTTACTCTTAAATTCCTCCCCTGCAAAATAGTAATCATTATGTTTAAAATAATTTATGGTTTTTCATTGAGGTTTTATTAAGCCTCCCTAGGTAGAAGTCTTATCATCCTCCCCTTATTTTCATCTTAGGTTATTCTTGTGCGGAAAAATCGCAGGAGGTCATTACCCTTTCGAGTAATGACCCATTGATCCTGCCTTATCATCTTTCGTATTTTTTCCTTTGCAGGATGTATTAATGTGTCAATATGACAAGTCTCATTACTCCCGTCAGTAAAAGTCTCATGGTATTGACGTCTTTGACATAATTCAGCTCCCTAATTGAGGGTTTCGTCCCTATATTCCCCCTGACTGCCCCTTCAAGGAAGCTTACCCCTACCGGGTTAGGGTGGGCTCTTACCATCCAGTAATGCAACAATCAGTTGTGTTCACGGCCTATTATCCCTCCGCCGATATGACTTATGGTTACGAGACCACACCCTAAGTGGGGTTTGTTGAGGACTAAGTGTATCATAGTCAGGACTTTCCAATAGTGTCCAGGTACGCTCCAGACGCCCCAGGTACTATTGACTCAACCGTGTGCCCCGACGCCCTGATCAAGTTTCTACACTCCTTAGGAGAGAACTTCTTACCTTAGTCTTTCGACTAAGGTGTCTCTGCTGGATAGGCTTTTATTTCCCCCCAAACCTCCATGACTCAGGTTCCAGGGTCAGTGTAGCTTTCTCCTGAGTCATGCTAACTAGGTTTTCCCCAATTCTGACGCGTGTTAGGTCTTATTATTGCCCTTGATTTTATGCGAACTAGTGTGCACGCCATAATTGGATGCCTAGCCTCCCTAGTTAGAGGTTTTAACTTTTGTTGCCTTCTATTAAGGCCTTATTATAAGTTCTTATTTTTGTTTTTTTTTAAATGTTTAAAAAAATAAAAATAAAATAAAATATATATATATATATATATAAAGAAGAAGAAGAAGAAGAAGAAGAATTTTTTATTTGCATTCATACGCTTGATTATTACAACTATGATGTCTTCTTTCTTCATTTATTCGCTTGCATATAAACTACTTATTGTAAAAACAAATATGCGACTTGTTCGCTTCCTTCAACCCTTGCGCTTCATTAGATTAATTAGATTCACGTACGATATCGTTTTCTTCAGATGTCTGATGACTACTGCATGACCTATGGATAATACTTCTTCAGGTACGTTTTGTTCCATGGGTGGTTGATGAGTGCAAAATATTGCATATTCATACACCTTTTCATTGGCACTTAACTCATCTTTCGCGCTTCAAAGTCATATATTATCCCAAATTCTGCATTCTTACCATCTTCAAGAATAAATATTTGTATTAATTAATTTTGTGTTTTTAAGTACTAAATAAAGCTTGGAAGAATTGAGAAGACAAAAGAGAAGAAAGTTGGAAGCATTGCAACCCGCTCGTGCATCAGTGGAATCCTGTTTACAAATTCATGGGATTAAAAAACCCATGATCCAAAACCCAAGACCCAAATCCATTTCCACCTCACTCCCATTGGATTCTTTCCAAAACATCCACCTCACTCCCATTGGATTCTTTCCAAAACATCCACCTCACTCCCATTGGATTCTTTCCAAAACATCCACCTCACCCCCATTGTATTCCATTCTATCCATCAATTAAGAAAACATGTTTTGTTTAATTGTTGAGTGGTTGCTACTGATGAAAATTCGAATCCAAAGTGTGAGAGAGTTTTTGTGTATAAATAGAGAGGGTTGTTGTGTTGAAAACTCATCCAAGAATAGCTTGTTCATGTTAGTTTATCAAATTTCAATTTTGTTGTAATGTTCTTCATGTTCTAATTTCATTTGCTAGGGTTTAAATGAAGCCATAACTCATTGGTATGTATTCATATCTTGTATATTGTTCTTGAAAGTTTAGAATTGTTTAAAGTTATAATTTAATCCAAGTTTGTCAACATCTTGCCCTCACAATGTATGCCATGTATCCATTGTAGTTAGAATATCTCTATGTTGATTATGCTACAACTCATGCTTAACCAAATATTGATCCTCAGATTAGTTGTGCTTTAATTAGACAGTTAATGCTTTGGAGAAATACTTTAATTGTGATTAAATTATACATTGGAGAAACACCTTAAATATACGGTAGACTTGAATCTGCTGTAAGGACAAGAATAATATTACAAGTTGAATGCATATCATAGGTTAGTGGTGGATTTGAATACCCTAGTATCCATATTCTCAATATTTACACCTTGATTTAATTGCATATTTTAATTCAAATTACTTTTTGTTTAAGTCTTTGCCAATATCTCGTCGTATCGACAAAAACAAACCCCCTTTGGTTACTCTCTGAATCAGTTCTTAGTCAGGATTTAGAATCAACTTCTACACTCTCCAAGTCTCTGTGGTTCGACCTGTGCTTGCCATGTGTTGCTTGTCGACACTGTGCACTTGCAGTATTTATAGTTGTAGGTATCTTTCCGAGTCTGTCAAGTTTTTGGCGCCGTTGCCGGGGACTCGGTAGCGGTGTAGTTCATTTTTTCATCTCTTGTCTCTGGTCATTTTTCATCTCCTGTCACTGTTCACATATCACCGTTCACATATCACTGTAGCAGTGCGACTATTCACTGTCAGTTTTACACTTTTTTTGTTATTTTGTTATTTTTGCTTTTTCTTTAAACCTTCGAAACCCTAACTACCTCTTTTGAGCTCAACAGGTACCGGAGTAGCTGTTGTAAAGGCGAAGGAAAGGAAGCGAAAGGAGTTTTTATTTTAAAAAAAAAACTATAGAGCTCATTGATTCAGTGGAAAAACTTGAAGATCCACAGTGTGAGCTTCTTTTGTTTAGAAACTGTGCTGGAGTTTCTCGCTTATATTTTTCTTTACGCACTACCTTTCCAGACTGCACTTTTGCGACTCAAGATTTGTTTGACTCTCGTCTCTACAAGTTCCTACAACATATAATAACAGGAGATGGTCCAGGGTTCGGCCCCTTACAAATGAGATTTTCCACGCTGCCCCTCAGACTAGGTGGTTTTGGTGTTTACTCGATGCAAGACACTATGAATTACTGTTATTTGGCGTCGTGCTTGGAAACACTAGAACTGCAATCTGTCATATTGAGGCACACCGACATCAGTGGTTTTAGCTCCCATCTTGAGCGTGCTGCAGCTTCTTTCAACTCTCTGTGTAGTCCTGTTTCTCCTATATGCGTCGATAACACTGCCAACCATTATATGTCAACTCTGGCAACTGTTTATTTTGATGCAGTAAAGAAGAACTTGACTTCCCAATTCAAGTTGTCTGAACGTGATTCTTTCCTATGGCAGAGCAACCAAATGAAGCATTCCCTGGATTTCTTAATGGCTATCCCCATCCCTGGTTTAAATCAGCAAATTGGTTCGAGGCAGTTTAGTGCGGTATTATGTTATAGACTTGGTATTCCCTTGTTTGAACCGGGTAGTTTGTGCCCCTTACGCAAGAGAGAGATGGATGCTTTTGGTGACCATGCGATTACCTTTGTACAAATGAAGTTGGTTTAAAATTTCGACATGATTTAGTACGCGACACGATTGCATACATCTGTTATCGAGCTTTGCAGGGTGGCTGCACGGAAAGAGGTGGACTTGGGTATGCTTGCGAACAACGGTACTTCTTTGAGACCGTGAGATGTTCTTGTGCTCAATTGGGACAATGGTCGGGACGTTTGCTTCGATGTTACGATTGTGTCGCCCTTTTTGGGAGTAATGGTCGTACTTTGGAAAGGGGCAGGCTATCAAGGATGCTTTGTCGATCGCAAAAATACCAAGTATTTAGAAAAATGCACTGCACAAGGATATGGATTTGGTGCTTTGGATTTCACTACTCTAGGTGAATTTGGGGACGGAACAACAGACTTCGTTCAGCGGCTCCGCAACTATATTGCTAGTCATGATGCTAACGTGCATGTAGGTGATTTCCTTTTTCATAGGTTAAGTGTGGTAGTTCAAAAAGGAGTTGGAGCCCAGCTTGTTTCTAGGCTTCCGACTAGTTTCTTGTCTGAATTTGGAAATTAAATGAAAGTAAAACTTATTTTTTTTTAAAAAAAAAAAAGTTTATTTTATTTTTAGTTTGTATTAGGATTCCTCTACTCTTGTAATTTTCTTTTTCTTTTGCATTTTATTTTTATTTTTATTTTTGGAATTTGGACATTCTATTTTTATTTTTATTTTTAAACCCTACGGAAGGGTAATATTAAATATCAAACTGTTTGCAGAGAAGGACGGTGATTACAATATCACCTCGGCCCCTCGGGTTCGTTCATGACATAGGAGTCGTGGCCCGAGTCGACAACAACGGTTCATCCCCTGTCTGGAACGGGAGGTAAGTTTGTCGAAACACTCGCGAATCCCTTGTTAGCGAGTTACTGTATTCCTTCATTTGCATATATGTTGAGGACTTGAATACGGCTGCTTTATTTTCTTAGTAAAGGGAAAGGACTGGCCATACAAGATAAGGGTTTGGATTTCATCACCATTCTCTTCTTTCCCGCCTTAGGAAAACGATAAATACGCGAACCTAAGCTTTAAAATTTGAAATAGAACAAGACCTATAAGGTAACGATCTTAGTAGGAAAGTCGTTTGAAAAATATTGGTTACTCTTTAAGCATACTTCGAAGTTCATGACGGTTTCTGTAAATTGAATGTGTGACTGCGCTGCCTTGTAATGCGGTGAGGCCTTGGGTATCAAAGCTCTAGCAGCTTCCCTCACCTCTATTCAATTTACTTAAACTCGGATTGATTCCAGAGGGGTTTGCTCAGATTGTAACGAATTCCCTTTCGAAGGATTAGAAGATGGTCTAGAAAACAATCTAAGTGGAGTCATCATGCTTTTTGTTTGCTAGAAATCAGTAGGTTTACTGTGGTGGAGTCATCCTTGTTTGTGATTGCATAGAACTTCCCTTCTAGGTGAATGGTTAACATGATTGATGTGCTACCTAGGTTATGAGTGTTATTTTCCGTGACCATACACACCGACTAGTTAGAATCAGTCAAGAAGAGTTAACTGAAATACATAGTTCTGAGGCAGACAGTCCAAGCCCATCCGAAACAATGGGAGAACCAGTCCGTAGTCTAAAGGAATACATGTACCCAACGAGGACAACCCAGTCCTCGTGCATTGTCTTACCAGCTGTTGTTGGAAAATTTGAGCTAAAGGCGAGTATCCTCAATATGTTGCCTAAATTTAAAGGGGTTGAAGATGAAAATCCCTACCACCATGTGAGAGAGTTCGAGGAAATTTTTGGGACTCTTCGGATCAACCAAATGACGGATGAGGACCTCAAAATGAGACTTTTTCCTTTTTCTTTACAAGAAAAGGCCAAGACTTGGCTGTGTCCTCAACAACCACAATCATTTCATACATGGTATGCTCTTACGAAAGAGTTCTTTAAAAAGTTCTTCCCAAACCATAAGACTACGACAATTCGTCAAAATCTGAATAGTTTTTTGCAATTAGAGGAGGAAACTTTGGAAAAATATTTGGAGAGATTCAATGAATTATTGCTCCAATGTCCTCACCATGGTTTTGAAAAATGGAGACTTGTGCAAATTTTGTATGAAGGCTTAGATGTCAAGAACCGAACTACAGTTGAGACCATGTGCAATGGTCAATTTATTGAAAAATCTACTGATGAGTCTTGTGATTTCTTAATCGAAGTCGCTGAAAAGACTCAAATGGTGGAATCCCCGTGAACCAAATAGGATTACCCTTGCATCCAATGTTCATAGAATTGACTCTGACTTCGAAGGAAGTGCAAAGATGGCATCCTTGACCAGGAGAATAGAAAAGCTAGAACTAGAAAAGAATGGAAAAACTAATATCCCTACTCTCCGTAGTCAAATTGAAATGGCCACTTGTGCCGCATGCCATAGTTCAGACCATCTAGTGGACACTTGTCCAGACCTCCATGCATTTCAAGAGTCTAAAACCGAGCAAGCCAATGTTTTGTACCAAAGTCAAGAGAACAACCCATATTCTCAGACCTACAACCCAGGGTGGAGAAATCACCCTAACCTTTCATGGTCTAAGGGACCTGTACAAGGGGGAACAACAAATAATAACCAAGGATACCCTTATCCTAGAAACCCCCAAGTACAACCACATTCTCAGTACCCTGTAGAGAAAAAGCCTAGCTTCGAAGAAAGTTTCGGTTTGTTGACCCAAAAATTTTGTACAACTCCAAAAGACCACAGACCAACGTTTTACAAGTCTAGAACTTAAAATGGGTCAAATTTGTGAAGCATTGAATGAAAGAGACAAAGGAAAACTCCCTAGTCAGCCCCAACAAAATCCAAAAACTGTATATCAGGCAGAAAATTCAACTCGAAATGAGGCCTCCCATAATCAAGTAAATGATGTCACCACTCTTCGTAGTGGTAAAGTTGTTGAAAACAATGTAGGTGTACCACAGTCGAGTGAGTCTACATCAGACTCACCAGTGCATAAAATCCCACAGAAAACATCTATTGTTGAGGACAAATCTGAGCAACATAATAATTCCCATAATTCTAATGTCTCAGCACCATTTCATGTACCTGTTGCTCCATTCCCACAAAGATTGGTGCAGCAAAAAGAGAGTATACAGTACAACGAGATTTTGGAAATGTTCAAACGAGTTAACATCAACATCCCATTTCTTGATGCAATCAAGCAAGTCCCTGCTTATGCTAAATTCCTTAAGGATCTGTGCACACAAAAGCGAAAGCTTCATGTGCATAAGCGTGCTTTTCTCACTGAGCAAGTGAGTGCAATCATTCAAAGCAACACACCTCCTAAGTTTAAAGACCCAGGTAGTCCAACTATCACATGCAAAATAGGTGACCAAACGGTAAAGAAGGCGTTGCTAGAATTAGGGGCAAGTGTGAATCTATTACCATATTCGGTATATGTGCAGTTAGGTCTTGGAGAGTTGAAGGCAACACCTATAACTATGCAATTGGCGGACAGATCCGTCAAAGTGCCACGTGGTGTGGTAGAAGATGTTTTGATTAAGGTTGATAAGTTTTATTTTCCTGTGGACTTCATCGTCTTAGATACTCAACCTGTGCAAAACCCTGACAGTCACATTCCTGTGATTTTGGGACGTCCCTTCTTAGCGACGTCCAATGCAATCATTAACTGCTGTAATGGAGTGTTGAAGTTGTCATTTGGTAATATGACTGTGGAGTTGAATGTTTTCAATACTATCCAACAACATTTAGATCTTGATGATGATAATGATGTGCATGAAATCAACATGATTGAAAGTTTGATTCAGGATTCGTTGTCTAGTAGCATGTCTGTTGACCCTTTGGATGCTTGTTTGAATAATTTTGACCTGGATTTGTTTGATGATGAATACATAAGTGAAGTGAATACTTTTCTTGAATCCACACCACTTATGGACACGTCTAAGCGGAAAGCTAGAGTGGAACCACTTCCAGTCTTGGAATCCAAGTCTGTTCCCTCTCTTGTTGAGCCACCAAAGCTCGAACTGAAACCATTGCCTGATACTCTTAAATATGCATTTTTGGGACCTTCTAATACTTTGCCTGTAATTATTTCATCTGCCTTAGATACAGAATAGGAAAGTAAACTTTTAGAAGTACTTAAGGAGCATAAAGAAGCCTTAGGATGGACCATCTCGGACCTTAAAGGCATAAGTCCCACTGATTGCATGCATCATATAAACCTTGAGGACAATGATAAACCATCTAGGGAGATGCAAAGGCGTCTCAATCCTAACATGAAAGAGGTTGTTAAGAGTGAGATTATAAAGCTTCTTGATGCGGGTATCATATCCCCAATCTAAGATAGCAAATGGGTTAGCCCCATTCAGGTTGTCTTAAAAAAAGTCGAGTTACTGTAGTTCAAAACGATAAAAATGAGTTAATCACTACTCGAGTAACCACAGGGTGGCGATTTTGCATTGATTATAGGAAGTTGAATGCAGTTACAAGGAAAGATCACTTCCCTCTTCCATTCATAGATCAAATGCTTGAACGATTGTCTGGGCGTAAATTCTATTGTTTCTTGGATGGTTTTTCTGGTTACAACCAGATTCATATTTCACCCGAAGATCAGGAAAAAACTACATTTACATGTCCATTTGGAACGTTTGCCTATCGTCGTATGCCCTTTGGGTTGTGCAACGCACCCGCTACATTTCAGCGTTGTATGATGAGCATTTTTTTTGACATGATAGAGAATTTCCTTGAGATCTTTATGGATGATTTCTCTGTGTTTGGATCATCTTTTGATGAATGTTTGAACCATCTCACTCGCGTAATGATTAGATGTAAAGAGAAAGATTTGATTTTAAATTGGGAAAAATGTCATTTTATGGTGAACTCGGGCATAGTTCTAGGACACATCATCTCTGAAAAAGGCATTGAAGTAGACAAAGCCAAAGTCGACCTCATTCAAAACTTGCCGCAACCTCGCTCTGTGAGGGAGGTTAGATCATTTTTAGGCCATGTTGTTTTCTACCGTAGATTCATTAAAGATTTCAGTAAGATCTCAAGAACACTGTGTAATCTACTCAGTAAAGATGTTGCATTTGTGTTTGATAATGCTTGTGTGCATGCTTGGGAAGAGCTCAAAACTCTTCTAACTTCAAATTTATAGTCCGACCTCCTGATTGGAAATTGCTATTTGAAATCATGTGTGACGCATCTGATTTTGATGTTGGAACTGTCTTAGGTCAGCGAGTTGACAAACACCCCTATGTGATCTACTATGCTAGTAAGACACTGAATGAGGCTCAAATGAATTATTCAACAACCGAAAAAGAGTTGCTAGCTGTTGTGTTTTCATTAGATAAGTTTAGATCTTATTTGATAGGATCTAAAATCATCATTTATACTGACCATGCCGCATTAAGATATCTTTTATCTAAAAAATATGCTAAGGCTCGTCTAATTCGATGGATACTCTTGTTACAAGAGTTCCACCTCGAAATTCGAGATAAAAAAGGGTCATAGAATGTTGTTGCTGATCACTTATCTAGATTGAATGTCGAATATGCTGATGAATCAGAGATTATTAGGGAATCCTTCCCTGATGAACAACTGATGCTGTTTTCTGAAATGCCATGGTTTGCCGACATCGTTAACTACCTTGCTACAGGTAGGATGCCACTTCATTGGTCTAAACAAGACCGGTATAAATTCTTGGCCGAACTGAAACATTTCCTATGGGATGACCCATATCTATTCAAATACTTCCCTGACCAAATCATTAGGAAATGTGTCACCAATTCTGAACAAAGGGATGTCATCTCTTTTTGTCATGATCAAGCATGTGGAGGACACTTTAGTGCAAAGAAAACTGCTATAAAGATCTTGCAGAGTGGTTTTTACTGGCCAACATTGTTTAAGGATAGCCATGCCTTCTGTGTTTCTTGTGACCGGTGCCATAAATTGGGAAGTATATCAAAACGAAACATGATGCCCTTACAACCCATTTTGATTGTTGAGCTATTTGATGTATGGGGCATTGATTTCATGGGTCCATTTCCTAGCTCTGAAGGAAAGTTGTACATTCTTGTTGTTGTTGACTATGTTTCTAAGTGGGTAGAAGAAATTGCAACCAAAACTAATGACCACAAGGTGGTACTTTCGTTCTTAAAGGAAAACATATTTTCTCGATTTGGCACCCCTAGAGCTATAATAAGTGACGGTGGTTCACATTTCTGCAATAGGCCTTTTGAGTGCTTAGTCCGTAAGTATGGCATAACTCATAAAGTTGCAACCCCATATCATCCACAGACCAGTGGCCAGGTAGAGGTTTCAAATAGGGAGATTAAGCACATTCTAGAAAAGACGGTTAACCCGTCTAGAAAATATTGGTCTTTAAGATTGAATGATGCTTTATGGGCCTATAGAACTGCATACAAGACCCCCATTGGTATGTCCCCTTACAGACTTGTGTACGGTAAAGCTTGTCATCTCCCTGTAGAGTTAGAGCATCGTGCATATTGGGCTGTAAAGAAACTGAACTTTTATATAGATAAAGCTGGCACCCAAAGGAAGCTTCAACTCAATGAGTTGGAAGAGTTAATAAATGATGCATATGATAATGCAAAAATGTACAAACAAAGAATGAAGGTGTTCCATGACAAACGCATTTTGCGCAAGTCATTCACTCCAGGCCAGAAAGTTCTATTGTATAACTCACGACTGCACCTTTTTCCAGGAAAATTACGTTCTAAATGGACAGGCCCATTCGTGGTGCGAACAATTTTCCCCCATGGGGCTGTAGAACTAGAAGATGTAGTAACCAAGAATGTCTTCAAGGTCAATGGGAAGAGATTGAAGTTGTTCCTTGAACCAATCCCACCTGAGATTGAAACAACTCATCTTGCTGATCCGATCTATGTGGACTGAAAAGTTCACCCCCTGTACATACCACAGATATCTTCCCTACTAGTTTCTTTGGACATACTCTACTGTCTCTGGTTTGGCATCTGGTAATCTCTTTCCTTTGAATCTGTTTTGTTCTCATAGTTTTTTGTGGTTTCTGTTATCTTTTGAAACATTGAGGACAATGTTAGATTTAGGTTTGGGGGAGTATTTGCATATGGCGTTTTGTAGTCTTTTGCATTTTTTATGACCAGCTATGTAGCGGGTCTTTTGTAGGATCCTTTGTAGTCTTTTGCATTTTTTGAGTCTTTTGTTGTTATCTTTTATGACAAGATGTGTAGCGGGTCTTTTGTAGGATCTTTTGTAGTCTTTTGCATTTTTTTGTTGTCTTCTATGACCAGCTGTGGAGCGGGTCTTTTGTAGTATGTTATCTGATGACCAGCCGTGTAGCGGGTCACTAAAAAAAAAGGATGATCAGCTGTGTAGCGGGTCTTAAAAAAAAAAAAATCGGTTACAAATTTTCATGGTTCTACGAAATTCCGAAGTTCATCATCTACAGTTGCTCTGAATTTGGAGAAGGTTTTGTGGGTACATCTTTGGTAGGCCCTCACGAGACTACAACTCGTCCACTAGGGACACCTAGGGGTTTAAAGGCTTAATACATACGCTAAATGCATTCGAGAGACCAGCGACAGTGGTATAGTTAGGATTTCTTAAGTTATGTTTCACTTGAGGACAAGTAAAATTCAGGTTTGGGGGTATTTGATGAGTGCCAAATATTGCATATTCATACACCTTTTCATTGGAACTTAACTCATCTTTCGCGCTTCAAAGTCATATATTATCCCAAATTCTGCATTCTTACCATCTTCAAGAATAAATATTTGTATTAATTAATTTTGTATTTTTAAGTACTAAATAAAGCTTAGAAGAATTGAGAAGACAAAAGAGAAGAAAGTTGGAAGCATTGCAACCCGCTCGCGCATCGCTGGAATCACATTACAAATTCATGGGATTAAAAAACCCATGATCCAAAACCCAAGACCCAAATCCATTTCCACCTCACCCCCATTGGATTCTTTCCAAAACATCCACCTCACTCCCATTGGATTCTTTCCAAAACATCCACCTCACTCCCATTGGATTCTTTCCAAAACATCCACCTCACCCCCATTGTATTCCATTCTTTCCATCAATTAAGAAAACATGTTTTGTTTAATTGTTGAGTGGTTGCTACAGTAAAATTCAGAGTTTTTGTGTATAAATAGAGAGGGTTGTTGTGTTGAAAACTCATCCAAGAATAGCTTGTTCATGTTAGTTTATCAAATTTCAATTTTGTTGTAATGTTCTTCATGTTCTAATTTCATTTGCTAGGGTTTAAATGAATCCGTAACTCATTGGTATGTATTCATATCTTGTATATTGTTCTTGAAAGTTTAGAATTGTTTAAAGTTATAATTTAATCCAAGTTTGTCAACATATTGCTCTCACAATGTATGCCATGTATCCATTGTAGTTAGAATATCTCTATGTTGATTATGCTACAACTCATGCTTAACCAAATATTGATCCTCAGATTAGTTGTGCTTTAATTAGACAGTTAATGCTTTGGAGAAATACTTTAATTGTGATTAAATTATACATTGGAGAAACACCTTAAATATACGGTAGACTTGAATCTGTTGTAAGGACAAGAATAATATTACAAGTTGAATGCATATCATAGGTTAGTGGTGGATTTGAATACCCTAGTATCCATATTCTCAATATTTACACCTTGATTTAATTGCATATTTTAATTCAAATTACTTTTTGTTTAAGTCTTTGCCAATATCTCGTCAGATCGACAAAAACAAACCCCCTTTGGTTACTCTCTCAATCAGTTCTTAGTCAGGATTTAGAATCAACTTCTACACTCTCCAAGTCTCTGTGGTTCGACCTGTGCTTGCCCTGTGTTGCTTGTCGACACTGTGCACTTGCAGTATTTATAGTTGTAGGTATCTTTCCGAGCCTATCAAGTTTTTGGTGGTGTGGCTGCGTGTTAGGTCTTATTATTTCCCTTGATTTTATGCGAACTAGTGTGCACGCCATAATTGGATGCCTAGCCTCCCTAGTTAGAGGTTTTAACTTATGTTGCCTTCTATTAAGGCCTTATTATAAGTTCTTATTTTATTTTATTTTTAAATGTTTAAAAAAATAAAAATAAATAAATAAATAAATAAATATATATATATATATATATAAAGAAGAAGAAGAATTTTTTATTTGCATTCATACGCTTGATTATTACAACTATGATGTCTTCTTTCTTCATTTATTTTCCTGCATATTAACTACATATTGTAAAAACAAATATGCGACTTGTTCGCTTCCTTGAACCCTTGCGCTTCATTAGATTAATTAGATTCACGTACGATATCGTTTTCTTTAGATGTCTGATGACTACTGCATGACCTATGGATAATACTTCTTCAGGTACGTTTTGTTCCATGGGTGGTCTAGCATGCGCCCTGTGTTCCTTCCCTTACTATCTATTAATTCATATGCTCCATTTCCAACAACCCTTTTGATTATATAAGGTCCATCCCATGTCTTCTTTAGGTTTGTATCTCCTCCTCTCTGTTAAGGCGGTATCTCTATCAATACAAGTTCCCCTGGTTGGAATTCTCTTTCTTTGACGCACTTGTTATATTCCCCGGCTAATATTTTTTGGTAATTCTCCATATGTTGTATAACAATTTCTCTATTTTCTTCTAGACCATCAAGTTTTGTTAGGGTCAAATCTTTGTTTAGGTTCTTTTCCCATGCTTCAATCTTTATGGTGGGTATGATAACTTCAGTTGGTAGCACCGCCTCTACTCCATATGTTAGACAGAATGGTGACATTCCTGTAGCTTCTCTGCTTTTTATCCTATACGACCATACTGTGTTATGTACTTATTTGCACCATCCTCTATTGTGTCCCTCCAGCTTCTTTTTTAGTATATCCTTAATTGTTTTATTAGTTGCCTCAGTCTTCCATTGCTCTGTGGATATAAAGGAGTTGACTTTCCACTTTGGATCCTGAACGCGTTAAGTAACATCTCTATGTTTTCGCCCTCAAATTGCTTTCCATGATCAGAGACTAATTTCACAGGAATTCCAAACCCGCAAATGATATTTCAAATATGAAGGTGAATACATCTCGATCTCGGATATGTTGGACTGCTTTCACCTCCGCCTATTTTGTAAAGTAGTCTGTTGCGACTATTAAGTATCTCCTCTGCCCCGTTCCCGATATAAATGGACCTATAATGTCTAAGACACATTTCGCAAATGGACACACACTTGTTGGTAAATTTAGCGCCTTACTTGGTGCATGTATCCTTTTCAATTTACGTTGGCATTCTTCACACCACCTAGATACCTCCTTTGCGTCCTCATGTAAGAAGGGCTAGTAGTACCCTTACATCTTTGTTTTGTATGACAAGGATCTTCCTACACTATGGTTTCTTGCGTCTCCATAGTGTATTTCCCTCAAGATTTCCATTCATTCCTTCCGCGTTAAACATCTGAGTGATGGTCCGAAGAAGGATTTTTGATAGAGTATGCCTTCTCTTAATTCGTAATTTGTCGTTCGGATTTTTAACTTGTGCGCCTCTAATATGTTTCTTGGAACTTCCCCCTTGTCCAGATATAAATGAAGTTGGGTTCTCCAATCTGCGTCTTTATCCGCTTCTTCTGTAGTTTCCACTATCATAACGTCTGCGTCTTCTTCTTCTTGTTTTTAAATTGATGGGGACGGGAGCGTCTCCAACTTATGTTTTTTATTTTTGCTAAAAGTTCTTCAACAAGTTTCTTGTATTTTTGTAGAGATGGCTCATTTGTACTGTATACCCCTTGTATTTGTCGTATTACCAATTGTGAGTCACTAGTTATTCTGGCATCCTCTAATTTCATTTCAATTTCTAGCCGTAATGCAAGCACCACTGCTTCATATTATGTTTCATTATTGGTGGATGAGAACTCCTGCAAAGACCCGCAAGTTTTCCAACGCTATTAGACCGGTCAAGAGATGATCAAGAGACAATTTACCTGTTAAGGACTCGATTAATTAATATAGATTTTAATTAATAGAAATTAATATAACAACGATATAGATACGAAATTAGTACCGCTCGATAGGCCTCGAATAGTTACGTGGAATGAACTACTCGAACGTGTCAATCGGATATCGGTTGAAGAAGATATTATTTCAAACCGCTTGGACGCCCTTATCGTCTAGACGAGTGCCTTTAGCAATTTTGGTTGGCCTTATCTTCACCAAAAACCCGATCGAAGAATTCATTCTTCTTCTTTCTTCCTCATTCTTCTTTTCTCTTCTGCTTCTCCTCTGTTTCTCTTTTTCTTCGTTCTTCTTTCTATCGATTCAGTTTAGAGATTTGAGTTTTATAAGAGATGATGGTGGTGTTGATTTGGATTGATTAAGCTTTGAAGAAGAGGAAATTGATGTTGTTGTGGATATGAAGAAGAGATGAACTAAACTATGGTTCTTGAGCCGATTTGGGAAATTATATGGATTTAAGTAATCTGATGTTTGATATGAGTTTCTAATAGATGTTGAAGGAAAGGGTGATTGTTAATTTGATGATATGAAGTAAATCTAAAGATGAATCAAGGGTAAGGTTTCTCAGAAGGTTGTTTAGAGGTTCGATTTTTGATGAATAAGATGGAATTACAGATGGGTTTTCCTTGAATTAGAGTTTGAGGTTGAAGGATTGCTTGAGATTGACAGTTAGGGTTTCTCCAAATTAAATTGAAATTCAATTTAGGGTTTCATGTGATTAAACTTAGAGAAGATGGAATTGATGTCCAAGAGGGATGATTGAAGATGGGTTTTGTGTTAATTAATAGTTGATGGTATATGGGATTAATTTGAGATGGGTTCGACAAGAATAGAACGTATGATGAAAGGGTGGTTTGAATTTGATAGTTAAGGTTTGAAGTTATAAATCTCAGGTTAAATTGAAGCTGATGAAGAACTTGGAGTTGATTCTTGTATCACGAAGGTGATGAAGTTATTATTGGTGCTGATTCAGAAGACCTATCATGAGGTAATGGATTTCTTAATAACTTAGTAAAGTATTTATATTCTGTTTTGAGTTTGTGAGATTGTTCGTGATAGAAGAGTTAAAAGAATCTACTGTATATGAGAGTTATAAATTCATTGGTGGTGATGATGTTGAGATAATATGAAGATTGTTGAAGTTGCAAGATATATATGTAAGAACTGTGTATGTGTTAGTATGAAATGAGAATGAAGTTTGCGGTTAAATTGAGTTGCAGGTGGAATTAGATGGTGAGTTGTCTGTGTAGTTGGATTAGAAGGTGGAGAAGGTAATGTTGTTTGATCTGTAACAGGTAAAGGTACATAGAATGATGTTGTGTGTGTCATGGATTGCTTGCACTGGTGATCGCAGTCGTATGCGTCAAAAATAATTCACTTTCTTACTCAACAAAATATAAATGAAGTATAAAGTAAGGAAGAGTTTGTATCCACAAAGAGGCGATTGTTGTTATCAAATTCTAGTTTCTTAGTAACCAAAGGGGGGGATTTATGATTTTTGCAAAATAAAAGTAAAATAAAAGCAAAGTAAATAGTTGGAAGTAATCAATGAGATAAAGATATTGGTCAAGAAATTCATCTTCAATCTTAAACATGTGCTTGCATATGTGATTAGAATTACAATTTAATCTTTTTTATTATCAAAAGCCTAGAATATCAAGAGATCAAGATAATCTGAAAATTTCCTAAGTTCACCAACACACACATTAGAGCTGCGTATGCGAATTCTACCTAAAGAATAACCTAATGCCTTGCGCTAATTAAGTTCAATTCCTAGGAGCATTAAGTTTGGGAAATAGGAAAATCAATGCAATTGTCATACATTGCGCATGACAATTCGGAAAATGGTCAAATTCTACATATGATTACAAGATTGTATCACTAAAAATCGTAATCATATCATGCTACTTGTATTTGGGGTTATCGCTCGATGAAAACCCTAAAATAGCTATGGACAAGATGTAAGTTCAATTAATTGGCCACTTAACTAAACAAACACCAAAATCCTATCACAATACATCAATCATGTGATATTAAAAATAGTAGATATATGAACGATAATCAAGAGAGAAAACTAATGCATTAATCAAGCACAAGTTTTAGAAATAGGACTACATCCTTAACCAATAATATAAGATTTAGCTACTCATAGCTATGGAGTTCATCATAATCAATAATCAAATAAAGAAGATGAAAAATAAATATGAAAGCAAACCATAGTTGCGGCTCTCTCCTCTGCTCCAAGTAGAAAATACGTCCTCCCCCAAGTTGTTGAAAGCTTTTTCTTTTTGTAGCTCTCATTCTCTCCAAAATTAGGTCCAAGTCTTCAAAGTCCATTAGATGAAAATCCACCAAGCCCATATGTGAGAGAAACCCATGTGAAAATTCTGCCCAAAAATGGTCACCGGAAAACTGGTGTCACCTGCCGAAAGTTGGCAGGAATCCGGCATCGGAAAAATATCACCGGTGACTGGGGTAGTCGTACCGGTCAATGATTCGAAGAAGAGTCAAACTGGGTCAGCTATTCAAGTTAGCTAGTTGGATGACTTGATTGAGTTGCCATGGCATAAGCCATTTTTGCACAGGCCATGACTACTGCTGCACTATCTTTATGCACTAATCATTTCCATCCCAGCCATAACAGCTGTGCTTTCCCTGCATACTTCTCAGCATCTCCAACATCAACATCTCCTCCACTGCAACCATTTCTGCTCAATAGCAGCTGCACCTGCATTATAAGTACCACCTACACTTGAACTGTATTGCTAGAAACACATCATCAACATTTCACCTGCAAGTCAAGCTACAGCTCCATAACCTCACACCATCCGACCACTAAAAGAATCAATTTTCACTCCACAGAACCATATCGCCGCTACAATTTTATCACCGCTGCAGCTTCATGACAGCACCAACAGCTACATTAAGTTCTTCTGTATATCCCATTAGCACCAGACCACATTCCATCTGCCGCGTCCATTAACATAGCTTCACCACTGCTTCACAAACCCAGCACAGCCTCAACACAACTGTAGCTACCATCACAAATTGAGCCATACATTCACTTCATTCTCCATCAGCTCTTCAGTTCAAGATTCATTACATGTCCTAGCCATTCATCTATTTTGTTCAGTCATTTCAGCTGAACTACCCATTGTTCCTCAGCCTCAATTCATGTCTCTTGTAGATTCAATTCAAACAGCACATAACTTCCCTGCAATTATCTGAACCTGATTCACAGCTATAACTCAGTTAAGCGGCATATCAACTTCAACAACAGTTCACACAGACCACCACCAGAAACCACCATCTCAGTAGCTCCATTAGCAAATATTTTAGCTCAACTGCTCTTTCTTGTTCATATGCAACGGAAACCACTACCACCAACAACTCCACCTAAAATTTCAACCATTCCCAGTATTGCCAGCTTCAGTATATCTCACCAGAGCCAGCTCAATATCACACCCCACAGTTTCACTGCATCTTCACCAGCCTCAATCCCAGAGCTGAACCTCCCATACTCTACCAATCAACAGTATCAAAAACTCCGATCACAGCAGCAACATCGAGCTCCATCTTCTCTGTTTTGTCAGTTTCCAAATATTCCCTAACCTTTGCGAAAAAAAAACTCAAATCATCCCTGAACTTCAAGTTTAAGGCATACCCAATACACACAAGCATCAGAGAACATGTATCCTTCCTTTTCCTGGCTCATAAATGAACTCTATCCCTTAAGAGAAAATCACACAACTCCATGGCAAAGCTGGTGGCAAGCATAAGAGACATGAGCTGACTGATGCAAAATATGACTTGTAGTTCAGGCATTCTGTCGAGCAACTGATGTGTACAATTCTGATAATGGAGAGATGGGTATGATATTGATGTCTAAGCTTTTTCATATCTCCTTCCCTTCAAACCAATCAATTCCGACAACAACCCACGACTACAACAATCAAACACACAAACCCAACTCAATTGTCTATCATTCATCACAAAGAACTAATGGCAGCAAGTCTTCTTCTTGGCTATTATTGCTGCTGGAGATTCAGTCCAAAAATTGCTTGAAATTCGAATGTACAACCAACCCATCTTCCTAAATCCAACTGAAACTCTAAGAACTTTCATATCTCAGTCGTTAATCACCAAAGTGAACGGCTCTGGATCAACGTATTGGATGTATCAACGACAGCAGCTTGAATTTCTTTATGATGTCGTATCGGCAGTAGTCTTCTCATTTTGTTAGAAACCCTAGCTTCAATTTCTGTCATTAACGTCAACCAGCAATTGTTAAGACATCAGCAGATTCAATTTCAACACACCCACAACTCAAGAATTAATCTGAGCAGAAACAAATCCCCCAACTCATCCATCACTGAACCCCATATCTGAAATAGCAAACCCTAACTCACATCTATCCACAACCTTCTCAAATCTGTCAAAACTCTTTTCAGATTCATTAACAGAAACAAAACACCTCCAATTTTTTATCTGTAATCGATGGAAACAGCAACATCATGACCATCTTCATCTTGATTCTCTTCTCAAAGTTTCTCTGTTATTTCATCTCTCCCTTTCCCTAAATTTCTATCGATCTAGTTCTCAGCAGTAACAGCAGCAGCTGCTGCTCTTCTTTCTGGATTAGGGAACAATGATTGAGAAATCATTTTCTCTAATTTTTAGGTTTTTTGTAGGAAATGAAAGTGGATATGGCCATGCAGTGAGTGTAGATAAAGGGTAACCAAATGATAGATTGTTTGTCGGTTCCAGAGAACTGACATGCCCATCCTCTTTCTTTCTCAATCATAGCTAGCTTCGCTCGCCTGTGAATTGGCATTTATGCTCCTTTTCGCTCCAAACAACCGCTTTCTTCTTTTCTCGAGTTCCTCCACCAACATCAACCGTCTCTTACTTCTCATACCCACTTCATCTCTTCAATGTCTTAACATCATTAAAGCCGCCATGTTTTTCAGACATAATTTGCATCACTAAAGCTGGCATACTTTTTAGACAGAGATGAAGAAATAAAAGCAAATAATGAGACACAATCCGTTTCCAACGCTTTTGCCATGTTTCCTCTTCTTTTGATCCAAATGACTCCAAAGTACCTAAATACTCAAAAAAAAAAACATAAGATACATAATTTACAAGAAAACTAGCAGAGAAAGCATAAACAATAGATAAATAATAAGGTGTTTTAGACACCTATCAAATTCCCCCACACTTAGACTTTGCTAGTCCTCGAGAAAATCAAACAAAATAATTATAAAACATACATACAACTCCGTCTCGTCGAGGCTACGGTTACTCTAAGCATAAATAACAAGCCTTTGAACCCCTAGGTGTCCCTAGTGGACAAGTTTTAGTATCGTGAAGGTTTACAAGAGGTCTGCCTATAAAACCTATATTTCCAACTCCGTCTATTTGTGACAAATCAATGAACGAATCCAAAATGACTACAGGAGGAGGTACCTTGAGCAAATTCAATTCATATATAAGCAAATAAAGATTTAATTAGATAGTAGAACAAACCACAATACTCGGAATCTAACTAACCACAATCACAATGAAAAGATTAAGAAGATGGATATAGATGTAGATGTTGTCGAATATTAACAAGTGATCGGTGTTTCCAATATCTGTCTGAAGGTCACCGCCAAGATGAACCTATGCATCCTATTGGATTGAGCTACTAGTATGAATTCTAGTGTCAACATACTGGCATATACAAGGGAACCAGTGGTCAACAATCTTAATTCTACATCAACTCAACCGGCATATACAAGGGAACCAGGAGAGTCGACTTTATTCAACAATAATAGTATTTTTTTTTTCTTTTTCACTTTTTTTTTTAAACAACATGATTAGAACTTTTGGATCCAAGTGCATGCTTCTTGTCAGCAGGTTACATGATAGCTCCCTTGGATCCTGCATTCCACGCTTGTTTAGGCGACGAAGACAGGGAGAACACACACATATTGCTATCCAAGTGTCATTTTTATTCCGTTTGGTCTAATTGGTCGGTCTTTTTTTTTTAGCAACTCAATCACTCTATTTCATTATAGCAGTAATAACAAGTCGATGTTTAGTGACCCACCAAAGAACTTAGAGAACAATAGAAAAATATGGAAAAATAAAAAAATAGAACGTGATATGGTGATATTTCGAGGTATGGTAACAACTATCATGTTATTTGTAATTCATGATCTATGTCCATCCTTTTAGTTAATTGGTTCCTCAACTCCTGCAATCAAAATGGTTCCATCCACTTATAGTTTCATCCTAAAGGCACAAGTTTCTAGATTTCGGAGTTCAAAAAGCACAATTGTTTTCTTGGTTTTTCTATTTTTATTATTATTTTTTACTAAAGGCATAAAACAGACTATACAAACATATAAATGCTCCCCCACACTTTAATTTTACATTGTCCTCAATGTAAAATTGAGTCATTCAAAATAAAGCTCAAGGTGGGAAATTCTGCAAATGATATGCAAAAACAAGGAAATAAAGATAAAATGCTCAAAGAATAAAAAGATAAAGGTAAAGATACAAAACCGGTGGGTTGCCTCCCACTTAGTGCTTGGTTTAAAGTCGTCAGCCCGACGTTCTCCTTGTTTGCTAAGACTCCTCCAGAGGGAGCACTTCCACAAGGTTAACTCCTTCCACGACATCCGAAGAGAAGTTCTCATAATATGGTTTCAACCGGTGCCCATTCACTTTAAGTTCATTTCCTGTATCCAAACTACGAATTTCAACTGCACCATGAGAAAACACATTAGTCACAATAAAAGGTCCAATCCAACGTGACCTTAGTTTACCCGGAAATAATTGCAAACGAGAATTAAACAAAAGAACTTTTTGCCCAATGCAAAATTGTTTCTTAGTAATCATACTATCATGAAATGCTTTCGTCTTTTCCTTGTAAATTCGTGAGCTTTCAAATGCATCATTGCGAATCTCTTCTAACTCTTGAAGTTGCAACTTCCTTTGCTTTCTAGCACCATCCAACTCCATATTGCATTGTTTAATATCCCAAAACGCCTTATGCTCAATTTTAACGGGTAAGTGACAAGGTTTACCGTAAACAAGCCTAAAGGGAGACATCCAAATAGGTGTCTTGTATACGGTTCTATACGCCCACAAAGCATCATTAAACCGCGAACTCCAATCCTTCCTTGTTGGATTCACCGTCTTCTCTAGAATGGATTTCACCTCTCGGTTGGAAACCTCGGCTTGTCCATTTTTGTGTGGATGGTAAGGTGTTGCAATCCTATGCGACACATTGTACTTCCTTAACAAGGTTTGCAAGAACTTGTTTTTGAAGTGTGAACCTCCATCGATAATTATAGCCTTTGGAATTCCAAACCTTGCAAATATATTTGCTTGCACAAAATTTGAAACAACTTTAGAATCATTAGTTGGGGTGGCCTTAGCTTCCACCCATTTCGAGACATAATCAACAGCAAGCAAGATATAATAATTTCCACTAGAATTGACAAAAGGCCCATAAAATCAATTCCCCAAACATCAAAAACCTCAACAAATTGAATAATAGTTTGTGGCATTTGATTTCGAGCACCCAGATTGCCTGTTCTTTGGCACCTATCACATGTGGTACAAAATGCATGTGCATCCTTAAACAAAGTTGGCCAATAGAAACCATATTCTAGTACCTTGAGAGCGGTTATCTTGCTCCCAAAGTGTCCTCCACATGCATAAGAGTGGCAAAAAGACAAGATAGAGTTAAATTCAGATTCGGGAATGCACCTTCGTATTACTTGGTTACTACAATGTTTCCATAAGTATGGATCATCCCATATGTATTGGTTTCCTAGCTTCTTAAGTTTGTCTCTCTCAGTACGAGACAAGTTCTTTGGGATTTGTTTAGAAACTAAGTAATTAACAATATCAGCGTACCATGGTTCTCCAAAGGCAATTGAGAATAGTTGCTCATCCGGGAAGCTTTCACGCAATGGGATAGTTTCCTTGTCCACAACAACGACTCAAGTGATCCGCAACATTGTTCTCAATTCCTTTCTTGTCTTTGATCTCAATATCAAACTCTTGCAAGAGTAAAATCCACCGTATGAGCCTTGGTTTCGTCTCTTTCTTTGTAAGCAAGTACCTAAGTGCTTCATGATCAGAAAAAACAACAACTTTTGTACCAATTAGATAAGAGCGGAACTTTTCCAAAGCAAAAACAATAGCTAATAACTTTTTTTTCAGTGGTTGTGTAGTTTTGTTGGGCTTCATTGAGTGTCCTAGAAGCATAATAAATGGCATGAGGTATCTTCCCCACACGGTTCCCAAGCACCGCACCAACCGCATAGTCACTTGCATCACACATGAGCTCAAAAGGCTTGCTCCAATCCGGTGGTTTAATGATAGGGGATGAAATCAAAAGTTCTTTCAAACGATTGAATGCCGCCATACACTTTTCATCAAAGTTACAAACCACATCTTTTTGCAATAAGTTGCAAAGTGGTGATGCTATCTTGGAAAAATCCTTGATGAATCTACGATAAAAACCTGCATGACCAAGGAAAGAACGTATATCCCTCACATTAGTGGGAGGGTTTAGAGCAAGAATAAGGTCTATCTTAGATTTATCAATTTCCAAGCCTTTAGAATATATTATATGGCCTAAAAATATGCCATGAGTTACCATGAAATGGCACTTCTCCCAATTCAGCACAAGGTTTGTTTCAACACATCGTTCAAGGATTAATGACAAATTGTTCAAGCAAAGCTCAAATGAATCACCAAAGACACTAAAGTCGTCCATGAACACTTTTATTATGTTTTCAACATATTCTGAAAAGATACTTACCATACACCTTTGAAAGGTAGCTGGAGCATTGCATAAGCTAAAAGGCATCCTTCTATAAGCAAAAGTACCGAAATAAAAAGTGAAAGTGGTTTTCTCTTGATCCTCCGGTGCTATCACAATCTGATTGTAACCTGAATAGCCATTAAGAAAGCAATAATAAGAGTGTCCAGCTAAACATTCAAGCATTTGATCAATAAAAGGTAATGTAAAGTGATCTTTTCTATTAGTGGCATTCAATTTCCTGTAATCAATACAAACCCTCCAACCGGTTTGCACACGAGTTGGGACAAGTTCATTATTATCATTCTCCACCACCGTCACACCTGATTTCTTTGGTACAACTTGTACCGGGCTCACCCACTTGTTGTCGGATATGGGGTAGATAACACCCACTTCCAAAAGCTTGAGTATCTCCTTTTTCACAACTTCCATCATGGGAGGGTTCAAACGACGTTGCGCTTCCCTTGTAGGTTTTGCATCGTCCTCCAAACAGATCTTGTGCATACAAACGGCAGGGCTTATACCCTTGATATCGGCAATTGTCCATTCTATGGCCGTCTTGTGCTTCCTTAGCACCCTTAGAAGTTTTTTCTCCTGTAATTTACTAAGCTCGTTAGAAATAATAACAAGCAACTCTTCATTGTCACCCAAGTACAATTACTTTAAGTGACTTGGAAGAGGTTTCAATTATAACTTTGGATATTTAACAATGGAAGGTAAAAGTTTTTCATCATTGCAAGGTAAAGAAACATATGAAATATTCTTAAGTGCAGATTTTTCCGGTAATGAGTCAAGAGAACCAATGGTTTCTTTAATCTCATCACCATACTCCAAACCATCATTAATATGTGTAGTGAGTACGGTTTCCAAAGTATCATCGCCATTCAACTCAAATATTTGTTGCGCCAATGTGTCCATCACATCAACAGAGAAACAAGAGTGGACATCACTAGGATATCTCATCATCTCGAAAATGTTGAAACGTATTATTTCTCCATCAAACTCCATAGTCAGCGTTCCCTTGTCAACATCAATAATGGTTTTCGCCATTTTCATGAAGGGACGCCCAAGTAACAATGGAAGAGACGAGTCCGGCGAACCTTCATCCATCTCTAAGACACAAAAATCTGCTGGAAATACTAGTTGATTAACCTGCATAAGAACATCCTCAACAATACCCATTAGGTAGACATTAGAGAGATCGGCTAATTGCAACATAATTCCAGCCTTTTTAAGAGGACCAAGATCAAGTGAGTTATACATAGATGCAAACATAACATTTACGGATGCACCTAAATCCAACATATCTTTATTAAATATAGTATTACCAATTGTGACGGGAATGTCAAAGCTACCCGGGTCCTTGCATTTCAGTGGGAGTTTGTATTGTAAGATTGCTGAAGCATTCTCCCCCACACTTAGAACTTCATTACCTTTGAGCCTTTGCTTATTGGTACACAAATCCTTCAACACCTTTGCATATTTTGGAACTTGCTTGATTGCATCTATGAGTGGTATGTTCACATGAATCTTCTTGAGAATGTCTAAAATTTCCTTTTCTAGTGCCTCCTTCTTGGAATTTGCAAATCTGCGAGGGAAAGGTAAAGGAGGAACATAAGTAGAAACCGGAATTTTAGAGTTAGAAATAGGTACCTTAGAAGTTTGGGGAGAATCCTCATTCTTCTCCTCTAAAATAGGTTCCTTTGGTGTTTCCACCTTGCCCGAATCAGCAACTTTGGGTTGCACAAGTTGTGTACCACTTCTCAACGTAATTGCATTGACACCCTCCTTTGGGTTGATAGGTTGAGAAGGGAGTTTCCCACCAATTTGTGCCTTCGCTTGGTTCAACTCAGTAGCCATGGAACCTATTTGTGTCTGAAAATCCTTTATCGCACTCTTAGTCTCTTGTTGGTTGTCTTTAAACATAGTAGAAATGCCTTGCATCATTGTTTGAAGCTTTGAGTCGATATCGGAACCTTGATTTTGCATTGATTGTTGTGGTTGCTGAAATTGTTGTTGTTGCGCCTGGAATTATTGTTTTGTGGTTGAAATCCACTCGAACGGTTGAAAGTAGGTTGTTGGATTGCACCTTTCTTGTTGGCATAGCTAAAATTTGGGTGATCTCTCCATCCCGGGTTGTAGGTATTTGAATACGGATCATAACGTATTTGCTTATTTGGAAAGATCACGTTAGATTGTTCATGGGCTTCTTCATACCCTTGATGAGAACTTGGTATCACCGCGGCTGAAACTTGTTGCAGCAATGCTGTTATGTTACCCATTTGTTGACGAAGTTCCTCGACCTCTTTCAATTCATTTACTCTCCTAAGAAGCACATCCGAGCCACGACTCAAAAATTGTTGGGAGTTTGCTGACATGTTTTCAATCAACTCTCTAGCTTGTGCCACCGTCTTGCTCACTAGTGCACCACCACCCGCAGTATCAATAAGATTCCTATCACTTGATTGGAGTCCTTCATAGAAGTATTGGATAATCATCGCGTCACTGAATTGGTGGTGAGGGCAGCTTGCCACCAATCTCTTATATCGTTCCCAACAATCATATAAGGATTCTCCCACATTTTGCTTCATTCCGCAAATCTCCTTGCGAATTTGAGTAGCCTTTGATGCAGGAAAATATCTCTCTAGAAAGAGTTTCTTCAGCCCATTCCATGTTGTGACACTTCCGGAAGGCAAATAGTATAACCAATCCTTAGCACTATCTGCCAAAGAGAATCGGAAAACTTTCAACATTGCACCATCCGCTTCTATATCAGCTGGAAGCATAGCCGTGATAATGGTGTGGAAGTCCATAAGATGCTTGTTTGGGTCTTCATTCACCATGCCATGGAACTTTGGAAATTCCCTAAGCAACCCTGGCTTGATCTCAAAAGTAAAGTTTGTTTGAATACAACCCATCTGTGTATCCAGCTTGTGAGAAGCTAAGTCCTTGAGTGTACGATTTGCATCACCCATTGATTGTTCTTCTTATTCCTCTTCAAAAGGTGGTTCTTGTTCAACCAGAATTTCTTGTTCTACAACTTCTTCTTCTACTTGCTGGAAAGTACCGTGTTCTACTTCCAAGTGTTGTTCTTCCGTTGTGCCTTGCCTTGGTTTGAGTATTGTGCCTTTTTGAGTAGCTATCCCACACCTTGGATAATTCCAATCTTTAGAATCCAGGTATTAGGTACCTGAAAACAATTCTCGCAAATAAGTGAGAAACAAGACAAGAAACAAAAAGCAAGTATGCAAGCAGGAAAATAATAAAAAAGAAACTAAAAACTAATAACAATCCGAATGCCTCCCCGGAAACGGCGCCAAAATTTGATCACAGTCGTATGCGTCAAAAATAATTCACTTTCTTACTCAACAAAATATAAATGAAGTATAAAGTAAGGAAGAGTTCGTATCCATAAAGAGGAGATTGTTGTTATCAAATTCTAGTTTCTTAGTAACCAAATGGGGGGGGGGGGATTTCTGATTTTTGCAAAATAAAAGTAAAATAAAAGCAAAGTAAATAGTTGGAAGTAATCAATGAGAGAAATATATTGGTCAAGGAATTCATCTTCAATCTTAAACATGTTATTGCATATGTGATTAGAATTAGAATTTAATTTCTTTTATTATCAAAAGCCTATAATATCAAGAGAGCAAGATAATCTGAAAATTTCCTAAGTTCACCAACACACACATTAGAGCTGCGTATGCGAATTCTACCTAAAGAATAACCTAACGCCTTGCGATAATTGAGTTCAATTCCTAGGAGCATTAAGTTTGGGAAATAGGCTAATCAATGCAATTGTCATACATTGCGCATGATAATTCGGACAATGGTCAAACTCTACATATGATTACAAGAGTGTATCACTACAAAACGTAATCATATCATGCTACTTGTATTTGGGGTTATCGATCGATGAAAACCCTAAAATAGCCATGGACAAGATGCAAGTTCAATTAATTGGCCACTTAACTAAACAAACACCAAAATCCTATCACAATGCATCAATCATGTGATATTAAAAACAGTAGAGATATGAACGATAATCAAGAGAGAAAACTAATGCATTAATCAAGCACAAGTTTTAGAAATAGGACTACATCCTTAACCAATAATATAAGATTTAGCTACTCATAGCTATGGAGTTCATCATAATCAATAATCAAATAAAGAAGATGAAAAATAAATACGAAAGAAAACATTAGTTGCGGCTCTCTCCTTTGCTCGAAGTAGAAAAATACGACCTCCCCCAAGTTGTTGAAAGCTTTTTCTTTTTGTAGCTCTCCTTCTCTCCAAAATTAGGTCCAAGTCTTCAAAGTCCATTAGATGAAAATCCAACAAACCCATATGTGAGAGAACCCATGTGAAAATTCTGCCCAAAAATGGTCGCCGGAAAACTGGTGTCACCGGCCGGAAGTTGGCCGGAATCCGGCATCAGAAAAATATCACCGGTGACTGGGGTAGTCGTACTGGTCAATGAGTCGAAGAAGAGTCAAACTGGGTCAGATATTCTAGTGAGCTAGTTGGGCTGACTTGATTGAGTTGCCATGGCATAAGCCATTTTTGCGCTGGCCATGACTACTGCTGCACCACCTTGATGCACTTATCATTTCCATCCTAGCCATAACAGATGTGCTTTCCCTGCATACTTCTCAGCATCTCCAACAACAACATCTCCTCCGATGCAACCATTTCTGCTCAATAGCAGCTGCACATGCATTCTAAGTACCACCTACACTTGAACTTCATTGCTAGCAACACAACATCAACATTTCACCTGCAAGTTAAGCTACAGCTCCATAACCTCACACCATCCGACCACTAACAACATCAATTTGCACTCTACAGAACCATATTGCCACTGTAATGTTTTCACCGCTGCAGCTTCATGACAGCACCAACAGCTTCATTCAGTTCTTATGTATATCCCATTAGCACCAGACCACGTTCCATCTGCCGCATCCATTAACATAGCTTCACCACTGCTTCACAAACCCATCACAGCCTCAACACAGCTGTAGCTACCATCACAAATTGATCCATACATTCACTTCATTCTCCATCAGCTCTTCAGTTCAAGCTTCATTACCTGTCCTAGCCATTCATCTATTTTGTTCAGTCATTTCAGCTGAACTACCCATTGTTCCTCAATTCATGTCTCTTGTAGATTCAATACAAACAGCACATAACTTCCCTGCAATTAGCTGAACCTGATTTACATCTGCAACTCAGTTAAGCGGCATATCAACTGCAACAGCAGTTCACACAGACCACCACCATAAACCACCATCTCAGTAGCTCCATTATCAAATATTTTAGCTCAACTGCTCTTTATTGTTCATCTGCAACAGAAACCACTACCACCAACAACTCCACCTGAAATTTCAACCATTCCCAGTATTGCCATCTTCAGTAAATCTCACCACATCCAAGTCAATATCACACCCCACAGTTTCACTGCATCTTCACCAGCCTTAATCCTAGGGCTAAACCTCCCATACTCTACCAATCAACAGTATCAAAAACTCCAATCACAGCAGAAACATCGAGCTCCATCTTCTTTGTTTTGTCAGTTTCCAAAATCTTGCCTAACCTTTGCGAAGAAAACTCAAATCAGCCCTGAACTTCAAGTCTAAGGCATACCTAATACACACAAGCATCAGACAACATGTATCCTTCCTTTTCCTGGCTCATAAATGAACTCTAGACCTTAATAGATAATCACACAACTCCATGGCAAAGCTGGTGGCAAGCAGAAGAGACATGAGATGACTGATGCAAAATATGACGTGTAGTTAAGGCATTCTGTCGAGCAACTGATGTGTACAATTATGATAATGGAGAGATGGGTATGATGTTGATGTCTAAGCTATTTCATATCTCCTTCCCTTCAAACCAATCAATTCCGACAACAACCCACGAACACAACAATCAAACACACAAACCCAACTCAATTGTCTATCATTCATCACAAAGAACTAATGGCAGCAAGTCTTCTTCTTGGATATTCTTGCGGCTGGAGATTCAGTCCAAAAATTGCTTGAAATTCGAATGTACAACCAACCCATCTTCCTAAATCCAACTGAAACTCTAAGAACTTCCATATCTCAGTCGTTAATCACCAAAGTGAACGGCTCTGGATCAACGTCTTGGATGTATCAACGAAAACAACTTGAATTTATTTATGTTGTCGTATCGGCAGTAGTCTTCTCATTCTGTTAGAAACCCTAACTTCAATTTCTTCCATTAATGTCAACCAGAAATTGTTAAGACATCAGCAGATTCAATTTCAACACACCCACAACTCAAGAATTAATCTGAGCAGAAACAAATCCCCCAACTCATCCATCACTGAACCCCATCTCTGAAATAGCAAACCCTAACTCACATCTATCCACAACATTCTCAAATATGTCAAAACTCTCTTCAGATTCATTAACAGAAACAAACACCTCCAATTTCTTCTCTGTAATCGATGGAAACAACAACATCAGGACTATCTTCATCTTGATTATCTTCTCCAAGTTTATCTGTTATTTCATCTCTCCCTTTCCCTAAATTTCTATCGATCTAGTTCTCAGCAGTAACAATGCACAGATTCTTGCTCTTCTTTCTGGATTAGGGAACAATGATTGAGAAATCATTTTCTCTAATTTTTAGGTTTGTTGTAGGAAATGAAAGTGGATATGGACACCCAGTGAGTGTAGATAAAGGGTAACCAAATGATAGATTGTTTGTCGTAACCAGAGAACTGACACGCCCATCCTCTTTCTTGCTCAACCGTAGCTAGCTTCGCTCGCCTGTGAATTGGCATTTATGCTCCTTTTCGCTCCAAACAACCGCTTTCTTCCTTTCTCGAGTTCCTCCACCAACAACAACCATCTCTTACTTCTCAAACCCACTTCATCTCTTCAATGTATTAACATCATTAAAGCCGCCATGCTTTTCAGACATAATTTGCATCACTAAAGCTGGCATACTTTTCAGACAGAGATGAAGAAATAAAAGCAAATAATGAGACACAATCCGCCTCCAACGCTTTTGCCATGTTTCCTCTTCTTTTGATCCAAATGACTCCAAAGTACCTAAATACTCAAAAGAAAAACATAAGATACATAATTTACAAGAAAACTAACAGAGAAAGCATAAACAATAGATAAATAATAAGGTGTTTTAGACACCTATCAACTGGTAGTGGTGATGTTATTGAATTTGGTGGTGGTAGTGTACCAGAATATGGTTGAAATGGGTGGCTTTAGTTTTAGAGCTGAGTTGTTGCTAGTGGTGATGTTGCAAGTGGTATGTTATAGCCAAGGTTAGTGGTGGAGCTAGTGAAACTTTCAAATAAATTCCGGTGGTGGTTGAAGGTTGTTGTTATCTACAGTTATAGTTAATAAAGTCGATGGAGGAAACTGCAGTCTTGCGGGACCGAGCTGAGTTAAAATAGCTCATTGTATTGAACTACAGTTGAGAGGACTTGGAGGTGCAAGTGAACTTGAATATGAATAATGTGCTTACAGTTGAGAATTATGTGGGTTTGTACAAGTGAGATGAGATGGAGATACATGTGATAGTTTTGTACAAAGAATGAAATTGGAGTTGGCTTAATATGTGCATGATTATGGGGTTGTTAAGGGAAATTGTAGGTGCGGGTTGTAGACCTAATATTATTGTTGTTTGTGGATTAGCAGTGTAGGTAGGTAACTGAATGTAGAAGGAGTGTGGCTTAGTACTGCAATTGCAGGTAAAGCTTATATTGCAATTGTATTAAATTATAGAACTTTGTTATAATTGATATTAGTAGTGATGATTGTTTGAACTTATGGTTCTTGAAGTTAGACCTATTAGTCATCCTAGTCAGTTTAGCTGACTTCCCTGACTTATATTGTCTGACTAAGTTGAGTTAACTCAGTAAACCTTGATTCAACTCCCTGAGTTGAATCGTTTGACCTTGAATCCTTTGACTTTGACCTTTGACTGGACGTTGATTGTTAGTTGAACCATTTGACCATCAGTGACCGTTAGTTCCTCTTTAGTGACTGTTAGTTGATTCTGGTGGACTTGGGCTTAGGGCCGTTTTCTTAATTAGATGTTTTGGACCTCTTGTGGTCCGAATTGACCTTTGACTTCTTTTGCAAAGTTGTAGATATTCATAAAACTAATATAATGAACTATAGAAACAATCTAATTAAATCAATGTACTTTAGATGTGCTAAAGATAAATAATAAAAAGGTGTAGAATCATAAATGGGCTTGGAATCATTAGATAGATTTGTATGATTCTTGTGTGAGCCATTTTGGCTAGATTCTTGGAATGCTTGTATGATTAACAGTTAGTTATTAACGACGATCGATTCGGAGGATGAACCAGTGGATCATGGATCTCGAGGTAGGCGTGGCCTGATAAGCATGTAAATGCTACATTTTATACTCATATTTATATTAGCTAGGATACAATATTTTAGTTACTAATACTATTTTAGTAAATTTGTAGAAAGTACAAGTGAATTCGATCATTCAACGAATAAACAGCAAAATGTGAGACTTATTGGTGTTTGCGACGAAAATGACAAAATGTGGTTGGCCGGGTATGTCCATGTATCAGCAACCACAATGATCAAATATACTGGCCTCGTATCTCCATATATCAATATCACTTATTATGCTAGCCTGGTATTTCTATATATCAGCAGCACTTATTATGCTGGCCTGATATTTCTATATATCAGCAGCACAATGATAAATGAGGTTGGCCTGGTATTTCCATGTATCAACAACCACCATGATGAAATGGGGTTGGCATGGTATCTCCATGTATCAGCAACCACAATGATGAAATGGGGTTGGCTTAGTATTTCTATGTTTCAGCAACCACCATGATGAAATGTGGTTGGCCTGGTATTTCTATATATCAGCAACCACTCGAGTTATTCATGACACCAAAAGGAGCGGGAGCAGTTAAATTAATTGTTTGCTATGTAGTGTTCAAACGCCAATCTACCTAGCTAATTGTTTGTTTCAAGCAAGTGAAGGTCCACTACAAAGCTAAGAGATAATGGACGTTGTGGAACCACTTACACCATACAATTCTTTGTGATCTCAGATGTGAATCGAGCCAAGTCAAGCAGTGAACTGCAGTTGCGGGTAATGATTTCAAAGATGAGATTTGACAGTTGAACTCGAGCCTGGAATGGAGAATATGAAGATGGATTTTGTATGAGGTTTCTTGGAATGAATCTGGGAGTGATCTGGAGATAGTTAGAAGAATATGAATAGATTGAAGAGGAAGCCTATCTCAAATATGTTGTGATGTTCCGGTGTTTTACAACAACAAATGAAATGAAAGTAGTTCGCAGCGGCAGCGAAGATGGAGAATGGAATTGCTGGAAGTGACAGTGCTGGGTGTTGTAGATATTCGAGATGGTGCGAGATGAAGAACTGGATTTTGTGGCAGGAGTCAGGTGAACTGATGTAAACGGAAGTGGTGGTGTTTAAATGGACAGTCAATAATCCATGAACTCTGGTCTCGGTGATACAAGATGATTGCAGTGATGGCAATAGCGGTTAGATGGAGTCGGGGGTTTGCTGTGCCTGCATGGAAGATACAAATTTCATGTTAGCTGTGATCGGGTAGAAGAATGAAATAGATGGGTCGATGATTATTGGCAAGGTCGAGAGCTACATCAGTTCGAAGACCCATCTGTATGGTTGGAATCTTACCAGTGTAATGGATAGCTTGCGAAAAGACAGTGGTATAAAGTGTTGTTGGTTGGTCGAGTAGTGTTGTCTCGGTGATCGACAACGGTGGAGGAAATTGTGGATGAATGGAAAGACCTGGGAATTGAAAGTGTTGTAGTCGAGATAGGAAGTGAAAGTGCAGAGAAGTCAAGGTTCGGATGATGGCTGAAATTGGTCTTTGATGTGAATCTGAGATGGAGAAGAATTTACAGTCAGTGGAGTAGAATATTGCCGGAGTTTAACAGGGACGCTGAATGGAAAGCTGGACGGGAGTGAAGATGGAGATCAAAATTCCAGGGAGAGATACAGGTGATGAAGATGAGTTAATTCTCAGCTGGTACTGAGTCATACTTGGCCTGAGTTGTATGTCAGAAGATAGACGAAGACCAGATTAGATGTTTGTAGTGGATGCATGCAATTGGATATTGGCTGATGGGAAGTGATGTTGTGCTTCACCTTGGGCCGGAGTTGGATTTGGAGTATTGGACTGGGCCTAGGCTATTCTGCTAGGTTTAAGTCAAATACTCGCAACAACTACTTATATAGAGACGAAGAAAAATAGGAGGCCGGAGGGGGGAGCGGCCAGAGAGCTGTAAGCAGAGAAGAAAAAGGGGGAAAGACGGAGGCGGCTACACTGCCGTGAAGAGGATAAAACAAGGGTTTGCCGATTGATTTTATTTTTCTCCATGGTTTGCTAAATCGTTTGTTAGGGTTTAGATTGAAACCAAATTTATTTATATAGACTCTACGATGATATTTCTAATAATGATTCATTGATTAGTGATTTCTCTTCATATACTTGGTGTTTTATCGTTCATGTGATTTTCTTGATTATTTATGCTTTTGAATTGATATTTCGTGCTTCGGTTAAATCCCTAGACGTGGTATGCAAGGATAGATATGTAATGCTTTAGGATCGCTACATATGAAGCGAAGGAAGTTACAACGGAGAAACTATATTTTAGAATTTAATATAACATCTTCCGGGACATGAGATTGATTTCGATATTTGTCTTGAGTAATAAATAGAAATTAGTAGAGTTTTATATGATTGAATTGGTGGAAATTGAAAACCTTAATAACCCATTACCTATTTTATTACGATTATTTATTATTTCATTTTGTTCTGAAATCTGAAAAATTGTTAAGCATCATCTTATTTGATTACTTTGTTTTGTATTAGTTAGTAGGGTATTTCACACTCCTTGTGGGAACCACCTGTACTTTCAATTGTCTACTAGTTAGACGCTGTGCACTTGCAATATTATTATTGTAGGTTTCCGAACCTATCAAGTTTTTGGCGCCGTTGCCGGGGAGTGGTTGCAAAATACTCTCTAGTTGATATCATTGTATATAATTTATTTTTGTTTTATTTTTAGTTTTTGTACATAATTTATTTTTTCAATATATTTTCTTTTAGTTTTTTTTACGCAGTTTGTTTGATATTTTTTTTAGGTACCTTAGCCTGAAGTGCTGCGGGCGAAAAGAAAATATGCACTCGCAAGGCTTTTGCAAGAACCACTCGGAAGATCCATTATAGGTTTGCTTAGCTCATTTTGGGTATGATTTTGATGATGATAGTGTTATTTGTGAAGTCAATGCTTTGTTAGACTCCACACCACTGCTAGACACTAATAAATGGAAACCCAAACTAGAACCTCTACTTCTACCCGAGTCTCGACAAGTTCCATCAGTCGTTAAAGCTCCGACCTTGACTCATCTTGATAATATTAATAATGAAACCGTTGTAAATGATAGTGGGTCTATGAGTCATGATATATTGCTCCATTTGAGCCAACATATGTTCGTGTGCCCTATTTTGCTCAACTTGAACCAATATCAGCCATGAAAGTTATTTCCGCTGATTTAGAACCTGATTTAGGGCGTGCACCTCAACTAGAAGCTATTGAACAATTTATGCCTCTTGGTTTGAAATATTTACATATCCCGATAATGCATGAATTGATTAATAAGGATTTTTATTTATGGGTAATGGATTCACATATATCTTTAGATGATTATAGTTGTTGCAGGTGCATATTTTCAGCAAAACTGATTAGTTGGGTTGATCCCCAACTTTTCAGACTATATATATATGATTTTCAGCGTACTTTGGGGTACCAACCTCACCTTGTTTGAGAACGTGCTATTGGAAAACAGGGAAACAAATACATTTCGTTTCATGGGAGTCAACCCATTAGATTTGTTCCCTTTACTCTATCTTTTATTTTTATTTTAAAAATCTCCCATCTTAATTTCTACGTTGGATTACTCAATTACATTGAGGACAATATAATGTTTAAGTGTGGGGGTGTGGCACTTTCGTTAGGAATTTATTTAAAAATAAATAAATATTATATGACCAGCTGTGTAGCGGGTCAATTCTCTGTTTTTCTCAAGGACTAGCAAAATATAAGTATGGGGGTGTTGAGAAGCATGTAAATGCTACATTTTATAGCCATATTTATATTAGCTAGGATACAATATTTTAGTTACTAATACTATTTTAGTGATTTTGTAGAAATTTCAAGTGAATTCGATCATCCAACGAATAAACAGCAAAATGTGAGACTTATTGGTGTTTGCGACGAAAATGGAAAAATGTGGTTGGCCTGGTATCTTTATGTATCAGCAACCACAATGATCAAATATGCTGGCCTGGTATCTGCATATATCAGCAGCAATGAAATGTAGCTGGCCTCGTATCTCCATATATCAACAACACTTATTATGCTGGCATGGTATTTCTATATATCAGCAGCACTTATTATGCTGTCCTGGTATTTCTATATATCAGCAGCACAATGATAAATGGGGTTGGCCTGGTATTTCCATGTATCAGCAACCACCATGATGAAACGGGGTTGGCCTGGTATCTCCATGTATCAGCAACCACAATGATGAAATGGGGTTGGCCTGGTATTTCTATGTTTCAGCAACCACCATGATGAAATGTGGTTGGCCTGGTATTTCTATATATCAGCAACCACTCGAATTATTCATGACACCAAAAGGAGCGGGAGCAGTTAAATTAATTGTTTGCTATGTAGTGTTCAAATGCCAATCTACCTAATTGTTTGTTTCAAGCAAGTGAAGGTCCACTACAAAGATAAGAGATAATGGACGTTGTGGCACCACTTACACCATACAATTCTTGGTGATCTCAGACGTGAATCGAGCCAAGTCAAGCAGTGAACTGCAGTTGCGGGTAATGATTTCAAAAATGAGATTTGATAGTTAAAATCGAGCCTGGAATGGAGAATATGAAGATGGATTTTGTATGAGGTTTCTTGGAATGAATCTTGGAGTGATCTGGAGATGGTTAGAAGAAGATGAGTAGATTGAATAGGAAGCCTAGATCAAATATGTTGTGATGTTCCGGTGTTTTACAACAACAAATGAAATGAAAGTAGTTCGCAGCGGCAGCGAAGATGGAGAATTGAATTGCTGGAAGTGACAGTGTTGGGTGTTATAGATATTCGAGATGGTGCGAGATAAAGAACTGGAGTTTGTGGCAGGAGTCAGGTGAACTGACGTAAACGGAAGTGGTGGTGTTTAGACGGACAATCAATGCTCCATGAGCTCTGGTTTATAAACATTTAACTCTTTTGAAACCATTGTTGTTTCTTTTACAAAAGTTTATGTTTATAAACTCATGAATTGTCTGCTTTTGCATCCCATATATTGTTTAGTTTTTATTATGATTTTTCATTCGGTTTTTGTAATCTTTCCATGGTTTGGAAAGGACTTGTAATGTTTTGTTGTCGTCATGAATTGTTATGGGAAATAAGAATTTCCACCTGTGGTATATAGGATACGCTCCTTCACATTTATACCTAGAGCTTTTATGGTGATATATTGGTCGGCAGTTTACGAGTTCGGAATTGTCGACATCCATATGTACGATTAGGTGTGGATTTGCGAGTTCGGAATTGCACAACCATATTAGTACATTGTTTGAATAAGGAGTTTGTCTATATATATGTTTGTTTATTTCAGTAACTTGGTCACTTGTTGAGGTTTGGGAAAACATGTATTGTTTTCCAAGTCTTTCCATGATTTCTTGAAAGTTAAATGTTATTTCCACTGGGCACCCCTTTTAGGGATGATGTGCTCACCCATTCCCACTTTTAGTTTCAGAGATATGTCAGAGTTGCGCGGCGAAAGCTTCAAGGGTTGAATTCGTTAGTTGGTTAACTTCGACTATGTTTATTATGTTGTATATTGATAAGTGCATATTTCACATATATTTTATGTCAATTCCATGCTAGTATTTGTTGGTTTTCTTGAAAATTATTGTATGTTATGCTTGTTTTCTACTATTTGTGTTTTATTAGGTAAATAATCCAAAAAGAAGTGCATTTGCGCTTAATTGTACAATAAAAGAAGTTAGCTACAAGTGAATAAGGGCCAAATACCAAATGGAACTCATTCAAATACGAGATTTCTACTTTTCATTTTGTAGAGGACGAGAAGGCAAAGGTAATGGCGAAAGAACAGAGTCATTCTGAGTTCGTATGAAGAAGTTATGAGCAAAACAAAAACTCATAAGACTAAAGGTCAAGATGGTCAATCTCCAAGGAATGTGCTAATGGCATCCTCACTGTTCGTTAAGGGCCATATTGTTCACAACAACTGCTTCCTTCACTACTTCTTCTTTTATTTTCATTTTTGTTGCGAGAGAAGAGAGAAACATAGTGGGAGCTCCTGGCTTTCACTCTGGGCTTTTATCTTTAGCTTTTATTTTAATTCCTTTTTTATTTATTTGTTAGTACTTTTAATTATGAGTAGCTAAACTTTTAATTGATTAGGGAAGATTTCAAAGTTCTGAACCATGAATCCGTATTTTCTTTAACCACGTTTATTTTAAGTTTTATTTAATTGTTGATTATCTTTATTATTTTTAATGTCTAAGAATATTGAGGGGTTATTTAAAATGATCAATTAAATTAACCAATCAATATTTCTTCTACTAGTTTAGGGTTGTGTGATACGCATAATTGTCACATCAGCTCTTTACACAGGTAGTAAATCACAAGAGCTGACAGAGGGATTTTGTTAAGCAATTGTGTGTAAAGATAACACTAGTAAGCAGACCGAGCTTATGCGTCTGATGCTAGGATCAACCTGATTCACAGAGTGTAAAGCATTTGACTAATTTACACCTTGATAGATTATTCTTGGTGGGTTGGTTGAATAGAATCTAGTAGTTGAGCGCTTTCGTATCCAGTGTCAGTAGGAATCTGGGGGATTGCAGAGCTTATTGCTATTCTACGGTTGGTAACAATATAAGTTCAACAAGAAATAAATTTGCATTAAATTAGGCTTCGGTTCAATGACGGAGAATGATTCCCTAGTCATCCTTCTCCATATTATTTTAAATCAATCTTTAATATTTTCGTTTTATTAGTTACTAGATCTTAACCCGTGCCGTAACGGCACGTGATGTTTTGTCTCTAATACGATATTGTTCACATTCCTCTTGCTTCATTTTATTCGTGAGTAATTATTTTGATATTCAAATAGGTTTTGGGAAACAAAATGGGTTACCTGATCTTTTTATTTTTTACTTAAGCATGTTATTCCAATTTATTATCTGGATTTTAGTAATAATGTTGTGCCAACATGAAAAATAAAATAAAAAATACAGTAAATAAAAAATTTCCCCATTTATTGTTCCATCATATTATAATTTCAAACTTCAAAAAGAATATTTCATCTAACAGTACATATACCTAAACTGCCAATCCAACTCCATGATGTTTATGAATACATTTGTTCCGAAATTATTGATAACTAAGGCTTTAAGGAGTGAAGCAAAAACCCATTATATTTTCCCTACTATAGATAAACACTATTTATTTATTTTTTGCAAATGTGAGAGTTATAAAAATGAAGAACCCTTGGATATTGGAAGGCTGAGACATACACATGTGAGTTGAAAAAATAAACTTATAATAGTAAATCAAAACATGTGTAAGATTCTTTCTCAATCATATTGATAACATAAAAATGAAGAAATTCGTGGATAAAAAGATTTTACACCAACTATGTTAAGTAGTACATGAATGAAGTTCTCACATCTAGTGTTACTCAAGTAATTTGGAGTTTTAAAGAGCATAGTCATATTGATATTTGTATCTACATAAATTCAACTAACCTTCCGAAGAAAAATTATTAGTTTCAAGGTAGAGCCGACACAAACTTCTGTCGCCTTCAATGTATACAACACACATTGGGTTTAATTGGCCTTGAAATTAAACAAATACCCCAACATTAGTCAAATAATGTCTACAAATACGGGATCGAAACAAAGTGCTAACGGGAAAAATGAGAGACTAACATCAGTTCTACAAATAAAATACCCTATATGTATCAAAGTTTGTTAACCAAACATGTATTCAAATTAAAAAGTCATCAACTTAACACAAAAATATAAAATAACCCAAGTTAAATCAATACTTGCATAAACAAAACTTATAAGAGAATTTTGTAATTATTAAATACCTTTAAAATCACTATTAGAGATTTAATTGCATGCCTCGTTAAAAACTACGATAGGACAAAATCACCAGATTAATCTGTAGAAATTTCACTGGATATGTAGCAATTCAGAGAAGTTTACACTGGTGGTGATGCGTTCCATCTAAGTGTTGTTCGATTGATTATTTTTTTAGAAGGTTTTGGTTTTCATTGGAGAAACCGAGAGGGAGCGTTTCATTATATTCATTATCATTCAGAAATCCAAGACCAACTCGCCCTTTGCTTAGGGGATCTCAATACAACCTTAGATTTATCCATTGGACGGAGAAACCTTGATACTAAATATGTATTTTTTAGTGTTATTTATTATATAACGTGACATCCAAATGTTTTTTTCTTCTTCTTAATTTTCATGTATTTTAACCGAGTTTATATTAGCATTAAGACGATCAACTACATTTCTAATGTATAGTGTTATCCTTTGTAGCAGCACATAATTAACATAGTCAATTACTACTCATCAATACCGGCCAGTACCACAAACCACCAGATATCACTTCTTTCTCCACCACCACCATTTTCCATCCCTCGTAGAATATTGGGCACACTTATAACTTTTAATCCCACACGTCATGTATAAAGTTTAGATTTAACAAACTTAGGTCATCAATTAATTTATTCAACTATATGTTTTTTGTTAATACTGAAAATCATGCGTACGAACGGTTACCAAAGATAACAGTGGTACCAAAAACAACCATTTTGTCTTATATGATTTGGTATCATCCCAAAAGTATTTGTTATCCACATTTTTCGATCGTGTCAAAAACAACCAACTATACTTTTCACAATACAATGTTACCTGTCATGTAAAAAAATATTATTTTTGATTCAAAAAGAAAAAACCAATACCACCGCCATTAAAATCATCCAGCGGCACTATTTATTCCACCAAAACTAATGTTACCGCCTCCACCACTTAGTAACACCTTCCACCGCTTCCACCACTTACTTCTTCCTCTACTACCACCACCACCACTAATATCTATTGAAATATTTTTTGTCAAAATTATTATTTATTGATGGAGATATGTATTAATATTAATTAAGGGATATTTATGATGTAAAATTAATAAATCATTTATCTTGAGAAATTAATGAGACATCAATTAATAAAACACTTATACTAATTAATATTTAAGTTGAACAAACCATGACCATAGATTTATCTTCTCTCTAGACAAATCACTTATACTAATTAATAAAACACTTATACTTGAACAAACAACCATGTTGATTTATCTTTTCTATCAATCCAGCCAAGGTGGAACAATGGTTAGAGGCCACTCTTATGACATAATAGGTCATGAATTCGAACCTCCCCGTTATAATTTTTGAAATTCCATATCTTGACTTGAGTATTCATTTTTAATTCATAATATTGGAATGAACACCACGTGTGCGACTTGTAGGGTGTGGCACGGAGAATCATAGCCTTTGATTTATCTTTGCCAAGGATAAATCCTGACCACCACTCATATAGGCAAAGTTAGCTAAACTCTGCTTTATACTATTGACTTTTATAAAAATATAAAAACCCCCCTTTTAGTTACTTTTTAAAACAGCTAGAAACTCCCTGCTCTTCGTGGGAATGAACTCCTTGCCTTTTTTTTTTCTTTTTTTTTTTTTTGCTAAATCACATGATTTTATTGATTAAGTAAAAATACAACTCAAGATATCAGAGTTTTGAATGAACAAGCTAATAAACAGAAATAAAAGCTACAAGGCTAGAAACATTAACAAAATCTGTAATAGTCTACATTAGGCATCTCAATTCTAGGCAAAAACTGAGGCTTACCCATGTGAAGCTGCCTTACACCTGCAGCAAGTGAAGCTCCTCTCTTAGCATTGTTATCAGCTGAAAAATTAAGCTCCCTGTAGAAATATTTATATCTCACTTGAGTTATTTGTTTAATATCCTTCAGCCATCTTCCTTTGATAAACCAGGGGACATTTCCTTTATCAAACTCTGCAATTACTGTTTTAGAATCGGATACCACAATAATGTTCTGCATATGCCATTGAACTGCCAATTCCAATGCACACAAGACACCATATGTTTCTGCCAAATAATTTGAAGCTATCCCAATTCCTCCAGAAAGAGTAGCAACAACTGTACATTCTTCACCCCTTACCACCACACCAAAACCTGCAGCTCCAGGATTACCAAAATAAGCTCTATCACAACAAAACATTACAGCACCAACTTCTGGAGGACTCCAATGGCACTTCTTAATGTACTGAAATTTTGAGTATCTAATGCCCAGATCAAATGTTTGAATTATTCCATTATCATAATCTTGATTCTATTTTGTTCATGTCATTCTCAAACCTCCCTCGTTCACCAATTTAAGAATCCTACACTTAAAGGCTTGAGTATTTGGCTTTATGTTTTCAAAGAATTTCTTATTTTTCTGGAACCAAATATCTTTTATAATGGTACAAGCAAAA
The DNA here is from genome assembly GCA_023529315.1 of Papaver bracteatum. NCBI lineage: Eukaryota > Viridiplantae > Streptophyta > Magnoliopsida > Ranunculales > Papaveraceae > Papaver > Papaver bracteatum. Next base: position 1,587,770 of record JAJJWX010002374.1, on the reverse strand, counting down.
GTAATCCATACCTGTTTAATTAGAGAACTGCAATTTGAACTACACCTCCATATATCCTCAAAAGACTTAGGTTGGATAAAATTGAATACTGAACAGATCCACCTCCAAATCTCAATACTGAAGCTACACTCCCATAGCAAATGTTGCATACTATCTTGCTCAGATTCACAAATGCAGCATCTTGAAACCATTTCATAACCATTGTTACTCATTGTAGTATCATCTGTATAAATGCCTTGAATGATTTTCCAAACATTACTAGAAGTAGCAGGATGAAGGAAAGAATTCCATATATACTTTGACCAATTTACTTCTTGCTCTTTATGCCTAATTTTGTTGAGAGCCATAGCCACAGAAAATTTACCCTTTAAGTCCCATGTCCAAATTAAGGTATCTTCATCACCACAAATTTCTATAAGTTGTATGCCCTGGATTATTCTTTGAATCTCCATAGGTAAAGACCAAACACCTTCACTGATAATATCAGAGACTCTAAGATGAATGTTATCTTTAATAAAATAAGTATACCCATATTTTTCAATTAAAGGGCCCTCATCAATCCAATGATCAAACCATACAGAAATTTTCCTCCCATCACCAATGCTCCACTTAACATCTTCTTTAAGAGTCTCCCAAGCCCATTTCAAACCAGGCCACACTGAGGAAAGCTGCCAATTAGTACTCCATTAGCCATTTTTATCTTTATATTTAGCATGAAAGAACAAAGCCCAATCTTATTTAGATGTATTAATTTTCCACATCATTTTCATGAGAAGCACCTTGTTTAGAACTTCAAGCCTTGGAATACACAAACCTCCTTCTTTAAGAGGAGTACAATATTTTCTCCATGAAAATTTAATGTATTTCCTTGTGTCTCCATCACCAGACCAAAGGAAATTCCTTATGATATTTTCACAATTCTTAATGATTGACACTGGCCACCTATAAATTGCCATACTGTATATTGTAATACTACAGAGCACTGATATAATTAACACCACTTTATCCTGGAAAGAAAGTAATTTACCCTTCCATGTTGCCAGTTTCTTTTGCAGTAGTTCAACCATTGGCCATATTGTTGAGACTTTAACTCTCCCAACACAAAGAATAACACCTAGATATTTATATGGGAAAATGCTCCTTTCCATTTGAATCATTTCTTTAAGTTGGTTTTTCCTCAGTTCAGAAGCTCCATCAATGAAGAGTTTTCTTTTTTGTTTATTTATAATTTGACCAGAACATTTTTGATAATCTTCCAGAAGCTTCATTAAGTTGAGAATACTCTTTTTTGCTCCATCACAGAAGATAAAAACATCATCTGCAAATAATAGATGGTTTGGATGAATACCTTTTCTGTCAACCATTGGAAGTATTAAGCCTTCATTCACCAACTGAGTTAATCTTCTACTTAGAGCTTCTTCCATCAATATGAATAAAATGGGAGAAAGGAGATCACCTTGTTTCAATCCCCTACCTACTGAGAAAAAACCACAGGGACCACCATTTACCATAACTGAAATTCTTGTAGACTGAAAAAGAATATGAATCCAATCACACCACTTCTTAGAAAAACCAAAATTTTGAAGTACTTTAAACAAGAAATCCCAGCTCACTGAATCATAAGCTTGGGATATGTAAAGCTTGAGCCCCATATTTCCACATATTATTTTCTTTGCCATATCATTTATCATTTCAGAAGCCAACATAATTTGATCTTGGATGCATCTACCCTTGACATAGGCAGCTTGTTGTGGAGAAACTAACTTATTCATAAGGCTCCCCATTCTTGAAGCTATGATTTTGGTGAAGATCTTGAAACTGACATTTCTTAGACCAATTGGTCTAAGTTGATTTGGATTTCTTGTACCCTCAGTTTTTGGAATAAGAACTAAGAAGTTTGATTAAGCCCCTTTGGTATAAATCTTATTTTCCAGCAAAACTGAATTGCATTTACAACATCTTTATGAATGATATGCCAACAATCTTTATAAAAGCATCCTGAAAACCCATCAAGGCCAGGTGCAATATATGGATCCATGTCAAATAATGTGGTTTTAATCTCATTTTCATCAGGTATAGCCTCCAACATTTCTTGATCATCTCTAGTTATCACTTCAGGTATGTTTTCCACCATATGATCAACATTCACTACTTCTTGACATTTAATCTTTTCCTCAAAATGCTTCACTAATGCTTCTGAGATTTTTTCCTGATCAGATATGATATCTCCATTATTTATTCCCAGCTCACTAATAATATTTCTTGCTTGTCTTATTTTGAGATTTGTATGTAGAAAGCTATTGTTAGATGCCCCTTCTTTTATCCATTTGGCTCTTGATTTTTGCTTCAGAAAAGTATTCAACTGAACTTCTTTTGAATTATACTCATTTTGAGCTTTAACCAAGTCATTAAGAGCTTCTTCATTAAATGGATTATAGTCATAATTGACCATTGCTTCCTAAACTTTAACCTCAGCTTCCTTAATTTTCACATTTATATCTCCAAAAACTGTCCAATTCCAATCCTTCAGAATTTTTTTTAATTTTTTTAATTTCTGCTGAAATATGAAAGATGGATCTCCCACAATCACATCAGACCAACTTTTTGAAACAACCTCCATAAATGTTGGATGTGATAACCACATTTTTTGAAATCTCATAGGAGCATTATGAGGTTTAGGAATAGCAGCACACCCACCCAGTAAAGGGGCATGATCAGAAGCAATCCTTAACCCCACCTTGTATCCCCAACCATCAAATTTCTGTATCCATAATTGATTAAAAACTGCCCTGTCAAGGTTACATAATATTCTCTTACTGCCATGCTGACAGTTAGACCAAGAATGCTGAAGACCTGTTTTAGGGGCTTGCATCAATTCACATTTGTCTAAGCAATTATTAAAATCCAGCATTGCTCTTTTATTTGGATTCTTACCTCCCATCTTCTCATCAACTGAAATAACATCATTAAAGTCAACAATGGCTAACCAAGGTAGGTTAAAACCACTTATTACTTCCATTTCAGACCACAAAAATCTTCTTTTCACCACACCACATGAGCATGAATACCAGATATCAAAACACCACCAAATTCAACTGTAATCATCTGACTAGACATAGACACAACTGAAGGAGTGGGTAAGTTCTTATTCCAAAATAACCAAATATTACCTTTCTTATTAGAGACTGAATTGTGAATTACCATGCTCTGCATACCTGGTATATTCAACTTATTGCAAAAAGAAGAAGAACAAACTACTTTAGGCTCTGCAACCCAAACTACTGAAGGATTAAACTGATTTATTAGTGCCCATAATTTATTTTGAGACCTGGGTCTTCTTAGGCCTTTTAAATTCCAAAATAAGACTCTCATGGCTTGAAATTGAGGCCTTAGTGCCTCATTTTCCTTAGTTCTTCCTTAAATTGTATTTACTTGTATTTTGAGAACTAGAATTTTGAGTATCCATTGCTTTTAATGTTTCAGTACTAGTTGATGTTGCATTCACACCTGTAGGTTTTTGTACAACTCTAGACCAAGAAGTAACAAGAATATTTTCAGTTGATACATAACCATCTTTTCCATTAATGAATTTAACCACACTTTTGTCAACATAATAGTCTTCTACAACTTGAAGGATTTTTGCTGGAGTTAAAATTTCTTGTGAATGCATCACTTCATTTGATTCATTAAAACCAACTTCAATATCTTGTAAAGAGCTGAACCTTCCTTGTGTAATAAGAACCCCATTGGAGAGATGAGAATTGTTTTTAGGCTTACTACTTTGACCTGGTGATGGTGAACATATATCAAAAGGCTCTTGAACTATCGTTGGTGACACCATTTTTTTTAACAACAGACCTATTATCTGATTTATATTCTTCAGAATTGCTTACATCTGCCACATTTCTTCCAGAATTCCCAATTGGATGCTCCATAGATGGACCCTTATTAAATATGCATTCAGATAGGACATGTCATATAATTTTGCATTTAGAACAGAATTTTGGTGGTTTATTCAGAATAATCTCCTGAGAAAAACTTTCATACTTAGTAATAATCCATAATTTGTTAGGGATTGTCTGAGAAAAATCAATTTCAACTAAAACTTTTGCAGCATACCCACTTCCATATTTGAGAGTAGCATCATCAACTTTAACTAGATTTCCAATTGCATCACAGATTGTGAATAAAATTTTCTCATCCCAATATTCAAGACTTAAACCTGGTAGAGAAACCCAAACTAGAGCATGAGATGTTCTTTGATTTTCCGGAAGAAAGTTTGGAATCCAACTCCGAGTTTTCAAAACTTGATCATGTACATCCCAAGAACTATTTTTGATATAATTTTGATCTACTTCATTCGACAATTTAATTGTGAAAAAACCTTTACCCAAAGGAATCAGTAAACAATCTCCAGTTAGCTTTCACTGGTTTTTCAAAATATTCATTGCATCAACAAACTTAATACGAAGAAAGTCTAATCTACCAATTAAAGAAAATTTCCAATTAGCATACCTCGAATCACTTTGATCATCAATTAAAGAGATCGAAGGACATTTTTCAACTGGATTTGAAATGTTAACAACCCTAGAACTCCTTACAGAATCCTCCTTAAAACTTTGATTATCCATTTTAATTTTCAAAATAGACCCATCAATAACAAGAAACCACCAGATTCACCTGAAAACACCAGATTCACCTGAAGGGAAGACGAAGAGACGCTGAATTAAACGAGTCAGACGCCCGATTTGAGAAAATTATCCCGAGTCAGACGCCCGATTTGCAGACCTTATCTCTCCTCTCTCCCGATTTCACGAACTCCTTACCATTATATTACCAGTTAATTGTATGGAAAGGTGAAATTAATTTGTTGCGTAAACGACCCGTACCATATATTCTATTCGTAAACCTAATGACTATTGTATATGTATCATTTGAGAGGAGTTCTTGTATATATTTATTTCAGAGTGGGGCTAGTTTTGGGTTAAGTTTTGTAGCAGATTTCCTAATTGAATATTAAGTAAATGTTTTAGATCCTTAGTGCCTCTTTATTCATTAATCTCTCTAGATTAGTCAGTTGTTAGCTTTGGGGGCGCTACAATGTTGGTATCAGAGATCACTATTAACTTAAATGGAAAAATATAGAAATAGCCAGTGCCATTTAGTGAAATTTATTTGTCTAGAATTGGGTTGGGTTGTGAGATAAATCATAATCACTAAAAGCTATCAATAATTAAAAGATTTATTTGATTGATTGTTTTGTTTCTTTGATTGTATTTCGTACTTGACTCCAAATTGTCTTACTTGTGCGTTCCATCTTTCTAATCTCCCTGATCTTTTTGAGTTCTTCATTACAGATTCGGTGGGCACTTTTGTTAGTACTTTGATTTTGTGAGCTTGAAAATACGTACGTAGATTTTGTGTTGCGTAGATTAGTGCGAGGATAAGCTTTTCGACCTTTGTGTAATTTTTCTCTGTGGAATTGTAGGTTTTACTTATGTAGTATATTGGATTCTTGATTCCTATATCTAGGCATAGCAATACGACACTTAACGCGTGCGGTGTTGGTGTTACATATATTAATAATTCTTCTCTCAGCTCCGCTTTCTGCAAAATAGATAAATTCATTAAATAATCCTTAATACTTTATAGTGATTTCTCGTATTCATCCGTCCATTCGAATTTAGTTTCCTTTTTCAAGATGTTAAAGAAGTGCTTGCATTTGTATGGGGAGCGTGAGATGAACCGGCCTACTGAAGCTAGTAGTCCATTCAATTTATGCACGTCTTTTATGGTTGCGGGTGATGGCATGTCTTGAACTGCTTGCACCTTATCTGGATCCACTTCAATTCCTTCTTTTGATACAATGTAACCTAGAAATTTCCATGATGCTACTCTAAAGATGCATTTTGCTGGGTTTATCTTGATTTTTAATTTTCGCATATGTTCAAATATTTCTTTTAAGTTCTCCACATGCTCTGCTGTCTTTTTGCTCTTTACTAGCATATAATCCACGTAGACTTCTAATGTTGTATGCACCCACTTCGCGAATATCTTTTTTTACCATTCTTTGATATGTTGCACCGTCATTTTTTTAACCAAAAGTCATTCTTGTGTAACAATATAATCCTCTTGGTGCGAAGAAAGTCGTGTGTTTTTGATCTTCTTGAGCTAGAGGGATTTGATTGTACCCTGAATATCCGTCCATTAATGATAATATGTCGTTACTTTACGGTGCTTCCACCATTTGTGGTATATTTGGTAGTGGGAAACTGTCCTTTGGGCATGCCTTATTTAGGTCGCTAAAGTTCATCCAGATCCGTATTCCTTTATTTTTCTTTGGCACTACTACCATGTTTGCTATCCATTCTGGGTACTTTGTTGTCCTTATTATTCCCGCATCTAATATTTTTTGTAACTATGCTTCTATTTGAGGATGATATGTTGTTGATATCTTCCTTATCCTTTGCTTGAATGGTCGTGCGTTCTTGTTGATATCTAACATGTGACATGCAACATAAGAGTCTATACCCGGCATTTCGTCCATGTTCCATACGAAAATGTCTTTATATTCGCGCAACAAGTTGATTGTCTTTTTTTCTTCTTCTCCCTTGTCCATCTTAGTTCTGATTTTCAACATCTTTGGTTCCTCTTATGTCCTAATATTTATGTCTTTTGTTGGCTCTGCTGTGGTGAAATTCGCTTTTAGTTTTCCTTGTGGTGATGGTTCATTTATTTTATATATTGGGTCACCTTCCTTTTCTAGGATCTCGCTTGGTATTCCTTTTCCTTCCCGTTCTCTTATCATGTATACTCTTAGTTCTTTTTTTTTTTTCAGTTCTTTTGCCTTCCTCATCTATCCTTTCGCTTCTTTGCGCGTCCTTCATAATTCTTCACATCTATATGACTGCAAATTTTTGTGCTCCTAATATCCCCTTTGATTTCTCATATTCCACTTGGTATTGGAAAACGTACGCACTGATGGAGAGTTGAGGCCACACCTTTTATTGCATGCACCCATGGTCGTCCCAATAGCATGTTGTATGGTGATTCCACATCCACCACGCACAATGTTACCCGCATTTTTATTTCTCCTAAAAGTGTTCGCATGGTTACTTCACCTTTTGGTTTTTTTATTGTCTCATTAAAACCGTGTATGTACGTATATGCTGAGCGCGTTAAGTTCGCATCCTTGTGTCCTATACTCCTGAATGAGCGATAAAATAGAATGTCTACCGAGCTGCCCGTGTCTATCAAGGTTTTTTCCACCACTCATCGTTCTGATGCTTTCGCGCTTTCATTTTTTTTCTTTTCGCTCTGCAATTATTGTAATCACTAGCGGGTCTGTTCGCCTCAGATTCTCTTCTGGTATATCATCTGTTGCGAATTTTATCTTTTGTTTTTCTTATTCCTTCAAGGGAACTATTTTTTCCACTGTCATGATCTTTCTTCATTCGTAATCGCGCTTATGTATTTTACCCGTGATTCCAGCATGTAAGTCTGCATCACTCACAATCGTTTGTGTTATTGAATTACAGTGTATACACCTGCTCTCTTCTTTTGCTCTGATTATCCTTATTGCTCCTATTTGTTCATTTTGTACTTTAAGACATGTTCGGCTTCTGCAGTTATTCTCCTTCTGTACTTGTTGGATCTGTGCCTGGATTTGCTGAAATTGGTGGCGTCTTTTGTCCATCTGTGAAGAATCAACAATTTCGTCTTTTTTTCTTCCTGATGTTCTTCTACTTCTCCTAGTTGCCATCATTTTTTCTGTTGTAGATGCTTGGCTCACCATTAGTTCCTGAAATAATATCTTCTCTTGACAAAGGAAGAAGTATTTTTCAACGATCCAAAATTTTTATTAATGAAAAGTTTTCTTCACCAACAAGGTATATCCTCCAAGCTGTTTTCTAGCGCCAAAATGTAGTTGTAGGAAATCCCACAACCACACCCTAGTGATAATCTATGATGTAATCTAAGAAACCATGATGAAATACTCAAGATCTTTTATTAAAACTTAGAACAAATACAAAGATGATAAGAGCAAACCCAAACTTGGGAAGCAAATAACTTTCTCTCTCATAAATATCTATCCTTAGCTCACCAAAAACATCCCTCTCTCTACAAAGGCCTTTGGCTCCTTATATAGGAGTTTACATAGTGGAGGACACCTAATAAAGCCCCTAATTTCGGATTTGGTGCGCGTCAACGTCGCTTGGACTTTATTGTAGTCGCATGAATTTTTCACTGCCGCACGATTCTTCACACTTCTGTTGTAATTCGGAGACATCATCTGGTTCGCCATCTTGGACATATCGTATGCGTTCAGGTTCGCTTGCTACCAAAGGGACTATTTCGCATAACTAATGAGTGTGCGCTATTTTATACCCACGTGTATCATTAAAATTCATCGCATGCTAGGGGACTTTCGGACCTTATTATGGCATCACCATGGTCCATGGCACAAATGAAATGAAAAAGGTTAATTACCCTGGGTTCTAGTGTCCGTCGATTCCCACCAAAAGCATTTCCAGATATATTAAAAACCTTATTTTCTCCCATAGAAATTAACGAAGATAAAAAGTCTTGGAGAGGGTTCTTAGAACAGCAAACGACACCTTCTTATCCGCCAATTCCTAAAGGAATTTCTTCGATAAAAAAAAATGGACTCCGATGTGAAGCTAGCAGTTGCTGCCAAGTTTATGGGACGAACTGGATCAAGAAGACAGGTGACCGCCAAGTTAGGGTTAATCTTTTGGATGACCGTTTGATCATGAGGTAAGTAGTCCTGTTGTTAAATGTTCACAATTGCTTGCAACATTTTTTTATTTTATTTTGAAGTTAGAGACTGATGTTTGATTTATCATATCTGTTGATGGAAAGAAATAAAATAAAATGACGGCATGTCCAAATTAAGAAGGTGATCAATCTTACTTCTTTTTTTGCAAGAAGGGCATGGAAGATTAGGGCGACATTAAGATTCTATGTTTTTTTTGTGAAGGCAAAGCCTCCTGGAATGATGAAAATTATAATAAAATTCTAGTCCTCGTAAGCTGTAACATTGTCAACTTGCTGTGAAAAAAATCTTTCCATGAGCTGTAAAATTCTAGTCAAGAAGACATTATGGATGCATGATGAAATTGATACCAACTAATAGAGTTGACATCCAATGTCCAATTTGGAAGACAAATTCAAAACAAAACTTGCCTTTGTTCGTTGACTCCAATGTCTTAACTAGCATTCATTGTCTCAAGAACTAAAACAATCAACAAATTATGATCCATCCAAGTATTAGTCCTGGGGTTGTCAATAGATTTCTAATTTTTCTTCATTTTTGTCTCTTGTTTTTTATGTTTCAGACCTGCTATGCAGTAGATAACAGCACCATTACACCAACCAAAGCCATAACTGACTCTCAGACTCTAACTTCCACCGGCGGGGTATTCCAACTCGGCTTTTTCAGTCCTCCAAATTCTACTCATCGTTATGTCGGGATATGGTATGAATTTGATCCGAAACAAAACATTGTATGGGTTGCAAACAGGGATAACCCGCTAAAAGATTCATCGGGAACCTTAAGAATTGGAGACGATGGAAATCTTGTGATTGTAGATGGACGAGGGGATGTTTATTGGAATACAAATGTGTCTGATATTACTGCACCTAATAATTCATTAGCCGAGCTATTGGATACGGGAAATCTTGAGTTTAGATTGCTAAATGAGTCTGTATGGCAGAGTTTCGATCACCCAACCCATACTTTTCTTCCAGGGATGAAGATTGGTGAAAGTACAATAACGGGAAAGAAACTAGTGCTTACATCTTGGAAAAGTGAATCTGATCCTTCGACAGGTATTTTTTCACTCATGCTCGAGCTACTTGGTGATCATCCTCAGCTGGTCGTTCGGAGAAATGGGTCTAATTCTCGACTTTGGCGAAGTGGTCCGTGGAATAGTATAATATTCATTGGCATACCTGAGATGACATATGCTCAGGCTTTCTCTTTGTCAGAAGATAATATGTATATAAGCTTCAAAGATCCTAACAAAATATACCAGCAATTCGTATTGGATCACCACGGAGCATTCCTTGGAAAGCAATGGGATGCGGATCTGGACAACTGGTATGAATTTTGGTCATCACAAAGTAATATCTGTGATACGTATGGAATGTGTGGCCCTTTTGGTAGTTGCAATCCATCGAATTCGCCAATTTGCAGTTGTCTAATAGGATTTAAACCCAAGTTTGAAGATGAATGGCGTAAGGGGAATTGGTCAGGTGGGTGTGTCAGAAACACGCAATTGGAGTGCCAAGATAGCGGCTTCGGGAATCTAGACACTTGATGGATTCCAAAAACTGGAAAGTGTGAAAATCCCTGACAATGCTATTGTTTCTTTGTTATCTATATCACTGTTGGAGGATAGTAAAATGATCTGCTTGAGGAACTGTTCGTGCTTAGCTTATTCATTTGATATTGGTGTAGGGTGTATGACATGGGATGAAAATTTGGTTGACATACAACAGTTTACTGAACGTGGTGCTGACCTTTACATTCGCTTAGCTCATTCAGACATTGGTAAGTGATTATACATGAGCGCTGGTTTCAATTTTTCTCATTAAGTTAGTTTTGCAAACAACCCACCATCTTGTAATTTCCCTCAAAAACTCGGCTTATAACGATATGCTTGTTATTCTTTTTACACTTAATCTGATATAGTCAGCACAAAAACAATTTTGACAATGATGGCGTCCTGTCCATTTAACAAGTCTACTTCACAACTTCTGGGCATGTGAATATTAGATTTCTTAGTTCTTACATATACAATTCCTTGTAAAATGTAGATCTTGCACTGAAGAACAGTACAGATCCTGCTCGAGAGGACAGTACAGATCATGGCTTAAGCAAGAATGGAATAGTTATTATTGTAATTATTGCAGTCCTTGTTGGAATGCTTGCCATCAGCATTTGCGTGTACTTATTTTGGAAGTGGTTGACAAAACAAAAGGGTATCGTATCTCACCCTAAAGCTATTGAAAAATGTTGAGAAATTAAAACTAAATTTGATCTGAAATTACAGGATACGTTGCTTCTGATTGGGACAACAATATCCACGAAGAAACTCCAGACAATCCAGATCAATTGAAAGTTTTCAAATTTCAAGAGCTAGCAACCGCCACAAATAACTTTAATGGAGCTAATATGCTTGGCCAAGGTGGATTCGGGCAAGTATACAAGGTATTGGTTCTCTATTCTTGAATTTTTCACTCATAAGTCAAATTCTAATAAAACATTATTATTTATGTGTTCAGGGAACGTTATCTAATGGACAAGAAATAGCAGTGAAAAGGCTATCTAAGGGTTCTATACAAGGTTTAGGGGAATTTAAAAATGAAGTCATAGTGATCTCAAAAGTTCAGCACAGGAATCTGGTTAGACTTCTAGGTTGTTGTCTTGAAGGGGAGGAAAAGATGTTGATTTATGAATACATGCCTAATAAAAGCTTGGACGCATTCCTTTTCGGTTTGATGCTCTTTCACTGAATCCATTTAGTGTGCTTATGTCTATGTGTTGATGTGTTGCAGTACTTGCTTTGATTCTGATGTAAGTAAACTTACTTGTTCTGGTTGCTTTGTGTTAGATCCAACAAAACGGGAACTCTTAGATTGGGAAAAGAGATTCCAAATCATCGAAGGGATAAGCCGGGGAATGTTATATCTACACAGAGATTCTAGAATGAGAGTCATTCATAGAGACCTTAAAGCCAGTAATGTTCTACTGGATGAAGACCTGAATCCGAAAATTTCAGACTTCGGTATGGCAAGGATATTCGGAGGTGATGAACAACAAGCAAGTACTAGAAGAGTTGTTGGGACGCTGTAAGTAAAAGAAATTGTTTTAATGTGACATCAACATTTTGAATAACATAAATTGTCTTAATCATTATATGCTTTCAAATAACTGAATGCAGTGGTTACATGCCTCCGGAGTATGTCCTGGATGGCCGATTTTCCGAAAAATCTGATGTTTTTAGTTTCGGAGTGTTGCTACTCGAGGTTGTGAGTGGAAGAAAGACAACAAGTTTTCACCATCTCGAGCAATCATTGAGCCTTTTAGGATACGTACGTAAGCAGTGTTTACCTTTTGAGTAACTTAGCAAGTACTTATCAATCTTCACTCTGATCTCTATCCTAGTTTCTAACTGCATAGTGCATTGTTTAGGCATGGCAATTATGGAATGAAAGCAAAATGGAATTGTTGATCGAACCTGCGATACTGCACGAATCAACTCCCTTGGCAGAAATTTTCAGATGTATTCAGGTGGGACTGCTGTGTGTGCAAGAATGTGCGATTGATAGACCAACTATGTCTACAACTCTTTCTATGCTAACAAGCGAAATCACAGCTCTTCCTGCTCCGAAACAGCCTGCCTTCATTGAAAGAAGGGTTTCTATGCCATTAGATTCCTTTGCGCATAGCTTGGAAGCAGCTTCTGTCAACCATCTAACTATTACACATATTGAAGGTCGTTAAAAATTGCGCTTGATGCTTTTGGGAAAAAAAGACTGTTGATATGTTTCTGTATAGATTCATTTTGTTTGAATTTTGATATGTAAACTTTGATGTCAGAATGGCGTGGTCCTAGAAAAAATGCAAACCATTTTAAGTGTCTTATCGGCAGGATGACATTGTCTACTACAAGAATGTTAAGCACGTGCATATGCACGTGCTCTAGGCAATGGCTAAAAATAATCTAGAAAGTTGGAGCACGTTAATTAAGTCACTCCTTAATGTACACGAACACACCATGACCTCACATGCATGTTGAACAGGTGGAACAAATAATTGGGCATTTTGGTCGATTAAAGCCCTATCTTCCATTATTTACAAAAAAAAAAAAAAAAAAAAAGAAAGAAAAGAAAAACAAACCCCTATCTTCAATCTTCTCCTTCCTCCACCGTTGCGGCTAATTTTCTCCTTCTTCCAAATTCTTCTTCTGTCCAATTTAGTTTATGTTTTCTCCTAGTCCTTGTTTGATGGTGATTGAAGAAATTAATAGCAATTCAACTCTAGTTTGCAGTGAGGATAAATTTCAATTTCATCTTTTTGCTGATGTTATTTATGGAATTCCATCGAATTGATGGTAAATTTGAGGATGATATAGTTGACAATTTCGTGAGATTACGATCTATTAGCTTTAATTTTCCAATTTCGTTGAGGATGATATAGTTTCTGTATTTAATCCTGATTTTGAATATGGAGAACAGGGTTGTTTGTTGGGGTAATAATTTGTAAAAAACTATTGCAATCACAGAAGATCTAACAAACTTCATCAGGGTTGTTTGTTTTTTTTTGAGTAAGAAATTGTTCGATTCTGATCAAACAATCTTTAGTTGTGATGGTTATGATTTTGTTGCGATGGTTATGATTTTGTTAAAGGAACTTTAATTCCTGTAAATTACTTTTCTAACCCCCTTCATTTATAGAATGGTTGAATGAAAAAAATAAAACCGAGGGTAAATTTGGAAAACACTTTTTGCAGCTTCAAGTACTGTTGCTAAGGGGTGTTGGCTTTATATAGTAGAATAGATGCCAATTAGAAGTGACGGATTGTAAAAAAAAAAAGGGAATATTATCTATATACCCCTACTATGAGACCCCTTGCAAAAATACCCTTATAAACTTTACAAATACCTCTAAGCCTAATACATTACTAAAATACCCTCTTTCATATTTTGTATATACAAAAACCACTAACCACTATTTAAAAAAAAAGAAAAAAAAAAGACTACATCTAGTGTCCACCGCCGCCAACCACCACCATCGACGCAGACCGCCGCTAACCACCACCACCGACGACCACCGCCATCGCCAACCACCGCCGACGACCACCACTACTGTCCACCACCGCTAACCACCTCCACTGTCCACCAACACCGCCAACCACCACCACTGTCCACCACCGCCATCGTCGCCGCCAATAACCGTCGCCCATCGCCACCACCAACCACCACCGCCGTCAACTACCATCACCACCGCCAACCACCGCCACCGACGACCACCACTACCATGTGGAGTCAACTTGCTGAAGTTGTGTCCATATAGGAGGCAACTAGCTCAAGTTGTCTCCAATAAATAATGTCCATATCGGAGGCAACTAGTTCAAGTTGTCTACAAAAGTGGAGGCAACTAGATTAATTTGTTTCCAATAAATAGTGTACATGAATAAGTTTCAATACAAAATGGAGGCAACTAGCTCAAGTTGTCTCTGAATCTGAGGCAACTAGCTCAAGTTGTCTTCAAAAGTGAAGGCAACTAGCACAAAGTTATCTTCAAAAGTGAAAGCAACTAGCCCAAGTTGTCTCCAAATATGGAGGCAACTAGCACAAGTTGTCTCCAAAAAATAAAAATTGTACACAAATAAGTGAACCTAGTGTGAGTCGAACACACATCTTCTGACATATAGTCAGTTGTGCTACCGTTGCACCATGGATTCATGCATAACAAAAGGTAACATGCATGAAAAGCTACTTGGTTTGGCAAAAAAAAAAACGAACATATACCAGTTGAGTATCCATCAGTGAGCTCAAATTGACAACCATATGCAAACCCAGCTCTATTGGCTAAGCTTCAGCTGCAACATCAAACTATTCTGCACTTCAATTCAACTCCCATTCCAATCCACCCTTTTGCTGCAATTCTATAGCTTCGTAACCAACCCATTGAATCACCAACAAAACTAGCTCTCAGCACCCTTCATCATTTACTGAATTGCAACTACTCAATCTCTTGGATATATCTTTGCTGCAAAAAATCATATCAAAATCACATTCAATAGACAGATAAATGGTAACACTGACCAAACACGTCGATAAATTGCTAACTATTTTCTTAAATAATGGAGCCAACTAGATTAAGTTGCTTTCGAATCTGGAATCAACTAGATCAAGTTGCTCTCAAATCCAAAAGCAACTAGCTCAAGTTTCCTCCAAAAGGGGAAAGCAACTTTCCCAAGTTGTCCCCAAAATCTAGAGTCCAAATTATGATGTTGGTTGAAAACAACTCATCAAGGTAATCCAGATTCACATGTAATTTCATAATGTCGAGTTAGTAACAGAATCATGCAAATATATATAACTAACAGAGAACCAAGTTATATATGTAGGACAGAGTACATCATGATGCCCAGTTCAGCATAAATGCCAATAGAGACAAATATAATATGAAAGTTAGCACAACTTCTCTAGGTAGAAGCCATATTCAGTATTTAGGAACGTTGTTGCTTAATAACTAACCTGGTGAAAATTGTCAGAACCTGGAGACACAACGATCATATAAGGAAAAGCAGTAGATCGTCATTAAGAAAGCATATCTCTCCCTGTTATACTCAAATTCAATCTTCATGTTATCCAACTTAAATAAGCCAAAGCAAACAACCATGTAGTTTTAGAATCCTTAAATTAACAACAAGACCAAATTGACTACAATGATACAATTCTGGAATCCCAAAATTCCCATAAATCTTTACCAAAACACCTTAGATTGAAACAATAACGATCAACTAGCCTAAATATGCTAGTAAGAAAACCACTATTGTATAAGAACATTCCCAGATTCTAAGAAGTACCAACATAAGCATATAAACAGATACCCAAAAATTTTGGGGGTTCAGATCTAAAAGATGATAGAGAATTACATACTTTTCCCTACAACGCAACTTTTTTGGGCATCAGTGGTGATAATAATCAGCTACAAAAACTACATTGTAACATCAACCAGTAAACCAAACCAGCTAACCGACATTTGAGATCCATATTCATTAAGTGGATAAATCTTACCCTCAAACCCCACACATTTTTAACCTAAATCATCACCTCAAAGAACAACAAAAAAAAAAAAAAAACGCCAACACATAGCATTAAAATTTATAAAACCAAACCCTTACATTTCAAAATCTCAACAAGGACTAATATTTTTCCCCTTTTGATATACGAATACAAATTAACAGATCTCCGAAAATCAAACACACCCAGAATATCAATGACGAATAATATTTAAGAATCAATGGATTTGATATTGAGATGAAAAACAGAAGAAAAGGATTTGGTAGAAGAGGAAAGAGCTACATAAGCTGGCCTTGCTTAAGCACTAGAATTGAGATAAAACTGTAAAATAAATGAGAAAAATTAGCTAGAATTAAGACAAAACTATAAAATATACTATTAATTCAGTATGTGTACCTTTATCTCCCACTTCTTCCAGGCAAGAGAAAACAAAATTACTGAACCAGAATTGGACGGAGATAAAAATCCGAAAAGAAAAAGAATATAATCAATTAACTCGCAGATCTGTTTGTTCTTCATCAGGCGACGATGGCGATGAAGAATTCAGTACTAGATTTTGTGATTGTGGTGACGGTGGTGGGATTTGGAAGGAATTTATGGTGACACAAATCAATTCACTACCAGATCTGTTTATTCTTCATCTGACGATGACGGCGATGAAAATTTCAGTACTAGATATTGTGATTATGGTGGCGGTGGTAGGATTTAGACGGAAGTGATGGTCGCGGTGGGTTAGGAAGAATAGAAGACTTATATTTCTTCTTAAGGGTTTAATGAATAAACAAAGAAGCTGTAAAAGATACAGAAGGTCAAACTAGAGATTCAACAAAATATATTTTTGTTTTGAGCTTTGGGAATAACTATCACGATGGTGTTGCTGGTTGTGGTGGAGGCGGTCACGATGGTGGTGTGGGAGTGACGGAGGCGATGCAAAATTTTCTTCTGGCTTTTTTCTTCTGGCTTTGTTAAAGAAGAAGGAAATGAAATGTAAAGGTTAAAAAAGGAATTATGGAAATTATGTTTTTAATAAAAAAAATTATTTATGCCATCAGGGGTATTTATAAATACCCATAAGGGTGTTTGTGCAAGGCCCATGGATAGTAGGGGCATAAATAACATTCTCACAAAAAATTTTTTGCTTAGAGAGTTTCAGAATCCAACTGCAAATTGATTGTGCACACTTGAGCGGTTGAGCCCTTGCCAGCTTTAACATGATCAATACCAGATTGAAGATTCAGATTATCCAGATCAGTGGTTACATTATGAGTCGCACGACTCACACCTGAAAGGCTCCGGTTACCCTGAGGTTGTAGTGTCAATTCCGACTGAAAGTATTTTCGAACGTACTAAAATTTAAAACCTTATTTTCTCCGACAGAAATTCGAGAAGATAGTTTGTGTGGAGAAGTTGATAGAGCAGGAAAGGGTTCTTTTTTTTATAACAGCCAACGAGACTCCCTATCTGCCGGTGCCGCTTCTTCAAGTGAATTTCTTCAACACAAAATGGACTCTGGTGTGAAGCTGTTGGTAAGTTTATGGGACGAACTGGATCAAGAGGATAGGTGACTCAAGTTAGGGTTAAGTTTTTGGAAGACCCAAACCGTTTGATCACGAGGAATATGAAAGGACCTGATCGTGAAGGTGACAATCTCTCTCACTCTGCTCTAATTTTTTAAGGTAAGTAGCGTGTTGCTGAATGTTCACAAGTGATTAAACTACCTTTGATTACACAATTTCTCATGTTTAATTTGGAGATTGAAGTTTGTTTTATAATTGAGAATTTGTAGCTAACTACTTTTATGGCTTAATTTCATGTAGTAATATAGTACTACTTTAACTAACTTCATTGGCTTAGGATACCAACTAGTTTAATAATTAATAGCTAACTACTTTAGTAAACTATGCACTCAAACACCACTAACTATAATAATGATGAAAGTTTTTATTATTGTATTGTCTCTTACAGGATGATCGGCTATATCTATTTATAGCTCATGACCAAAACAGGTTGGAAGTTTCAAGAAACCATGTGGCAACATTTGTGATGATTATCCTTAATAAAGGCTATTACTAATCATGTTTAAGAAGACAATCATCCTTATCTATGTTTGATATTTTCTTTACTCAAAATAAGTCCATTATTGCCGGATTGTTCTAGAAATGAAAATGGTGGACCACTCATTTAACACGCGTTCACATAATACTTCCCCCTGGACCACCATTCTAAGAATGTTTCCTCGTAAAAACCTTGCCAGTAAAACCCAATGGGACAAAACCCGACCGAAGGAAAAAAAAAATATAACATCCATCTTAGAATAGTGTTGGACCCGCATATTCTGCCTCGTTAAAACCTTGACAAGGAAAACCCTGTGGGACAAAACCTTGACTAAGGAAAAAGAGTACAGTGCGTTATGGTCCATAACTCCCCCTCAACATAATTTCCGTCAATTTGTCTGTTTGTATATGTGGCGCATCCCGATCCCGTAAACCAGTTTTCGGAAGAGAGTTATCGGTAATGACTTGGTGAATAGATCAGCATAATTTTCACAAGACTGTATCTTCTGGATCTCAATCTCATTATTTTTTTGGAGGTGGTGTGCGTAGAATAATTTTGGAAAAATATGCTTTATCCTATCACCTTTGATGTAGCCCTCCTTAATTTGTGCTATGCAAGCTGAATTGTCTTCAAAAATTATTGTTGGTGTACTGGTAATGGACGATAGACCACTAGAGCTTCTGATATGCTCAACTAATGATTGCAGCCACACACATTCTCGACTTGTTTCATGTAGAGCAATTATTTCAGAATGATTGGAGGAGGTAGCTGGCATGCTCTGTTTACAAGATAACCATGAAAATGATGTGCCTCCGCTTGTAAAGACATACCCTGTCTGAGAGATTGCTTTATGGGGGTCCGAAAGATAACCAGCATCTGTGTATCCTTTAATCTTCGAGCAGTTTTCATAGTCTTTCGAGTAGAACAGTCCCATGTCCGTAGTTCCATGCAGATAGCGGAAAATGTATTTTATTCCAGCCCAATGTCTCTTTGTTGGTGCAGAACTGAACCTGGCTAAGAGATTTACTGCAAAAGAGATGTTTGGTCTAGTGCACTGGGCTAAATACAATAACCCACCGATATCACTTAAATATGGTACTTCTTGACCAAGGAGTGTTTCGCCTTCTTCTTTGGGGCGAAATGGATCTCTTTTGGGATCAAGAGTTCTCACAACCATTGGAGTGCTAAGCGGATATGATTTGTCCATATTAAAACGATTGAGAAGTTTCTCTATATACGCTGATTAATGGACAAGAATTCCGCTCTCATAATGTTCAAGTTGTAGACCAGGACAAAACTTTGTTTTACTGAGATCTTTCATCTCGAACTCCTTCTTTAAGAATATTTGTGCTTTGGAGAGTTCTTCAGGAGTTCCAATAAGATTGATTTCATCTACATATACAAAAATAATAGCAAACCCAGTGTTTTTCTTTTTAATGAAAATACATGGGCATATAGGATTGTTCACATAACCCAGACTTAACAAGTATTCACTCAGACGATTATACCATATTCGTCCAGATTGTTTCAAACCATACAAGGCTCTATTTAATTTTAGTGAATACATATGACATGGTTTATCTGCTGACAATTGAAAACCTTCAGGGATTTTCATATAGATGTCTATATCTAGCTTTCCATACAGATATGCAGTAACCACGTCCATTAGATGCATGCCAAGTCCTTCATGGACTACCAGGCTAATCAAATACCTAAAGGTAATTGCATCCATTACAGGAGAATATGTTTCCTCGTAGTCAATCCCTGGTTTCTGTGAGAAACCTTGTGCCACTAGTCTCGCTTTATAGCGAACAATTTCATTTTTCTCATTTCTCTTGCGCACAAACACCCATTTGCAGCCAACCGGGCTCACATTATCTGGTGTTCGGACTGCAGTACCAAAAACATTGCGCTTAGCGAGAGAAAGTAATTCTGCTTGGATTGCCTTTTTCTATTTTGGCCAATCATCTCTTTGACAACATTCTTCTATAGAGTGTGGCTCAACACCATCATCATCCAAGGCAATGTCAGTAGCTACTGTAAATGAAAATATATAGTCAATACTCATTGTACTTCGATCCCAAACTTCTTTATTGCATGCATAATTAATAGAGGCTTCCTCATTTTGAGGTTCCATTGTCTCTGTCGAGACATTCTCCTCGTTAGGATATCTATTTTCAGAGAGTTTGGATCCTTTATCAATAGTCTCCTCAAGAGCACTATTAGTCAATGATTGAGATTGGTTTTTTCTCTTTCGAGGAGCAGAATCCTTTGACCCAACTGGTCGTCCACGCTTACGGAGTACCTCAGACGACTTGTTTGCTGCTACATCCACATATTTTTCTACAGGAACATCAATGCGTGATGGAGCATTTTTAGCTGGCACATCTACTTTCATTATTTTTGATGTATCTATAAATGCATCAGGCATTTGATTTTCAATATTTTGAAGATGTAAAATCTTTTGCACCTCAGTTTCACACTGACTTGTGTGTACATCAAGATGAGATAATTCTGGTGTATACCAGGATAATTCACGCTGTTTTTCAGGTTGTAGCTTTCCTCCCCCCTAACGGTGGGAAAACTGTCTCATCAAAATGACAATATGAAAATCTTGTCGTAAAAACATCCCCTGTTAATGGTTCAAGATATCGAATTATAGATGGTGAGTCAAATCCGACATATATCCCAAGTCGATGTTGTGGGCCAAACTTGGTGCGTTGTGGTGGTGCAATAGGGACATAAACAGCACAACCAAGAACACGCAAATGAGATATGTCTGGTGGATGACCTAACACATGTTGTAAAGGTGAATACTGATTATTCTCACAAGGTCGATAACGTACCAGTGCATCAGCGTGCAAAATAACATGTCCCCAAGCCGAAACTGGGAGCTGAGTTTTCATAAGCATAGGTCTGGCAATGAGTTGAAGGTGCTTAATGAACGATTCTGCTAAACCATTATGTGTATGCACATGAGCAACATGATGCTCAACCTCAATGCCTAACGACATGCAATATGCATCAAATTCCTTTGAAGAAAACTCTGCTGCACCATCAAGTCGAATGGACTTGATAGAATAATCAGGAAAATGAGCACGTAATTTTATAATTTGGGAAAGGAGCCGAGCAAATGCTAAATTACGTGTTGAAAGTAAACAAACATGTGACCATCTAGCAGAAGCATCAATCAGAACTATAAAGTACTGAAAGGGTCCACTATAGGGATGTATAGGATCGCATATATCACCTTGTATTCTTTGTAAGAAAGCAGGTGATTCCAGAACTAATTTTGTCAAAGACGGTTTCGTAATCAGTTTCCCTAAAGAACAAGCAGTACAACCAAGTCCTTTGTTAAGTAGAAGTTTCTGCAAAGGATGTCCCTAACAGCTCTGAGCAATTCTACTCATCATAGTAGAACCTGGGTGTCCAAGTCGATTGTGCCACAACACAAATGTATTCGGGTCATAAAATTTTCAAACTATGACCGAATAAGATTCAACTTTCCGAATCTTTGTATGGTACAACCCAGAAGCGAGGGCTAGAAGCCTATCAGCAATATGTCTTCCATTAGGTGATGTAATATATAAATAATCCTTATCGTTCTCATCAACCGTTTTAATGTGGTATCCATTCTTGCGTATATCTTTGAAACTCAACAGATTCCTATTGGATCCGGAGGAATATAACGCATCATTGATAGTGAAAATGGTACCACATGGTAATGAGACACAAGATTTACCAGAACCTTCTACAAGGTTAGCTGAACCACTAATGGTAGTGATACTAGTCTTGAACCTTTTCAAGGTTACAAAGTACTTAGTACTTCGAAATATTGAATTTATCGTTCCACTATCAACAAGACAAAATTCACCATCGGGGTTGCTTTCAGTATCCATATCCTTCCATATACATAAAGAAGGTATAAGATGGTTGCACAAAATAATTTTAGCAACACACGTATATTACATACACTCATACATATTACACACATACAAAACCCAAAAATTAGTACAATCCAAAAAAAAAAATACCGAAAGAGGTAAGTACAAGTAACACACTAAAACAAAATATTACAACTTTAATTTACATTAAACAAACCATCATCAAACTGGTCAAAAGCAGTCTGGTATTTATTGCCTTCAAAATAGCGTTCTGCCAAATTCAGTGAAAATATTGCGTTCTGCCAAATTCATCTCAACGTTTGCTTCCCTTTTATAGTGAGGCTCACAGAGATCAGCGCGGCAGCATCTATACCAATGGTCTTTAGAACCACAGCGATAGCATCCCTCGTCATTTTTTATGGGGGGATTTTTAGATTTCTTTTGAGAAGTAGAAGTATATCCCTTCCCCTTATCTTTCTTCGCTTCCGCATTTTTGTTATACGGATGGTTGTTGACATTTCTATGCCTATAGCCTCCGCGTTTACGCTTCTTTCCACGATAACCCTGCTTACCACGATCATGTCCATGTCCAGAATACGATGCCCTATTTACTTCGGGCACCGGAGCAGAACCACAAGGACGGGACTCGTAATTTTTAATTAACAATTCGTTATTCTGCTCAGCCACGAGAAGACAACATATAAGATCAGAATACAGTGTAAAACGGCGTTCCCGATATAACTGCTGGAGTATAATATGGGAAGCATGAAAAGTACTCAACGTCTTCTCTAGCTTGGATTTTTCTGATAACGGCTCACCGCACATCTCAAATTGAGCTGCGATCTTGTGTAATTTAAAATTGTAAGCCGATACGGATTTAAAATCCTGAAATCTCAGATGAATCCATTGGTCACGAATTTTTGGCATGGTGACCACCTTAAAATGGTCATATTTCCCTTTTATGGTACTCCATAATTTTTGAGGTTCTCTACAGTGTGCTACCTCGTGTTTCAGGGTTGGGGAGAGGTGATGCGCAAGTAAGCTATAGCTCTGGAGCGTTCGTCTGATGTACAGTCTCCCCCAATGATCGTATGACCAAGTTTATTCACTTCCAGATGCAAATCAGCATCGAGCGCCCATGAGAGATAGTTTTCACCGGAGTCCTCAAGTGGCATAAAATCCAGACTAACTAAATTTGCTGACATTTAAAAAAAATGTAACTGAAAAATCAAACCTGCAGATGTTCGCTTCTTTAGTTTGATGAACTAGCTGGAAAATACGTACACCCCGAGCTATCTCGTGCTGATAACATTTTATAATTGAGAATTTGTACCTAACTACTTTTATGGCTTAATTTCATGTATTAATATAGTACTACTTTAACTAACTTCGTTGGCTTAGGATACCAACTAGTTTAATAACTATAAGAATGATGAAAGTTTTTATTATTGTATTGTCTCTTACAGGATGATCGGCTATATCTATTTATAGCTCATGACCAAAACAGGTTGGAAGTTTCAAGAAACCATGTGGTAGCATTTGTGATGATTATCCTTAATAAAGGCTATTACTAATCATGTTTAAGAAGACAATCATCCTTATCTATGTTTGATATCTTCTTTACTCAAAATAAGTCCACCGGATTATTCTAGAAATGAAAATGGTGGACCACTCATTTAACACAGGGTTCACGTAATATTTTGATTAATTTATATATCTTTTGAAATATCCCAGGGACCTGTTTTTTCTAATCTAATAATTTATTTGCAAGAGGGAGTGTAATTTTAGTCCTCGAGTCAAATTATGATAAGTTGACATCCAATGTGCAGAAACTTCAATTTGGAAGACAAATTCAAAGAAAAACTTCCGTTAACTTCAATATCTTAACTATCATCATCATCTCAAAAACTAAAACAATCAACAGATTATGATCAATCTAAGAATTATTCGTAGAATTGTGAATAGTTTTCTTATTTTTCTTTATTTTTCTCTCTTGTTCTTTGTGTTTCAGGACTGCTGTGCAATAGATAACAGCACCATTACACTAACCCAAGCCATAACTGACTCTCAGAATCTAACTTCCACCGGCGGGGTATTCAAACTCTTCAGTCCTCCAAATTCTACACATCGTTATGTTGGTATATGGTATGAATTTGATCCCAGACAAAACATTGTATGGGTTGCAAACATGAATAACCCATTGAAAGATTCATCAGGAACCTTAAGAATTGCAGAAGATGGAAATCTTGTGATTGTAGATGGACGAGGGGTTGTTTTTTGGACTACAAATGTGTCTGGTATTACTGCACCTGATAATTCAGTTGTCGAGCTATTGGATACTAGAAATCTTGAGTTTAGATTGATAAATGATAACTCAAGATCTGTATGGAAGAGTTTCGATCACCCAACCCATACTTTGCTTATGGGAATGAAGGTGGGTGGAAGTAGAGTGACGGGAAAGAAACAACAACTTATATCATGGGAAAGCGATTATGATCCTTCAACATGTATTCTTTTCAGCCGGGATCGAGCCTCTAGATGATAAGAATCCTCAGCTGGTCGTCTGGAGAAATGGGTCTATACTTTGGCGAAGTGGTCCATGGAATAGTATAATATTCATAGCTAATATGACATATGCTGATGCATTCGATTTGTTTGATCAAGAAGAAAATATGTTTCTAAGCTTCAAAGATGCTGATAAAACGATCACTCGGTTCGTATTGGATCACCACGGAGCATTACTTGGAATGGTATTGTTTGAACAACATAGTATTTGGTTTGAGTTTTGGTCATCACAAATTAGTATTTTTGATACTTACGGAACATGTGACCCTTTCGGTAGTTGCAATCCATCAAATTCGCCAATTTGCAGTTTCTAATAGGATTTAGACCCAAATTTTAAGATGAATGGAGTAAAGGAAATTGGTCGGGTGGGTGTGTCAGGATTACGCAATTGGAGTGCCAACATAGAAGCTTCAGGAATTCAGACACTGATGATGGATTCAAAAAATTGGAAAGCATGAAAGTACCTGATTATGCTTCCTTGTCACTTGACATGCTTGTAACAGAGATGGAGGACTGTAAAATGATCTGCTTGACAAACTGTTCGTGCTTAGCTTATTCGTATGATATTGGTATTGGGGGTGTATGACATGGGCTGAAAATTTAATTGACACTAGTAAGACCACATGTGCGATGCACATGCTTGATTTTGATTGCTTTAGCAACACCAAATTTGATGGTAATGAAAAAAAATTCTTAGTAATTTTTTTTTAATATTCGTATTTGTACTTATTACGTAGATAATTCAAAGAGCTTTCCGAATATACTAATTTTGCAAATATCCGGTATGTATTTTGAAAGATATCAAGTTTTAAAATTTTTAGATCTAATTTTAAAATAATGGCATTCATGTAAATATATAATTATTGGTTTAATATACATTTTCACCCTTGAATATATATGCATAGTAATGATTGATATTTAAGGTCATATTAGTAATATCAAGGTGACACCAAACTATTTTATTTTTGTGACCAACCAAAAAAGGCTTCACCAAAAGGGGGCCTTTTCTTTATTATAGTAAGATACAAAACTTTACTGGAGATGGTACAGATCTTTACATCCGCTTATCTCGTTCAGACATTGGTAAGTGTTTATACTTTATACATTAATGTTGGTTTCAATTTTTCCCACTAAGTTAGTTTTCTGAAATCGCATTGCTTCAAAAAAAATAAAATTGAGGGAGGAATATCTCCATTGCTTAGGAGTAATAATACATCATATTCTTACACCTAAGTTGCACCAAATTCTGATCAAGAAAAAATAAAAGTTGCACCAAATGTGTACGCTGCATTGAGCTGTTATGTTAGTCTGTTATTTTGTTCGTGCTTTCCTGCAATATCAGGTTAGGTGATGTCGGTTGCTTGGTATATCTATAGCTGTACTTTTGTTTTGTGTTTGTGTAAGATAACTACAATAAAGTTTCCACTTAGAACAACCCACCATCTTGTGAAAGCTCGGCTTAAATCGATGCACAAAAGCCATCATTGTTCAGTATTGAAAATAATAGCAGCTGTGATTACGTCATATCTATTCAACAAGTCTACTTCACAACTTCTGGGTGTGTGAATGTTTGCTTTCTTAGTCCTTACATGGATTACTTCCTTGTAAAATGTAGATCTTGCACAAAAGAACAGTACAGATCCTGCTCGAAATAACAATACAGATACTGCTCCAAAGAAGGATCCTGATCTTTCTCCAAATAACAATAAATCTCATGGCTTAAGAAAGAATGAAAAACTAGAGATTGTAATTATTGCAGTCCTTGCAGGAACACTTGCAATCTGCATTTGCATGTACTTCTTCTGGAAGTGGTTGAAAAAACAAAGAGGTATCATATCTCATCCTAAGGCTTTTGAAATATATCTGTGAAAAAAATGTTGAGAAAAGAAAACTAAATTTGTTATGAAATTGTAGGAAAAATCGCCTCCGATTTGGATAATTTCCAGGAAGAAATTACAGACAATCCAGATCAGTTGAAAGTTTTCAAATTTCAAGAGCTAGCAATTGCCACAAATAATTTTACTGAAGCTAATATGCTTGGCCAAGGTGGATTTTGGCAAGTGTACAAGGTATGTTCTTTGTACTTCAACTTTCACTCATAAGTCAAATTTTAATGAAACTAAAAAAATGAAATACTGTTTTTGTGTTCAGGGCACGTTATCTGATAGAAAGTGAAAAGACTATCGAAGGGTTCGGTACAAGGTTCAGAGGAGTTTTAAAATGAAGTCACAGTGATCTCAAAGGTTCAGCACAGGAATCTGGTTAAACTTCTAGGTTGTTGTCTTGAAGGGGAAGAAAAGATGTTGATTTATGAATACATGCCTAATAAAAGCTTGGAAGCCTTCCTTTTCGGTTTGATTCTCTTTCAACTGAATCAATTTCACGTGTCTGTGTTTCAGTATTTGTTTTCCTTCTCATGTAAGCTCACTTGTTCTGGTTGATTTATGTTTAGATCCAACCAGACAGGAATGCTTAGATTGGAAAAAGAGATTCCAAATCATTGAAGGGATAAGCCGGGGGATGTTGTATCTACACAGAGATTCTAGACTGAGGGTCATTCATAGATACCTTAAAGCTAGTAACATTCTACTGGATGGAGACCTGAATCCGAAAATTTCAGACTTCGGTATGGCAAGGATATTCGGAGGTGATGAACAACAAGCAAGTACTAGAAGAGTTGTTGGGACGCTGTAAGTAAAATATGTTATAAACAGAAGTTTATTAGGTAGATGTCCACTTTAGTGGGACCCTATTACTTGGGCACCAAGCATGTAAACTCTATAAATAGAGTCCCAAACCTTTGTAAATTGATGCACATTAATAGAATTTCTCCCTTCTTCTTCCCCTCTATTTTGTGTCTCTTGTTATTTATCTTCTATATCAAAACACATTATCATGCACGCTCTAATCACTGCGCGATTTTTTATCAATCAATTTTGTTTCCTGTTTTTGTGAAATTTTAATTAAAACCCTAGTTTTCTTTTTTTTTGGGTGTCGTATTTTTCTTTCTTGTATACATAAGATCATACGATAGCATATACTTAAGTATATTTTTCAGTTTGATCGGTAATCAAATGTATCTATTACATAAACTCATCGATTTGACTCAATTTTAATAGTCAATATCGTTAGGTTGTTATGTAGCGTTTTCTCTAAATTTTCTTAGCGTATACAGTTTTCAATTGTGTTCGCGACCTGTTATGTTGTTTTACATCATAACTTTTTCTACAATGTTATTCCACTTTTATTAATTTAATATTCATTCACACATCCATCACTAATGATGTGTTCTAATTTTTGCATATAAACGATTCTATTTGAAGAATTGGACCAATACGATGATCCTGTTTTGGGGTGCACGGAGAAACAGTGGAAAACTTGTGTTGGGTGTTCA
Organism: Papaver bracteatum; assembly: GCA_023529315.1. NCBI lineage: Eukaryota > Viridiplantae > Streptophyta > Magnoliopsida > Ranunculales > Papaveraceae > Papaver > Papaver bracteatum. Next base: position 1,560,029 of record JAJJWX010002374.1, on the reverse strand, counting down.
ATCGTCCACCAATAAATTAACTGGTTAGTATATAATGTACGGAAGCAGGTGTTTACATACTATGTTCTTTCTTTTTCTTTCTTATACACTGTTTAGTGCTTTCCATTATTACTCTTATGATGTTATATTATATTATATGCGTGACCATTAACTTTATTACATTCTCAATGAACGGGAAGTTCAAGGGATTCTCTTCTGAACATTTGAAATCTATCGGCAAGTTCCGAAAGAAAATAAAAATTCATCAAAAGATGGTTCACAGTTTCTATTTCTTTAATGAAACTGTAGTCGTCAAAAATTGGTGTTATCGCAATTTAATTACCTTTATGGTTACTAGTCACGTGAATGGTTGAAATACCTACGGACAATTCAATTTGGTATCTTTGTCTTTTAGACGAGGATCGTGTGATTTATATATGGTTTCTTTTTTTTTTCACAAAAAACCATCCTCCAACCTCAAAGTAGGTTTCCCATGCGATAACTAAAATAAATAAATAAATATTTTTATTTTTTCGTACGAGTTTGATAAATCGTATAAACTAATTGGCGCTAATTTTCTCCATCGTTTCCATAAAATTTGCATATTTTCTATTTTTTTTCCAAAAAGGAGTGAATTTTTAGGGCACATAATGGATTTTTTTTTTCCGATAATGACAATGATTTCTTTATTTACTTAAAAGAATCATATAAGCCAATTGAAACTGGTTTCTCTGTAAGAGGATGATATGTCCTGTATTCACAATCCTAGAAGGATGAAATTGATAAAATACATTATCCATTACTTCCAAAAAAAAAAAAAAAATAATAATAATAATAATACATACGGAAAAACTTTACAGATGAAAATTAAAAAATCTGAACCCAAGTTTAAACAAATGACAATAATCCAGAGAAGTAAGAAGTTGATGGGATATGTCGTTATCATGTATTCAATTGGTTGCAAACATCAATGAGATGGAAAATTGCTACATTCCATTACGAGGATATTTAGCAATTTTAGTTTCTTTTCTTGTATTATTCTCCAAAATTTTGAAGTTGTTACACTTGTAGTTGGAATTGGACACTAAAGATCAAAGGGTGTAGCGCGTTTGCTTTGAAATAACTTGTTTGCCTATATTATTAGTCCTTGTAGTGACTATATTGGTCTTGATTGATTTATTTATTTTTTTGATAAAGAAAGTGTCCAATAACTTCAATCTAAACCATTATCTCGTTGGCCCTCGAGGTCACGATATTGGAGATTTTATTTGCATATTTTTAATCAAACATAAGTAACCAATAAAATCCATGGTTGATCTTTAATTTGTTTGAACTACAATTTTTTTGGACATTTTTTTATGGCTTTTGAAATCAGTATCTACTGTCCAACGTGGTTTTCTTAAAATCCATAAATTATTATAAGTATATGTCTCGAATTAATCGGATAATACTTTACGAAACTTGAAGTTTTCGTATATGAGATGAAAAATATTTTTCGCCATAATCAGGGGGAGACTATACACTATCAGAAGCTTGTGTAATTAACTTAAATGTTATATCAATTTCTCTCCCATCACAATCAAATTGATGTAGGCTGTCATTATATGATTGGCGTGAAATTTCTCATTTTGTTTTTATTTAAGTTTTTGCCTCTTAAGAGGAAATCCTGTCACATCTAGCAGATAAGTAGTGTTCTATAAGAGGCTACAGGTAGTGCTCCAATTGAGTGTACCAAATTCACATTCTCAATTATAATATCTTCTCACTAGAATATGAGGATAATATAATGCCCGTGGGCGCTGGTACCAGTAATTGGTTGAATTTTTCAATATATGCATACACTTGAGAATTGTGTTGGCTCAAAGTAAGCTAAATTATTGTCGAATATTCATTTATGGTAGCTACTGAAATAATAAAGATGGTGGTTAACCCCTTTGCCGAAAAATATCGACGTATGTGATTGGTATGCACAAATTCCAAACTATATTTGGATTGAAATCTCTTGAATAACGCAATATTTGGATCCAAAACTTAACGCCTTAACCGTGCAAGCATGAATTTTGAAAATTACATGTTGGTGTAGTCTTCATGAGTTATATGAGAAATATGGTCGTTGTAAAAACTATTTGAGGGTTTTTTCTATTTTTTTTCTCAAACCCTAGGATTGATTCAATAAATTTTTGTTCTCCATATATGATGCTTTTGGCGTGGTAGTCCTTGAGGGACTCGTATTGCATTTACACAAGAAATGTGATCGGAGTACATATTCAATTTGTAATCCTTGGAGGATTCAAATTATTTATATTCAGACAACCACCTGATTCTATCATATCAGGTTTAACAATCCTTTATGTGTTTTTAGAATTTGGTATAAAACCAAGAATCCGGATTAATTAGTTGATGCTATCAACTATATAGGTCTCTTGAGGAGTCCTTAAAAACACATAAATCCACGCGTTAGCAGCATAAATTCTATTTTTTTTTCCATTTCTCTTTCTTAAATCTGCAGTTGGAATTATGCTAGCTTAAACTCTTTTTTAAGATAGACTAGAGTTATTATTTTGATGCTTATTTCTTGAAAAACTCATGTAGTTGAGTTAGCATCGATAAATATGTCAAAAGTTGTACTCTTTTCCCTTGGCTTCAGGTTTTGTCCCATGTGGTTTTCCTAACAAGGTTTTAATGAGGCAACATCTCTGACGTTTAATATATATAAATATATATGTATATATTTTTTTTTTTTTAATGTTGATATTTGTGCTCTTTTTTCTTCGTCCAAATTTTTTCCCATTGGGTTTTATTGGCAAGGTTTAGTGAGGCAATTTAATTCAACATGATGGTCATCCAAGGGGGGGTTGTATCAATTTTGGTTGTTTAGTGGATTCCCACATTTGATTAAACCAAATCAACTTAATCACCTCCTAAGAATTTGGATTTCCTTCTCAAATATACGATTTTTGTTCACATATGATAAGGTATTCATATCTTGGAACTCTGTTGAAGAAATTACATCAACTACTTCTGCAACTTATCTTCGAGAAGCTAGCAATCCAATACTCAAGTCATCAATGTATTTAAAGAAGAATGAAGACTCGAGAACGCCATATTAGAAGACTAGCATAAAAGAAGACTTCATCAACTGGCAGATTTCTCACGAAAGCATTACTATCTCCAGCATTCAACAAATTCTTTTATCGAAATTGGGAAGTGTCGACTCGAAGATTTGCAAGCAAAGATTTAACTGAAGTACTTATCAGGGGGAGCATCATAGTAAGAGGTATTTTACTGGATTATCACGTTGTACTCTTTTTCCTTCGTCAAGGTTTTGTCCCACTGGGTTTTCCTTGTCAAGGTTTTAATGAGGCAACATATGCATGTCCAACTCTGTTCTAAGTTTTCTCACAATTGTATTCTTTTCCCTTCGATCGGGTTTTGTCCTTTTGGATTTTCTTGACAAAGGTTTTAACGAGGCAATTGCTTAGATAAGTGGTCATCTAGGGGGAGTGTTATAAACAGAAGTTTATTAGGTAGATGTCCACTTTAGTGGGACCCTATTACTTGGTCACCAAGCATGTAAACTCTATAAATAGAGTCCCAAACCTTTGTAAACTGATGCACATTAATAGAATTTCTACATTTTTCTTCCCCTCTATTTTGTGTCTCTTGTTCTTTATCTTCTATATCAAAACAAAATAAATTGTTTTAACGTGACATCAACATTTTGAATAACATAAATTGTACAGTAGTATTTTACCTTCAATTGTACGTCTTTCAAAATTGAATGCTGTGGATACATGCCCCCGGAGTATATCATGGATGGCCGGTTTTCCGAAAAGTCGGATGTTTTTAGCTTTGGAGTGTTGCTTCTCGAGGTTGTGAGTGGAAGAAAGACAACAAGTTTTCACCATCTGGAGCAATCATCAAGCCTTTTAGGATATGTAAGTGAGCAGTTTTTTCCTTTTGATATTCACTCTGATCTCTATCCTAGTTTCTAATTGTATTGTGCATCGTTTTAGGCATGGCAACTATGGAATGAAAGTAAAATGGAGTTGTTGATCGAGCCTGCGATACTGCAAGAATCAACTCCCTTGGCAGATATTTTCAGATGTATTCAAGTGGGGCTATTGTGTGTGCAAGAATGTGCCAGAGATAGACCAACCATGTCTACAACTCTTTCTATGCTAACAAGCGAAATCGCAACTCTTCCTACTCCCAAACAGCCTGCATTTATCGAAAGAATGGTTTCTACGCCGTTAGATTCCTTTGCACATAGCTTGGGAGCAGCTTCTGTCAACCATCTAACTATCACACATATTGAAGGGCGTTAAATTACATTTGCTGCTTTCGAACTTTTAGTGTTTATGGATTCTTTTTGTTCTGATTTTGATATGTAAAGTGTGACTTCGAAATGGCATGGTCCTAGGAAAACATTATCACATTTTTGTTTGGTATGCGATAATGTAAATCACAGGGATCCAATTTAACGTCTTAAACGATCAAAATATTTGAAGTGCAACTTAATTTGCGTCTTTGCAAGTCTAACGGAGTCCTTGTATATCTTTCAGCCACAAACTCCAGTCAGTACAAAAAAGAAAAACTACACTACCGGACTTTTGAAAGTTTTAAAATTACACTACAATCACTGTCATCTCTCAAGTATTACATGGTCCAAGAAAGTCCACTCAGAGTGAACAAGAGAAAGGCATTATCATCCGAGACAGATGAGAGATGTATGGATAAACCGTACTTTTTTTTTAAAATTTATTTATGTGCTCAGCCTCAGCTCACGATTTAACCTGGGTTTTCCTAGGGGCGACTCTAAAAGAATTAGGGGCCACAAAAAAAGATAAAATTTGTGAAAAAAGAATTAGATGCGACACAAAAAGATAAAATAGGTTGAAAATACTTATATGTCCCTTCATAATCGGTAGTTTAGTTTTTTTTTTTAAACTACCGATTGCAAAATCTCATTTTTAGGGCAACTCTATATTCGGTAGTTATTATGAACTATTTTGACTACCGATTATAGGCTCAACCAAATTAGAAAAATAGTGGATTTTTGTAAAATCTCATTTTTGGGAAACTCTATATTCGGTAGTTATATGAACTATCTTGACTACCGATTATGGTAGGATTTCGGCAGAGAGGTCCACTGTATAATCGGAAGTCAGGATACCTTCATTTACTACCGATTATAGGCTCAACCAAAATTCAAAAAATAAAGAATTTTTGTAAAATCTCATTTTGGGGCTACTCTATTTTCGGGAGTTAAATAACCTAAATTCCCTACCGATTATGGTAGCATTTTTGCCAAAGGTCTACTTTAATGGGGAGTCAATATAACTTTATTTACTCCCGATTATAGGATAACTTGGGCACGGGCCATGATGTTGGTTCATTTTTAATATATCGTATAATTTGTGTCCCGAATACATATCAACTCCTTATGATTTAATATGTGTTTGTCATAAAAATATTTGGGATTTTCCTCTCTTTTTTTCTTTGTTTTTTCCTTTAATATTTTACCGTCGGAGATTTGCTCAAACGAAAGAAATATAATCTTAACTTCCAGACTCTTTTTTATTTAGGTTCATTTCTAATAATGAGATAATGCTCTACATGAACATAGTAGTTTAAATACTTTTTGGAAATATGTCGTCAGCAGCGCTCATCTCAGTGAAATCAACTAATCAATATCGTCCATAAAAGTCTCCACATGCTCATATTTCGCTCCATCTGACTCATCTATCATGGTCATGTTGTCGATACTCCAAATAGGCAGAGAATAGTATTTTTTTGCATCGAAAGAACGATACAAACTATCCAATGTGACATGATTCTTCTGTAATTTTTCAACACCCATTAGATGACAATGTTTAAAATGTGTACCCATTACCTTTTCGAAGGGATTGTATATATGCGAACCTCTGCCATTAAATCTTCAACAAAGTATTGTGCCCAGCAATTCGTCTTAACAAAGGCTTTGGTAACTTCAAAAGTCTTTGACATTTTTTCACTTCCGTATGTTCCTACCTTCACTTGGAATACAATCTGGCGACACATTACCTCATAAAGAACCTTGAACACATATTGTACTCCCTGATCCTATTTCAAATTAATAGGTTGTCAATAGATCCTTTACCAAAAGTTGACATATTCTACGTTGAATATTTATAAAAAAAAAATTATGGTATTGTGGATCGTTGCTTTCTAAGATTATAGTTTTTAAAATTGGCCTCTTCAAGTCCCACGGCTTTCTAAGTTTATATATCTTGTTTGTTTTTAATATTTTAGTTAGCCATATTATGTTTGTTACTAACTTTAAACTTGATGTCATCTTCTACTGTGAACTTTATGTGATTTCAGAATCGAAATAGTTATACCTCTTTCATTCGTATCAAGTAATCTGTTGTATATCCTAACAATTCTTCTACAACAATTCCTTTCTTTTTCCGTTTCCGGACCATCAGTATCCATTATTGTCAAACGCAATCTGTCTAATTTTTGTTGATGTTATGTATTTGCAATGTTCATTTTTCTTAAATAAATAGATTGTGGAAAAACTAAAAAAAAAAAACATAAGTATTACATCGGGTCTAAGTTACTATATCCAAAATACTCCGGACACTGCTTCTGGTGCCTTGTTTCCTCAAATTCCTCTTTGCATTCTAAACAGTACATGCAATACCAATCATTTGCGAAGTGAGCTATTTGTGCAAGTGTGGTCAATGTATCCCTTGCCTGTAATAATAATAACAACACGTCAATTTTTTTCAAGGCATCCAGTTGTAAATGGTATGAATCTAATAGATTTGAATTATACCTCAATCTTAGATATCACCTTCTTCTCACATAACATTGCAATTGAGGAAGGACAAATCTTGACCACTCTTTATATAAGCAGAGTTAGCCAAACTATGTTTTGCAATTGTCTTACGTGAAAACTATTATCAATCCATATTTTAGTCAGCTCCTATCGAACCTGATCTAATTAGTCCTATAGAAAGTTAATCTTAAATTTTTGACCTTATCTCTTGACCAAATTATTAAAGTATTCTCAGTCATGTTCTGCTTTGTGTGATGTACCCATATGTGTCTACTCTACCTTCTAACCCAGTGAATGAAACCTATACATATTGATCCAAAATTTGATATTGTTGATTTGTCATCAAGAGGTCGCATGATTTGAGAATGTAAATATAAAAAATATTCTATAAACATCGAAGGAGAAATTTAGATTCATGATTTAGAGTTTTTTATGATGATTTTGATGAACAAACATAATTTTCAAACAAATAGTTTAGAATGCAAATACATTTTCCCGGTCAATAAGGTTTTATATCGGGAATTGAGTGAAAGTTGTTGTCTTTGCAGGTAGTTGTCGCAAAACAACTCGACATTGATGGTCTTTTAGGAAAAAGAATGTAATAATACTTGAGAGATCGATAATGTTCTCTTACGCGGGTACACCAATTTCCTTTATATAATACGGGTAATCGAACAGTCATGATCATACTGTCTTATACGTTCCGGTATCATCCTCGAAATATTTGGTTTTTGTCCTTATCAATCGTGCTAAAAACAACCAATTACATCTTTCACAATACAATGTTGCATGTTTTGTGAAAATTATTTTTTTACTTGGTCAATAAAACTCACTAAAAAGCAAAAACTATTATTATACACTACTATTACCAACACCCACCATCATAAAAACCATCCACCGCCACTATTTCTTCCACCAATAGTAATGTTACCGCCTCCACCATTCACAAACACCCGCCACCGCTTATACTAACCCTACTTCCACTACCACCATTAGAATTAATATAGTTTTTAGTAAAATTATTTATAAATAAAATTATGTATTTATGTTAGATTATTAAAGGGACATTTATCATAGAAATTTAATTAATCATTATGAACAATCAATGAGACACTAATTAATAAAACGTTTAGAAACGGTTAAGTTGAACAAACCCCGGCGGTAAATTTATCTTTGCCAAGGAAAAATCCTGACCACTTTTTACATAAACAAATCGATAATAAATAATTTCATATGTTCTGATCTTGATTCATGTCGTTCGTTTAGTTATTACATAACATGGCAATTGATTGCACCAATTTTTTAAAATGGACGTGTTTTTTCGAGATTATTTTAATATTAGAATGATCAACCACGTTTTATACTTTATAATATAATGTTACACATTTCGTGGCGTTACGAAATTAGCATAATATGCTTTTGTTCACCTATACCCGCCGCCACCATACCATATAAATCCACTTTTTTTATCCACCACCACCTAGTGGCGGAGCCAAGGGTTGACTAACCTGGCTCTAACCCCTTAAATTTTTAATAACTACATAATTGTTTTAGTTTATTTTATAAATAGTACTTTGTCCATATATACTATTTATGGTTTATTCCACGAAATTTTACATGTTTTTTTTTAAAATTTAAAATAGGCCTCCTCAGTGTCAATTTTTGACTCCACTGCCACCATCACTGCGCCCATCCCTTGTAGGTTGTTGGACGCAATTCTAATTTTCAATCACAAATGTCATGTATGAGGTTTAGATTGAACAAAATTTCGTCAATTGATTAGTTTCATATTTTTTTCCCGTGTATATATTCTTTTTTTTATTGCAATCAATTTTATTTTAACATTAAAAAATCATGATTTATACGATATAATACCAAAGATAACAGGGTACCATTTGGGTGATCCAACTACGATCATGAAAATATTTTCTTGTATGATATCATCCCTGAAATTTATGGTACCTTCCTTTATCAAAAGTGTTAAAAAAAACCAACCACATCTTCCACACTACGATGTTATCGATGTTGTGATGACAACATAAAATTAATATTTTCCATCACTACTCACCAGCATTAACCGTCACTACTTCTTCTCCCAAAAACCAAGGTCGGAGCCAGGATTTTGAGGACAGATGGAGAAAAAATTCTTGGAAAGTTGGATACATGTGAAAAATGGACTTTTTATCCCATTTTACGATAAAAGAACAAAAATAAATATAATTGTGCTTGGCTCCGCCCTTAACCACCACTAATATTTCGGCCTCCACCTCTTCTACTACTCATTGTTGCTAAAAATGTCTATTAATATTATTTATCAAAATTACTTATTAATAGAAATAAATATTATAATTAATTAAGAAAACATTTATAATTAAAAAATGATTAGTCATTTATTATGAGCAATTAGTGAAACACTAATTCATAAAACACTTTATAATGAATAGATTATTTATTATGTGCAATTAGTGAAACGCTAATTAATAAAGCAATTATGGTATTTAAGTTGAAGAACAAACCACCACTATTGATTTATCTTTTCTATCAATTCCAACCAAGTTGGAACACTGGTTAGAGGCCATTCTTATGACACAATAGGTCATGAGTTCGAACCTCCACATTATAATTTTTGAAATTCCATATCTTGACTTGAGTATTCATTTTTCATTCATATTCATAATATTTGACATTGTAAGGAACGCCACACGTGCGAGTTGTAAGGGGTGGTATGAGGAACCACATCCCTTGATTTATCTTTCCCACGGACAAATCCTGACCACCACTAACAAAGGCAAACTTAGCCTAGCTTTGTTTTGTATTCTTGATCAAAATTCAAAAGATAGAGAATTTTTGCAAAATCTCATTTTGGGGCTACTCTATTTTCGGGAGTTCAACAACCTAAATTCACTACCGATTATGGTAGCATTTTATCCAAAGGTCTACTTTAATCGGGAGTCAAGATAACTTTATTTACTACCGATTATAGGATAATCAAAATTCAAAAGATAGAGGATTTTATTTTTGGGATACTTTATATTCGGAAGTTATATAAAATAAATTGACTCCCGATTGTGGATTAACTTCCCGATTGTAAAGTTATCTACCAATTGTAAAGGGTAGTTTGTCCATTAAAAATGAGATTTTGCAAAAATTCTTTTGGAGTCGCCCCTAAAAATCCTAGGATGATTTAGTCCTCCTAAACTTTGTTAAAAAATCTGTAAGGACATGCCTTACAAATTAGCACAAAAACAAGGTGAATCTCAAGGGATAGAGATCGGAGAGGGAGGAACAGAATTTTGAGAGAGAAGAACTTTTAGATTTTCTTTTTTTCATGCCTTGCTCTCATCCACAGAAGGGAATAAGAGGATAACACAAAACACACTCGTGCAGCTCGCACGCTTACAATTAATTATTCATCCACATAATAAAAAGAAAAACTACCGGGTGCCAATAACAATTAGACAGCCCTTAACAACTGAAGAACTAAAGATAAAGTTGGGTCCTGACAAAATCTTTGCATGAGCCTAGTCAAGAAGACATTATTTGAGGATGCACGACTGACACTGATACCATCAAAAGAGAGTTGACATCCAATGTGCAGAAACTTCAATTTGGAAGACAATTCAAAGGAAAGAATTGTTGGAAAAATTGAGTTTTAATTAAAAGGTTTTATGGTCTTGGTGTGGTTTTATCTAATGACCTAAGGGTTTAAGGATACTCACTCATTTTTTGGGTGAATGAAGTGAAACCTTTAGTCCCACATTGTGGAAAACTAAAGAGGAGCTCCACTATATAATCATACTCTTATGTATGTATTGTAAAACGTGGGTGGAGCGGGTAGGAAAAATCTCATTGTATGGGTTGCAAACAGGAATAACCCATTAAAAGATTCATCGGGAACATTAGGAATTGCAGACGACGGGAAACTTGTGATTGCGGATGGCCGAGGGGTTGTTTTTTGGACTACAAAAGTTTCTCATATTACTACACCAAACAATTCAATTGCCGAGCTATTAGATACCGAAAATATTATTTTTAGACTCCTAAATGATGACTCAAGAGTTGTATGGCAGAGTTTTGATCACCCGACCAATACTTTAGTTATGGGAATGAAGGTTGGTGGAAGTAGAGTAACGGGAAAGAAACAAGAATTTACATCATGTAAAAGCGATTATGATCCTTCAATAGGGATTTTTCAGCCGGGCTCGAGCCTCTAGATGATAAGAATCCTCAGCTGGTTTTCTGGAGAAATGGGTCTAATTCTCGACTTTGGCGAAGTGGTCCGTGGAATAACACAAAATCTCATTGTATGGGTTGCAAACAGGAATAACCCATTAAAAGATTCATCGGGAACATTAGGAATTTCAGACGACGGGAAACTAGTGATTGCGGATGGCCGAGGGGTTGTTTTTAGGACTACAAACGTTTCTCATATTACTACACCAAAAAATTCAATTTCCGAGCTATTAGATACCGGAAATCTTGTTTTTAGACTCCTAAATGATGACTCAAGAGTTGTATGGCAGAGTTTTGATCACCAGACCAATACTTTAGTTATGGGAATGAAGGTTGGTGGAAGTAGAGTAACGGGAAAGAAACAAGATATTACATCGTGTAAAAGCGATTATGATCCTTCAATAGGGATTTTTTAGCCGGGATCGAGCCTCTAGATGATAAGAATCCTCAGCTGGTTGTCTAGAGAAATGGGTCTAATTCTCGACTTTGGCGAAGTGGTCCGAGGAATAACCCAAAATCTCATTGTATGGGTTGCAAACAGGAATAACCCATTAAAATATTCATCAGGAACATTAGGAATTGCAAACGACGGGAAACTTTTGATTGCGGATGGTCGAGGGGTTGTTTTTTGGACTACAAACGTTTCTCATATTACTACACCAAACAATTCAATTGCCGAGCTATTAGATACCGGAAATCTTTTTTTTAGACTCCTAAATGATGACTCAAGAGTTGTATGGCACAGTTTTGATCACCCGACAAATACTTTACTTATGGGAATGAAGGTTGGTTGAAGTAGAGTAACGGGAAAGAAACAAGAATTTACATCATGGAAAAGCGATTCCGATCCTTCAATAGGGATTTTTCAGCCGGGCTCGAGCCTCTAGATGATAAGAATCCTCAGCTGGTTGTCTGTAGAAATGGGTCTAATTCTCGACTTTGGCGAAGTGGTCCTTGGAATAACCCAAAATCTCATTGTATGGGTTGCAAACAGGAATAACCCATTAAAAGATTCATCGGGAACATTCGGATTTGCAGACGATGGGAAACCTGTGATTTCGGATGGCCATGGGGTTGTTTTTTGGACTACAAACGTTTCTCATATTACTACACCAAAAAATTCAATTGCCGAGCTAGTAGATACCGTAAATCTTGTTTTTAGACTCCTAAATGATGACTCAAGAGTTGTATGGCAGAGTTTTGATCACCCGACCAATACTTTAGTTATGGAAATGAATGTTGGTGGAAGTAGAGTAATGGGAAAGAAACAAGAATTTACATCGTTTAAAAGCGATTATGATCCTTCAATAGGGATTTTTTAGCCGGGCTTGAGACTCTAGATGATAAGAATCCTGAGATGGTTGTCTGGAGAAATGGGTCTAATTCTCGACTTTGGCGAAGTGGTCCATGGAATAACCCAAAATCTCATTGTATGGGTTGCAAACAGGAATAACCCATTAAAATACTCATCGGGAACATTAGGAATTGCAGACGACGGGAAACTTGTGATTGCGGATGGCCGAGGGGTTGTTTTTTGGACTACAAACGTTTCTCATATTACTACACCAAATAATTCAATTGCCGAGCTATTAGATACCGAAAATATTTTTTTTAGACTCCTAAATGATGACTAAAGAGTTGTATGGCAGAGTTTTGATCACCCGACCAATACTTTACTTATGGGAATGAAGGTTGGTGGAAGTAGAGTAACGGGAAAGAAACAAGAATTTACAACGTGGAAAAGCGATTCTGATCCTTCAATTGGGATTTTTCAGACGGGCTCGAGCCTCTAGATGATAAGAATCCTCAGCTGGTTGTCTGTAGAAATGGGTCTAATTCTCGACTTTGGCGAAGTGGTCCTTGGAATAACCCAAAATCTCATTGTATGGGTTGCAAACTGGAATAACCCATTAAAAGATTCATCGGGAACATTAGGAATTGCAGACGAAGGGAAACTTGTGATTGCAGATGGCCGAGGGGTTGTTTTTTGGACTACAAAATTTTCTCATATTACTACACCAAACAATTCAATTGCCGAGCTATTAGATACCGAAAATATAATTTTTAGACTCCAAAATGATGACTCAAGAGTTGTATGGCACAGTTTTGATCACCCGACCAATACTTTAGTTATGGGAATGAAGGTTGGTGGAAGTAGAGTAACGGGAAAGAAACAAGAATTTACATCGTGTAAAAGCGATTATGATCCTTCAATAGGGATTTTTCAGCCGGGCTCGAGCCTCTAGATGATAAGAATCCTCAGCTGGTTTTCTGGAGAAATGGGTCTAATTCTCGACTTTGGCGAAGTGGTCCGTGGAATAACACAAAATCTCATTGTATGGGTTGCAAACAGGAATAACCCATTAAAAGATTCATCGGGAACATTAGGAATTTCAGACGACGGGAAACTAGTGATTGCGGATGGCCGAGGGGTTGTTTTTTGGACTACAAACGTTTCTCATATTACTACACCAAACAATTCAATTGCCGAGCTATTAGATACCGGAAATATTTTTTTTAGACTCCTAAATGATGACTCAAGAGTTGTATGGCAGAGTTTTGATCACCCGACCAATACTTTACTTATGGGAATGAAGGTTGGTGGAAGTAGAGTAACGGGAAAGAAACAAGAATTTACATCATGTAAAGGAGATTATGATCCTTCAATAGGGATTTTTCAGCCGGGTTCGAGCCTCTAGATGATAAGAATACTCATCTGGTTTTCTGGAGAAATGGGTCTAATTCTCGACTTTGGCGAAGTGGTCCGTGGAATAACACAAAATCTCATTGTTGGGGTTGCAAACAGGAATAACCCATTAAAAGATTCATCGGGAACATTAGGAATTGCAGACGACGGGAAACTTGTGATTGCGGATGGCCGCGGGGTTGTTTTTTGGACTACAAACGTTTCTCATATTACTACACCAAACAATTCAATTGCCGAGCAATTAGATACCGGGAATATTGTTTTTAGACTCCTAAATGATGACTCAAGAGTTGTATGGCAAAGTTTTGATCACCCGACCAATACTTTACTTATGGGAATGAAGGTTGGTGGAAGTAGAGTAACGGGAAAGAAAAAAGAATTTACATCATGGAAAAGCGATTCCGATCCTTCAATAGGGATTTTTCAGCTGGGCTCGAACCTCTAGATGATAAGAATCCTCAGCTGATTATCTAGAGAAATGGGTCTAATTCTCGACTTTGGCGAAGTGGTCCTTGGAATAACCCAAAATCTCATTGTATGGGTTGAAAACAGGAATAACCCATTAAAAGATTCATCGGGAACATTAGGATTTGCAGACGACGGGAAACTTGTGATTGCGGATGGCCGAGGGGTTGTTTTTTGGACTACAAACGTTTCTCATATTACTACACCAAACAATTCAATTTCCGAGCTATTAGATACCGGAAATCTTGTTTTTAGACTCCTAAATGATGACTCAAGAGTTGTATGGCAGAGTTTTGATCACCCGACCAATACTTTACTTATGGGAATGAAGGTTGGTGGAAGTAGAGTAACGGGAAAGAAACAAGAATTTACATCGTGGAAAAGCGATTATGATCCTTCAATAGGGATTTTTCAGCCGGGCTCGAACCTCTAGATGATAAGAATCCTCAGCTGGTTGTCTGTAGAAATGGGTCTAATTCTCGACTTTGGCGAAGTGGTCCTTGGAATAACCCAAAATCTCATTGTATGGGTTGAAAACAGGAATAACCCATTAAAAGATTCATCGGGAACATTAGGATTTGCAGACGAAGGGAAACTTGTGATTGCGGATGGCCGAGGGGTTGTTTTTTGGACGACAAACGTTTCTCATATTACTACACCAAACAATTCAATTTCCGAGCTATTAGATACCTGAAATCTTGTTTTTAGACTCCTAAATGATGACTCAAGAGTTGAATGGCAGAGTTTTGATCACCCGACCAATACTTTACTTATGGGAATGAAGGTTGGTAGAAGTAGAGTAATGGTAAAGAAACAAGAATTTACATCGTGGAAAAGCGATTATGATCCTTCAATAGGGATTTTTCAGCCGGGCTCGAGCCTCTAGATGATAAGAATCCTCAGCGGGTTGTCTGGAGAAATGGGTCTAATTCTCGACTTTGGCGAAGTGGTCCTTGTAATAACCCAAAATCTCATTATATGGGTTGCAAACAGGAATAACCCATTAAAAGATTCATCGGGGACATTAGGATTTGCAGACGACGGGAAACTTGTGATTGCGGATGGCCGAGGGGTTGTTTTTTCGACTACAAACGTTTCTCATATTACTACACCAAACAATTCAATTTCCGAGCTATTAGATACCGGAAATCTTGTTTTTAGACTCCTAAATGATGACTCAAGAGTTGTATGGCACAGTTTTGATCACCCGACCAATACTTTAGTTATGGGAATGAAGGTTGGTGGAAGTAGAGTAACGGGAAAGAAACAAGAATTTACATCATGGAAAAGCGATTCTGATCCTTCAATAGGAATTTTTCATCCGGGCTCAAACCTCTAGATGATAAGAATCCTCAGTTGGTTGTCTGTAGAAATGGGTCTAATTCTCGACTTTGGCGAAGTGGTCCTTGGAATAACCCAAAATCTCATTGTATGGGTTGAAAATAGGAATAACCCATTAAAAGATTCATTGGGAACATTAGGATTTGCAGACGACGGGAAACTTGTGATTGCGGATGGCCGAGGGGTTGTTTTTTGGACTACAAACGTTTCTCATATTACTACACCAAACAATTCAATTGCCGAGCTATTAGATACCGGAAATCTTGTTTTTAGACTCCTAAATGATGACTCAAGAGTTGTATGGCAGAGTTTTGATCACCCGACCAATACTTTACTTATGGGAATGAAGGTTGGTGGAAGTAGAGTAACGGGAAAGAAAAAAGAATTTACATTGTGGAAAAGCGATTATGATCCTTCAATAGGGATTTTTCAGTCGGGCTCGAGCCTCTAGATGATAAGAATCCTCAGCGGGTTGTCTGGAGAAATGGGTCTAATTCTCGACTTTGGCGAAGTGGTCCTTGGAATAACCCAAAATCTCATTGTATGGGTTGCAAACAGAACTAACCCATTAAAAGATTCATCGGGAACATTAGGAATTGCAGACGACGGAAAACTTGTGATTGCGGATGGCCGAGGGGTTGTTTTTTGGACTACAAACGTTTCTCATATTACTACACCAAACAATTCAATTGCCGAGCTATTAGATACCGGAAATCTTGTTTTTAGACTCCTAAATGATGACTCAAGAGTTGTATGGCACATTTTTGATCACCCGACCAATACTTTACTTATGGGAATGAAGGTTGGTGGAAGTAGAGTAACGGGAAAGAAACAAGAATTTACATCATGGAAAAGCGATTCCGATCCTTCAATAGGGATTTTTCAGCCGGGCTCGAACCTCTAGATGATAAGAATCCTCAGCTGGTTGTCTGGAGAAATGGGTCTAATTCTCGACTTTGGCGAAGTGGTCCTTGGAATAACCCAAAATCTCATTGTATGGGTTGAAAACAGGAATAACCCATTAAAAGATTCATCGGGAACATTAGGATTTGCAGACGACGGGAAACTTGTGATTGCGGATGGCCGAGGGGTTGTTTTTTGGACTACAAACGTTTCTCATATTACTACACCAAAAAATTCAATTGTCGAGCTATTACATAACGGAATTTTTTTTTTTAGACTCCTAAATGATGACTCAAGAGTTGTATGGCAGAGTTTTGATCACCCGACCAATACTTTACTTATGGGAATGAAGGTTGGTGGAAGTAGAGTAACGGGAAAGAAACAAGAATTTACATCGTGGAAAAGCGATTATGATCCTTCAATAGGGATTTTTTAGGCGGGCTCGAGCCTCTAGATGATAAGAATCCTCAGCTGGTTGTCTGGAGAAATGGGTCTAATTCTCGACTTTGGCGAAGTGGTCCTTGGAATAACCCAAAATCTCATTGTATGGGTTGGAAACAGGAATAACCCATTAAAAGATTCATCGGGAACATTAGGATTTGCAGACGACGGGAAACTTGTGATTGTGGATGGCCGAGGGGTTGTTTTTTGGACTACAAACGTTTCTCATATTACTACACCAAACAATTCAATTGCCGAGCTATTAGATACCGGAAATCTTTTTTTAGACTCCTAAATGATGACTCAAGAGTTGTATGGCAGAGTTTTGATCACCCGACCAATACTTTAGTTATGGGAATGAAGGTTGGTGGAAGTAGAGTAACGGGAAAGAAACAAGATTTTACATCGTGTAAAAGCGATTATGATCCTTCAATAGGGATTTTTTAGCCGGGCTCGAGCCTCTAGATGATAAGAATCCTCAGCTGGTTGTCTGGAGAAATGGGTCTAATTCTCGACTTTGGCGAAGTGGTCCGTGGAATAACCCAAAATCTCATTGTATGGGTTGCAAACAGGAATAACCCATTAAAATATTCATCATTAACATAAGGAATTGCAGACGAAGGGAAACTTGTGATTGCGGATGGCCGAGGGGTTGTTTTTTGGACTACAAACGTTTCTCAAATTAATACACCAAACAATTCAATTGCTGAGCTATTAGATACCGGAAATATTTTTTTTAGACTCCTAAATGATGACTCAAGAGTTGTATGGCAGAGTTTTGATCACCCGACCAATACTTTACTTATGGGAATGAAGGTTGGTGGAAGTAGAGTAACGGGAAAGAAACAAGAATTTACAACGTGGAAAAGCGATTATGATCCTTTAATAGGGTTTTTTCAGCTGGGCTCGAGCCTCTAGATGATAAGAATCCTCAGCCGGTTGTCTGGAAAAATGGGTCTAATTCTCGACTTTGGCGAAGTGGTCCGTGGAATAACCCAAAATCTCATTGTATGGGTTGCAAACAGAAATAACCCATTAAAAGATTCATCGGGAACATTAGGAATTGCAGACGACGGGAAAATTGTGATTGTGGATGGCCGAGGGGTTGTTTTTTGGACTAAAAACGTTTCTGATATTACTACACCAAATAATTCAATTGCCGAGCTATTAGATACCGGAATTATTATTTTTTTTGACTACTAAATGATGACTCAAGAGTTGTATGGTAGAGTTTTGATCACCCGACCAATACTTTACTTATGGGAATGAAGGTTGGTGGAAGTAGAGTAACGGGAAAGAAACAAGAATTTACAACGTGGAAAAGCTATTATGATCCTTTAATAGGGATTTTTCAGCTGGGCTCGAGCCTCTAGATGATAAGAATCCTCAGCTGGTTGTCCGGAGAAATGGGTCTAATTCCCGAATTTGGCGAAGTGGTCCTGGAATAACAAAAAATCTCATTGTATGGGTTGCAAATAGGAATAACCCATTAAAAGATTCATCGGGAACATTAGGAATTGCAGACGACGGGAAACTTGTGATTGTGGATGGCAGAGGGGGTTGTTTTTTGGACCACAAATGTTTCTCATATTACTACACCAAACATTTCAATTTCCGAGCTATTAGATACCGGAAATATTTTTTTTAGACTCCTAAATGATGACTCAAGAGTTGTATGAAAGAGTTTTGATCACCCGACCAATACTTTACTTATGGGAATGAAGGTTGGTGGAAGTAGAGTAACGGGAAAGAAACAAGAATTTACATCGTGGAAAAGCGATTATGATCCTTCAATAGGGATTTTTCAGGCGAGCTCGAGCCTCTAGATGATAAGAATCCTCAGCTGGTTGTCTGTAGAAATGGGTCTAATTCTCGACTTTGGCGAAGTGGTTCTTGGAATAACCCAAAATCTCATTGTATGGGTTTCAAACAGGAATAACCCATTAAAAGATTCATCGGGAACATTAGGAATTGCAGACGACGGGAAACTTGTGATTGTGGATGGCCGAGGGGTTGTTTTTTGGACTACAAACGTTTCTCATATTACTACACCAAACAATTCAATTGCCGAGCTATTAGATACCGAAAATCTTATTTTTAGACTCCTAAATGATGACTAAAGAGTTGTATGGCAGAGTTTTGATCACCCGACCAACACTTTAGTTATGGGAATGAAGGTTGGTGGAAGTAGAGTAACGGGAAAGAAACAAGAATTTACATCGTGTAAAAGCGATTATGATCCTTCAATAGGGATTTTTCAGGCGAGCTCGAGCCTCTAGATGATAAGAATCCTCAGCTGGTTGTCTGGAGAAATGGGTCTAATTCTCGACTTTGGCGAAGTGGTCCTTGGAATAACCCAAAATCTCATTGTATGGGTTGCAAATAGGAATAACCCATTAAAAGATTCATCGGGAACATTAGGAATTGCAGACGACGGGAAACTTGTGATTGTGGATGGCAGAGGGGGTTGTTTTTTGGACCACAAATGTTTCTCATATTACTACACCAAACAATTCAATTTCCGAGCTATTAGATACCGAAAATATTTTTTTTAAACTCCTAAATGATGACTCAATAGTTGTATGGCAGAGTTTTGATCACCCGACCAATACTTTACTTATGGGAATGAAGGTTGGTGGAAGTAGAGTAACGGGAAAGAAACAAGAATTTACATCGTGTAAAAGCGATTATGATCCTTCAATAGGGATTTTTCAGCCGGGATCGAGCCTCTAGATGATAAGAATCCTCAGCTGGTTGTCTGGAAAAATGGGTCTAATTCTCGACTTTGGCTAAGTGGTCCTTGGAATAACCCAAAATCTCATTGTATGGGTTTCAAACAGGAATAACCCATTAAAAGATTCATCGGGAACATTAGGAATTGCAGACGACGGGAAACTTGTGATTGTGGATGGCAGAGGGGTTGTTTTTTGGACTACAAACGTTTCTCATATTACTACACCAAACAATTCAATTTCCGAGCTATTAGATACCGGAAATATTTTTTTTAGACTCCTAAATGATGACTCAAGAGTTGTATGGCAGAGTTTTGATTACCCGACCAATACTTTAGTTATGGGAATGAAGGTTGGTAGAAGTAGAGTAACGGGAAAGAAACAAGAATTTACATCGTGTAAAAGTGATTATGATCCTTCAATAGGGATTTTTCAGGCGAGCTCGAGCCTCTAGATGATAAGAATCCTCAGCTGGTTGTCTGGAGAAATGGGTCTAATTCTCGACTTTGGCAAAGTGGTCCTTGGAATAACCCAAAATCTCATTATATGGGTTGCAAACAGGAATAACCCATTAAAATATTTATCGGGAACATTAGGATTTGCATACTACGGGAAACTTGTGATTTCGGATGGCCGAGGGGTTGTTTTTTGGACTACAAACGTTTCTAATATTACTACACCAAACAATTCAATTGCCGAGCTATTAGATACCGGAAATCTTGTTTTTAGACTCCTAAATGATGACTCAAGAGTTGTATGGCACAGTTTTGATCACCCGACCAATACTTTACTTATGGGAATGAAGGTTGGTGGAAGTAGAGTAACGGGAAATAAACAAGAATTTACATCGTGGAAAAGCGATTATGATCCTTCAATAGGGATTTTTCAGGCGAGCTCGAGCCTCTAGATGAAAAGAATCCTCAGCTGGTTGTCTGGAGAAATGGGTCTAATTCTCGACTTTGGCGAAGTGGTCCTTGGAATAACCCAAAATCTCATTGTATGGGTTTCAAACAGGAATAACCCATTAAAAGATTCATCGGGAACATTAGGAATTGCAAACGACGGGAAACTTGTGATTGTGGATGGCCTAGGGGTTGTTTTTTGGACTACAAACGTTTCTCATATTTCTACACCAAACAATTCAATTGCCGAGCTATTAGATACCGAAAATATTATTTTTAGACTCCTAAATGATGACTCAAGATTTGTATGGCAGAGTTTTGATCACCCGACCAATACTTTAGTTATGGGAATGAAGGTTGGTGGAAGTAGAGTAACGGGAAAGAAACAAGAATTTACATCGTGTAAAAGCGATTATGATCCTTCAATAGGGATTTTTCAGGCGAGCTCGAGCCTCTAGATGATAAGAATCCTCAGCTGGTTGTCTGGAGAAATGGGTCTAATTCCCGACTTTGGCGAAGTGGTCCTTGGAATAACCCAAAATCTCATTATATGGGTTGCAAACAGGAATAACCCATTAAAATATTCATCGGGAACATTAGGAATTGCAGACGACGGGAAACTTGTGATTGTGGATGGCCGAGGGGTTGTTTTTTAGACTACAAACGTTTCTCATATTACTACACCAAACAATTCAATTTCCGAGCTATTAGATACCGGAAATCTTGTTTTTAGACTCCTAAATGATGACTCAAGAGTTGTATGGCACAGTTTTGATCACCCGACCAATACTTTACTTATGGGAATGAAGGTTGGTGGAAGTAGAGTAACGGGAAAGAAACAAGAATTTACATCGTGGAAAAGCGATTATGATCCTTCAATAGGGATTTTTCAGGCGAGCTCGAGCCTCTAGATGATAAGAATCCTCAGCTGGTTGTCTGGAGAAATGGGTCTAATTCTCGACTTTGGCGAAGTGGTCCTTGGAATAACCCAAAATCTCATTGTATGGGTTTCAAACAGGAATAACCCATTAAAAGATTCATCGGGAACATTAGGAATTGCAAACGACGGGAAATTTGTGATTGTGGATGGCCTAGGGGTTGTTTTTTGGACTACAAACGTTTCTCATATTTTTACACCAAACAATTCAATTGCCGAGCTATTAGATACCGAAAATATTATTTTTAGACTCCTAAATGATGACTCAAGAGTTATATGGCAGAGTTTTGATCACCCGACCAATACTTTAGTTATGGGAATGAAGGTTGGTGGAAGTAGAGTAACGGGAAAGAAACAAGAATTTACATCGTGTAAAAGCGATTATGATCCTTCAATAGGGATTTTTCAGCCGGGCTCGAGCCTCTAGATGATAAGAATCCTCAGCTGGTTGTCTGGAGAAATGGGTCTAATTCTCGACTTTGGTGAATTGGTCCTTGGAATAACCCAAAATCTCATTGTATGGGTTTCAAATAGGAATAACCCATTAAAAGATTCATCGGGAACATTAGGAATTGCAGACGACGGGAAACTTGTGATTGTGGATGGCCGAGGGGTTGTTTTTTGGACTACAAACGTTTCTCATATTACTACACCAAACAATTCAATTGCCGAGCTATTAGATACCGGAAATATTGTTTTTAGACTCCTAAATGATGACTCAAGAGTTGTATGGCAGAGTTTTGATCACCAGACCAATACTTTACTTATGGGAATGAAGGTTGGTGGAAGTAGAGTAACGGGAAAGAAACAAGAATTTACATCGTGGAAAAGAGATTGTGATCCTTCAATAGGGATTTTTCAGGCGAGCTCGAGCCTCTAGATGATAAGAATCCTCAGCTGGTTTTCTGGAGAAATGGGTCTAATTCTCGACTTTGGCGAAGTGGTCCGTGGAATAACACAAAATCTCATTGTATGGGTTGCAAACAGGAATAACCCATTAAAAGATTCATCGGGAACATTAGGAATTTCAGACGACGGGAAACTTGTGATTGCGGATGGCCGAGGGGTTGTTTTTTGGACTACAAACGTTTCTCATATTACTACACCAAACAATTCAATTGCCGAGCTATTAGATACCGGAAATCTTGTTTTTATACTCCTAAATGATGACTTAAGAGTTGTATGGCAGAGTTTTGATCACCCGACCAATACTTTACTTATGGGAATGAAGGTTGGTGTAAGTAGAGTAACGGGAAAGAAACAAGAATTTAAATCGTGGAAAAGCGATTATGATCCTTCAATAGGGATTTTTCAGTTGGGCTCGAGCCTCTAAATGATAAGAATCCTCAGTTGGTTGTCTGGAGAAATGGGTCTAATTCTCGACTTTGGCGAAGTGGTCCTTAGAATAACCCAAAATCTCATTGTATGGGTTGCAAACAGGAATAACCCATTAAAAGATTCATCGGGAACATTAGGATTTGCATACGACGGGAAACTTGTGATTTCGGATGGCCGAGGGGTTGTTTTTTGGACTACAAACGTTTCTCATATTACTACACCAAACAATTCAATTTCCGAGCTATTAGATACCGGAAATCTTGTTTTTAGACTCCTAAATGATGACTCAAGAGTTGTATGGCACAGTTTTGATCACCCGACCAATACTTTACTTATGGGAATGAAGGTTGGTGGAAGTAAAGTAACGGGAAAGAAACAAGAATTTACATCGTGGAAAAGCGATTATGATCCTTCAATAAGGATTTTTCAGGCGAGCTCGAGCCTCTAGATGATAAGAATCCTCAGCTGGTTTCCTGGAGAAATGGGACTAATTCTCGACTTTGGCGAAGTGGTCCGTGGAATAACCCAAAATCTCATTGTATGGGTTGCAAACAGAAATAACCCATTAAAAGATTCATCGGGAATATTAGGAATTGCATACGACGGGAAACTTGTGATTTCGGATGGCCGAGGGGTTGTTTTTTGGACTACAAACGTTTCTCATATTACTACACCAAACAATTCAATTGCCGAGCTATTAGATACCGAAAATCTTGTTTTTAGATTCCTAAATGATGATTCAAGAGTTGTATGGCACAGTTTTGATCACCCGACCAATACTTTAGTTATGGGAATGAAGGTTGGTGGAAGTAGAGTAACGGGAAAGAAACAAGAATTTACATCGTGTAAAAGCGATTATGATCCTTCAATAGGATTTTTTCAGCCGGGCTCGAGCCTCTAGATGATAAGAATCCTAAGCTGGTTGTCTGGAGAAATGGGTCTAATTCCCGACTTTGGCGAACTGATCCGTGGAATAACACAAAATCTCATTGTATGGGTTGCAAACAAGAATAAACCATTAAAAGATTCATCGGGAACATTAGGAATTGCAGACGACGGGAAACTTGTGATTGCGGATTGCCGAGGGGTTATTTTTTGGACTACAAACGTTTCTCATATTAATACACCAAACAATTCAATTGCCGAGCTATAAGATACCGGAAATCTTGTTTTTAGACTCCTAAATGATGACTCAAGAGTTTTATGGCAGAGTTTTGATCACCGAACCAATACTTTACTTATGGGAATGAAGGTTGGTGGAAGTAGAGTAACGGGAAAGAAACAAGAATTTACATCATGGAAAAGCGATTCCGATCCTTCAATAGGGATTTTTCAGCCGGGTTCGAGCCTCTAGATGATAAGAATCCTCAGCTGGTTTTCTGGAGAAATGGGTCTAATTCTCGACTTTGGCGAAGTGGTCCGTGGAATAACCCAAAATCTCATTGTATGGGTTGCAAAAAGAAATAACCCATTAAAATATTCATCGGGAACATTAGGAATTGCAGACGACGGGAAACTTGTGATTGTGGATGGCCGATGGGTTGTTTTTTGGACTATAAACGTTTCTCACATTACCACACCAAACAATTCAATTGCCGATCTATTAGATACCGGAAATATTGTTTTTAGACTCCTAAATGATGACTCAAGAGTTGTATGGCAGAGTTTTGATCACCCGACCAATACTTTACTTATGGGAATGAAGGTTGGTGGAAGTAGAGAAACGGGAAAGAAACAAGAATTTACATCGTGGAAAAGCGATTATGATCCTTCAATAGTGATTTTTCAGGCGAGCTCGAGCCTCTAGATGATAAGAATCCTCAGTTGGTTGTCTGGAAAAATGGGTCTAATTCTCGACTTTGGCGAAGTGGTCCTTGGAATAACCCAAAATCCCATTGTATTGGTTGCAAACTGGAATAACCCATTAAAAGATTCATCGGGAACATTAGGAATTGCAGACGACGGGAAACTTGTGATTGCGGATGGCCGAGGGGTTGTTTTTTGGACTACAAACGTTTATCATATTACTACACCAAACAATTCAATTGCCGATCTATTAGATACCGGAAATCTTGTTTTTAGACTCCTAAATGATAATTCAAGAGTTGTATGGCACAGTTTTGATCACCCGACCAATACTTTACTTATGGGAATGAAGGTTGGTGGAAGTAGAGTAACGGGAAAGAAACAAGAATTTACATCATGGAAAAGCGATTATGATCCTTCAATAGGGATTTTTCAGCCGGGCTCGAGCCTCTAGATGATAAGAATCCTCAGTGGGTTGTCTGGAGATATGGGTCTAATTCTAGACTTTGGCGAAGTGGTCCTTGGAATAACCCAAAATCTCATTGTATGGGTTGCAAACAGGAATAACCCATTAAAAGATTCATCGGGAACATTAGGATTTGCAGACGACGGGAAACTTGTGATTGCGGATTGCCGAGGGGTTGTTTTTTGGACTACAAACGTTTCTCATATTACCACACCAAACAATTCAATTGACGAGCTATTAAATACCCAAAATCTTATTTTTAGACTCCTAAATGATGACTCAAGAGTTGTATGGCAGAGTTTTGATCACCCGACCAATACTTTGCTTATGGGAATGAAGGTTGGTGGAAGTAGAGTAACGGGAAAGAAACAAGAATTTACATCGTGGAAAATCGATTATGATCCTTCAAAAAGTATTTTTCAGCCGGGCTCGAGCCTCTAAATGATAAGAATCCTCAACTGGTTGTCTGGAGAAATGGGTCTAATTCTCGACTTTGGCGAAGTGGTCTGTGGAATAATGCTAAATCACATTGTATGGGTTGCAAACAGGAATAACCCATTAAAAGATTCATCGGGAACATTAGGAATTGTAGACGACGGGAAACTAGTGATTGTGGATGGCCGAGGGGTTGTATTTTGGACTACAAACGTTTCTCATATTACTACACCAAACAATTCAATTTCCGAGCTATTAGATACCGGAAATCTTGTTTTTGGACTCCTAAATTATGACTCAAGAGTTGTGTGGCAGAGTTTTCATCACCCGACCAATACTTTACTTATGGGAATGAAGGTTGGTGGAAGTAGAGTAACGGGAAAGAAACAAGAATTTACATCATGGAAAAGCGATTCCGATCCTTCAATAGGGATTTTTCGGCCGGGCTCGAGCCTCTAGATGATAATAATCCTTAGCTGGTTGTCTGGAGAAATGGGTCTAATTCTCGACTTTGGCGAAGTGGTCCGTGGAATAACCCTAAATCTCATTATATGGGTTGCAAACAGGAACAACCCATTAAAAGATTCATCGGGAACATTAGGAATTGCAGACGATGGGAAACTTGTGATTGCAGATGGCCGAGGGGTTGTTTTTTGGACTTCAAAAGTTTCTCATATTACTACATCAAACAATTCAATTGCCGAGCTATTAGAAACCGAAAATCTTGTTTTTAGACTACTAAATGATGACCCAAGAGTTGTATGGCAGAGTTTTGATCACCCGACCAATACTTTACTTATGGGAATGAAGGTTAGTGGAAATAAAATAACGGGAAAGAAACAAGAATTCACATCGTGGAAAAGCGATTCCGATCCTTCAATAGGGATTTTTCATCCAGGATCAATCCTCTAGATGATAAGAATCCTCAGCTGGTTGTCTGGAGAAATAGGTCTAATTCTCGACTTTTGCGAAGTGGTCCATGGAATAACCCGAAATCTCATTGTATGGGTTGCAAACAGGAATGACCCATTAAAAGATTCATTAGGAATTGCAGACGACGAGAAACTTGTGATTGCGGATGTCCGAGGGGTTGTTTTTTGGACTACAAACGTTTCTCATAATACTATACCAAGCAATTCAATTGCCGAGCTATTAGATACCGGAAATCTTGTTTTAGACTCCTAAATGATGACTCAAGAGTTGTATGGCAGAGTTTTGATCACCCGACCAATACTTTACTTATGGGAATGAAGGTTGGTGTAAGTGGAGTAACAGGAAAGAAACAAGAATTTACATCGTGGAAAAGCGATTATGATCCTTCAATAGGGATTTTTCAGCCGGTCTCGAGCCTCTAGATGATAAGAATCCTCAGCTGGTTGTCTGGAGAAATGGGTCTAATTCTCGACTTTGGTGAAGTGGTCCGTGGAATAACCCAAAATCTCTTTGTATGGGTTGGAAACAGGAATAACCCATTAAAAGATTCATCGGGATCATTAGGAATTGCAGACGACGGGAAACTTGTGATTGCGGATGGCCGAGGGGTTGTTTTTTGGACTACAAACGTTTCTCATAATACTACACCAAACAATTCAATTTCCGAGCTATTAGATACCGGAAATCTTGGTTTTAGACTCCTAATTAATGACTCAAGAGTTGTATGGCAGAGTTTTGATCACCCGACCAATACTTTACTTATGTGAATGAAGGTTGGTGGAAGTGGAGTAACGGGAAAGAAACAAGAATTTACATCGTGGAAAAGCGATTATGATCCTTCAATTGGGATTTTTCAGCCGGGATCGAGCCTCTAGATGATAAGAATCCTCAGCTGGTTGTCTGGAGAAATAGGTCTAATTCTCGACTTTGGCGAAGTTGTCCATGGAATAACCCGAAATCTCATTGTATGGGTTGCAAACAGGAATAACCCATTAAAAGATTCATCGGGAACATTAGGAATTGTAGACGACGGGAAACTTGTGATTGCGGATTGTCGAGGGGTTGTTTTTTGGACTACAAACGTTTCTCATATTACTACACCAAACAATTCAATTGTCGAGCTATTAGATACCGGGAATCTTGTTTTTAGACTCCTAAATGATGACTCAAGAGTTGTATGGCAGAGTTTTGATCACACGACCAATACTTTAGTTATTGTAATGAAGGTTGGTGGAAGTAGAGTAACGGGAAAGAAACAAGAATTTACATCGTGGAAAAGCGATTATGATCCTTCAATAGGGATTTTTCATCCGGGCTCGAGCTTCTAGATGATAAGAATTCTCAGCTGGTTGTCTGGAGAAATGGGTCTAATTCTCGACTTTGGCGAAGTGGTCCATGGAATAACCCAAAATCTCATTGTATGGTTGCAAACAGATATAACCCATTAAAAGATTCATCGGGAACATTAGGAATTGAAGACGACGGGAAACTTGTGATTGCGGATGGCCGAGGGGTTATTTTTTGGACTACAAACGTTTCTCATATTACTACACCAAACAATTCAATTGCCGAGCTATTAGATACCGGAAATCTTGTTTTTAGACTCCTAAATGATGACTCAAGAGTTGTATGGCAGAGTTTTGATCACCCGACCAATACTTTACTTATGGAAATGAAGGTTGTTGGAAATAGAGTAACGGGAAAGAAACAAGAATTTACATCATGGAAAAGCGATTCCAAACCTTCAATAAGTATTTTTCAGCCGGGCTCGAGCCTCTAGATGATAAGAATCCTCAGCTGGTTGTCTGGAGAAATGGGTCTAATTCTCGACTTTGGCGAAGTGGTCCGTGGAATAACCCAAAATCTTATTATATGGGTTGCAAACAGGAATAACCCATTAAAAGATTCATCGGGAACATTAGGAATTGCAGACGACGGGAAACTTGTGATTGCGAATGGCCGAGGGGTTATTTTTTGGACTACAAACGTTTCTCATAATACTACACCAAACAATTCAATTACCGAGCTATTTTTAGTTGCAGAATAATCTACAACTACACCCTCAATAGAATTAGTAAAAATTCAAGAAGTTCTTGATGGTGAATGATAATTTTCTTATTAATTCTCTTAGTTGATTACATAGAATTATCAAAATGGAACTAGAATAGTTACAACTTTTTCTATTCTCTTTCCTAAGATAATTTCTTACACTCATTAAAAGAACCTCTCGAATTTTACATTTGAATTCCTATTTATAGTAAAACTTATCCAGTTGTATATGAATTGCGAAGTATCGTAATTCATCCTCGCAAAATTATTTCATCCTCGCAAAACTTCATATTTCTCCGCGCTACTTCTATTATCGTATCATTTTATAACTCTTTTCTCCTTTATTTATTACGATACTCGTGAACTATTATCTTGCGATATTCAGTACCTACATCTTGCCTCTTCTCATGTCAATTCTACGAAGAAGAAATGATCGTGAGAACATAACCGTTACTTAGTCTTTTAGAATTTGGACACGTCTTTTGTAACCGTCCTTTTCTAGTTATTCCCTTATATAACTCCTTTATATTCTCTTCCTTTTCTTCTTCTTACTTCTGCAATTTTATCTTCTGTTCATACTCTCCATTACTGTTTTCTCTGCAATTTTTTCTTCTATTATATCTTCATGAGTTCTCCAAGGTAATTTCCTTCTATTTCCGCGCATTTCATTTGTTCTCCTCTTTAATTTCTCAGTATAATTTGTTATCTCGATTTTGGTTTATTTCAAAGAAAAAAACTCCTCGATGAAACCTCAACTAAAAAATTCAAGCCCTAATCCACGAAGAAGAAAATCTTAGAATCAAAAGGTAGTTAAAATACTTTGCCTTCTTTCCTGAACAATATATTGTTGCCTCAGTTTTTAATCTACATTTTGATTCGCAGGTTGGCGAAAAACCAAACCCTGGTAAGAGATCTCGAGTAACTAAACCCACACCATTAATTCCGATTGATGATTTCCTTCCTGAAGTTGATAAGGAATTTTCCTCTCCTCCTCGTGAAAATTCTTCTTCACACAATCCTACCTCTACTCCATTACCTACCTTTCAATCTCCCATCAGTGTCAATTTATCAACACTTCTTCAAGATCAACCCTCGCAAAATATTTCTTCAACTTCTTCTCTTGAAAAACAACCCTCGCAAAATATTTCTTCAACTTCTTCTCTTGAAAAACCTATCTTGTCCCCAAATCCTTTGAGTGCTATTTCTCCAAACAATTTGCAGCTTGCTCTTATTCCTTAAAATTCTTCTCCTCTTCCTCAGGAAATTCTAGATGGAATTTATTCAACTTTCCGAATTTTATCTGAGGTTTTGACCAATACTGCGAAGTCTACTAATGTTCGTTCGCAATATGAGTTTTGCGAAGTGCTAAATAATTTCGTCAATCCTGACATTTCTTCTTCACGTCAATCCTTGGAAAAAGAAATTGAATTGCTTCGCCAATCTTTGAAATCTTCTCAAGCAGAATGCGAGGATCTCCGTAAAGAAAATTATCATCTTCAAAATGATTCTCTCGACTGTGCGATTCTTCGCAAAAGAAATGATGAATTTAAAGGTATGATTACTATCTTCATATTTTCCCTATAATTTACTTATATTCTTCATATGCTTGAAACATCCATTAAAACCCATTCCCCTTTATAGAATCCATCCAGAAATGTAAAAGATTGGTACTTCACCATGAATCAGATGCAACAGAATATCGAACCAAGCATGAAAGCCTCTCAAACCAATTCTCCCATTTATCTAATCCTTACTCTTGTGCTCTTGACAACTCTGACGCTCTTTTTCAAGAGAATACTCAACTAATATATGATCGAATTTTTTTGAATGATGACATATCTCAACTTTTTTCTTTCTTAACTAAAGCTAATTTGAGAATAGAAACCTTATTAGAAGAGAACAAAACCTTATCAGAAGAGAAATGTTCGTTTTTGAATACAATGATTGTTTCTTCGCAAGAATTAAAAACTCTTCAGAATAAATGTTGCGATCAAGAAAATCTTCTTTCTTTGTTGAAAGGTGAACTTGAGGAATTAAAGAAGTCTTCAGATGCTTAAAGAAATTCTTTTGTTATTGAGAAGAATTCCCTTATTAATAAGAATATAGTCTTGAGTACTAAGAAGAATCAACTTGAAGAAGATTATTCGTCATTAAAAAGTCTTAATGCCAAACTTGCGAAGGATAAAAATTTTCTTCTTTCTAAAGATCAAAAGCTTCAATCTCGACTTAAAGGATTAGTTGGTGATGGTTTTGATAATGCGATGAATCAGATGAAGAACTGTTGTTTATCTTTAGCTCAATCTCTTACTTCGCAAAGAGAATGTAGTCATTAAAATTTGACTGCCTCTGGTATATCTTTAAATTTCGTTATACTCGCAAATTTTATCCTTTGAATTTTGTTTTATTCGCAGAATCTGAGAATAACCTTCGTAATGCGAAAGCTGGATTAGAAGCCTCCTGTTCCGAGCTTCGTAAGAAAAATGCTTTGCTTTCTACCCGCTTAATCAACTCTCGTGACCGTGCTACTCGGAGATTCAACTATCTTGCTTATTCCAAAGATATCGAAGATACCAACCATCAAAAAGCTATACTTCGTGAAAGTCATCTGAATGCTCAAGTCTTTACGAATAACATTCTCTTATCAAGAGCCTTGCCTCCTGTGAAAATTACTCCTCTGAAAATATCTGACGATGAAGTTGCTCGTGAGCCTGATAGTGATTTCGATTATGAGAGTGATGATGAAGATCTTGATGACGAGAAAGAATCTATTCCTCAAGGAGATGTTCCTGTAAGCGATGGAGGCTCGCATTTCAAGAAGTCTTTTCACGCTCTCCTCAAGAAGTACAACATAACACACAAGATTGGTACGCCTTACCATCCACAAACTAGTGGACAAGCGGAAATTTCAAACCGTGAAATCAAGTTCATTCTTGAAAAAACGGTGAATACCACAAGGAAAGATTGGAGCTTTAATCTCAATGATGCACTTTGGGCGTATAGAACGGCGTACAAAACACCGATTGGTATGTTTCCATATCGGTTGGTTTATGGCAAAGCTTGTCATCTTCCGGTTGAACTTGAACATAAGGCTTATTGGGCGATAAAGAAATGCAACATGGAGTATGATGAAGCGGGGAAACAAAGAAAGTTGCAACTAAATTAGCTAGAGGAGATACGTAATGATGCTTACGAGAGTGCCCAGATTTACAAAGAAAATACCAAGCTTTTTCATAACAAGATGATTTCTCGGAAAAGTTTCATCGTGGGGCAAAAAGTCCTTTTATTTCATTCTCGCCTTAAACTATTTCCTGGAAAATTAAGGTCCCGTTGGATTGGACCATATGTTGTTACTAATGTTTTTCCTTATGGTGCAGTTGAAATTACTAGTCTTAGAGACAACTCGATTTCCAAAGTAAACGGCCATACATTGAAGCCATACTATGAGAACATCGCCTATGTGAATGTGGATGAACTTCCATTTGAAGATTTGCTCCCTCTGGAGGAGTAATAAGAAGCAAGAGCTATGTCGGGCCGTCGACTTTAAAACAAGCGCTAAGTGGGAGGCAACCCACCGGTTTTGTATTTCTTATCCTTTTTATTTTCTTTTTGTTTTGTTTCTTTACTTTTCTTGTTCCATATCATATTAAGATTTCCCACCTTGACTTTACTTGGAGGATTCAATTACATTGAGGACAATGTAAGGTTTAAGTATGGGGGAGTGGCTAAGCATATATTTTTTGCATAACAAAAAAAAAAAAAAAAAAAAATTTTGCATAAAACTTTCAACTTTTAGAGATTTTAGAGTCACTAGCATACTTCTAAGTATGTTTACATAGAGAATTCTGACCGACATAATTGAACTTGGAAATGTTAGGGAACTACGTTCGATTTTTTGCTTGTTAGAGTGTTAAATAATGGATTTAATCATGACGGTGATGCAAATTTGGTGCAGGGAGAGGTGCGTTATTAGAGTTGCTGATCAATCATTAGTGGAGACTACCCATTTTCATATCAACCAAGGCATCGACCAGAAATTCTTCCTTTATGAAAGAGCGTCTTTTGAGTGTGTGTCACCGTACGTTAATTCCGGGTAGAATGGTGAGCTACCCAATTTCACACCAATTTTCAGCACTATTTTGATCTCTTGAGTGCTAATTTTTGTCAATCATGAGGGTGACGTCTATGATGAAAGCCTCCTTCTTGTAGTTCGATTTGCAGTTAGCACCATTCTCTCTCTCGACAACAACGGGTCCATAGAAACATCACAATTATCAACAAGGAGCGACATCAAAATCTACAAGAAAAGTTGAAAAGGTTCAAGGTTTGAAAGCAACAATGGAACAAGAAAAAGAGAAAATTTCATATTCAAGTAAAGCAACATACAATGAGCATATTTTTGTATACATGTTGAAGACTTACAATGCAATGAGGTAATTATATATCCAAGTATTAAGACTTATTTACAAGAGCGAAGAAAAGTAAAAGGTGAGAATTATTGAAGTTTATGATTTCGAGACGATACAAGTTGTGAAGAATCAAGCGGTAAAGTACTTTTCCACGACCATGGTTGTTTTATTTTTCACTTTTGATTTGTATTTTGTTTCTCTTGTCTAGAAAAGAAAAAAAATGAAAAAATGAAAGAAAAAAAATAAAGAAAGAAAAGAAAAAAAATTGAAAAATATGAGACAAGAGAAATATCTATTATTGTTTTTGTTTTTATTTAATAAGCCGTGGGGAAGGGAAATCTATAAGGAAGTTTCAAGCAACATGGATTTTAAGGACAAAGGTTACAAATTGTCAAGGATTTATGAAGTTCTAGTATTTCTCATCAATAGTTGAAGCCGAAGACCAAGAAGATGAAGATAAGGAGCGGAAGACGTTTCTTTTGGATTCCGTGAGAGTGGTGTTATCATAATTGGCAATCGGATGTGAAGGTAAGTAAGTAATATCATCCTCGATATAAGTGGTTGATTTCCTTTCTTAGAGATCGTTAGAAAAATGCTTTTTTCAAAATGTTAAAAGATGTGGGTTTTTCAAAATTTCGGAAGTTATCCTTCCTACCATTCAAAGTGTTGCAGGAATTCTCTCTTCATTCCTACCTGCACACATGTGAGACCCATAAAAAAGCTGTCTTTTTGAGTGCAATTATCATAAAACCATTTTGGTGAGGCAGAAGTCGAGGAGAAATGCTTATTGATCGTTTCTCAAACACGTGTTCTCTCATTATGGTGTGGTTATTTCTCACTCAACATTTAAGAATGAGAATATGTTCTTTAGTATTTCTAACTTCTTATTACTAGCATGCAGAAACTTTGTGTCCTCATAGCTCTTAGGATGATTGGGACGCTGGAACGCTTTGAAGTTGTAAGTTTTAGTTTTGATTTGCTCGAGGACTAGCAAAGTCTAAGTGTGGGGGAATTTGATAGGTGTAGAATACACCTAATTTACTATCTAGTAGTTTATGCTTTATTTTCTATTTTTCTTGTAAATTATGTATTTTACGTGTATTTTTGAGTTATTAGGTACTATGGAGTCGCACGGAAGAAAAGAAAAAGAAAACACCCGATTTGAGCAAAAAGGGCAAATCTGTCATTTCAGCAAAGAACACTATGTGGAGTCTAGCTGCGGTTAAGGGGCTTCCATCCGGGTGTCCCTTATCATTTTGAGAAGGTGTAAATATCCTGGGTTGATGCATAAACAATGGGACGGAAATAGCTACCCTCATTTAACCTAACCCTATGTTCGAAAAATACTGGTATCTCATCAATCATTCATAGCTGAAAGAAAGAAAAGTAGTAGCCGCACTTAATGAGAAATTGAGAGAATAAGCAGAACACAGAAGGGAAATTGAGAATCGTGACAGCGAAGATCGATAATCGGAAGAGATATTGAATCTGTGAATTGGAGGTTAAAAAGGGGTTCGAGTTGGCTTTTGTTGAGATGAGATTTGTGGAATCGATAGCTGCTAATGGATGAATTAGAAATGGGTTAATCATTAGGGTTTGTTGTGAAGATTTTCATGGGTTGTTGAATCGAGAGAGGAAAATAGTGAATCAGTGATTGTTATGATAGGTTTCTGGTTGAATCAGGAGATTAGGGTTCTTGAAGTGAATCAAGATGAATTCTGCGTGGTGTTGCTGTGTGACTCAAGAGCTTCTTGAAATTGGGTTTGATTGTGGTGGTAATAAAGACACAGAGGAAATCAAGAGAAGAATTGACGAAATTTGGTGTTGGTTATTGATGTAAAGAAGCAGAGATGCTGTTGAAGTTGCAGTAGCAGAGTTGGAGGTTTTCTAGTGAAACTGATGATTGTCGAAGTAGCAAGAATGAATGGGTGTTGTTGAATTGAATCCCTGTTGCTAATTGGAATGTATTGTGTAGATGAATGTTAGGTGTGCAGGTGAAGAGAATGGCCTGAAATAACGGCCGGAAATATCATGTAATCAGCCGAAACTCGGCCAATTTTCCCCTCCGGCGAGTCGACTCAGTAGCCGACGGCGACCGATTCAGACGATCCCGGTGACCGATCCAGAACGAGTTCGATGAGCCGATCTGACCCGACTCAGACCAATCAGCTTGACTCAGAAGCTGACTTCCCCTCCTTGACCTAGTCAACTAACAGAAGACTGACGGTTTGACTTGTTTAACCGTTAGTCCTAACGGTGGACTGACGGAATATTCCCTCAACAGAGAGAATTTTCAGGTAGCCGGCGGTGATAAATTCCGGCCTATTTCCGGCTATAAACACAGTTTTCCAGCGAGCAAAAATAAATAATTTTGTATGGACTCCTCTCATGTGTGTGAAGACTTAGAATTTGGAATTGGATGAAAACTTGGAAGTTTTGGGGAATTGGACTAGAAATTGGAATATGGCTCAAATTGGGAAAGTGGTGTTCTTTTGGAATGAGGATTCTTTTCCTACAAATACATGGAGAGTATTGGAGCCTATAAATAAAGGAGTTCTCTACAACTTTTTACACACATCTACTTTGGAGAAGGAGTTAAAGTGCACAAGGATTGGAGGAAGGAGCAACCATCATCTTTTCAATAAGTTTTCTTTCTTCCTTAAATTATTATTATTATTATGTGAACTCCAAACTATGAGTAGCTAATTTTCTTATTGATTGAGGATGAATTCCTAGTTCTTAATATATGGTTTGAGTTTTGTTTCAATTCTACTTTGAAGTTTTTCATATGATTATCGATTGTTTTTACTAATATTCGTGTTTATGCTTGATTGATAGGTCGTTTGGGTGGACAACTAAATTGATCTGTTAATTTATCTAAAGCTAGTGAAAGTTAGGGGATAAGTAATCGTTTCTTGACTATTTACATAAGTAGAAAACACAAGACCTTGCGGAGGGATTCCGTGGACCTTGATCTAAGAGTCTAACTACTAATATCAACCTAATAAATTCATAAATCTTAATGCGTTTAACTAAATTACATCTTGGGTGATCTACTACTAGGTGGTTTGGTGAATAGAATCCGGTAGGCGAGAACTTCCGTGTCCGGTGATACAAGGGATTTAGGGGTTAGCACTGATCTAGCTGCTATACCTACGATTGGTGATAATCTATGAATAATAAAAAGTGGAAAAGAACATAACTTTAACCATTGTTTTGCAGCGAAGAAGGATTCCTTGATCTATTCTCTCTCATTGATTTCAACTTACACTTTTAATTACTTTGTTTATTTCTTTTGCTTTATAAATTTGAGAACCAATACCCCCCTTTTTGTGACAATTTTACAACTAATAATCTCTTGCTCCTCGTGGGAACGATCTTGACTACCCTATATTACTTGTTAATTAGGTAGTAAAACATTAATTAATTTGTTGTGGTTACGACAAGCATACAGTACTAATCATTCTGGTTGCAGGATTATCTTTTCAGCTAAATTGATATGTTGAGTTAATCCCCAACTTTTCAGACTCTATATATATGATTCACAGCTAACATTGGGGTACCAACTTCACATTGTTTGAGAACGTCTACTGGAAAATAGGAAAACAAATACATTTCGCTTCATGGGAGTCAACCCATCAGATCTGTTCCCTCTACTCTATCTCTTTTTTTATTTTTTTCATTTCCCATCTTAATTTCTATGTTGGATGACTCAATTACATTGAGGAAAATGTAATGTTTAAGTGTGGGGAGTGGGTAATTTTTCATATTTTTGCAGATTTTCACTTTTCTTAGGAATATAAAAATAAATAAAAATCAATTACATAGTATCTCTGTTTTTCTCGAGGACTAGCAAAATATAAGTGTGGGGGTGTTGATAAGCATGTAAATGCTACATTTTATACCCATTATCTTTCCCCCGTTTAATGAGAGCAATGAATCAATAAAATCTCAAAAGATAAGCGACATGGGCCGTTCGATCACTAAATTTTAAATCTGAGCCATCATATTTCGGAATATTCCGAAAAAGATTCCCGTGTGTGTGACTTTTTTGGTTACTCGACGAAAATGCCCTTTTATCTCTTAAAAGCTTACAGAAAAAATCTATATCTCTTTCTAATCGCAATTCTCTTTTCGGTTCCACCATCACCACCAGCAACACCATCATCAACCCCGACACTATCATCACCATTAGCTTATGCAGACACGGATCTCATTAGCCGTATGCAAGCTTCGTGGTAATATCGGAAACACCAGCTCCTCCATTAACATATTTCTGAACCCTAGAACTCAAATTTGAGCTGATGAAGATGATAACCTAACTGATTGGGTTTTCATCTTCTTCAAAATCAAATTAGGTTTCAATCGAATTACTTAATCAATCTATGTTGAACAAAGTTACTCAATTAACCTTCATTCATTTGGCTGATGAAGGTATGTGTTAAATTTCCCAATTTCAATATTTTATAATACTGCAAAACTGGGTGTTATATGTGTGGTTTTAAATGAGAATGAATATTAAATTTCTCAATTTCAATCTTTTAATTGATGATTAACAACCATAGTGTCACGCTTGCACTGATTTCTTTATTGTTAAGTTTGTAACAACACGAGATTATTACATGGATTTTTCACATGTGCAACAAGTTTACAAGTTCATAACTTAGTTGAAGAGCATAAAGCAGAATCAAGTTTAATTGTTGATTCTGCAATTGCAAGGCTATATCTTATTAAGTTACTGATGCAGCTATACTGAGGGCTATGGTGGAGGATTTCTGGGCGTCAACAATAGAAGTGTTTAACAATTCAGTGCAAGTAAGTATGTTAAGTAATTGAACTATAAGATAATTAGCTCAAGCTATTGATATTTAAGGTTAAAATTTCCATGGTAATATTTGGTTTTGTTGGGAGTATTTAAGTGGGTAAACATAATACTGCAGTGTTATTGTTTGGTATTTTTGCAAAGTGCAACATAATCAATGCGTAGATTCGGTTTTGTTGCAAACTGATGTGGTTGTGCACAAATGAATATTAAGTGAAAATGTTTGCCAACGTGAAACGCACGTGCATTCCACTTGTTTATATTAGCTAGGATACAATATTTTAGTTACTAATACTATTTTAATGTTTTTTTAGAAAATACAAGTGAATCCGATCATCCAACGAATAAACAACAAAATGTGAGACTTATTGGTGTTTGCGATGAAAATGGAAAAATGTGGTTGGCCTGGTATCTCCATGTATCAGCAACCACAATGATCAAATATGCTGGCATGTTATCTCCATATTTCAGCAACACTTATTATGCTGGCCTGGTATTTCTATATATCAGCAGCACTTATTATGCTGGCCTGGTATTTCTATATATCAGCAGCACTTATTATGCTGGCCTGGTATTTCTATATATCAGCAACACAATGATAAATGGGGTTGGCCTGGTACTTCCATGTATCAACAACCACAATGATGAAACGGGGTTGGCCTGGTATTTTCATGTATCAGCAACCGCAATGATGAAATGGGGTTGGCCTGGTATTTTCATATATCAGCAACCACTCGAGTTATTCATGACACCAAAGAAGAAAAATATATGGGGATAATTAATTGGTGTTAATTTATTAATGAGAGAATATTGTGATTGTCAAGAGGGAATCAGTATTCAATGTGAAAAGATTTTGCAAGATGGTGTATGGCATGAAAATATATTCATGAAGTATTATGGGATCCACATGAATGCAACTATCACTCGAAAAAGGAAAGAAAATAAAGTAATGAAGTAATATTATTTTACTTACTATTATTAGTGGGAGTGAATTATATTAACCATGGGCATGAGATTGTGAACATGCATTTTGGTTGGTGGTCAAAGATACATGCAAGGGAGATTAATTGTGATTGGAGAAAGAATTATACTTCTTACTTTAATTATTCACATGTAAAAATTTGATAAGGAAAGAATATATTATTCTCATGTACACTTTAATATGTCTGAAGTGGAGGAACCATAAAAAGGTGGAGAGCCGCGGCTACTGCCGAAAACAGGGAGGAGGGTTTGAAGATTATTTCTCCCATTTTCGTTTTTGCCTAGTTAGTTTTGTTTTGATTTTAATCTTTTATGGCTTTTGAGAAAGCCATGGCTAGCTAGAATCATGTTAGGGTTTAGGTAGAAACCAATTTGATTGTGTGAACTCTACATTTGTATGCTTAATAATGATTTGAATGACTAGTAATTTATCTTCATAAAAGCTTGTATCTAATTTTTTATGTGATTTTATTGATTATTTATGCTTTTGAATTGATATTTCGTGCTTCGGTTAAATCCCTAGATGTGGTATACAAGAATAGATAGGTAATGCTTTAGGATCACTACATAAGAAGCGAAGGAAATTACAGCGGAGAAACAATATTTAATAATGCATGAAATATATTTTTAAAGATTAGTAGAGTTTGCATAATTAATTGGTGGAAACCTAAAACCCTAATAATCCATTCTCATTTGTTTATCATTAAAATTATTATTATTTCATTTTGTTCCAAATTTCTGAAAAATTTCTAAAACATTATCTTGTGGATTGGTTACTTTCGATATTAGTTAGTAGTAGTATTTCACACTCCTCGTGGGAACGACCTGTACTTGCCATTGTTCTACTAGTTAAACACTGTGCACTTGCAGTATTTTATTGTGTGTTATCCAAACCTACCAAGTTTTTGCCACTATATAAAAAATTGATCAATTTTTGGCGCCGCCGACGCGGACTTGTGTATAGATTTGTTTATAGGTTTTATTTTAATTTTTATTATTTTTGTTCTCTTTTACACCTTTGGTATTTTTTTGATTCTTTTCAGATTTGGAGCGAAGCTACAAGGAAATAAAAAGTGCTATAAAAATAAAGCATCTCCAAAGAAGGAAAGAAAAGAGGAGTCCAAGGAGTGAAGAAGATTTTGTACAAAATTATTTTATTTGGACTTTATTTCTTTTTATTTTTAGAAACTGTAAATAGGGTTTCAAAGTTGTAATTTTTCTTTTTATTTTTGGACACTTTTTGGACTTTTGGACTTTTTTTTTTAAACCCTAAGGAAGGGTTATTTAAATATAAACTGCATAGGGAAGGACGACGATTACGATATTGTCTCGCCCCTCGGGTTAGTACACTGACATAGGAGTCAGTGGCCCGAGTCGACTTCAACGGTTCATCCCCCGTATGGAATGGGAGGTAAGAATTCTAAACACTCGCGAATCCCCTGTCAGCGGGTTTACTGGATGATTTTGTATGCATATATGTTGAGTTCTTGAATATAGCTGCTTTAATTTCCTAGTAAAGGGAAAGGACTGGCCATATAAGATAAGGGTTCGGATTTCAACACCGTTCTCTTCTTGACTGCCTTAGGAAAACGATACCAAATGCGAACCTAAGCCTTAAATACTGACTAGAACGAGACCGATAGGGTAACGAGCTTAATAGAAAAGTCATTCGAAAAATATTGGTTACTCTATTAAGCATACTTCGAAGTTCATGATGGTTTCTGTGAGTTGAATGCGTGACTGCGCCGCCTTGTAATGCGGTGAGGCCTTGGGTATCAAAGCTCCATGCAGCTTCCCTCGCCTCTATTCAACTTACTTTGACTCAGATTGACTCAAGAGGGGTTTGCTTAAATTGTAACGAATTCCATTTCGAAGGATCAAAATCTGGTCTAGAAACAATCTAAGTGGAGCCATCATGCTTTTTGTTTGATAGAAATCAGTAGGTTTGTTGTGGTCGAGTCAGCCTTGTTTGTGCTTGTTTAGAATTCCCTTGCAGTTAGGATGTCGAACTAGTATTATAATAGCCAATACAATGAGTATCCGACTGAGCAGCTTGGACATTATCCTTTTTATGACCATAGTGTCAATAGTGATTGGGAACGCGAAACTTTTGAAGGTTATGGTCCATACCATTGTGATCCCAATTATTATCCACATACCCACAGGTCATACGAGCAAAACAATCCTTCTATTTCTCTAGAAGAGTCTCTCAAGAGTTTCAATGAGTCAACACGGAAGCTTCACTTATTTATGAAAGAGACTTATAATATTCTTCCCCCTGAAGAGTCCGTAGATAAGTCAACTATGATGTCTCTAGAAGAGTCCCTCAAGCAATTTACTGAGAGTACAAATAGGATTGTGGAAAAACTTTTTCATTGCTTAACTCATCTTTCGATAGTCTTAATTTCCATTTTTACCATTTTCAAGAATAAATATTTGTATTAATTAATTTTGTGTGTTCCCAATACCACCCTTGAAAATAAGGATAGTTTTTATTCACATAATCAAGATGACGAGGTTAGAATTGGTAACACTACTTGTTTTGATGAGGTTCAATCCTTTTCATGTTATTATAAAGATGATTATGATGAGGATAGTATTGATGAAGAACATGAAATATGTAGGCATAGTGATCAGGAATTTGTTACCCCAATTGAGCTTTATAATGATAGTGTTGTTTCTAGTACAAATCCAAATAATTTTAATAATTAACCTATTCAAAAGGATGAGGATTTGATTAGAGATACCACCGTTTTAGATGACGTAGTTCATGATCCTTTAGCCTGAAGTGTGTTAAATAATCCATTATTTGATGTGCCTATAAGTGAATCGGAGGAATTAAATATGATTAACACCTTAGTTAACGAGCCTTTACTAGAAACTTTCGATGATAATCCTTTATATGATTGTGATGATGGTTTAGAGGAAAGAGTTTACCCTGAGAATACTGTTTTAGAGTCTAGTGATTTAGAAACACTAGTCTTAGAAGACGATAAACTCGTAGATATGAGTGAGGATGAACCTGACTTAGAAGAATCAATTGACCATTTCCAGGAATCTGATGACCTAGAAATTAGGGAAGTTGTGACTAGTCTTTCTAGAGACCCTGAAAACTATAAGTTTGGGGGTGATTATCATCCTCCATGTGCTTTAACTCTTAGAAAGGTCGCTCACTTGGGACTTGACATTTGTACCTCAACCATTTTACAAGATTATCTTCATACACTTTTTCCTGAACCTAGTTGTGTCCATAAAGAAGTTCAGTTGTTAGAAACCCATCCTCTGGTTGATGTGGTTAACCCAGGCTATGATACCACGATTGACTTTTTTTTCCCACCAAATATTTTTCTTCCAAATGTGGGAACGTATGAATTTCAAATGTGTCAGTTATTAAGTTTTGAGACTAAACCTAATTACTTTAGAAAATTAGGGTCGACACATTTGTTTAAGGAAGACCAGCATTCTTTTTTTGGTCAGTTTTGTAAGTATTTGATTGACTTTAAGAATCCGCAATTATTTAGGTTATTATTATGTGCTTCTAAGTTTTTATTTGAGTTTATCCAGACTCTAGAACCTGAACATTCGGATCTAACTTATGAGGAAATGCAACCCATGCAAATATTTTATCTAGACCCAGTTATAGAACCTGAACCGGAACCACAACTAGATGTAGTTATTTTAAACATGAAACTAAACAAGGGTGTGCTTTATCTGGCTTGTTGCAAAGTCCTTTTACTTGTGATAGCTTTATTTGGTTTTGGTGATCTGCAGTTATTCCGGATATTACTTTATGATTCTTTAAGGTGACTAATCCTTTCTTAGTCTGGCTGAAGACTTTAAACTTAGCATTTCTTGGGAGGTAACCCAATATTCATGCGACATGGTAATATCTTTCCTTATCTCTGTTGCTTCAAATGGTAACAGTTTCTCCTTGTTCATGTTTTTAATTTCATCTTTAGAACATTGAGGACAATGTTAGATTTAAGTTTGGGGGTATGAGAGAAACCTTTTAGTTGCAGTATAAATAAATAAACTCTAGATTCTAGAAGTTTATGTTTATTAAGGTCCGCACTAACCAATCTAAGTGGATGGAAACATTTTGGTTGTAGGAGTTGAGGAACCAATCTGATTAGATGAAAACATCTAGAAGAGTCTATTCATAAAAGCACATAGCTCAGGTGTTAGAAAAAAAAACATGGTAGTTTCGCCATATCCTCGTGATGGAAACATCAAAAGAATCCTGATCACTTCTTTTATTTCAAACATCGAAAGAATCCTGAGATCAAAAAAAAAGAGACCAGACCAGACCACTAGACCAACCGGAATAAATACAATAAAGTCGACCACTGGTACCCTTGTATATGCCAGCTGAGTTGACCTAGAGTTAGGATTATCGACCAATGGTTCCCTTGTATATTCCAGTGAGTTGATATTAGTCCAGACCAGTATCTCAGTCCATTAGGATAAGTTCACCTTAGTCAACTATCATCCACGTTTTTCTCTACATCCATCTTCTTAATCTATCCATGTGATTGGTTGACTCCGGTTTATGATGTCCAGAAACTATCTGAGTAGAGCTCTATCACTTAATTTGAATTTTAATATGCTTGAGTGCAAACTCATGTACAACAATTGGAATTTCGCATCAGGGTACTTCCTCCTATAGTCAATGATTTTATGCCAACCAAGGAGATTCTTTAGTGCCTTCCAAGGTTCTGCGTAGATAGATAGGGTCTGGACTCAAGGTTTTGTGGGTACACCTCTGGTAAACCCTCCAGAGACAACACTCCGCCGCTAGGTCCACCTAGCGGTTTAACAGCTTGTTGCACGTGCTAAGTGTAGTCATTTTATTTTATAGATTATATTTTCTCGGGACTAGCAAATAATAAGTTTGGGGGTATTTGATAGACGCATTTATGTGTCTAATTTGTCCTCAATGTTTCGTATTGTTAGTACTCGTTTTTGTCCTTATTATGGTGTTTTGTGTGTTTGAAGGTATTTTTTGGAAATAAAGATTGTTTGAGAATTCAGCTCGAAAATTTGCTCGGAACACCCCCAGAGGACATTTTCTATTCAGACTCCCATTTTGGATAAGGGGCACCCACAAGATAAAGGTACCCCAGTTCATATGCTACAGGGAACCCATGACCGGATAAGGGGCAACCCCTTCTTCTTCACGGATTTATAAAAATTGGCAGGAAAAATATCAGTTCAAATATTTAGTTAACAGCGAGATTTTCTGGACTATTTTGGAGCGAGTTTCAATGAGATTTTTTCGCCAATTTGAACTGGAAATAAGTTTTCACATCTAATCAGGCATGGTAGGTGTCTCGGAATCAAAGAAGAAGGATGGTCACGCGTTTTCTCATAAAACGAGGTCGAAGTATTCCCGGGATTCTGTTTTGGAAATTCTGCGTGTGTTTTCAGCATATTGGATCATTCTTTGTTGTATGCTCTGCATTATTGGAACGTGTAAGCGCTGATTTACAGCTTCAGAAGACGAGAAGGGAAAGAAAATATTCCGAGAATATTTTTCTTTACTGTCGGAGTTATGAAGATTATTTGGAGTAATTAGGTGATATTCGAAGGCCTGTTTGGGTATATATAGGCTGTTGTCATCACATAGAAGGGGATGGAGAGTTAGGGAGTTATTAGGGAGATAACAGAGAAAAGAAACGAGAGTTCGAAAATCCGCTACTGCTGCCATTGAAGAGAGCTCGAAGAACATAAGACGCCAGGTGACAGTCGTTCATGCTACAATGACAACGACAACAAATTTGGGGTCGTATAGCTACAGTGTCAATGACGCTGTATTTCTATCGTTCTTTGTAACACAGTTTTGTAACAATTATAAGTGTTACAAAACCCGGTTTTAATTATTTTCCCTCCATTTTCATCATTTGTGAACACCATTTGAGCAATGAGTAAATACTTTGAGTGTGTTTTCACTATGTGGAGCTAGAACCCATCACTGGGA
The DNA here is from genome assembly GCA_023529315.1 of Papaver bracteatum. NCBI lineage: Eukaryota > Viridiplantae > Streptophyta > Magnoliopsida > Ranunculales > Papaveraceae > Papaver > Papaver bracteatum. Next base: position 1,515,350 of record JAJJWX010002374.1, on the reverse strand, counting down.
CGACGGAGGAAGCTGTTTTTCACCCATGTGGTAATTCTATTTAATTCCTTTATGACTATTTGCACTATTATAATCGATTTATGATTTGTCTTGATTATTTGTGATTTCGTTAGATGTCGCATGCTTAGTCTTAGGTACTTCAGATGCGTCATGCTTGTGATTTACATATAACTCTTTATAAAATCTACCTTGGCAAAGATTTAGAGTCGATATTTGTTATTTTATGAGCTTTAATTGTCCGGAATTAATAGTTCAACCGCATGAATGTGAAAATTGGTGGAATCCCGAGTCCCAGTCATCTCTTCATCCTGTGACAATACTTGTATATATTTTTCTTTTATTTTCTTTTATTAATTCTTAAAATCAATCTCATCAAGTCCGAGTGAACGAAAACCTTACTTACCACTATCTAAAATTACATCACTTTACTAGAGAATCAACTAGACAGTTAGACTCAATCTAGATAAAAATATCTCAAGAAGTTATTATCTCAATCTCTCAATTTGATCTATACTCAAGCAAATAGAATCTGCGAGTCTTTATCAAAGAGAGATAACTTGGATGGTACCAAAGACCAATATCCAAGTGTCAATCAATTTAAAACGACAACCAAAAGGTTGGATATTCTAATTGATTGTACAACGCACAACCTATATTATTTTAATTATATAACAAAATATAATGCGGAAAAGAAATAACACAGATACCTGAATTTTGTTAACGAGGAAACCGCAAATGCAGAAACACCCCTGGACCTAGTCCAGATTAAACATACATTGTATTAAGCCGCTACAGACACTAGCCTACTCCAATCTAACTTCAGTCTGGACTGTAGTTGAACCCCAACCAATCTCACACTGATCCAAGGTACAATTATGCTCCTACATCTCTAACCTCAGCAGGATGTATGTAATTGATTCCCTTAGTTGATCTCACCCACAACCAAGAGTTGCTACGACCCAAAGTCGAAGACTTTAATAAACAAATCTGTATCACATATAAAAGTCTACAAGGATAGATAAATTCATCTCCCACGAATAAACCTATGAGTTTTGTTTCGTATTTTGATAAATTAAGGTGAACATGAACCAATTGATAAAACCAGACTTATATTCTCGAAGAACATCTCAGCTTTATCAATCACCTCACAATAAACTTAATCGACGCATCGAAGATGATTATTGAGGAATCACAAATGATAAGACGAAGTGTTTGTGAATACTTTTATATCTTGCCTCTCGGAGATATAAATATCAAGCCAATTATTCCAATTTTATTCGTACGATAGAAAAAACAAGATCAGATCACACAACTACAAGAAATTAGTATCGGTCTGGCTTCACAATCCCAATGAAGTCTTTAAGTCGTTAACCTGGTTTTAGAAGAAGAAAACCAAAGGTTAAAGGAGAATCAACTCTAGCTTAAAACAACTAGTATCATACAGAATGTGTGGGGATTAGGTTTCCCATTTTCTAGAGTTCTACCTTATATAGTCTTCAAATCAGGGTTTACAATCAATGTTAGCTTAGTAACAAAGCATTCAATATTCACTGTTAGATGAAAACCTGATTAGATTCAAGTTAATATTTATCAATCATTAAATCGAAAACATATCTTGTTATACACACATGTACTTGACGTTTTTAGGTTTGTGTAACCGTACCCAAACTTGTACATTAGTTGGTTCAATAATAGTTAACCAAATGGATAGCCATATGAAACCTTTCATATCAACCATATTCTTCTTCACCATAACTAGTCCAAATGACTCAAATGAACTAGTTAGAGGGTTGTTCAATTGCAAGTAAATCTCATGTACTACACAAGACACAATTGAAGCAAAAATGATGTGATTCACTAGAATCAATTCATGAACTATAAATCCACGATTTGCAATATCATTCCTTAGTTTATTAAGATAAGTTCACAAACATCGTTTTTAGACATAACCTACTCAAGTTCACGAATTTAAGTTCTCGGACAGAGTTCACAAACTCCAACAGAAATTCTTGGGTTCGAGAACTTCGTCAGTTCGCGGACTGAGTTTGTATGCTTAGTTCGCGGACTAAGCTCACGCACTACTCCGGTTTCACTTGATCAACAAAGTTCGCAAACTTTGTTTCAAGCAATAAGGACTTATATATATGTGTTACCACAACAATGATTATATCCTCAAATGGTTATATTGTCTAAACTCTCATTCCAATCATTGAAACATTCTCAGAGGGCGTTATATAGTTGTTATTCACAAACTATTTTTTGTCAGAGCAATTTCCAAAATGATTGAAACATAACATGACTTTCGTCACTAGGTAAAGATGAACTTGGTTAAAGAGAAAGCTTTACCAACACATATTTCGAGAAATATATAAGCGAGATATACTCAGCTCGAAATATCCACATATGTATAATCTATGTCTATATAGCAAAACTACTTTTGTCTCAAGATAGGAGATAAAGTAGATAGACTTTTGAGTGATAGATAAGTTCAAGTCTCCACATACCTTTTAGTCGATGAAGATCCACTGGTTCCTTGAGTAGTCTTTCGTCTTGTATGATGATCGACATGGAGTTCTTGAGCTCAACTACACTTTCTATCCTAGTCCGAGACCTTAGCTATAGTAAACTAGAAATCAAAGACTTTATAATTTTGATCACTAATATTGACAAACATGCTTGAGATAGCAACACATGCGAGTTCGACCGAGCAATGCTCTAACAATCTCCCCCTTTTATCAATTTTAGGAGCAAAACTATTAATACATATGGAATACAAAAATATATAAATAAACTGTAGCTCTTACTCCACATGTCATCTAATCTTCAACAATACTCAAAATCTTCGTCACTTCCAAGTATTCCAATGATCCCAAAGGTTGAAAGTTTATCATCATCGTTGTTGAAAATCCATAGCTATAACAACGAGAAAACAAGAGTTCTCAATCATTGTTATACAGTGTCATAGTATCATTACACAGCGTCAAAGTCCAATTGCATCACAACTTTAACAACAATATTATGGTGATAGTTCACTGCCGCTTAGTCAATACTCCATCTCACATGGAAATCATTCCCCCTTACATAATGATCTGAAAACCATATGTATTTGTAGTGTGAACTACGTATTAATTCTCCCCTTTTTTGTCAATAAAATTGGAAAAGGTACAAGAACGGGATCCTAATGAAATTTCCGTAAGAGACATTTCATGACCAAAGGTAAATGTATATAATCTTGTTTAGGTGCAATCATAAAGCCGAAGCTAAATGCATTCATAAATATACAAGATTACCCCTATAATATTCCACAGCCGCACTCCCCATAAATATTTGGCAATTAAGCACAAGTTCAAAAGAACTCTCCCCCATAAAATGTCATTCCCGAAAGAACAACAAGAGCGACCTTAATTTCAAAAGAAAATAAGGATTTCTTTGGACTCAACAAATATGATACAAGTATGAATTTGGAATCCAAAAAGAAATATTTAATCAATTTAACCGTAAGCGAACCATGATTAATTTGACTAAATATGCTCAACACAAGTAAACTTATGGAGACTTAATGACTCGATTAAATTAATCACAAGAGAACCCATAATTAACCTAACTGGAATACATAATTAAACTAATCACAAAAGTAATCAATTTAATCATTTATTATACTCACATAAGAAACTCTATGGAGCGATGACTAAGTTAATCATAAAAACAACCAACCCAGTCAATCATGCTCGAACATGAGAAAACTTACGGAGTCATAATAATCACACAAGGTGATTAATTTAGTTATATATACTCAACGTAAAGTACCTTATGGAACATAACTAAGCTAATCACAAAAAACAATCAACTTGGTTGTCTAGTGCTCGACATAAGACACGGTACAAAGTCTCACAGTAATACACAAAAAATGGATCAGGGAAGATCAATTACTGTGGAATACACAAGGATTCATTCTATGTTTCCATCACAATTTGCACAATGACACACAATAGACATAATCCTTGAATCACAAAATATTTTAACCTATCTTACATCAATAATTGAAAATATAGGCTTAACTTTTGTGTTTGTCAAAAATCTATTCATTCTTTTATCAATACTTGCATATCAATTCACGAATGACTTTACTTTTGACAAAATATGGGACAATCAAGTTCATGGACGTAAACACACATATCCCATAACAATATTGCAATATATAAAACCATAAAGATTAATACTGCAAAAATCATCTTCCAAATCAAATTTAGAATAAATCTAAATATATTGCAAGATGAAAACGTTGGACATAGCTATGTGAAATCACAATAACTGCTATTCCAAACTCCAGTAATCCTTCTCAAAAACAAGAATAAATTCTCATAAGAAGTTTCTTAGGCATCAAGACAAACTCGTAATGCACATACAAGATGATTTGTCCCTAGAGGATAGAATCAATCTTTTTCGCCCGGATTTACACCAATAATAGCTACCAAAGGCGTATAAAAAGATTTTCCAACAACATTCATGAAAAATCTACAAATCAGCTTAGAAGAGTAGTACTCCAAGAATCCAAGTGCCCAAGTTCAAGATAAGTGGAACAAGTGCAACGAAACGGAGCAAAATACTCAAAAACAAGAGACATGACAAATACCAATCTTAACTCATCCAAATTCAAGGTTTCTCATCTCTATTTTGAATAGAATTCAAATAGGAAGAGATTTCAAAAAGAATGAGGTCATTCCGAGTTCGGTTGAAGAAATTGCGTCCAAGACAAGTTTATCGAATATCGACGTCTATAAGCAAGTATGCATACGGGTTTGCAAACGAATTTTCATAACTTTGAGCAGTTTGCAAACTGGGTTTGCGAACTTAAACCCCTAGAATATGATTTTAAAAGATGTTATGCATACTTGGTATGTCTACCACGAAGTCCAAACATCCCGAACTATTATTTTCAAACCTACACATATGAACCTTAAACACGGATCAAGTTAGGTAGAAATGAACGATAATCAAGGTACATGGATCATTATAAGTACTCAAACAAGTAATAAAAGCATAAAAATTGCTCAAGTTTATAGACATACCTTTTTAGAAAAGTCCAATTAAATTCTACATCCTTACCGAACATAATTTGTGCGCCCCAATTCTCTTGCTTCCCTCACCGTATACATAACAGGGCATTCCTTAGTGAGGATGCACTTACAACACAATCAAGTTGTGTTGGGGTGAACAATGTATTTCTCAGTACAAGTGACCTTTGGATTATCATGAAAGATATCTCTTTTAGTACCTTTCACATCCAATTCCATTTTTCCAAAAAACTTGTTAAGTTCCAACATCATGGATACTGCCTTCTCCATAGTCATGGAATTTTCTGGAAGATCATTCTTATTCACACTCAAAGCATCATTGGCTTTCTTTGGTACCCACTTATGAGTGCGTTTAGGAACAATTGGAACCTTCTTCCCATTACTCTTTTCAAGATTTTTCGGAAGATAATTGGATTGACTATTCTTTTGCAAGTTAGTCTTTCTCCAATTAGGAGCATCGGATCTTGTCTTAGTCTTTACGAAGTTATCCTTTTGATAACCATTACGATTGTGAAAAGACTTCGTATGACGTTTATAGGTGAATCTAGAATTATCACAACACTGATTCCTTTGCTTAAAAGGTGGGACAGTTACAACCTATAACGTTAAGGGGATTAGTCTTAACATATGATCTTGGTTTCACAACTTCTTATGATGCCCAAAAAAAAAACAACATGAAGTTTCTCATTCCTTATACGGAAACGACATCTCCTTTCTAGGTGACTTTTGATTCCGCAATAGTGGCAAACATAAGGAATGTCCTTACCTCGATCCATGTGTGCTAACTTTGGAGGTTGATATACTTTTCTCTTTCGAACTTTAACTGCCAGTGAAGGTATTTCACTTTTTCCATCAGTGGAAACCTTTTGTGGAGAAGAATCATTAGCCTTGACAAATTTTACCTCTTTGCTAATACTTGGAGCATCTATTCCCTTATAGCCCAATCCCAGTGTATCACGATGATTTTTACTTTCTCCTAGCATAGTGGTTAATTTGCTTGAACTAGTATTGAAATTTTTCAAGTCATCTTCCAACATCTTGATTTTATCAAGTGCAGCAGCTAAATCAGCCTCAAGGCATTTTTCTCGAGCGAGAAAAACGTTTTCTCTGTCATCAAAACTTGCTTGCTGAGAGTTAATCCTTCCTTCAGTTTCTGCAAGTTTATCTTCCAACAAGAAGTATTTTTGACATACAAGATCACATTCAAGTAACTTTCTACTCAGGTTTTCCTCGGTATTTTTGAGGATCGCTTCACAAGAGCGATTCTGACCATAAAGACCACCGTAGATCCTTTTCAATTTCTTGTTTTCTCGACATATAGGAGTCAGAAGAGATGTGACATGAGAAGTTGTAATCTTCTTCATTTTCAATGAATCCAAAAACTTATCATACTCTAAGACTTCCTCATCAACATCTCTATCAATATTTGAATCACCTTCATCAGAAAGTTCATCCAAATGTTCTTCTAGGAGTGTTTCCCAATCAAAAGTTTTTACATCAAGAGATATTATCTTAGATGTGATAGTTATCTCAGGTGAATCCAAGCTTTCAGAATCATCTGGTAATTTCTGAACTTGTACGTTATTAGAGATAAACACGTTCATAATCAGATCGTTATAAACACAGACTTATAAGGTCTTTATCGTGTCTGCCAGCTCTGATACCAATTGAAAACGCGGGGGTCTAACAGCCATACCCAATATTTCGATTAGCAATATGTATGGACAAACTCCGAGTTACTTTACTAGAGAATCAACTAGACAGTCAGACTCAATCCAGATAAAAATATCTCAAGAAGTTATTATCTCAATCTCTCAATTTGATTTATACTCAAGAAAATAGAATCTGCGAGTCTTTATCAAAGAGAGATAACTTGGATGGTACCAAAGATCAATATCCAAGTGTCAATCAATTTAAATCGACAACCAAAATGTCAGATACTCTAATTGATTGAACAACGCACAACATGTATTATTTCAATTATATAACAAAATATAATGCGGAAAATAAATAACACATACACCAGAATTTTGTTAACGAGGAAACCGCAAATGCAGAAAAACCTCGGGACCTAGTCCAGATTGAACATACACTATATTAAGCCGCTACAGACACTAGCCTACTCCAAGCTAACTTCGGTCTGGAATATAGTTGAACCCCAACCAATCTCACACTGATCCAAGGTACAGTTATGCTCCTACGTCTCTGATCCTAGCAGGATGCTACGTACTTGATTCCCTTAGTTGATTTCACCCACAACCAAGAGTTGCTACGACCCAAAGTCGAAGACTTTAATAAACAAATTTGTATCACACATAAAAGTCTTTAAGGATAGATAAATTCGTCTCCCATGAATAAACCTATGAGTTTTGTTCCATCTTTTGATAAATCAAGGTGAACAGGAACCAATTGATAAAACCAGACTTATATTCCCGAAGAACAACTCAGCTTTATCAATCACCTCACAATAAACTTAATCGACGCAGCGAAGAATATTATTGAGTAATCACAAACGATGAGACGAAGTGTTTGTGACTACTTTTATATCTTGCCTATCTGAGATAGAAATCTCAAGCCAATTATTCCAATTGTACTCATACGATAGAAGAAGCAAGATCAGATCACACGACTACAAGAAAAGTAGTATCGGTCTGACTTCACAATCCCAATGAAGTCTTTAAGTCTTCAACCTGGTTTTAGAAGAAGAAAACCAAAGGTTAAAGGAGAATCAACTCTATCTTAAAAAAACTAGTATCACACAGAATGTGTGGGGACTAGGTTTCCCAGTTGCTAGAGTTCTCCCTTATATAGTCTTCAAATCATGGTTTGCAATTAATGTTAGCTTAGTAACAAAGCATTCAATATTCATCGTTAGATGAAAACCTGATTAGATTCAAGTTAATATTTATCAACCGTTAGATCGAAAACATAGCTTATTATACACACATGTACTTGACGTTTTTAGGTTTGTGTAACCATACCCAAACTTGTACATTAGTTGGTTCAACAATAGTTAACCAAATGGTTAACCATATGATAAATTTCATATCAACCATATTCTTCTTCACCATAACTAGTCCAAATGACTCAAATGAACTAGTTAAAGAGTTGTTCAATTGCAAGGAAATCTCATGTACTACACAAGACACAATTGAAGCAAAAACGATGTGATTCACTCGAATCGATTCATGAACTATAAAGCCACGGTTTGCAATAACATTCCTTAGTTTATTAAGATAAGTTCACAAACATCGTTTTTAGACATAACCTACTCAAGTTCGCGAACGGAGTTCACAAACTCCAGCAGAAATTCTCGGGTTCGAGAACTTCGTCAGTTCTCGGACTGGGTTCGCGGACTAAGTTTGTATGTTGAGTTCGCGGAATGAGCTCACGCACTACTCCGGTTTCACTTGATCAACAAAGTTCGCAAACTTCGGTTCAAGCAATAAGGACTTATACATATATGTGTTACCACAACAATGCTTATATCCACCAATGGTTATATTGTCTAAAATCTCATTCCAATCATTGAAACATTCTCATAGGGCTTTATATAGTTGTTATTCACAAACTATTTTTCGTCAGAGCAATTTCCAAAATGATTGAAACATAACATGACTTTCGTCACTAGGTAAAGATGAACTTGGTTAAAGCGAAAGCTTTACCAACACATATTTCGAGAAATAGATAAGCGAGATATACTCAGCTTGAAATATCCACATGTGTATAATCTAAGTCTATATAGCAAAACGACTTTTGTCTCAAGATAGGGGATAAAGTAGATAAAATTTTGAGTGATAGATAAGTTCAAGTCTCCACATACCTTTTAGTCGATGAAGATCCACTGGTTCCTTGAGTAGTCCATCGTCTTGTATGATGATCTCCATGGAGTTCTTGAGCTAAACTACACTTTCTATCCTAGTCCGAGACCTTAGCTATAATAGACTAGAAATCAAAGACTTTATAGTTTTGATCACTAATATTGACAAACATGCTTGAGATAGTAACGCATGCGAGTTCGACCGAGCAATGCTCTAACAGAAGTATTTTTCAAAGATCCGAAAATTTTATTAATGAAAAACTTTCTTCACCAACAAGGTATATCCTCCAAGCTGTTTTCTAGCGCCAAAATATAGTTGCAGGAAATCCCACAACCACACCCTAGTGATAATCTAAGAAACCATGATGAAATACTCAAGATCTTTTATTAAAACTTCGAACAAATACAAGGATGATAAGAGCAAACTCTAACTTGGGAAGCAAATAACTCTCTCTCTTAAATATCTATTCTTATCTCACCAAAAAGATCCCTCTCTCTACAAAGGCCTTTGGCTCCTTATATAGGAGTTTACATAGTGGAGGAAAGCTAATAAAACCCCTAATTTCAGATCTGGTACGCGTCAACATCACTTGGACTTTATTGTAGATGCATGGATTCTTCACTGTCGCACGATTCTTCACGCTTCTGTTGTGATTCGGTGACATCATCTGATTCGTCATCTTGGACATATCGTATGCGTTCAGGTTCGCTTGCTACTAAAGGGACTATTTCGCATAACTAATGAGTTAGGGGTATTTTGCACCCACATGTATCATTCAAATTCATCGCATGCTAGTGGACTTTCATACCTTATTATGGCATTCGAAGTTTTCAGCTTTCAATCCAGAGAAGAAAAAAAATAAAAAAAAATGGTAAGAAAGTTATTTACACGGTTATAATGTGCGTGATAACGGTAAAACAGTTCTAAAAAACGCACGTTAAAATGTTATTTAGAAGAAAAAAAACATTCAACCTAATTTTAGAAAAACGGTTATAACGTGTATGAAAACTGAAAAACGGTATTAAAAAACTGCCATTTTTTCCTATTTATCAGCATAATAAAGGTACGGGATTCGGGGACCCTCACGGCAATAATATATGAGTGTGACTGTTTTAACGGTCGTTTTTTCGGTAAAAACTGACGTTTTTAAAACCTTGGCTAGTGGACTTTCAGACCTTATTATGGCATCACCATGGCACAAATGAAATGAAAAAGGTTAATTACCCTGGGTTCTAGTGTCCGTCGATTCCCACCAAAAGCAATTCCAGATATATTAAAAACCTTATTTTCTCCCATAGAAATTAAAAAGTCTTGGAGAGGGTTCTTAGAACAGCAAACGACACTTTCTTATCCGCCAATTCCTAAAGGAATTTCTTCGATAAAAAAATGGATTCCGATCTGAAGCTAGCAGTTGCTGCCAAGTTTATGGGACGAACTGGATCAAGAAGACAGGTGACCGCCAAGTTAGGGTTAATCTTTTGATGACCGTTTGATCATGAGGTAAGTAGTCCTGTTGTTAAATGTTAAATGTTCACAATTGCTTGCAACATTTTTTTTTTTTTTTTTTAAGTTAGAGACTGATGTTTGATTTATCATATCTGTTGATGGAAAGAAATAAAATAAAATGACAGCATGTCCAAATTAAGGAGGTGATCAATCTTATTTTTTTTATTTTTTTTGCAAGAGGGGCATGGAAGATTAGGGCGACATTAAGATTCTATATTTTTTTGTGAAGGCAAAGCCTCCTGGAATGATGAAAATTATAGTAAAATTCTAGTCCTTGTAAGCTGTAACATTGTCAACTTGCTGTGAAAAAATCTTTCCATGAGCTGTAAAATTCTAGTCAAGAAGACATTATGGATGCATGACGAAATTGATACCAACTGATAGAGTTGACATCCAATGTCCAATTTGGAAGACAAATTCAAAACAAAACTTGCCTTTGTTCGTTGACTGACTCCAATGTCTTAACTAGCGTTCATTGTCTCAAGAACTAAAACAATCAACAAATTATGATCCATCCAAGTATTAGTCCTGGGGTTGTCAATAGATTTCTAATTTTTCTTCATTTTTGTCTCTTGTTTTTTATGTTTCAGACCTGCTATGCAGTAGATAACAGCACCATTACACCAACCAAAGCCATAACCGACTCTCAGACTCTAACTTCCACCGGCGGGGTATTCAAACTCGGCTTTTTCAGTCCTCCAAATTCTACTCATCGTTATGTCGGGATATGGTATGAATTTGATCCGAAACAAAACATTGTATGGGTTGCAAACAGGGATAACCCGCTAAAAGATTCATCGGGAACCTTAAGAATTGGAGACAATGGAAATCTTGTGATTGTAGATGGACAAGGGGATGTTTATTGGAATACAAATGTGTCTGGTATTAATGCACCTAATAATTCAGTTGCCGAGCTATTGGATACTGGAAATCTTGAGTTTAGATTGCTAAATGAGTCTGTATGGCAGAGTTTCGATCACCCAACCCATACTTTTCTTCCAGGGATGAAGATTGGTGGAAGTACAGTCACGGGAAAGAAACTAGAGCTTACATCTTGGAAAAGTGAATCTGATCCTTCAACAGGTATTTTTTCACTCATGCTCGAGCTACTTGGTGATCATCCTCAGCTGGTCGTCCGGAGAAATGGGTCTAAGTTTCGACTTTGGCGAAGTGGTCTATGGAATAGTATAATATTCATTGGCATACCTGAGATGACATATGCTCAGGCTTTCTCTTTGTCAGAAGATAATATGTATATAAGCTTCAAAGATCCTAATAAAATGTACCCGCAATTCGTATTGGATCACTACGGAGCATTCCTTGGGGAGCAATGGGATGCGGATCGGGACAGCTGGTATGATTTTTGGTCATCGCAAAGTAATACCTGTGATACTTATGGAACATGTGGCTCTTTTGGTAGTTGCAATCCATCAAATTTGTCAATTTGCAGTTGTCTAATAGGATTTAAACCCAAGTTTGAAGATGAATGGAGTAAGGGGAACTGGTCAGGTGGGTGTGTCAGAAATACGCAATTGGAGTGCCAAGATAGCGGCTTTGGGAATCCAAACACTGTTGATGGGTTCAAAATACTGGAAAGCGTGAAAGTCCCTGACAATGCTATTGTTTCCTTGTTACTTATATCATTGTTGGAGGATTGTAAAATGATCTGCTTGAGGAACTGTTCGTGCTTTGCTTATTCATATGATATTGGTATTGGGTGTATGACATGGGATGAAAATTTAGTTGACATACAACAGTTTGCTCAACGTGGTACAGACCTTTACATTCGCTTAGCTCCTTCAGACATTGGTAAGTGATGATACATCAACGCTGGTTTCAACTTTTCTCATTGAGTTAGTTTTTCAAGATTTCATTGCTTCACAAAATTTTGAGCTAAAGTAGGAATTTCGCCATTGCTTCACAAAATTTTAAAACAACCCTCCATCTTGTAATTTTCTTCAAAAACTCCGTTTATAACGATATGCTTGTTATTCTTTTTACACTTTATCTGATAAAACCAGCACAAAAACAATTTTGATAATGATACCAGCTGTGACGGTGTCCTATCCATTTAACAGGTCTACTTCACAGCTTCTAGGCATGTGAATGTTAGATTTCTTAGTTCTTACATATATAACTCGTTGTAAAATGTAGATCTTGCGCTAAAGAACAGTACAAATCCTGCTCGAAAGGACGGTACAGATCATGGCTTAAGCAAGGATGGAATAGTTATTATTGTAATTATTGCAGTCCTTGTGGGAATGCTTGCCATCAGCATTTGCGCGTACTTATTTTGGAAGTGGTTGACAAAACAAAGAGGTATCATATATCACCCTAAATCTATTGAAAATTTTTGAGAAATTAAAACTAAATTTGATCTGAAATTACAGGATACATTGATGCCGATTGGGACAATATTCACCAAGAAACTCCGGATAATCCAGATCAAGTGAAAGTTTTCAAATTTCAAGAGCTAGCAATTGCCACAAATAATTTTAGCGGAGCTAATATGCTCGGCCAAGGAGGATTTGGGCAAGTGTACAAGGTATTGGTTCATTCTTCTTGAATTTTCACTCATAAGTCAAATTCTAATAAAACATTATACTGCTCACGGTATTATTTCTGTGTTTAGGGAACGTTATCTGATGGACAGGAAATAGGCGTGAAACGGCTTTCAAAGGGTTCTATACAAGGTCTAGAGGAGTTTAAAAATGAAGTCATAGTTATCTCAAAAGTTCAGCATAGAAATCTGGTTAGACTTTTAGGTTGCTGTCTTGAAGGGGATGAAAAGATGTTGATTTATGAATACATGCCCAATAAAAGCTTGGACGCTTTCCTTTTCGGTTTGATGCTCTTTCACTGAATCCATTTCGTGTGCTAATGTCAATGTATGTGTGTATGTTTTGGTACTTTCTGATATAACCTCACTGTTCTGTTTGGTTTATGTCAGATCCAACAAAACGGGAACGCTTAGATTGGAAAAAGAGATTCCAAATCATTGAAGGGATAAGCCGAGGAATGTTGTATCTACACAGAGATTCTAGGCTGAGAGTCATTCATAGAGACCTCAAAGTTAGTAACATTCTACTGGATGAAGACCTGAATCCGAAAATTTCAGACTTCGGTATGGCAAGGATATTTGGAGGTGATGAACAACAAGCAAGTACTAGAAGAGTTGTTGGGACACTGTAAGTAAAAGAGTTTGTTTCAATATATGGTACATCATCAGTGGGGGAGTAAAATAAATTGTCATATATTACTTGAATCTCATAATCAATATATGCTTTCAAATAACTGAATGCAGCGGATACATGCCCCCGGAGTATGTCATGGATGGCCGATTTTCTGAAAAGTCTGATGTTTTTAGTTTCGGAGTGCTGTTACTCGAGGTTGTGAGTGGTAGAAAGACAACAAGTTTTCACCATTCCGAGCAATCATTGAGCCTTTTAGGATATGTACGTGTGCCTTAAATAGTACTTATTAATATTCACTTTGATCTCTGTCCTAGTTTCTAACTCTGTAGTGTATCGTTTTAGGCATGGCAATTATGGAATGAAAGTAAAGTGGAATTGTTGATCGACCCTGCGATACTGCACCAATCAACTCCCTTAGCAGAAATTTTCAGGTGTATTCAAGTGGGACTATTGTGTGTGCAAGAATGTGCGAGAGATAGACCAACAATGTCAACAACTCTTTCTATGCTAACCAGCGAAATCGCCACTCTTCCTGCTCCCAAACAGCCTGCATTTATCGAAAGAAGGGTTTCTACACCACTGGAGTCCCTTCCACAGAGCTTGGGAGCAGCTTCTGTCAACCATCTAACTATCACACATATTGAAGGGCGTTAAATAACATTTGCTGCTTTTGAATTCTTTGTGTTTATAGATTCTTCTCTTGTTCTTTTTTTTCTTCTAATTTTGGCATGGTCCTAGAAAGACATGATTACATCTTAGTTTGGTGTGCGGTAAAGCTGCAAAAATGTACATACAGGTATGCAACCTCTTGGTTGTACTAGATTCGCCACTAAACGTGTTAATCAGAGAGCAAATGGCTCATTGCAAGAATTTCTAGATGAAGTTTCGTTTGTTCTGTTTGATATATAAATCTTTCAATGTCATTATATTCATGATATTAATACACAAATAAAAAACGAAATGTGGGAGATGAAGCGGCATGGCATGTATTCTAGAAGATTTGGCACAATGAAATTCTAGAGTACTGCAAGTGGAAGTGTTATCCGTACCCAAAAGGAGTCTTGACTTAAGTGCCCAGAAACTTCATTCTTCCAAATGCAATAGATTCTGTACAGCAGTGCACCATGCCATAGATGCCCAGGCTATAAAAGAAAGTGCCCAGAACTTTATCCTGTCTGTTAACTTTGGTTGTAATTTTGGTGGAGATTTTCTTCTAGTTGCGCCTCCCCTGTGCTAAGCTAACTCGCAATGCTCGTCCCTCCAGTTCCTGACAATCAATGAAAAAGAATTAGCACAAGTCTAGGCATATTGCCATTCTGTCTGGTGAATATATGAAAACATATGTGTACTATGAGAGAGCTCCGACTACCATGCCATTAAGAGATACAAGAGCAGCGTCCATCTCTTGCTTGGATGAGTAGCATACGAATCCATAACCGCGAGATCTTCCAGTCTCCCCGTCATACAGTACCCTAGCCCCAACCACATCACCATACTCTTGAAACGCTTGGATCAAACTCTCAGACGTGACTGACCAGTTTAAATTTCCGACGAATAATTTGTAATCAGTTTCCGGGTACAATGGTTCTTTCGGCTTAGGCTTGTCAGAAAAATTTACCTTCAAAGTTCTGCCACCAAATTCCTGCAGTAAATTGAATGCACCTGTTTTTTTAGTCTCAATTCGGCGCACAAAACTTGAAAAAGAAATAACCGGACCAACCATGTAACAAGATCTACAGAGAAAGAGACTTACCCGTCCATCAAGATTTTCAATAACAGCATTGCAATCTTGAACGCTGCTCATTGTAACAAAAGCAAACCCTCTACTTCGTCCCGAATTTCTATCGTAAAGTACCTAAAAACAAGTCAAGTTAAAGAGTTCAATTCCTTGTCAATATACAGGTAATTAAATCTTTTACTGACAACACTTCAATTCCGGCCTAATTCAATGAAGAATCATGTAATTTCAGAAATGAAATATGGACGTACCTCAACCATCTCAGGACTTCCATAATCTTGAATTATGCCGGCAAGTTGAGCACTGTCACAATTATAAGGCAAATTACCAAAGTAAAGCTTAGTGTTAGTAGCTGATACAACTTCATTACTATTACTACTTGTTTCTTCTTCTCCCGGCACTTGATCCCCATTAGAAACGGCCAGTTCAACTACTCCATCTTCTTGACCATCTTCATTTGTTATTTCATCCTTCATCTCTTCAGCTACTGATGATGTTTCAGTAACTTCAGAAACTTCGTCTTGCTCAATGGTGGCAGAGATCTTAAAAATGCTGCCCAATCTTTGAGAAGGAGAATTCATACTAGTGTTGCAAAACGACTCATGAAGCAAATGAGAGTGAGACGATGATGATGCTCCTGATGGTATTAACACTGACGGCGTTCTCACGTTGCCAATGCAGGCAATTCTAGGAAGAACAAAATCGGATGCCGGAGCATATTGTTTTATTGATGAAGCCACGCGACAACTAGCAGTAGTAGTTGTTGTTGCAGAGAAGCATGATCCTAAGGTTGCTCCTGCAGCTGCAGCCATTTATTCTCCGCTAGGATCCTTTAATTTTCTAGCTAAGGTGGCAATGGAGGTGGTGGTTTATTCAGTTAGGTGGTTTTTTGTAGAGGAGTGAAATGCAAAATGAAGAGGTTGGGTTATCTAATATGATGTGGAAGTTTTATGTCCAATGAGAAAGAAAGATATCCCTAGGATAAGGTTCCATTTTCCACATAGGTATTAGTTGTGGTACATCTTGTTTGCCAACGTTAGGGAGCTAGATTTTGTTGATGGGACATAAATTTTGGTAGGGAATGAAATATGAACGCCTACCACTTAGCTTTCCTTCAAAACCTGTTAATCGGTATGGGTACCGAGTGTACATGCTTCTCTACTGGATGGTTAAGTCCAGTAGAAAAGAAACAGTGAAAAGTCAAAGGCAAAAGACAAAAAATTATCCAAAATCAGGTGGCTCATTCCACATTGTGAGTTGCCCATTTAGCTAGGATAGTTGTATTAGCTCCCCACTAGGGCATCCGCCCAAAATTCCCAAGGATGTGATAAATTTCAACCGGCATTAATATTATTTATCAAGGGGTTTAGTTCAAATGTTTTCTATGAAGATGACACTTCCATTTCCGTTACAGGTAACTCTAGAAATGAAGTTTTTATGGAATTTGTAATTCGCAATGGTTAAAAGAAGACTATGTATTCTTGACTAGTAGTGTGGCAATATATTCGTTTGTTCAGAAATGTGCTGCACTACTAGGCTTGAAAAAAGTGGAGAACTCTAGACAGTTTACAATGGCAGAATTGGAGATGATATATTCGATTATGCTCGTCGCAATAGAATCTCCCGCTACAGTAAGGTGCTGTGCTCCCACAGACTGAGGGACTGCAGCCTGTGCTGCTGCAGACACCACTGATTGTACATAAGGCTGCTGCACATAAGGCTGCCAAAAAGAAGAGGAAAAAAATCCACATATCATTTACCTTCCATTTCCCAAAAAATAGTTAAAATTCTCAAACAGAAAGTAAACTAAAGGCAAATCAAAATAAAGGCAATTCCTTAATCTATTGTCAACAGTTTTGAAGAAAAAGAATAAGGTACATATTTGGCAAAACCAAAAGGGAGAAACAAGGCCCTACTTCTACTTCAGTATACCAGAAACCCAGAAAAAGGCATTGTAAAACAATTAAGAGACATGGGGAACCATGGATTTTGGAGCACAATTGAAAGCAACCCCAACAGGTTTCAGAAATTAGAGATGAAGTTACCAGATGTCAACAACATTACTAACAGCTAACAACAAAATCTGACAAATAGTCGATAGACGATCAAAGATATATGCCAAAAACCGTAACCCCATTGGAGGGAACAAAATGTCATCAGAAACTAACACTTTATGTCTTTAAGCATGTATACCAATTACTAGCTGATATTTTAGCAAAACATTCTTCTAAAACATTTAGCATCGTAATTAAAAAAATAACTTGTTTCATACTAATGAAGCGCTCTTGCACATTCAGTTTATGTAAGAGCCTAGCAAAAAGAGCTCATTTTAGCATTTTCACTCACCAGGTACAGAAAAAACGGGAATACTAAACAAACAGCATATGCAATATTTATGACTGCTCTTTCCCTTTTTCAGTGGCAATAGCCTGTTCAAACGATGACGAAGCCTCTTCAATATTATCCTGTAAAACCGGAAGGAAGGGCATAAATTTAATAAATATGATGCCGAGACTAATGGAATCTACTTAAAAGGCTGTAAGAAATCTTACTAGTCGATGTTCCATGTTGGCATGCTTAATATTTGCAGCACGAGCTTCCTGAATATCCCCTCTCCGTTCTCTAAATCTAGCTGCGAAAAGATGAATTTCTGGATGTTGCTGTTGAATATGCATGACACTAACGTGAGATTAAAAAAATGCTACTATGTAACTTTTGCAAGTACATCACTATTGATGTGCATTTGACTTCAGAAATGGAACTGTAAAACTCATACAGAGCAACCTAAATTCAAAGTCATATTGACAACAAGGACACAGCTGTTTTTAGAATTTTTGTTGTGTTGACACCAACACAAGAAAAATGTAACACGTCCTGTGTACATTTGAAGTGCTGGGCATAAGATGGAGATAGATACTAGTTTTTTTTTCCATCTAAATGCCTAGTAAAAGAATACTAGATCCCGAGTTCAGTACAAAATATGTGCCTGTATGCAAACGTCCTCATTTAAGCTTTCTTCCAACTGATACCATGCATCAGTGTCCTACAGGGGAACATGTATCCTAGATTCCTAGTCAGACAAGGGTCTCCAACTATTGGTATAAAATGAAACGACGAATACTGGATAAAGACAACTCTAGAAAAGTGGAACAGAAGTGTGGAATACCTTGACAAATCCATTCTTCCTTTAACTTCCATGCTTAAAACATACCGTATCCAGAACTCAGGATAGTTGGCGCACGCAATTAGGCATCGTTCATATAACTTGACAACCTACATAGCAATGCACAGTGTCACATTTTGATTCAATATGTACAAGAATAGAAACTAATATAAAGCATAGAACAAAGAGAGTACACCCCTCAAATACGAGAGGGACCCTCCTTCCTTAGTTGAGATAGATGACTATGGAGATAAAAATACCAGCAGGTATGATATTCGAATTTTAAAAGGATAATATTTGCTATGCAACAATGTATCATAAACTTTGAACATCCACTGACAAATGAGGGTGGAAGTACATAGCCTAACAGAAACCAAATGGTGGGACCCATGCTTTGGCATCTGTAGTTCATTTTCCCGTTTAACAAGTTGCTTCATCCAACGTTATGGCCAATGCATGTATATAAGGAAGCAATATGACTTAGCTGCAAGTCAACATACAGTTCACAAGATAGACGAACTAAAATCTACAACCAACTGAAGATATGATTGTCGCGGGGCTGCTACATGTACTCATTCATACCTTGTTAAAGTCATCTTGTCCTTCTATAAAATCAAGATAGTTATGCCAATTTTGAAGCTCCGATCTTTTGAGGGGGTACACATGGAAGTAAGGCCTCCTAATAGCTTTCTCAAAACCAACGATCTTGGTATCGAACTCTTTAGCTTTCTTATACATCTTTTCCCTAATGGCGACATACTTCTCCAACTCCTCTGCACAAACAGGTTTAAATGAATTTTCTGGATCATCAGGGTGTACCTCCCATTCAACGCCCTGGCCACTAGCTTCAGCGGTCCTAATTTCTGATAAACGCATATCTTCAGCCACCTCCTTGAAGCTGAGGACAACGGAATAAGGCAACAAAAAAAAAAGATTCAGCAGACAAAAAGCATCATGTATAAAACAACACACTTGAGTACTACTGGCTCCAGGTAATTGATCAAAGACTTAAGATGAGAGTGATTCAGCTTCTGTCCAGTAGCTTTCACTATTTGGTGATTGTGCTTTTTTCAATTCTAAGTGGTTCAAACTCTATACCAAACAATAAAAAGATGATATATGTAAATTATCAAGGGTAGATTGCATATGACACCAATACACCAACATCATGCACAAAGAGCAAGAGAGTGGTGCCGACCAGGCCCAAACATTATCAATATAAAAAAAAATGAAAATGCGGAAACAGCAGCGAAGCAATACCAGTAAGAGCTCAAAATAACATAATATGTCAATATCTCAAACAACAAGTAGGTACTATAAACAACACTAAAAAGGGTAAAAACTAATCCAACACCGCATGCTTAAAAGAACTTCAAATATGCTACATCTTGCAACTGAATAAGTTGTGTAACGCTGAACTACCTGGTGAAATAGCGATCAAGTTGTTGATTAGGATTTTCCAGAAGTTTCGTGTAAATCATAGCAATGCGACCATACTCCTGCTGCGAGTATTCGTACTCGATGAATTTATCCCAAAGAGGATATGACAGCTAATCAGTCCCGACATAAGCCAAACCCCTTTCGAACAACCTGAAAAACCACACGAACATGGAGCCTTATCACTACAGAACACAGTTCACAAGTAATAGTAATGCAACCATGAGAGCTAATCAGAGTGTGCTAAAAGAATAAGAACATTCACATAAAGGGCCTGTGACAACCTGCTGCACTTACCTACCTGGAAACAAAAACCAAGCAGAGATAGGCCATCTTAACCCCTAACTAGATATGATCTTACAAGCAGCATTTTGTATATCGGTGCGCGTACGAAAGTGTGTCGCGTGCCAAATTTAAAGAGAGCATTAACAGACTGAGAACTATATGACTATTATAGACGCCTTTGGAGAAAAATAAAGGGAATTCTCAAAATGAGCATAAAGTACCGTAATAGAAAGTCCTATAACTATTAAACATATTAAATAGCCATGGGACAGGGTATATTAATTATATGTCCTTACTTTTAACTCCCTACAAATATATCCTTATGCAACAATAAATATGTCCCTCATTTTTTATAACATTATCCATTTAATATTAGATTACCTTAATATCCTCACTCATATAATATTTTTCTTTATTTCAAAATACAACAAATTTCTTCCTCTACCACTTCACCACCACCACTAGCACCACCAACATTCAACTACCATTCCACCACCACCACCGTTCAACAACCACCACCTGCCAACCGCCGCCGCCACCACCAATATTCCACCACCACTCCTTCACCGCCACCATTACACCACCACTAGTCCTCCTCCACTAGTCTATTGTCGCCGCCACCACCACCATCACCGCCGCCGCCGGTTCAAATATTTTTGTAGCAACAAAAAGTAGTTGATCCATTTCAGTTGGATCAAACAGTGGATGTTTATCCATTGCAGTTGGATCAACAGTAGAAGTTTATCCATTGCAGTTGGATTAACAATGAATGTTTATCCATGCTGATGGAAAAATGCTACCACTTCATCACCAGCAGCTTTCCAGATCCACCAACAAAACCATCAACAGTAGAAGTTTATCTAGTTTATCCAAGAAAAAAGGATCAATAGTAAAAGTTGATCCAATTTTAGTGGATCAACAATGGAAGTTGATCCATGTAAAATTGGATCAATAATGATAGTTTATCCATGTAAAATGGAGTGAACTTGGCGTGAGTCGAACACGCATCATCTGACATGGAGTCAGTCATGCTACCATTGCACCACAAGTTCAACATTAGAACAAATTTACATGATTTAAACTACAAAACATGAGTTCAAAGGATCAACAACAAATAGTTTATCCATTTCGATGGATCAACAAAGGGATGTTTATCCATTGCGATTGGATCAATAGTAGAAGTTTATCCATTGCGGTTGGATCAACAGACCATAGTTGATCCAATATCATTACTGCTTCAACCCGGATAACCACCATATTTTATTCAGATAACACCAAATTCTAGGATAATATACACCAAATTTGTAACCAAAGAGAACAATAACATACCACAAAACCGAATCACAATCTATCCTAAAATTGCAGCAAATTAAGACCTATTTTGTAAATTAAGGCTCACTACAGGTAGGCGTGAATGTTGCATGTTACGCCGTGTTACCATGATTATCACTCAAAGATACTTAAAACCTCACATAAGCAAACCAATCCCATATATGAGTCAACATATAGTACTAGAAGTAGACTGTTAGTAGATAGTAAATTAATTATTACCTGCTAGTGTCTGGCAATTCTTGAGGATTAAGAGGATCAGGAGATAATAGGTTACATCTGAGACTGTCTCTCCAGTTCGCATATTTTGAGACATAGAGATCAAAATTAGTATGAAACATGCATCCTTTTTTTGATCATTTGAGAAAAGTTCTTTCTTAATCTCTGTATCTTGCTCATGAAAGTACCAAGAACTGAGCAAGCAGAATCTCTAGCAAATACTCCGACTCCATATTGACCTAGATTACCCATTGCGTGTGCGTTGCAAAAATCATCACCTCACCCCTATCGGAGGGCTCCAAAAATATTCAATAGTAGTTGAGTTCCTTGCACGACGAGAAAAAAAAACTCTCAAATAATTGAGAATACGAACGTGTAAAGAAGCTAGAATACTTTTGATCATCATATAGACATATTACTTTAGACCGTATGATAGCACTGCACTTTTATATTATCTTTGGATCGATAAAATGGAAGCTGCCTAAAAAGGGGGATAACTAGCACCAAATTAGTGCCACTGGCAAACAAAGTACAACATGAAATCTTTTCACACCTTTCTTAATCACAATCAATCAGAAGTTGAAACCAATTGAAATCGACGTAGAAAATCAATGTTTATCCAATTGAAATCGATGTAGAAAATCAATGTTTAGCATGTTGATAGAAAATCAATCTTTAGGCTGTTGGTAGACGTGACGAAGGTGGGTGTACTGGTTATGGTGGTGACGATAAAGATTATGATGGTGGCGGTAGTAGCGACGGAGATGGTGGTACTGTCTACTGTGTGTTTCACTAGAAATAAAGAGAAGAAGGAGATGGTGATAACGATGGTGGTAAGACATGATGGAGGAAGTGGAGGTGCTACTGGCATGGTGGTGGTGATGACGAAGAAGGTGGTGGCTGTCGGTGGAAGAGGAAGACGATGAGGTGGTGGAGAAAAAAAATTAGATTTGAAATTAAAGAAGATAAGAAGAAATCTATACTTTTATAAAGGTTGGGGTATATTTGGAAGTTTATAAATTGTTGATGGACCCCTGATGGGCTTATAGATAAAGAGGGACAAAATTATTATGTGATAAGGATATTTATGTAGACCATCAAAAGTAGAGACAAAAATGCAATTACCACCACGGGACAGGGTTTGCAATTAGAAATCACTATATTCTAAAATGCATCCCCATCAAGCCTTCCACCAAAAATCGGAGGTAACACTGTTGCAGGCACACCGAATAAAGATTACACTGAAACAGAAAATCAGCAAATTCACATCTCAATGAAAAAATCATGTGTACATGACTTTAATCTCCAACAACTATATGCCTACTAAGAAGAAAGAAGAGAATACCTTCTAACAGTTTCAGGATCTTCATTATTCAACGACATGGAAAACACACAATAATGCAACCAAATGTCCACAGAGTAAGTCACGGATACAACTGCCCGCTCATACACCTCTAGGACTTTGTCGACAGAGGCCAGGCGTGCTACATGGTCTGCGTACTTCTTCCAGTAACCATAACACAAGGGGAATTCTGCTAAATAGGCATCATAAACCTTCTCGATTTTTGATATATAGTCCTGCCAACAGGAAGATATGAGTTTATTAATCCACAAGGAATAACTACCTAAATGGAGAGGTGACTATCAAGCAATTAGAAAAAGAAAAAGAAAAACCATAAAGCAATGCCTCCCAGTCATAAAATAACCCAGTTAACCTTGCAAGTGAATGAGAAGATCTTAGTTAAGATAACACTGAATTAGCAGAAAGACGTTTTTGTATCTAGGCTAGCTATGTATGAGCCATTTCAGAGCAGGTAATTGACAATGGACGTATTAAGTAACTGAAAGTAAGGCTCCAGATAATGGTCATAACGGGATAAAAACACAGAGGTAGAGCTAAGTCAGGGGCCTTCTATGGAAGGATGCTGAAAAGATCTGAGACCAAATGTCTGACCACTTCAGCGAATTCCAGACCTGCGGAATTATCTGTAGGAATTTCTAGAGTCTGGATGAACAATAAACATACCTCTGCCACCTTCTCCGTCTCTTCAATTAGTGCTGTCCAAGCATTGAAGTCTAATGAGTTGGACTTGACTATGCTCCACAGTCGCTCTTCTGCAGTAGAAACTGCTGAAATGTTAGACATAATAAATAGTTAACCCACAGCATCCTCACTGTAATGACATGACTTTCAAATCATTTTCCTCGTTTAACGCCCCTGATGTGTGACTGAAAGTTATGTTGTCCCATTTCATGTCATACAAGTTTCGCAAAACCTTACTGATCAACTGCCGACATAATATACTTGCATGGAGCTAAGGGCCAACAAAGGATTGTTTAAGAAACTGAAATCTCATATAGCCTCCGACGGTTGCTCACCATCCATATCGTGATTAGTTGTAGCATTGCCTTTCATAGTAGAATCATAAACTCCAGTTTGCAAGTTTTCTTGGCTAACATTATTGTGGCTAATATATATTTTTATTTTTATTTTGAAGCAAGTGGCTAATATGTATACCTGTTGTTTTACCACCATCTACGGCTGAGGTAATAGGTGCTTCTTGCATAATCATACTGAGATACATGCTCTCATCCTTTAAGATGGCATTTGAGGTCACATGCTTTTAATCACCAGACGGGTACTCCATACTAGCAGACGCCGGTGTAACTAGAGTTTCACCATCTCCCATTACTGTAGTGAGAGATAACTGATGAAACTGCAATCACACAATCCGAAAAATGAACAAGTAAATAACACACGATACACAGATATAATGTAGATATTACAAAGTATAAATAACAGCGATAAATGGATCGATATAATGAATCCGATGACTTGATTTCCCAATTAATCGACCAAATTAGCCGCAGACGAATTAAATCTTTTAAGATGCTTGCTAAGAATTGTGTTTTCTGAGTGATTAACTAAACCCTAAAACTACTAAACAACATTAAAATAATTGAGAGGAGGACATACCAAAAGAAGCACGATGAAGATTAGAGGAAGAGAAGAGGAGAGGTTATAAACATCCTTCATCAGCAATGGATTAATCCTCTCTGTTACAATTCTGGTGGAGATTTTCTTCTAGTTTCTTGCAATGATCGTCCTTCCAGCTGATAATCAATGAAAAATAACCAATAATTAATACTACAAGTGGATCACTGTCACAATTAAATAAAGAATTAAAAATGTAATTTAGAAATTAAATATGTACCTCAATCATCTCACTACTTCTGTAATTTTGAATTATCCCAGCAAGTTGATCACCGCCACAATTATCAGTCAAATTGCCGAGGTAAAGCTTAAACTGATGCACCTTCATTGCTATTACTACTGGCTTCTTCTTCTGCCAGTACTTGATCACCACCAGGTCCACCACTGGGATCGGCCACTTCAACTATTCTATCTATCTTCTTGACTATCCTCATTTGTTTTTCCGTCCTCGATCTCTTCAGCTGGTGATGATGTTCCTGACGCTAATTACAAAACCGGTATTTTTTTTTGTTGATGAAGCCACAGGACATGTATTGGTGGTAATGGTAGATGCATGATCCTAGGGTTGCTCCATTACCCCCCTAGGGTGTTCTTGCTAGGGTGGTAACGGAGATGGTGGTTTATTCTGTTATTGAAGTCATTGGGGTTCACTTTTCTGTATGAAGAGAGAGAGAGAGGGAGGGAGGACTAAGGAGTAAAATGTGTAACGAGGAGGAGAAGACATCCCAGAGGCCAGTTTTTTTTTAAACACAGATTATCAGTAGAGAAGGAACGATTCTGTTTTTCCTAGCCTCCTTGGCTATTTTATCTTAAGAGAACCCCGGTAAAGCGGCGGGAGGAATTGGTAGAGGGGCGGCAAATCTAATAAGATAAAAAAGGTCATTAGGTGGTAATTCAAGTGCCCATTATTAAAAAAAAATATTGAAATGACACAATTAACCCTTATTATTAATAATCAAGATTAATGATGATAATCAAGATTAGTGTGATAACTAATTTTCAATTATAATAACTCAAAAATCAGATTTTTAGAGTTATGGAAAGAAAAAGTTTGGAGGAGAGAAAAAAAAAGACTTATGTGATATTTGTGAAACCCTAAATTTTGATTCACTCAACCAAAATGAGTGATTCCAGTGGCAAATTTGAGGTTGGTGAATCTTTATATGATAGAGAACAATTACTACATACCTCTTGATGAAGATTCTGATATGGAGTATTTGTTAGATGGTAGAGATGTGTAAAAGAATCAATTTTTTGAAATTTTCAGAAAAACATAAGGTTGGAATTGATCTCATTACGAACCGTACCTAGTGAATACGGTTGCAAAAGTATCAGTTACCAACCGTATGTTCTTCAATTTTGGGGAAAACCCAAACGTAGTACCAGTTACGGTTGGTTGAGAATTTTCGATACCAACCGTATACTGTTCTGTATGTGTGTACGGTTGGTTAGAAGTTCTGAATTACCAACAGGACCTGGGTACGGTTCATAAAATGTTTTCGTAACCAACCGTACATATGGTACGGTTTCTAACTATTGTTTCGGTACCAACCACACCTAAACCCAATTCTCAATTTTTTTTAAGGTACGGCTCGTATTTGGGTTGTTAGCAACCGTATGTTCTTCAAAATTTTCAACCGAACCTCACATGCAACACACAAATTTCGTTTTCAATTTCGATCCAAAACCCTAATTTTTGATGCAATATTAACTTAAATCAAACATAATAGTTTCAAATCAACGATTATCAATTTTTCAACTCGCCGATTAATCGAAGAGGATGATGAAAAATCAGTTTTAATGGTGGTGGAGAGGAGGAGAAGAGAAGATGAAGTAAAGTTGAAAAAAAAAAAACTGTTTTGATTTTCAGTTTCAATTGGGTTAATAATGGGGAAGGACAATTCAGTCTTTTCAACCAGAAAAGAAAGGGTAATCTTGTCAATTAACAACCCATAGGACACCCCCTAACAAATAATAGGGACATTTTTATAACTCTTGTCGCCCCTCTACCAATTCCTCCCGCCCCTTTACCAGGGTTGATTTTATCTACTACAAATAAGAATTTTCTATTTATGCTAAGTCCTATGGGCTAGATATCTAGCTGCTAGATTGGCCATCCACGTCATCCTGGGCAACCTCGTAAGTCATATGAAATGACGAATCTAGCAGCGGAACGCTGAATAGTTTAGCGTCCAACGCTGAACAGTACAGCGTCCAGATGGACGCCGAACCGAACATCGTTTGACTTGGTCATCTAGGTTTGACAACGCTGAACCGTTCAGCGTCTGAGAATCGTGTTTTCTCCAGCGTAGAAACCCTTCTCCCTCATTTCTTCCCCATTTCTTTTTTCACTCAAACACACCCGAAAATGCATGTTGAAGATCAATGTTTCTAGAATTTTGTTTCTCAAATCCTTCCGTGGGTTTGTTCTCCATCGAATTCTTGATCGTTTGAGAGTATTTTCATTCAATTACGTCCACAAAATTGATTGAGGTAAGGATTTAAAATTTTAGGTTTTTTTTTCTTGATTTTTTATTATGATGAAAATTTGATGAAATTGATGATTGATAGTTGATACAATGGATGATTTAGATGATATGTTTACGTGATTTTAATGATATGTGATTGCAATTGATTTTTAGAATTTTTAGGGTTTAATTTGATTATTTGTGATGAACGAAAAATGAAAATTTGATTTTTGTGATGAAAATGAATGATAATTTATATGATTAGTTTGTAGGTAAAATTTGTAGGTAAATTTGTATGATAATTTGATTATTTGTATGATGATAATGAATTATATTTGATTATTTGTATGATGATAATGAATTATTTTTGATAATTTGTATGATAATTTTGTTTGTATGATTGATATTTTTTTTCATGTTTGTTATTGATTGTAGTATGAATATGGATGAAATGTTATATCGGTTGGATGTAGTTTCATCAAAGAATTGTGATAGACATGTATGTCACGATGTTATGAAATACCCTCGCAAACTAAGATTTAAAGGTAGTTTAAATGATATTGAAGAGTATTACAATATTGTAGTGAAAGATAATCTGCAAGAAAAACGATATTGTGACAATTGTGGATAATGATGATGGCGTCGGTACTTCCATCAACCTACTCACAGACTCATGCTACTCAAGAAAATGAAGCTGATAATATGGATGAAGATTTGGAAAATATGGCAAGGTTTGGGGGTACTTCATCTACTCATAATTCTGAAGCCTCGGACATATCAAAGAGAAGACGATATTTCGAACAAACAGATGATGTTAGAAGTGAAGGGAGAGATCAAGCCAAGAAAAGGGCTCGTGAGGCTAAAGCATCGCAGAAATCAGATGAAAAAATGGACAAACTCATCGAACTTCTTGAAAACGCACAAGCACATAGAATGGCCAAGTATGAATCAGAGGAAGAGTATCTGAATAAGAACATGGAAAGCTCTTTAATCTTGGCACAAACGCAGCAAAATAGAATCGGACATGAAGATCCTACAACAAAACATGGATGAATTACAGGAATGGGAGAAACCAGTCTACAATATATGGAAGAACGAGATTTTGGCCCGTCATGGATTGGACATTATCCCCTAAATTAAAGTGATATATTAGTAATAATTTAAATTATTTAGGAACAGGATTTCAATTTCAATGTACTTATTTATGTTTTAAGTTATTTAGAAGTAAAATTTCAATGTACTTTTT
The DNA here is from genome assembly GCA_023529315.1 of Papaver bracteatum. NCBI lineage: Eukaryota > Viridiplantae > Streptophyta > Magnoliopsida > Ranunculales > Papaveraceae > Papaver > Papaver bracteatum. The sequence goes on along the minus strand of JAJJWX010002374.1, from coordinate 1,486,874 downwards.
TTTTATGTTTTAAGTTATTTAGAAGTAGGATTTCAATTTCAATGTAGTTTTTTATGTTTTAAGTTATTTAAGTTATTTTAATTTTAATGTATCTTTTTAATTTATTCAAAAAAACATTGTAACCTTGTTTTGCAATGTAATGAAACTTTGGTAAATTCTCAAATTTTGAAACAAACAACCATTGGAAAAAATTATCAAACATTTAGATAATCAAGTTCTGGGAAAAAATAGCCGTTGGTAAAAAAAAAAGGTCAAGCGTTGAATGGTGCAGCGTCAGCTGAAAACGCTGAATGGAACAACGTCCAGGGAAGCTCTGAACAGTTCATCGTTGATGCCCTGGAATATTCGCAAAATACTGAACTGTTCAGCGTTTGGACCACTTTTTGGACGTTGAATCATTCAGCGTTTTAATCTCGCTGCTAGTTGAACTGCGAGCACTTGCTAGGAGAGAGAACTAGACAGAAGAAGTGTTAACTTTTTTCCCACACTTTTTTCTTGATTTCAACAATTTTTGGCCAATCTAGCAGTTCAATATAGCCCATAGGACTTAGCCTTAGATAAGAATTTCCTACTTAGATATTTAAACACGAGGGAGGATCCACTCACACTTTTATTTTTACATTATCTCACATTTTGAGTGTCTTTTTTCCTAAAACATCCTAAACAATAGCGAATTTGAAGCTAATACAATGGGCATATGTTACTCTTGCAAAGCTCTATATACGAACCAAAAAATAATACATTCTGAAATAACAAACCTCGTAGTCTATCGATCTTAATTTTAACGGTTGAAAATCCATTAATTTTCGACGGCTAATTTTCAAAGCAGCAGATGTCGGTGTTATACATTTCGGAATATGCTCATTTTTGGTAGGAACATAGAGCTATATAGGAGGAACATGTCACCAAAAATCATCTTCAAATTCACTACCGTGTAGATATTTTTAGGAAAAAAGGCGTACAAAGTGTGAGATAGTATGAAAATAAAAGTGTGAGTGGATCATCCCTCTTTAAACACACTATAATACATACATAATATTATTATTATAATCTTTTCGAGGGATCTCTCAATCTCAAATCCTTAATCCAATTGAGAGCATCAGAACACGCTTTTGCGTTAGCATTTATGGGGTTTGTTTCCAAGCTTGGGCCTACTCTGATGTGTCTTCTTCGATCTGTGATATCCATAATATGAACCACAAATCCCATGATATATTTAGATTCAAGAAAAGATACATCAAAACGGATAATCTAGTCTGAATTTTGAGTATTTTCATCAGCAGAGTCTAGTAGGTTTAAGGATTTTTGGATAGTAGGACTAACATTGTGATGTGCCTAGTAGGTTTATCCATATAATTATAAATATGATCCAAGTTGATATTAATGAGATCCATAGGATTAAGACTAATATTTTCAAAAACAACTTTATTTCAGAATTTCCATATGTGTCGGATGATCCAAGGCATATTGAACATGATTGAGAAGAAGGATTTTTACCAATCATGATCAATATGCCTTTTTCTCTAGCCATAAGAGCTTTCTCTAATCTTCGGTAACTTGTTCAACCTTCGCTCATGTGCTTGAAGAAACCCAATTAGTTCATTTAAAGAATAAGTTGACAAATCCTTGGATTCTTTAATAGCAGCTACTACATGCTCAAATTTAGAGGGAAGAGAACGTGATACCTTTTCCATAATTTTTTGATTAGAGAGTTCTTCAACATGAGACCTGATTGCATCACAGTTTTCGTAAATTTGTAGAAAAACTTCTGCACTGATTCATTGTTTCCCATGGAATTTTTTTTTCAAACTCAGGATGAATAGTTTGCAGTTTCGCACCAATCACCTTTTTAGTGCCTTCATATTGTCCTTGCAATACATTCCATGCTTCTTTTGTTGTTTTGCAGTTAGAAACATTTGTAAAAATTGAATCATCCAAACCTTATTGTATGAATGACAAATCTTTTGCATTTTTCTTCACTTTTTCTCTATACTCATTCCTTTGTGTTGCAGTGAGCCTTTTATCTTGATTCACTTAATCATAACCATTTTCTACTAATTCCCATAAATCACGAGAAATTAAAATAGTTCTCAACTTAATAGACCGGAATTTTAAGTTATCACCTTTGAAGATAAAAATGTGTGGTTACAGAAGTGTGCCATTCGTTGTCATCTCCACAAGATCTTCTGGCTCTTGATGCCAAATGTTGAAGATATTTTATGAAAGTAACAAAATAAAAATATTTAATAACAAAAGAGACTTACGGAACAAAATACATAATCATATTTCTTCATATATTTTTATCAAAATCAACCGCCATTTATATAGGCTTACATATGCAAACCCTAAGACAAATCCTAACCTAATTAAAACTTTCAAATAACAAAAAAATCTTAAACTCTATGAATTATATTCAAATAGCGTGAATGGATTTTTAAAGACTGGATTTATTCAAAATTTAAAAAGTATCCTAACCGTAAAATATTTAATTCCAAATTATCCTAATAAACTGGTTGATCAAAGATGTTTAAATTAATTGATTCCAACATGGTGGAGAGGGAGATTTGCACAAAAAACTTACATGAAGATTACATATAATAAAATTTCTCTTAAATTTTCATTAACATTGCTGGTGCCTTTTATAGGCTTACAAATGATTAAGCATTTCATTAGCACACTAACATACGCAACTTCATAGGTCCCTATTCATTTGGACACTAACTGCATGCAATATTGAAACATGGTTATTGAAAAAACGGGGGTCTAACAACCACACCAATATTTCTCTTAGCAATCTGTATGGACAAAACCAATATAATTCCAAGAGAATCAACTAGACAATCATACTCAATCAATGGAAATATATCCAAGAGTTGTATCTCTGTTTCACAATGTAATCAACAAATCAAACAGATGGAAATCCGTGAGCCTGATTATTATGTGAAAAAACTTGAACGGTATCAAAGACCAATGTTCAAGTGTTAATCAATATAATCAACAACAAAAGTGTTAGAGCATAGCTCGGTTGAACCCACCAAGCGTTGGTATGTCAATTTTGGTTGTCATATTTTAGTGAATCAAAACTCAATTAAAGAGTCGCTTGATTATATACTAGAGACAACTTCGTATAAGTTAGGCTAGAAAGATTAGGATAATGAGACATACAAGTATTACTCGAAGACTTGAAGAATGTGAAGAAGCAACAAGCTACATCGACAACATCATCCTTCCTCTTGAGGTTGGTAATATTTTGTCTTGAACTGTTTCATTCCCAACGTATCATTGAAGTTGTGTTATATTGAAAACATAACTGTGAAGCTGTGAATGATTATACTCTAGTAGACATAGTGTTAAGGAATTACAATACGAAGTATAACACTTATCTTTTGAACTTCGTATATAAGACATCGACATAATCGTATGAATGTTATTGCAATTATGTGTATAGGTATGGGTGAAGATTTGTCCTAAGAAACAATGTTTACATTCGTTTAAAGGAAGTACATTCATGAACTTGTTTTATGAATCGAAAGGGAAATCTCTAGGCTTATTGGTATTGTTATTCATTGTATATCTTTGGATTACCAATATGTGTGAATTAATAGAACCGATCGTAACTTGTTATGTATCTTGGTAAAACTAGTCGCAATGCCTGACTTATGTATTGGTATGACTTTTATTAGTGTAACCGATCCTAAGTAATCACCTAAGATGGTATGATCGATATTTGTAATTAGTGTGACCGATCCTAGTAATTGGTGTAACCGATCCTTGTATTTGGTGTGACCAATCACAAAATAATGTGTAATCGATCCTTGTAATTGGTGTAACCGGTCCTGGTAATTGGTGTAACCGATCCTGGTAACTGGTGTGACCGATTATAAGTAATTCAGTGAGAATATGGTAACGGGTCCTGGTAATTGATGTGACCAATTTGGTAACTGATGTAACCAGTCCTAGTAACCATATTAAGGTAGAACCGTAAACCCATGATTAGTGTGTTGATTTGATTAATCACGTAATTCTTGGAAATCAGATGAAATGATTCTAAACTTGTTTGGAAGTATGGTATAATCGGTTCCAAGATTGTAAATATGAAAGAGGGTTTACAAAGAAATAAGATGTTGACATACTTTGAACATGTTCAGTAACTCTTATTTTTTATTGTTCAAAGATATTCCTTAATAACTCAAGGAGATTCGGGACCAAAATAAGTTGAGAATCTTTTAATTAAGGTTGTTAATTTTATATGCTTCAATTACCAGCAATTAAAATGCATATCTCTGGAAAATAAAAATTGGTAATGTGCATTTACTAATTGGAGATTTTCTAGTAGGATTTCGGTTAATATTGGACAGAGCATTTCTAGGAATTATGAAAACCGAATTTGGAAATATTGCATATCGTGAGAATATTTTCGGTTTTGGAAATTCCTTGGTCTATAAATACCCAGGTTTTCATTTCGAGCAAACTATCCTAAGATCAAGCAAAACTACCTTGTTGTGTTGTTACTGGTGGAGACGTCTATCCGGAGAGGAAAGTACCCTAATTAGGCGAAATCTCTTACGGCCGCTCGTTTAAAGACTTCTGTGGGATCAAGAAGCTCTACGAGTACCGTTGGTGGGAAACTAGATAATTTTAGTAATATTAGTTTTTGTTACAGCACTGCTCGGTCGAGCTCGCATGCATTGCTATCTCAAGCATGTTTGTCAATGTTAGTGATCAAAACTATAAAGTCTTGATTTCTAGTCTACTATAGATAAGGTCTCGGACTAGGATAGAAAGTGTAGTTAAGCTCAAGAACTCCATGGAGATCATCATACAAGATGAAGGACTACTCAAGGAACCAGTGGATCTTTATCGACTAAAAGGTATATGGAGACTTGAGCTTATCTATCACTTAAAAGTCTATCTTCTATCTTGAGACAAAAGTCGTTTTTCTATATAGACTTAGATTATACACATGTGGATATTTCGAGCTGAGTATATCTCGCTTATCTATTTCTCAAAATATGTATTGGTAAAGCTTTCACTTTAATCAAGTTCATCTTTACCTAGTGACGAAAGTCATGTTATGTTTCAATCATTTTGGAAATCGCTCTGACGAAAAATAGTTTGTGAATAACAACTATATAACTCCCTCTGAGAATGTTTCAATAATTAAAATGAGAGTTTAGACAATATAACCATTGGAGGATATAAGAATTATTGTGGAAACACATATATGTATAAGTCCTTAATGCTCGAACCCAGTCCGCGAACTGGCATAGTTCTCGAACCCGAGAATTTTTGCTGGAGTTTGTGAACTCCGTCCGAGAACTTAAGTCCGCAAACCCAGTCCGCGAACTTGAGTTGGTTATGTCTAAAAGCGATATTTGTGAACTTATCTTAATAAAATAAGGAATGTTATTGAAAACCGTGGCTTTATAGTTCATGAATCGATTGGAGTGAATAACATCGTTTTTGCTTCGATTATGTCTTGTGTAGTACATGAGATTTCCTTGCAATTGAACAACTCTCTAACTAGTTCATTTGACTTATTTGGACTAGTTATGGTAAAGAAGAATGTGATTGATATGAAAGTTATCATATAGCTAACAATTTGGTTAACTATTATTGAACTAACTAATGTACAAGTTTGGGTACGGTTTTCACAAGCCTACAAACTTGAATTTCATGTCTGTGTAACAAGCTATGTTTTCGATCTAATGGTTGATAAATATTAGCTTGAATCTAATCAGGTTTTCACCTAATGGTGAATATTGAATGCTTTGTTACTAAGCTAACATTGATTGCAAACCCTGATTTGAAGACTATATAAGGGAGAACTCTAGCAATTGGGAAACCTAATCCCCACACATTTTGTGTGATACTAGTTTGCTAAGCTAGAGTTGATTCTCCTTTAACCTTTGGTTTTCTTCATCTAAAACCAGGTTAACGACTTAAAAACTTTATTGGGATTGTGAAGCCAGGCCGATACTAATTTTCTCGTAGTTGTGGGATCTGATCTTGCTATTTCGATTGTACGAGTACAATTGTAATAATTGGCTTGAGATTTTTATCTCCGATAGGCAAGATATAAAAGTAGTCACAAATATTTCGTCTCATCGTTTGTGATTCCTCAATAATCTTCTTTGCTGCGTCGATTTAGTTTATTGTGAGGTGATTGATAAAGCTAAGTTGTTCTTCGGGAATATAAGTCTGGTTTTATCAATTGGTTCCTATTCACCTTGATTTATCAAAAGACGGAACAAATAACTTGTAGGTTTATTCGTGGGAGACGGATTTATCTATTACTATAGACTTTTTTGTGTGATACAGATTTTTTTATTAAAGTATTCGACTTTGGGTCGTGGAAACTCTTGGTTGTGGGTGAGATCGGCTAAGGTAATCAAGTGTGTATTATCCTGCTGGGATCATAGGAGTAGGAGCATAACTGCACCTTGGATCAGTGTGAGATTAATTGGGATTCAAATACAGTCCAGACAGAAGTTAGCTTGGAGTAGGCTAGTGTCTGTAGCGGCTTAATACAATGTATGTTTAATCTGGACTAGGTCCCAGGGTTTTTCTGCATTTGCGGTTTCCTCGTTAACAAAATTCTGGTGTCTGTGTTATTTCTTTTCCGCATTATATTTTGTTATATAATTGAAATAATACAGGTTGTGCGTTGTTCAATCAATTAGAATATCCGACCTCTTTGGTTGTTGATTTGAATTGATTGACACTTGGATATTGGTCTTTGGTACCATCCAAGTTATCTCTCTTTGATAAAGACTCACAGATTTTATTTCCTTGAGTAAAGATCAAATTGAGAGATTGAGATATTTTCTATTGATTGATTCTGACTGTCTAGTTGATTCTCTATAAAGTAACTCGGAGTTTGTCCATACAGATTTCTAATTGAAATATTGGGTGTGGTTGTTAGACCCCCGCTTTTTTGATTGGTATCAGAGTAGGCAAACACGTTCAAGACCTTACAAGTCTGTGTTTGTGGCAATCTGAGTCTGTGGACGGAATCTCGTATACGCCTACCAAAATGTCTCCTAAAGCTTTTAATTATGTCAAGTGTCTTAGAAACACCTCAAAGGATTATTCCTTAATAGATTCTTCTGAATCCCGAGGTAGAAAGAATGTTCTATTTGATAATGACATTTCTTTCTCTCATGAGGCATGTGACACTCTGGCAAAATCTAAAAAGGAACTCACCAGAATTTCAAAAAATACATCTGAGACTATTGATTTTAATGATCATGATCAGCTTATTGATGAATTTGAAAAGTCTCTTGATCGAGAACATGATCTCTATAACATTTTTGAGTCCTTCTCTATAAACATTGAGAAACTTCTACAAGAAACTACTCTACAAAGTGAAAAGATTAGTGCTCTTGAGGAGGTCGTCAAGGAAAACTCAATTAGAGAAAAAAGTTTACTCGAAACTCATTTATCAGATCTAAAAAGACTTCGTGTTGAAAAAGCGAAACTAAGTGCATCTCTAAATCTAGACCATGAACAGTGCAAATCCTTGGAAAAGGAAAACTCTATCTTAAGGAGAAAATCCTCTGTACATACTAACTCTCGTGATGTCTTGTTGTTTGTGGGAGAAAACTACTTCTGCAGGTTTAGGTAATTTTGGGTGTGTGTGGATGAGAAGTGAATTTAAACCTTCAACAAATGTGCTGCACGATGAGCACTTTTGATTCGAGAGATAATCTGTACAATTCTGGCCTAAACCGAAGACACGGCCATTCCAGTTTGTTTCGGTCACAGGTGAAGGATGTGAGGTTGATCTTAGGGAGGGAAGCGAAGAAGGTGTTGAGAGTATGAAGATGAAGGCTATTTGATGACTTGTTAACAGAAGGTTGAGAAGGCTAGCAAATGTTGCAGGCAGGCTCTGGGTGTCGAATACGATGGTATTAACACTTGGTTTTTCTGTGTTCTGTTGGAAATACGGAGGAGAACTTATTTATACAAGTCGATAAGCCTTCATCACGTCTCTCGTGGGAAAGTGGAGGAAGTGGAGTGATGGAGGAAGTGGAGTTGTGTGTTAGTGTCACACGGTTGCTTGCCTACTTCTCCTATCATCGCTAACCGCCCATGTTTCCCTGACACGATCTTGTGATGGCGTGTTGCACGCTGTAAACCGCCAGACCAATACCCCAGTTTGTATCCCCCAGTTGTGACGTGATTAACGTCTCGAGTGAGTCTTGGGACCCACATAAGGTAGCAAACGGTGCTAGGTAAAATAATCAAGTTGTTTGTAGGCGCATATCGTATGCATGCGTTGCATTAAATATGCTTAAAATAATTGAAGCCTGCACAACCTTGATGAAAAGATTGCAAGTTGAAGTGACTCAACTAGCTAAGTTCAGGCGTTGTTCGGAGGTCGCATGAGCGGATCCCACCTTGGCCGGTTATGCCATGGGGAAGTGTGGAGGATGGTGATCACGGTGATACCTTGTTTTCCACCTAACTCCCTTCATAGGCTATTCATCCAAGCATCCGAACTTGGACGGACGAGATTGATGGAGGAATAACTGTTGGATTAGGGTTTGGAAGGCTTGCGAGCTTCCTCTTTCACCCTAACGGTTTTATGCCTTGGGAGGCATGCATGGAGTGGCCGATTGGTCCTGCAGGCAGGCAGGACGCCAATCTACACGCCCATGTCAAGTTGAATCTCATTGAACCGATCTGGGTCGCCCGTTCTAGCCTGCGATGAAGGATGGTCGAGATTAGAAGTGGCCTTACATGCCACCTTTGTGCACACAAATCGAGACGTATGGCAGTCAGGGGAGCTATATGATTGGTTCACCGTGGAGGTAGGCCCACGGTGAGCTTGTAGACACCGTCGGCCAGGAATTCTGCCTCCTGGTCGTTCGTACACACCCGCCCAAAGTTGCGTGGTCGCAACTTGTCGGCAAACCCTAATTTTAGGGTTTGCGGGGCCAACCTTCAAGCTAACGTTTCCCAACGTCCGTGACTCCCACAGGCAATACGATCATACCAGCAGGGAGGTGGTTTGGTGGCGAGCATGTGCATGCTTGGTTTGCGACCATAGGCGCGATCTAAGCCATCCAAACACGCCTGCGATGACGAATGGCCGAGATTAGAAGTGGCCTTGCATGCTAACTTTTGGAACGATTTTCGAGACGACCGGCTGCAACCTTCAATGTCCGATTGACTGGATGTGTAGCCGAGCCCACGGTGAGCATGTTGGTACTACCAGCCGGTGGTTGGGACACCAAACCGTTCGTGTACACCGGTTGCAAGTTGCTTGGTCGCAACTTGTTTAGCAAACCCTAATTTTAGGGTTTGTGGGTCCGCCACTTCTCTCTAACGGTTTTGTGGTTTCTACAGCCCTCTTGGGGAAACCAATAAATCCAGGAGGAAGGTAGGATGGTGGTGAGCATGTGCATGCATGCTACTCGGTCCCGCGTGCGATCTAGGCCGTCCAACTATGCCTGCGAAGTTGGACGGTTGAGATCTATTTTTTAAGCTTGTCTTCGCAGAACATCTTTTCATGACTAGCATGGATAGTATTTTTTATACTCAACGGGGCTAATATAACCCACCGTGAGAGACGCTCAACGGGGCTAGTATAACCTGCCGTGAGGCTTTAATCAATCGGGCTAGTATAACACCGAGAGTTTCAGCCTGTACGTGTATTTCGCACATGTCTCCTTATTAATGCTTGGAGATTCGTGTTGGTCTGCTGAGAGCAACACTCAGTCATCATGCCGCACAAATAATGAGAGTGGAGAAGTATAGGAAATACAAGGCTGGCCATGCATTAATCAATAATGCTGTAAATTCACAGGGTGTATGGGATTATTGCTACATGCTCCAACCTGGATGAATTTCGTGTATTTAATTCACAGAATACTGAGATTGTTTCCACATGCTCCATTCTAGGTGAATTAGTAAAGTGAAGAAGTACTCATCACTTCATTGAAGGATTTATCCCTTACAGGATGCCAGCATATATTTATTTGGTTTTACAATTTTAGCCCTGAACTAAAATCCACCATCAACACTTGTACAAGATGAAACGTTCTCCAGAAGAAGATTATGTCAAGAAAATGTTACATAACTTGCAATCTTCTCATATGGCTATGAAGTTAGGACAGGTGCCAATTATTGCTTCTTCTCCACGACCTGTACCTTTTGTGAGAAAAATAATCACTATGATATCCATTGTTTTGCAAGAAGGAAACAAATTTCTAAGCTTCATAATTTGCTTTTCTTCACTGTCAATAGAAAAAATAGTCAGTCGACTAATGCAGTGAATCGTATACCCACAAGAAATCAGAAACCTTATAATAATGATCTCTATTATATAGATCATCACAGGGGTCAAGTGCATTCTGGCATAAATTCTTGTGTTGCTAAAGAAAGCATCCTCTATACTTATAAGAATGTTTCTGGTAAATCTAAGTCTATAAAATGGATCCCTAACTATTCTGATCCTCAGGAACCAATTGTAAGAGGTCCTAGACTTAGTCCTTCAGACAAATTTGCTAATCAAGCAGTGTCTCACCTTTCTTATCAAAGACAGAAGGATAAAAAGGAACAATGTTCATTTAATGAGCTAAAAGATCATACTTGTGTGAATTAATCACAAGGTTAAATATCTCGCATACAAAAAGCCTAGTTGTGAGAGAATTATATAGGTATACTCTATAACAAAGTGACTCTAATTATCTAACTAATATCTTATCGTTTTTAGAAGGATAATTAGTCAAACACTGGTTCGTGAGTTTTTTTTTTTGTTCGTTTTTTCTTCCTTGCCTAAAATTACTTTTGAAAAGTAAAAGTGTAGTTTTTTTTTCCGTGCTGAGCTTTGTGAAACACTCATCTTATGGGTACACGTACGGTTTCGAGTTTTCTTTTAAACCTATCCCGTAAACCCTAAATATCTCGAGTTTTTACTTATACATACCTATCATGTTGAGTTAATCTTATTAATCTAGGTTTCATATTATCAATGGTTTCTTCTTCGTCCTCCTGCTCATTGGATTTGTCTAAAGATTTCATTGATAAGGCGGTATATTTCGAACTCGATAAAGAGAAGGGAACACCTACTGATCCACTTTCGGATATAGAAGAGTTGAATAGATTTCATCAGAGGTATTTCTAGACTTCCTAAAAAAAATTAGGAGGCAAAGAAGCAACTTGTTGATACAATGAAGTGTCTTGATGTGGTAAGAACTGAGTTGAAAAAGGTTAAGTCTGACCTCGTTCTCATGAAAACACGTGTTAAAGAACTTCCCAATAAGGATATCCTCTTCAAAGGAGTAGAGGATGATGTCGTTCACAAGCTCCAAGACCTTAAGACTCAAGAAGGTCCTGAACTGTCTATTTGACTTTAGTTCAATGTGGCATTGAGGTTTTGTGTTCAGTTTGGTTTGTTTTGATTTTATTTTCCTAGTAAATCTTCTATTTTTCTTGTTTTGTTTAGAAGGATAACTACTGTTTGGAATAACCATTATTGTGATTACACATAGCTATATCCAATGTTTTCATCTTCTTATTTTTAGATTTATTTGCATAATTCTAAACTTGTTTGGAAGATGATTTTTGCAGTATTAATCTTTATGGTTTTATATATTGCAATATTTTTATGGGATATGTGTGTTTACGTTCGTGAACTTAATTGTCCCATATTTTGTCAAAAGTAAGGTCATTCGTGAATTGATATGCAAGTATTGATAAAAGAATGAATAGACTTTTGACAAACACAAAAGTTTAGCATATATTATCAAGTTTTGATGGAAGATAGGTTAAAATCTTTTGTGATTTTAGGTTTATGTCTATTGTATTTCATTGTGCAAATGGTGATGGAAAATAGTATGAATCCTTGCTTATTCCACTGTATAAGGTCGATCTCAGATCCACTATTTTTGTGTAAATACTGTGTTGTTCCATGAAGTGTCTTATGTTAAGCACTAAAACAACAAAAGTTGATTACTTTGGTGATTAGCTTAGTTGTTGTTCCGTAAGGTACTTTATGTTGAACATGTTAAACTAAATTAATCATCTTGTGTGGTTATTTAGTTAGCACTCCATAAGTTTTCTTATGTTTGAGCATTTTTTTGACTGGGTTGGTTATTCAGGATTAACTTAGTCATTGCTCCATAGATTTTTCTTATGTCGAGTGTGACCAATTAAATTGATTACTTTTGTAGTAAGTGTGGTTGAGTATGGCAATTATATTATGTTAGAGCATTGCTCGGTCGAACTCTCATGCATTGCTATCTCAATCATGTTTGTCAATATTAGTGATCAAAACTATAAAGTCTTTTATTTCTAGTCTACTATAGATAAGGTCTCTGACTAGGATATAAAGTGTAGTTGAGCTCAAGAACTCCATGGAGATCATCATACAAGACGAAGGACTACTCAAGGAACTAGTGGATCTTCATCGACTAAAAGGCATGCGGAGACTTGAACTTATCTATCCCTCAAAAGTATATCTACTCTATCATTTATCTTGAGACAAAAGTCGTATTACTATATTGAATAAGATTATACATATATAATATTTCGAGCTGAGTATATCTCGCTTATCTATTTCTCGAAATATGTGTTGGTAAAGATTTCGCTTTAGCCAAGTTCATCTTTACCTAGTGACGAAAGTGATGTTATGTTTCAATCATTTTGGAAATTGCTCTGACAAAAAATAATTTGTGAATAACAACTATATAACGCCCTCTGAGAATGCTTCAATGATTAAAATGAGAGTTTAGACAATATAACCATTAGAGGATATAAGCATTGTTGTGGCAACACATATATGTATAAGTCCTTAGTGCTTGAACCGAAGTTTGCGAACTTTGGTGATCAAGTGAAACCGGTGTAGTGCGTGAGATTTAGTCCGCGAACTGGCGGAAGTTCTCGATCGAGAATATCTACTGGAGTTTGTGAAATCCATCCGAGAACTTAAGTACGCGAACCCAGTCCGCGAACTTGAGTAGGTTATGTCTAAAAACGATGTTTGTGAACTTATCTTAATAAAATATTCTATTGCAAGCCGTGGCTTTATAGTTCATGAATCGATTCGAGTGAATCGCATCATTTTTGCTTCAATTGTTTCTTGTGTAGTACATAAAGATCAAAGAAATTGAACAACTCTCTAACTAGTTCATTTGAGTCATTTGGACTAGTTATGGTGAAGAAGAATATGGTTGATATAAAAGTTATCATACGGCTAACCATTTTGTTAACTAGTGTTGAACCAACTAATGTACAAGTTTGGGTACGGTTACACAAGCCTAGAAACGTGCATTACAAGTGTGTATAACAATCTATGTTTTCGATCTAACGGTTGATAAATATTAGGTTGAATCTAATAAGGTTTTCATCTAATGGTGAATATTTAATGCTTGTTACTAAGCTAACATTGATTGCAAACCCTGATTTGAAAGACTATATAAAGGAGAACTCTAGCAACTGGGAAACCTAATCCCCACACATTTTGTGTGATACTAGTTTGCTAATCTAGAGTCGATTCTTCTTTAACCTTTGGTTTTCTTCTTCTAAAACCAGGTTAACGACTTAAAGACTTCATTGGGATTGTGAAGCAAGACTGGTACTACTTTTATCGTAGTTGTGTGTTCTGATCTTGCATCTTCTATCGTACGAGTACAATTGTAATAATTGTCTTGAGATTTATATCTCCAAAAGACAAGATATAAAAGTAGTCACAAACACTTCGTCTCATCGTTTGTGATTCCTCAATAATCTTCTTTGTTGCGTCGATTAAGTTTATTGTGAGGTGATTGATAAAGATGAGATGATCTTCGGGAATATAAGTATGGTTTTATCAATTGGTTCTTTTTCACCTTGATTTATCAAAAGATGGAACAAATAACTTGTAGGTTTATTCGTGGGAGACGGATTTATCTATTACTGTAGACTTTTCCGTGTGATACAGATTTGTTTATTAAAGTCTTCGACTTTGGGTCGTAGAAACTCTTGGTTGTAGGTGAGATCATCTAAGGGAATCAAGTGCACATTATCCTGCTGGGATCAGAGGAGTAGGAGCATAACTGTACCTTGGATCAGTGTAAGATTGATTAGGGTTCAACTACAGTCCAGACCAAAGTTAGCTTGGAGTAGGCTAGTGTCTGTAGCGTCTTAATACGGTGTATGTTTAATCTGGACTAGGTTCCGGGTTTTTCTGCATTTGCGGTTTCCTCGTTAACAAAATTATGGTGCATGTGTTATTTGTTTTCCGCATTATATTTTGTTATATAATTGAAATAATACAGGTTGTGCGTTGTTCAGTCAATTAGAATATCCGACCTTCTTGATTGTTGATTTAAATTTATTGACACTTGGATATTGGTCTTTGGTACTATCCAAGTTATCCCTCTTTGATTAAGACTCGCAGATTGTATTTGCTTGAGTAAATCAAGTTGAGAGATTGAGATAATAACACCTTGAGATATTTTCTACTGATTGAGTCTGACTGTTTAGTTGATTCTCCAGAAAGTGACTCGGAGTTGTCCATACAAATTGATAATCAATATATTGGGTGTGGTTGTTAGACCCCCACTTTTTCAATTGGTATCAGAGCAGGCAAACACGTTCAAGACCTCACAAGTCTGTGTTTGTGGTCCGAGGACAAAATCTCAATGATGCCTACCAGGATGTCTTCTAAAGATTTTGATTACGCCAAGTGTCTTGGAAATACCTCAAAGGATTGATCCTTAGTAGATTCTTCCTATTCACGAGGTAGATAGATTGTTTAATCTAATATTGACATATCTTACTCTCATGAAGCATGTGACACTCTGGCAAAATCTGAAAAGGAGCTCACCATAATTTCAAAAAATACAGATGAGACTATTGATTTTAATGATCATGATCATCTTATTGATGAATTTGAAAAGTCTCTTGATCGAGAACGTGATCACTATAACATCATTAATTCCTTATCTAAAAATATTGAGAAACTTTCTATGAAACTACTCTACAACGTGAAAATATTATTTCTCTTGAGGATATTGTTAAGGAAGACTCAGTTAGAGAAAAACGTTTACTCGAGACTCATTCATCAGATCTTAACAGACTTCGTGTCGAAAAACAGAAACTAAGTGCATCTCTCACTCTAGCCCATGAACAGTGCAAATCCTTGGAAAAGGAAAACTCTGTCTTAAGGAGAAAAACTCTTTACAAACTAACTCTCGTGATGTTTTGTACAAGATGAAACGTTCTCCAGAAGAAGATTGTGTCAAGAAAAAGTTACATAACTTGAAATCTTCTCATATGGCTATGAAGTTAGGACATGTGCCAATTACTGCTTCTTCTCCACGAACCTGTACTTTTTATGGGAAAAAGAATCACTATGCTATTCATTGTTTTGCTAGAAGGAAACATATTTCTAAGCTTCATAATTTTCTTCTCTTCACTGTCAATGGATCAAATAGTCTATCGACTACTACAGTGAATCGCATGCCCACAAGAAACCAGAAACCTTATAAAAATGATCTTTATTATAGAAATCATCACAGGGCTCAAGTGCATTCTGACATAAATTCTTGTGTTGCTAAAGAAAGCATTCCCTGTACTTATAAGGATGTTTCTGATAAATATAAGTCTAGAAAATGGATTCCTATCTATTCTGATCCTCTTGAACTAATTGCAAGAGGTCCTATATTTAGTCCTCAGAGAAAATCATCTGATGGATATGCCATGTCTTATCCTTTAGGGATGAAAGCCAACCGAAGAAAGGCGGAGAAAAAAAATATCAAACAGTCAGATGACATATACAACTCTTTTCTCAATGATTATAGTGGGGTTAATTTCCACTATACTACCTGACTACAAGTATTTGTTTCCTTGTTTCTAACTTGAGAGGTGCAATGAAAATAATTGGGAATACTCAAGTATGTTGTATATTATTTCTGTTTGAGTCCTTTTGTTGTTAGTCCACAATCGTCCGCTTCCTCCTCTTGTGAGTTTCTAGGATTTCCAAAACCAGAGTTTTCAACTCTTATTGACAAACACATATATACTTGTTTTATATTGTGTTCTCCCTTTCTAAATTTTTTATGGAGAACTCTGCAAAATCTCAAGAGATTGTGCGTCTTGATATGGAGGAAGACAATTAGAAACATAATTCAATTCAGAAGCTGGTTCTAAAGAAATGCTTGAAATAAAGGATCACAACTCATGGATTGATGATTCTGTCAAGGATTTAACTCGTTTTCAGAACGATTCTAGAGTCGAGTTTGCAAATCTTCAATTGCAAATAAACCAACTTCTAGATGGTCAATCCAGAATTCTTGCTAATCAGAACATTCTAATACATAATCAAAAGAAGCTTATCATGGACTGTGCCAAAGCTAGACAGCTTGCTCGGGTGGTTGATCGAAAAATTAGTGTTCTAACTCACGAACATGGTATATATACGGTCAAGAGAATATAGGAAATCAGTGATGCATTCTTTGATGGTTTCATTGAAAGATACGAGGTTCTTAATGAACTCTGATTTCTGTTTGCCTAGTAAATCTTCTATTTTTCTTGTTTTGTTAGAAGAATAACTAGTGTTTTGGAATATCCATTATTGTAATTACACATAGCTATGTCCAAAGTTTTTATCCTCTTGTTTTTAGATTTATTGGTTTAAATTCTAAACTTGTTTGGAAGATGATTTTTGTAGTATTAATTCTTTTGATTTTTTATATTGCAATATTTTTATGGGATATGTGCATTTACGTCCGTGAACTTGATTGTCCCATATTTTGTCAAAAGTAAAGTCGTTCATGAATTAATATGCAAATATTGATAAAAAAAAAATGAATAGACTTTTGGCAAACACAAAAGTTAAGCTTATATTGTCAATTATTGATGTAAGATATGTTAAAATCATTTGTGATTCAAGGATTATGTCTATTATATGTCATTGTGCAAATGGTGATGGAAATAGAATGAATCCTTGCTTATTCCACGGTATAAGGTTGATTATCCGATCCGCAATTTTTGTGTAAATATTGCGTTGTTCCATGAAGTGTCTTATGTTGAGCACTAAAACAACAAAAGTTGATTGCTTTTGTGATTAGCTTAGTTGTTGTTCTGTAAGGTACTTTATGTTGAACATGATTGAACTAAATTAATCATCTTGTGTGGTTATTTAGTTGTCATCCCATAAGTTTTCTTATGTTTGAGCATTTCTTTGACTGGGTTGGTTATTCATGATTAACTTAGTCATTGCTCCATAGATTTTATTATGTCGAGTGTGGCCAAATAAATTGATTACTTTTGTAATTAGTTTAGTTGTGTATGGAAATTTGATTGTTTGCGAGTTTTCTTGTGATTAATCTAATTGGTTTCTTAAGTCTCCATAAGTTTACTTGTGTCGAGCATATTTAGTCAAATTAATCTTGGTTCACTTTGGTTAATATGATTGAATATTTCTTTTTGGATGCCAAATTCATACTTGTATGAAATTTGTTGAGTCTAAAGAAATCCTTCTTTTCTTTTGAAATAAAGGTCTCTCTTGTTGTTCCCTTGGGAATGCCATTTTATGGGGGATAGTTCTTTTGAACTTGTGCTTAATTGCCAAATCTTTGTGGGGAGTGCGACTGTGGAATATTAAAGGGGTTATCTTGTATCTTTATGAAATCCTTCATGAATGCACTTAGCTTCGGCATTATGATTGCATCTAAACAAGATGATATACATTTACCTTTGGTCATGAAATATCTCTTACGAAAATTTCATTAGGATCCCGTTCTTGTACCTTTTCCAATTTTATTGACAAAAAAGGGGAGAATTAATATGTAGTTCACACTACAAATACATATGGTTTTCGGATCATTATGTAAGGGTGGGAGGTTTCCATGTGAGATGGAGTATTGACTAAGGGGGAGTGAATTATCACCGTAGTACTGTTGTTAAAGTTGTGATGCAATTGGACTTTGATGCTGTGTAATGATACCATGACATTGTATAAAAATGACCGAGAACTCTTGTTTTCTCGTTGTTATAGCTATGGATTTTCAACAATGATGATGCTAAACTTACAACCTTTGGGATCATTGGATTACTTGGAAGTGACAAAGATTTCGAATATTGTTGAAGATTAGACGACATGTGGAATAGGAGCTACAAAGTTTATTTATATATTCTTGTATTCCATATGCATTAATAGTTTTGCCACTAAAATTGACAAAGGGGGAGAGTGTTAGAGCATTGCTCAGTCGAACTCGCATGTGTTGCTATCTCAAGCATGTTTGTCAATATTAGTTATCAAAACTATAAAGTCTTTGATTTCTAGTCTATTATAGCTAATATCTCGGACTAGGATAAAAAGTGTAGACAAAGTACTACTCAAGGAACCAGTAGATCTTCATCGACTAAAAGGTATGTGGAGACTTGAACTTATCTATCACTCAAAAGTTTATCTACTCTATCTTCTATCGTATGAGTACAATTTTAATAATTGGCTTGAGATTTCTATCTCCGATAGGCAAGATATAAAAGTAGTCACAAACACTTCGTCTCATCGTTTGTGATTCCTCAATAATCTTCTTCATTGTGTCGATTAAGTTTATTGTGAGGTGATTGATAAAGCTGAGTTGTTCTTCGGGAATATAAGTATGGTTTTATCAATTGGTTCCTGTTCATCTTGATTTATCAAAAGATGAAAAAAAAAACTCATAGGTTTATTCGTGGGAGACAAATTTATCTATCCTTGTAGACTTTTATGTGTGAGACAGATTTCTTTATTAAAGTCTTCTACTTTGGGTCGTAGCAACTCTTGGTTGTGGGTAAGATCATCTAAGGGAATCAAGTGCGCAATATCCTGCTGGGATCAGAGGCGTAGGATCATAACTATACCTTGGATCAGTGTGAGATTGATTTGGGTTCAACTACAATCCAAACCAAAGTTAGCTCGGAGTAGGCTAGTGTCTGTAGCGGCTTAATACAGTGTATGTTTAATATGGACTAGGTCCCGGGGTTTTTCTGCATTTGCGGTTTCCTCGTTAACAAAATTCCGGTGCCTGTGTTATTTCTTTTTCGCATTATATTTCGTTATATAATTGAAATAATACAGGTTGTGCGTTGTTTAATCAATTAGAATATCTAACCTTCTTGGTTGTTGATTTAAATTGATTGACACTTTGATATTGGTATTTGGTACCATCCAAGTTATCTCTCTTTGATTAAGACTCGCAAATTGTATTTACTTGAGTAAATAAAATTGAGAGATTGAGATAATAACTCCTTGAGATATTTTCTATTGATTGAGTCTGACTGTCTAGTTGATTCTCTAGAAAGTAACTCGGAGTTTGTCGATACAGATTGCTAATCGAAATATTGGGTGTGGTTGTTAGACCCCCTCTTTTTCAGTTTTCAATTTGATTTGATTGACTAACGGTGTTTGAACTTTGATTGCACCTAATTTGTTTATTCTTGAGAATCTTCACTTCTGATATAAGATTTACTCAAACTAGGTCGAAGTATCGACGGGATCTTTAAAACTATTTGTGAATCTAAAGACATCTTATGATAATCCATTGTTAACAGACTCCATTCTGTGCGTGATTGATCACAAGAGATTCAAGTTGTGGTGTGCATGTGTTTATTGCAGATTTAAGAAGGTTTGAAGACGAAAAATATTCTGATTTGGGTTCGTAATCTTTGGTGTGCACAAAACTTAATCGGCTGGGATCCAACTATAATCAGTTTATATTTGATAAATTTGATTGATTAGTTTCATAGATCAGCATCATTATTTAGCATCTTGATAGATCCTATTATTGATTGTATAATCTAAACTCTGCTACTTTTGTAGTTGTTGGATGAATTGATCTAAACCTGACAAAGGAGTTTATTTGGATTAAACAGAAGAGCCTTTGTCTAACTCATATCATTGAGATTAAATAGAGTTGTTACCAAACAAATTTGTTGTTCCTTTACTGTTGGAATACGAACCAAAGTAATTATTCCAGTGCGTGCACTTGTTGAATGTCGGAAGCGCAAGGATACTGAAGAAACTAGGTGAACTATAGGTTTAGTTGCTTGGTCTCAACTATACGAAGTTAGGTTGATTTTATATAGCGGCTTAATTCTGAGAGTATTCAATTCTGGACTAGGTCTCGAGGTTTTTCTGCATTTGCGATTTCCTCGTTAACAAAATCTTGCCGTGTCATTTACTTTTGTTTTTCGCAATTATAATTGTTGTTATTATAATTTAAAGTAAATTACACAAATGTTAACTCTATATTACTTGATAGTGGACCTATAGAGTTTGGTTAAGTCCAAACCTATTATAAAGTAAACACACTTTGATTGTTGTGTTGTCTCGATCTCGTATCCATAGACGATCACACAAAGTGTGAATACCAATTCGTTGTATTGTCTCGACTCAGTCCATAGATAATCACTTTCGATAAGAGGACTTATAGGTCGAAAAGTTTAAGATTATGGTATATTTGGGTACCCTCATCTTTTCAATTGGTATCAGATCAAGCAAACACGAAAACAATCTAATAATCTGTGTTTGGTACGATCCAACCTATAAGAATTAAATCTATGACTGATTCAGTTAACGTTATGTAGGAGTATGAATACCCAAATATTGAAGATGTTACAACGTCGTTAACTTATGATCCAGGAGTTATGAAAACATCTGAGTCTATCTCTGTTGGAAAGGAAGATTCTGATAAAGAATTGGTAAAACTTCTAAAGCCAATAAGATCTCTGTCTACATGGATACTAATACTAAAGATCAAGAGACTCATCACGTGACTCTGACTGATGATGTTGTTTTAATCTCTTCTGATAATGAAGAAACTAAGATTCATTGTTCGGCTTTTACAGACAATGATAAAACTAGTTTTTTCATATCTGAAACAGATCATGATGATGGTAGTCTTCCTAACTACATCAAGTCAGCAGAGGATTAGAAACCAACTTCTATATCTATTGATAATCAAATGAAATCTTGTTCAAAGGAAACTTTGAACTAATTCCATGAAAGTAATCTTAAGGAATACAACTTTCAGTCACTTGACAGGAAACTTATACTTCTTCAAAATACATTGGTAAAAGTATTGAAAAGAGCTTCTGGTCTTAAACTGAAAGATGATTCCTCAGTAGAAATACATAATACTCCCTCCGTTCCACTTTAGATGAGTGTTTAGGGTTATTTTCTTGTTCCACATTACTTTATAGTTTTCATATTTTTCCCATAAAACTACCAACAATACCCTTATAATTTGTCTTGGAATCATAAGTTTATTTTTAAATACACTAATAACAATTAATGTTTGAAGACTTTTCTCAAGGGCATAGATAGATGTTTTTTTTCTTTCTTCTCCATCTCTTAATCTACGTGAAAACTCCTAAAACATCATCTAAATTGGAACGGAGGGAGTATATCTTAATCCAACAAAGTCAACTCAAAAAAATATGTTGTAAGAGTTGATAATCGCTTCTAGAAAAAGGATCCCCCTACTCATGTCGAAACAATCCTTGTTTACATGAAGAATAATTCCAGAAGAAAGGGAAAGAGAGATCTCTGCCAAAGGAAACAATCAAGAATTTCCAATAATTGTTTCAAGTAATCATGCTAATGTGCACAATAAGGAAATCCTTAGAATGAGAAAATCTTATGAAAATCTCATTGACAGAATTAAGAGAGATTTATCTATCTCTGAAAATTCTCACATTAGTATTGTTTCTCCACATGATCATATCTTGGGATCAAGGAAGGATCATCTTCTTGGCAGAAAATACTTTGGGCAGAAATTTCCAAAGAGAAACATGAATTATGTTTCAAATACTCGATGTGAGCTAGAAAAAGCTTACTCTGATACAACCTAGTTGTATGAATATTGTGCAATCTCATCCTTTTCGTGCTTGTGATTCAGGATGGTAAAAGTACATAAAAAACAAGGGCACTTGTTAGAAGAGTTCATGGAAATTTCAACTTTCAGTAATAAGAGATATTTAAAGAATATCTCATTTTCAATAAAAAGAGAAGTTCGGAAAAGTATGTTAGAGCATTTCTCGGTCTAACTTGCATGCATTGCTATCTCAAGCATGTTTGTCAATATTATTGATCAAAACTATATTTATTGATTTATAGTTTACTTATGACTAAGTCTCGGTCTAGGATAGTTAAGTATAGTTGAGCTCCATACTCCATGGCGATTATCTTACAAAGACGAAGAACTACTCAAGGAACCAGTGGAACTTTATCCATCCAAAATGTATGTGGAGACTTGAACTCAAAAGTTTATCTACTCTATCTCATACTCTTAATACAAAAGTCGTATAAGTATGATAGTTTTCATATATACACTTTTTTTTATTTCGAGCCGAGTTTACTCGTCTATCTTTTTCTGGAAATATGTGTTGGTAAGCTTTTGCTTTAACCATTTTCATCTTTACCCGTGACGAAATTCATGATGATGTTTCAATCTTGAAAATAGCTTTGATGACGATAGTCATGAATAACAATTATTATAACATTATAGAAGAATGTTTCAATGATTGAAATGCAGAGTTGAGATTATGTAACCAACTATGAATATAAGCATATATAGTGTGTTCACACATTAGTGTATAAATCCATGTGCCGGAAACCAAGTGCGTGCATATGTGTGCATGCGGTATTGGTAAAGGAAATAAGTTGGGTACGTGTACCCATACACATACCAGCGCAAGTTTTCGAACCAAAAATTTCTGCTGAGTTTGTAAGTTTGCAAACTGTTAAACCAGTCACCTTAGGTACGCGTACCCGTACCTATATCCATGGAAGTTTTCGAACCAAAAATTTCTGCTAAGTTTGTAAACTCAAATCTGGTAGCTATGGTATGCATACCCAAGCTGGTTATATCTCTCAAATCGAAAGTTCATGAACATAAACAATAAATCAATAAGGAATGCAATCTTTGCAAACCGTGGCTATATTGTTCAAGAATTGATTCAAGTGAATCAAACCGATTTTGTTTCAATTGTATCTATGCATAAAGGTCTAAGCAATTGAACAACTCTTCAACTAGTTCTTATGAGTCATTTGAACTAGTTATGAGACAGATGAATACGATCAATATGAAAGTGCTCATATGGCTAACCATTGGTTAACTATTTGTGAACCAACCAAATGTACATGTTTAGGTACGGTTACTCAAACTTGAATGAAATACATTTCATTTGTGTGTGTGACAAGCTAAGTTTCGATCTAATTGTTGAAAGATATTAGCTTGGATAAATCAGGTTTTTCATCTACCGGTGAATATTGAATGCTTTGCTACCAAGGTAACTTAAATTGCAAACCCTGATTTGAAAACTATATAAAGGAGACATCTAGAAACTGGAAAAACTAATCCCCACACCTCCTGTGTGATACTAGTTGGTTTTATTAGAGTCGATTCTCCTTTAACTGTAGGTTTCTTCTCGACACCCTGTCGGTTAACGACTTAAAGACTTCATTGGGATTGTGAAGCCATGCGAAACTACTTCTTTTGTAGTTGAGCGATATGATCTTTCCATTTTATATCATACGAGTTCAATTGAATAATTGGCTTGAGATTATATCTCCGATAGGGAAAGATAAAAATAAATCACAAACATCTTCGTCTCATCGTTTGTGATTCCGCGATATCTAGTTTCGCTACCATACGATTTAGATTATTGTGAGGTGATTGATAATTCTAGGATGTTCTTCGGGAATATAAGTCCGGGTTATCGATTAGTTCATGTTCACCTTGATTTTATCAAAAGACGGAAAAAAACTCGTAGATTTATCTGTGGAAGATAGATTTATCTATTATCGTAGACTTTTCTGTGTGATACAAATTTGTTTATTAAAGTCTTCGACTTTGGTTCGTAGAAACTATTGGTTGTGGGTGAGATCAGCTAAGGGAATCAAGTGTGTAGTATCCTGATGGGATCAGAGCCGTAAGGGGCGCAATTGTACCTTGAATCAGTATGCTATTGACTAGGGTTCAACTACAGTCCAGACCGAAGTTAGTTTTTAGTAGGCAGGTGTCTATAGCGGCTTAATACAGTGTGGTGTTGTAGATGGCGGATTTTTGACAAAGGCTAAAATCGTAAACCCATAATTATACGAACTTCTAATCCAGCAATCAGACGTGAGTATTGAGACACGGGTCTCTCATCAAATCTCTGACTGAGAATATTATCTCTCAGAGTACACGCATATATGTAGTCTCTCGGCTGGACAACGGCATATCTCATGAATACTTGACACTTCAGTAATTATTTCTATATAGAATCACGAGATTGACGACTCCTAGACAGCTTTCTCTGCTAGTATAGAGCAATAACGTCTTCAGGATACAAACACCAGTTTTCCCTGACTATATAAAGGATATGAAGCTCCAGCAAGCTCATGTCAGAATAATTAATGCTCCTAGATAGATTGCTCTGTTAGTATAGAGCCATCAATTAATTATTCTTAAATTCTTAGATTCCTCCACTGAATTTCTGAAAATATTCAAATATTTTCATAATATTTTGTTACTTCAATCTATGGCTCTTCACAGCATAATGCCATGGGTTAGTAATAAATATTAAACGAACGGGAATCTGAGCTACCTTCGAGTAAGCCCCGGCATAAAAGGTGCAAGTGTACTCAACGATTATGCACTAACAATCACAGCACACACGAGTATTTCAAAATGTGACGAAACGATGAACCTATGCAAAATAGGAAGGAAAATAATAAATAATTAAATATTGACCAAGGCGTTGGGGGATTGGGCTCACCGACCGACCGGCCGTGCCGTGACCAATCCCACGACAGTTTTATATTTTATCATATTTTTTGTTATTTTCCTTGATCTTATGAAAATATTTTCATTTGAACAAATATTCTTCGTTTTGAGGAAACTCCTCGGTTTCATGGTGTTTCCTTCGCACCAAGGAAATAATATAAAATTGGGAAAAGTATGGTGGGCCGTGATTATTGGCCAACCGGCCATGCCTTGATCCCGGCCGGCCCCACACCTCATGGTTCCTCATTATTTTTTTATTATTTCCCTAATCTCATGAAAACTCCTTGATCTCATGGTATTTTCACAAATCCATGAAAAATATAATACTCCCTCTATCTTTTTTTATCTGTCCTAATTTCTACTTTGGTCTGTCTTTTTTATTTGTCCGCTCTGTTTATAGACATACTTTTCCCTTAAACTATCAAATATACCTTTTATTTTTTATAATTACAAAATCATTTTTAATATAAACTTAATTCCAAATCATAATTATCATCACCATATATAAGGAAAAAATCCATTCAATATTTTTTCATATTAATTGTCATTCCTTTTTTAAGTAAAAATATTTATGAGTAGTTATTACATTCTTAATACTTCTATTTAGTTTTGGTAATAAGTTAAAATTAAATAGGTTAGTCAAGGGTTAATCAAGACTTTTTATAGGAAATCCTTATTATTTTGACAAAGTCAATTAGGACACTTATTTTAAGACGGAGGGAGTATAAAATTAGGGAAACCCGTGGGGCCGGGACCAAGCCGGTCGGCCATGCCTAGCCGTTCCCACACGCACTTTATTTTATTATTATTATTTTAGTTTTCCTTAGTCCCATGTAATTCCTTGATTTCATGGTATTTCTCTCAAATTATGAAAATTCCTTCAAATCATGAAAAAATACACAGAAAATACATAAAATTAAGGAAACTCATGGGACCGGCCCAAGCCGGCCAGACATGCCCTAGACGGTCCCACACACCCTTATTTTATTATTTTTATATTGTTTTCTTCCTTGATCCCATGGAAACTCCTTCACTTCAAGGAAACTCTTTAATTTCAACAAATTCCTTGATTTCATGATATTTTCATAAAATCATGAAAAATAATATAAAATTAGGTACCTTAGCCTCAGCGGTCCCATGTTTCATCATTCCTTCATTTTATAATTAGTTTCCTTCATCTCATGAAGTTTCCTTAGTTTCAGCAAAACCCTGATTTTGTCATATTTTCTCAAATGGTTGCTCAAATACACGCCAGAAAATATCAAAATTCCCAGGACTGAGACACGGACACCCTGGGGATATGAGAATATTACCTTGACCGACCAAAGTTGTCCATTTGGCTTTCAAGGAGTCGGTACCACATATTTTCACGATTTGACCTAATTTGCGCAATTGCACGTATTAGGTCCAAAACTCTTCCAAATGATTTTGGATTTTCATGGAATGATTGTCAGTCGATCCCGTGACCACCCAGGGCCAATTTCATGACCCCATGGTTGGTCCCTCACCTCTTCATAATTAATTAGGTTTTACCATCTAAGGCTCAGACGAGCATTTTCGAATAAATGATTAAACCAGCATTTAATCATTCTTTCATCAATAAGTCACCAACTCTTCAAGAGGCTTGGTATTTTTGATCCATGATCCCATGTATTCGATCCCTCCTTCATTCCATGGTTGATTTAAAAATAAACCATGAATTGGTCATCAATTGATCAAATTAGGGTTTCTGAGTCCAATGATCATAATTCCAGATTCGAACACTAATAACTTTACGACGATCTCATAATAAGTATTCATATTAATTATGCTCAGTTAAACTACCAGTATTTTATTTTATTTTGGTTGCGCTACCAATAATTCATCAGATGACCAATATTTACTCAAACCGAGGAATATTGGTTCAACTATCAATATTCAACAATTCATCAAATGAGCAATACTTTCTCGCCTCAACTATCGACATGAGAATTATACCTCTGTCTCAACAGACATGTTCAATTATTGAGTTTCAGAACATTTTGCAAAATCATGGACTCATCGTCCCATAAAGTCATGAAGTCAACAACTGACTAATTAACCACGAGATGTCAATCTTTTCACTCAGGGGATATCAACTAGGGTTTTGGTCTGGCGGTCTACGTCACGTGTATTCATACACACATTGGAATGTGAGAAAGTCATGCAATCAGTTGAAGGGATTAACAAAGTAGTGGATGTAAAATCGACCAAGTCTCCGCACGATGAGCAACTGGTTTCAAACACGATTTCCATTTCTCCACTCCTTGATTCCATCAACTATCACACTTTATGGGATCATAGTGTCTACAATTACAGCAATATAAATAAGTCTCTGAATCATGATTGAAAACACAATAAGAATCTCACGTTTCACTGACAATACGAGATCAACAACTCATCAATTGAGCAATTACTCTCGACTGAGCAATTTCAATCATTCAGAACTTATCTTATTCATAATTCACAACACACCTACAATCTTTGATTACCATTGATTCCACACATTTCTTAGCTTCCCTCATACAGATCAACCCATCCTCTCTTGTGACCGAATTTACTCTGGAACGACCATTGTCTTGGTTTAGGTTGGAGTACTAAAGATTGATCTCTTGAATTCAAAGCACCCCTTTTACAGCGGTGTATCTGTATGAGGTTGAACATTTCACTCGGTTCAAGGAGTCCCCTCCGTACGGTCGTCTCCTCAATACCTTAAAAACCATCAAATCGTTTTTCCCCATATACAAGTGTTCAATATGGACTAGGTCCTAGGGTTTTTATGCATTTACGGTTTCCTCGTTAACAAAATTTCTGGTGTTTGTGTTATTTCTATTCCGCGTTATATTTTGTTATATAATTAAAATATCATAGGTTGTGTGTTGTATCGATCAATTGTGAAATCCAACCTTTGGTTGTTGATTGGGAATTGATTGAACCTTGGATATTGGTCTTTGGTACCATCTAATTGTATATCTCTTGTATTTGATAAAGACTCGCATATTTCTATTTGCTTGAGTATAGATCAAATCGAGAGATAGAGAGATTAACTCGATATACTTTTTATTAAGATTGGGTCTGATGGTCTAGTTGATTCTCTTAAAAGTATATTAGAATTAGTCCATACAGATTGCTAATCGAAATATTGGGTGAGGTTGTTAGACCCACACTTTTTCAAAATGGCATGTATTTTTGTTTAACATAAAAGCATATGTGTTTCGGGTTTTCAACTTTTGCTATTTGCATTAGTTAAAACCGATTCAACCTTTCTATGGTAAAGGTTGTTGTTATTGTTATTTTTTTGTTCTTGCGAGAGGATGACAACACAATGGGGGAGAGTTCTAACTTGAACTTGTGCTTAATGGTATATCTTTCTGGGGGTGAAGAGGATGCGGAAATTGAGGTAACGAATTTGTTAGTTAATCTTTTTTCCTGTTTAAGAAAAGCACGAGTTTATTGCATATATTTTGCTTTTGCTTAAAAAAATTCGGTACAATTGATGTTTATTCCATTATGTGTGTATGGATGTATGTGTGCGTGTGATTTAATTATTTACGGTTAAGAAGAACTTGTTTGATATCTTTCTTTATTGTTTGGTATCAATTGTTTTAGACTTAAAGAAATTTTGGTGCAATTGCGGTGCTTTAATGTCTATGCTTGTTTCAATTTATTCCGATTAAGAATGATAATTGTGCAAGTCAATTTATTTGGTTTGTATGTATTGCTTATGGCTTAAAATATGGGATCATTTTTTTAGTTCAATTCGATTCCGGATAAGAGAAACTCAGTTAAATCTGATCTTAGTTAGACTTATCAAAAGTAAAGGATGCGGTTATTCAAGTCTAATCGAATGCCTTGATAAGAAATATTAGTTAACTAACCTAGTATTTGTCTTGTCTAAAGAGGAAGGTCTAAGTTATTTTCTGAACAGTTAGTGCCTGACGAGAAAAGTAAATTTAATTCTGATCTTTATTTTGGTCTTATCGAAACAAGCGATTGTATTTGTGCAATCGGTTTAACAAGGTAACTAAGTTTTCTTAGTCAATTTGTTAAACTATTAGTGAAAATTACTTCGGGCAATTATTTCCTTGATAACATATTAAAACCAAATTACTTGTAGTTTCGGTTTTGATATTGGTTATCTAAAGTGATATGTGAAACACTTGTGCTTAACTTTTATAGGTTGTACAATTATTTTAGATTGTAAGATCCTTTTGGTTTTTGGTATTTGCTCGTACCTTTGTCATTTTGTGACAAAAAGGGGGAGAAATATATGGATTAAACAAAGTGATTTGTAATCACTTAGGAAAGGACAATTGTGCTTAAACGTTATATATAACGAAAGAGTTAAGGATTGACTAAGGGGGGGGGGCATATCATATGATGATTGTAGTTATTTGGACTACAAAGGGAAATAACAAAGATGTGCAGATTGAAAATCAACCTATCTCACCTTTAGGGGGGGTATTAGCTTTGTTATTTAATGTCTTCAACGACGTTTATAGATTGAATATATGTAGGGTATTGTGCCATTGAAACTTGGAATCAAGCGTATGCATAATGAATTTTTGTAATTTGTTTATCCATATGATTGTAAGAATTTTGTCACTAAAATTGACAAATGGGGAGATTGTTAGAGCATAGCTCGGTTTAACCCACCAAGTGTTGGTATGTCAAGTTTGGTTGTCATATTTTAGTGAATCAAAACTCAATTAAAGAGTCGCTTGATTATGTACTAGAGACAACTTCGTATAGGTTAGGCTAGAAATATTAGGATAATGAGACATACAAGTATTACTCGAAGACTTGACGAATGTGAAGAAGTAACAAACTACATCGACAACATCATCTTTCATCTTGAGGTTAGTAATATTTTGACTTGAACGGTTTCATTCCCAACGTATCTTTCAAGTCATGTTATATTGAAAACATAACTGCGAAGCTGTGAATGGTTATACTCTAGTAGACATAGTGTTAAGGAATTACAATACGAAGTATAACGCTTATCTTTTGAACTTCATATATAAGACATCGGCATAATCATATGAATGCTATTATGATTATGTGTATGGGTATGGGTGAAGATTTAGTCCTAGGAAACAATGTTTACATTCGTTTAAAGGAAGTATATTCATGAACTTGTGTTTATGGGTAAAAACTATTTTTGCTGGTTTTGGTAATTTTGGGTGTGTGGGTGAGAAATGAATCTAAACTTTAAACAAATGCACTGCACGTGAGTGATTTTGATTCGAGAGATCAATCTGTACAATTCTGGACTAAACCAAGACATGGCTGTGTCAGACTTGCTTCAGTCACAAGGTGAAGGAGATGAGGTTGATCTTAGGGAGGGAAGCGAAGAAGGTGTTGAGATTTTGAAGGTGTTGGATGTTTATGAGTTGTATCAGAATGGTGATTTCTGGATACTGATGACAACACTTGGTTTTTTCTGTGTTTGTTTGTGTTGTTTGAAAATAGGCAAAGGACCTATTTATACAAGTCATTGAGCGTAAACCCTCATCTCTCGTAGGAAGTGGAGGAAGTTGAGTGATGGAGTAGTGGGGTCGTGTGGGTGATTGCACGATCACGTCTTAGCGCACTTACCTTATTATCTTAACCGTCCATACCTCCTGGCACGTTCTTGATGGTGCGTTGCACGCTATAAACCGCCAGACCAATGCCCCATTAAGTATCCCCCAGTTTGTGACATGCTTAATGTCTCGAATGAGTGGATCGTGGGACCCACAGGAAGTAGCATACGGTGCTAGATTAAATAACTGAGTTATTTTGGAAATCGATATTCATGAAATATCATGTATACTTTATGCATGTAATGCATCGAATACAATCAATATGTATGAAGCATCGCTGTTTTAGAGCTTAACGGAGTAAGTCACGGATTAAGCGTCTTAAAATAGATGCATGTCCAACCATCTTCGAGTGATTGTTTGGAGGCCGCATGGGAGGGCCATATCTTGGATGATAACTCCTTGTGGAAAGGTGATGGGCGGTGATCAACAAGGTACCTCATTGGCCATTTAACTATTTTCCTAGGCTGCCTGACCAAGCTAGCAAAGTTGGACGGACGAGATGATCTACGACACATATTTGTGACTGTTGATGATTTTTAGGGTTTTTGAAGAGGTGCGCAATCATCACTCTTCATCTTGACCGAAATCAAGCATGAAAGATGTTTTGGAGGGACCGACCGGGTATGCGTGTAGACGGCTTGCCGGTGTACATGTCCATACCATTATGTCTCGCGGAGGTATGGTTTAGGCCACTCAATTTGTCTGGCAAAGGTGAGTGGTCGTAATCAATTTGCGACAGGAATCATATGCCGCGAAGGACTTTAGTGGGGCCACGGAATGCCACCTTTTGGGAACGCATTTCGAGGCATCTAGTTCTTCTCCACTTCGGCCGGTCAGTCACACACACAGGTGGACCCGCGGTGATCACGTTGATGCTCCCTGAACCTTCTTAGTCTATATCTACACCCTCCATCCGTGTTGGTGAAGATGGATGGCCGTGAACAATCTGTGACACATATGCCATGCCGCAAACCCTAATTAGGGTTTTGGGCCGGTCACGCGCGTGCAACTTTAGCCAAGCGGTTTGGAAGACTATGCTCCTCCTTTGGGGATACCAACTATGCGGGGCACACTTTGGGCCGACGGTGAACATATATGTACCTGTCTAATGGTCCTAGGCATGATCTAAGCCATCCAAACATGCTGGCGAAGTTGGATGGTTGTGATCGATTTAAAAAACTAGTGGGATTTCCGTGACCCCTTTAAGCATCACGTCAGCCACACTTCGAGCAAGCGTTCATTGCTCTAGGGCTAGGTCGTGAGAAATCCGATCAGGTATGTGAAGAGTAGGCCCGTCAATGTGCATACCAACACTTCACCAATCAATCGCGGGATGATCCAAGCCGTCCAACTTGGCTGGCGAAGTTGGACGGTCGCGACTTCTTTTGAGACTGTCTTTGACAACCTTGCTCGTACCAGCCACTACAAATAGCATGAGCCACTCCATACCAGTTCGACCATCCTACTTCAGGGCTGGAATTCGGTGGTTGTTTGGGGGCATAACATGTGTTCGACCAGCCATGGCATAAACGGGCCCGCTGGTGATCATTTCGGTGATTGCCTGCTCCTGTTAGGGTTCGTCTAGGCTGGTTAAATCATGCGGCCAACTTGCGTGGCTGTGATCGTTTCTGAGACTGATTTAGATAGTCTAGATTTTCCTTAGGGAAATCAAATGCGTTCGATCGAGCTGAGAGTGCATCGACTCGAAATTCTCTTTGTCAGAGAGTAGCCTATACGGGTATTTCATGCATGTCTCAAAATTGGCACTTGGAGATTCATGTTACTCTGCTGAGAGTGAACACTCAGTCGTCATGTCATGCTAATAATGAGAGTTCTGATGAGAATAACACATGAAACACTAGGCTAATCATGCATTAATTAATAATGCTATAAATTCACAGAATATTTGGGATTGTTGCTACATGCACCTTCTAGGTGAATTTTGTATATTTATCGAATTTCTTCAAATAAATAAAGCGAGATATTTTCTATGCTCATCGCTTATCAAATGGCTTTATCCTTTGCAGGATGTCAGCATATTAAAATTGGTTTTATAATTTTATCCCTGAACTAAAATCCACCATCAACATTAAGTCCCCTGCCTAGCACATAATGGTTGCATAATTGTGGGGGTAGGCATGAGATGGTGATGCATTCAACGTAAAAGGCAAGATAAAGAAAGTTTACCTGGAGGGACTCTGACCGGCCGTGTTGGCAATCATCTGCGTGAGCACGCCGGGCGCGATCACGGGCCTTGGTGGGATCGGTTTCCTCCTTTGGGTGTTTGAGCCAAGAAGGGAATCCTTATTCTCTCAGGATTCTCTAGTTACTCATGTATAAAAGGGTGTTAACCCTTATATTTTTTCTCTTACTTCCTCTTTTTTTTCTTTTTTTTTTCCGCTCAACCAACTCCCGTCCATGGCCGAGATTTTCCACCGCTGCCGCTCGTGCTCCGACGACGAGGAGGTAGGTGCTTCACCTTCTTTCCTTGGTCTAACATTGTTTTTTTTTTTGTGGATGTAAACCCTAGTTCTTAGGTAAACCTCTTCTACTCTTTGATAAAGCCATCCCGTCGTAGATGAAACTTCTTTGCGAGATATATCATGATTAATTCCACCAACGGAATTGATATCAAAGCCGTCGATATTGCTAGGATTGCTTAGTAGAACAATCCATGAATCCTATGAATGTACTGTTTTTTCTCCTTTTTCATCGTTGCATGAAAAACCTAGCCTTGGATTGTAATAAGATCCTGGATTAGGCTTCGTCTACATGATCCCATAGATAGAACTCGTCTGCTCCTTCGCCCATAGAAACCCGTGCCACTGCGCTTGCAAACCTGAATGAATATGGGACCCACGTGTATGCTTCAATTAAACATCGACCTTGTTGTGCCTGCTTCGCTTGAACGTGGTCCCGCAGTGTGCTTGCTTCGTTCGATCGCTAACGTGGGCCCCATTGTGTTCATACTCTTCCACGGCCAAGGGAGTATGCTTCACTGGCCGTGGGCGAATATTCCACGAAAAGTTTTTTTTTATTTTATCTATCGGCTCTTACCATTAACACCCATATTATATCATATGCATGATTTCTCCCTTACTAAGAGGTGATGACTCTTTTCTTTTGCACTTCATTGTAGTTGTTTGAAAATGAACAAAGAGGCTCTTGTTAAGATGTCACCTGGGGATAACATTGTTGCCAAGTCAGGAGGTGTTGACAACTCCAGGTACATGCCGAATATAGATGATGAACTGTTCACCGTGCCTTTTCCGAATGTTAGGAAACATCCTAGCCATAAGATAACGCTGCTTTCGGGTTCAGAAAATGAAGAGGTTGCTCCGTCATCTTTTCCAGCATTCGTGATGAGATTCTGTCTTAGAAAAATGAGTATCCACCTTTTCCTATTGACTTCAAGGTTTGTTATACTCCACCGAGTTCTTA
Source organism: Papaver bracteatum (assembly GCA_023529315.1). Classification (NCBI taxonomy): domain Eukaryota; kingdom Viridiplantae; phylum Streptophyta; class Magnoliopsida; order Ranunculales; family Papaveraceae; genus Papaver; species Papaver bracteatum. The sequence continues at coordinate 1,453,075 of JAJJWX010002374.1, read as the reverse complement.
TGAAGGATGGATGAGGCGCATGTTGAGCAATGAGCGTATCAAAGATAACTTGACCAAAGCGCAGATCATCGAGGCTGTTATGACGTCTTCAACTCTTCACATTAATAAAGACACTGCAGGTTTGATCACTTTTATTTCTCGATGGCGCTCCTCCACGCATACGGATATTTGTATATGGGTAGAAATGACCATTACCCTGGAAAGCGTAGCCGTGTTGATGAATTTCCCTATTGTTGGAAGTTTTCACAATAAGCTATCTGACGCAGAAATGCAATCCTCATGCTATAATTCAAAAGGCGGGAGAGTATGACCAACAGAAAAATAATGTGAAATGCTTTTATACTTGGTGGGTATCTGAGTGGTCTCCTGCAAAGCCAAGGTCAGGTCAAAAACTGGATGATAAACTCAGTGTAGTTGCATTTATGTCCTTGTGGCTATTTAGGGACATATTCGATGACGGCTCTGGGAAGAAGACTATAAGACTCGACCTCATCATGTCTGATATAAAATATTAGCGAAAGGTGTGGCTCTTTCTTTGGGCACCTTATTTCTTGGATCACTTTATTCTCATCTGGATGCTTTGGCGGTAGACATGTATGCTTCCAACGGATATAGGAAAGTGGAATCACATATCCACATTGATTTCTCCAAGCGTGTTTGTAGGAATATTTTAAAAGTTATTCCCATGTCCGTGCAACTTCGTTCCCTGGTTTGTATGGCGGTTCAAGGATACTCCGTTGGTAGAGTAGACGTCCAAAACCCGGGTTGAGACTTGTTGATTTTCTGGATAACGTGCATGCCATAGATTTCCGCCCATGGGGACCGGTCCATTCTTCCGTGATTCAACTGGAAACCATTACTGTTTCCCCTGACATTGTGTTACATATTGAGGGAAAAACCATGAGTTTTGGAGAAACCATCTTCCTGCGAAGTTGTATGCCAGGATACATTCCAACTTTCTTCGATGAGCTCCTTTCTGTGGTTTCTTATAATATTGATAGAGTCGCCCGCCAAATGGGATTTGACCAGGGTGTTCTATTCCGTCGTCCGCCAATTCCTTCAAAGGATCTCATCCTATCTATTCTCAATGCTGACAACTTCAGACCAGAGCAGAGCCTTCCATTCTTGCCCATCGGAAAAAAGACAGTGGTGACTAGTAGGTACAAGGATTTTTGGAGTGAGCAACTGTTAAATTTTCAGACATTATCAGAATAAGTTGTGATGACTCTCCATGGCGATCCATATCCTGGGATTCTGAAGCAGCACAACTGCACAAACGATTGAAGCCTCTTTCGTGTAAACGAACCAGAGCTAACACTATTGATAACCGCAGTCCCCAGGATACAGGATCTAGGTCCAAGAAGTAGGCATGTGGTCCCGTGGTCTTCAGTTCTTCTCATATGCAGGTACTTTAGACTTCTTCCCTTGAATCCTCTAATTTTATTCATCTTGAATGATCTTCACTAAGGGTGATTCTTATCCGAAATCAAGGGCTTCCGAAAGAGAATGCTTTTACAAGGCTAGCTCATGGTCAAAGCACAGCTTTAGAGAAATCTGGTGATACTGAAACTCTTGAAGGCGATGACAATGATGATGGAGGCTCGGTTCACAATGAATGCAGCGTCTCCAGGTGTAACGAGGAGCTTGATCATTCCAGCGATCCGGAAGACGAGGCTATGATAGATGCCAACCTCGAGATTGGGGCGTATGTAGACATGCTTTCTTCTAAAGAGCTTCACGTGTATTCTAAGGCATTACTTGTGCAATCTGCCGATGTTGGTGTCGTCTTTGACCCTCCTTTTGATGCTCCTTTCGTAGATCATGTGCTGGTTGGAAGGTTCATCATGCCAGCTAGGTACGAATAGTTATACACAAAGATTTGGAAGAAGCATGGTCACATCGCCACCTCCAAGAAGCTTAAAAGTCATTTCGCATTAGTCAAACGTGTTGAAGAAGCTCTATCTTCTATATATGGCATGAACATCGTGAATGGGCGTACTTTTTATGAAGAGGTAGTTGCAAAATGGGAGTTCCACCGAGATGTGTTCGTGAAGTATGAGTTTAACGCCTCTTAGTTCTGTGAAGGATTCGCTGAAATCCAGAAGATGCAAGGCGAAATGGTTGATGTCTCATCTATGGACTTCATTACTCAGCAAGAGGCAGAAGTCGAGAAATTATCCCAAGAGTTGAAGCTGAAGCAGGCTTCTCTCCAGAATATGAAAGACACTTTTTCTAAAAATACCAAGTTGTTGCTGGACGACTTCCCTTGAATAATTCATGTCTTTCTTTTACTCTTAAGTATCTTTGAGCGACGTGAGGAATTCTTTTCATGGTTTGGTTTTAGGTTTCAGGGTTTGAACTAATAGGTGGTTGAATTTTGAATTGGTTTATTTTGAGATAGTTTTGTGAGTGATTTTTCTAAAAGAGATTTGTTTTGGAAGGAATTTGCATCCTGATTATAAATAACATGACTATTCCAATGATATAACATACAAAATTGTAAATATCATGTGAAAAGGAATATGTCTCGGGGGAAAACAAAAACATAATGTTTACGGTGATTTTCATTGGATCTCTTGCTTAGTGTGGGATGCCAAGTCCCCAATAGGCTCTAAAACTATATTTCTCGTAAATTTGTTTAACGGAACTTGCTTGTTCTTCAAAGTTCCATCTGCATGAAATTGGATCCTCCTTAGTACTCACTTCAAGGAATTATATGCATTAATCTTCAGAGAGAGGAGTCAAATTTTCTGAATTAAGATTCTTCTAGACAATGCGCTTCTGGGCGTTGCATTCACTGGTAGGGTGGTGAAGAAAGTGATGATAGTGATAATATCTCAGATCTATCATCTCCTGATCAGTCAGTTGTCACCACACGGGAGGCAGCCAGACTTCTCTGTCTCGTACCCATACCTCAAATAATTCAAATACTTTCTTCATCGAGAATGGAAAATGCGGGTTTCTTGAGCTGGGATTTTCTTGCATTGACGGATGTTGTTATGATATCTCATGTTGACCTTGATATGAAGAATGTTTCGGAGTCGGAGCGCAAGCCTGTGTCAACATATATGCGGCCCTCTTGGTTGGTCATCTTTGTAGGGATACTGTTGTTCTCGAGGGCCTAGTATCGGTGATGGTATTACCATTAGGAGGCTGCGTTGGGTATTCCCAGCCCCTGTAGTCATGTGAATCTTGGCTTATTTCTCCTTCTCCAGGAAGTTCTTCGTTTGGCTGAAAAGTCGTTGCAGATTGAACTGCTTTCTGTACTTCAGCAAGGGTTTCGAGATACAAATCTTCCAGCAAGGTTTCATAAGCTGACACTTTTCCTTTATCCGATAAAGGTTGTGGCATTCCTAACAAGTCCTTTCCTCCGTGGAATTGTTTTGGGCCTCCTTCGTTAGCCGAATCATGCTGCTCGTCCCTCCTTTGTCCCCTGGTGTGGCCATGCGTTCTTCCTGCATCTTTGCTGGAAAAGACACGAATCCCATACAAAGATTCAACATTCTTTGCGTTGTTGTTTGTGATACTCCACGTATAAATGGTTGCCTATCCTTCTTGTAATCAAACTGTTATATCGTTTAAAAAGCAAAATATCTCACTCTGCCTTCTGGCAATACCATCTTGGTTTGCTAAGACATCCTCTAGCATCCTGGCCACACTTTCCATGATGTTTGGATTATTCATGGCATCCGAATAATTTGGCCGGTGAGGATACATCATAGAATGAAAGTTGGACTCAGTGATTAAAAGAAACGAATAGGTTAATGATTGAAACGGATTTAAGATCTACTCCTTCGAAATTGAAGAAATTGAATTCGGTATTGAAGAAATAAAATTGGGAATTTATAAATTGATATTGCAACCGAGAGATTTATCTCCCACTGTGGTCGCCAGTTGTTTATGGGTAAAAACTATTTCTGATGGTTTTGGTAATTTTGGGTGTGTGGATGAGAAATGAATCTAAACCCTAAACAAATGCACTGCACGTGAGTTCTTTTGACTTGAGAGATCAATCTGTAAAATTTTGGCCTAAACCAAGAAATGGACGTTCCAGACTTGCTTCGGTCATAAGGTGGAGGAGATAGGGTTGATCTTAGGGAGGGAAGCGAAGAAGGTGTTGAGATTGTGAAGGTGTTGTATGTTTATGACTTGTATCAGAATGGTGATTTCTGGATACTGATGACAACACTTGGTTTTTTCTGTGTTGTTTGGAAATTGGCAAAGGACCTATTTATACAAATCATTGAGCGCAAACCCTCATCTCTCATAAGAAATGGAGGAAGTTGAGTGATGGAGTAGTGGGGTCGTGTGGGTGATTGCACGATCACGTCTTATCCCACTTCCCTCATCATCTTAACCGTCCATACTTCCTAACATGTTCTTGATGGCGCGTTGCACACTGTAAACCGCCAGACCAATACCCCAGTAAATATCCCCCAGTTTGTGACATGCTTGATGTCTCGACTGAGTGGATCGTGGGACCCACATGAAGTAACATACGGTGTTAGATTAAATAACTGAGTTATTTAGGAAATCGATATTCATGAAATATCATGTATACTTTATGCATGTAATGCATCGAATACAATAAATATGTATGAAGCATCGCTGTTTTAGAGCTTAACTGAGTAAGTCGCGGATTCAGCATCTTAAAATAGTTGCATGCCCAACCATCTTCGAGAGATTAATTAGAGGCTGCATGGGCGGGCCATCTCTTGGCCGATCACTCCTTGTGGTAGAGTGACGGGCGATGATCACCAAGGTACCTCATTGTCCGTTTAACTCTTAGCCTAGGCTGCCTGACCAAGCTGGCAAAGTTGGATGGACGAGATGATCTACGACAAATATTTGCGACCGTTGATGATTTTTAGGGTTTTTAAAGAGGTCCGCAAGCATCACTCTTTAGCTTGACCGAAATCAAGCATGGACGATGTTTTTGGTGGGACCGACCGGGCATGCGTGTAGATGGCTTGCCGGTGTACATGTCCATACCATTCTGTCTCGCAGAGGTACGGTCTAGGCCACTCAATTTGTCTGGCAAATGTGAGTGGTCGTGATCGATTTACGACATGAATCATATGCCGCGAAGGACTTTAGGGGGCCACGACATGCCACCTTTTGGGCACGCATTTCGAGGCATCTAGTCCTGCTCCACTTCGGTTAGTCACACACACAGGTGGCCCCGCAGTGATCACGTTTATACTCCCTAGACCTCCTTAGTCTATATCTACACCCTCCATCCGAGCTGGTGAAGATGGATGGCCATGATCAATCTGCGACACATATACCATGCTTCAAACCCTAATTAGGGTTTTGGGCTGGTCACGCGCGTGCAAATATAGCCAAGCAATTTGGCATACTATGCTCATCCTTTGGGGAGGCCGACTGTTCGGGGCTCACATTGGGCTGACGGTGAACATATCCGTACCTGTCTGATAAACCTAGGCGTGATCCAAGCCATCCAAACATGCTGGCGAAGTTGGATGGTTATGATCGATTTAAGACACTAGTGGGATTTCCGCGACCCCTTTAAGCATCACGTCAGCCACACTTCAAGCAAGCGTTCATTACTCAAGGGATAGGTCGTGAGAAAGCCGATCAGTTAGGTTAAGACTGGGCCCGCCAACATGTATACCAGCACTTCACCAATCAATAGCAGGACGTTCCAAGCCGTCCAACTTGGCTGGCGAAAATTGGACGGTCGCGACTTATTTTGAGATTGTCTTTGACAGCCTTGCTCGTACGAGCCACTACAAATAACATGAGCCACTCCATACCAGCTCGACCATCCTACTTCAGGGCTGGCGTTCGGTGGCTATTTGGGGGCATATCATGTGTTCGACCAACCAGAGCATAAACGGGCCCGCTGGTGGTCATTGCGGTGATCGCCTGCTCCTGTTAGGGTTCGTATAGGATGGTTAAATCATGTGGCCAACTTGTGTGGCCGTGATTATATCTGATACTGATTCGGATAGTCTAGATTTTCCTTAAGGAAATCAAATGCATTCGATCGAGCTGAGAGTGCATCGACTCGAAATTCTCTTTGTCAGAGAGTAGCATGTACGGGTATTTCATGCATGTCTCAAAATTGGCACTTGGAGATTCATGTTACTCTGTTGAGAGTGAACACTCAGTCGTCATGTCATGCTAATAATGAGAGTTCTGCTGAGAACAACACATAAAACACTAGGCTAATCATGCATTAATTAATAATGTTATAAATTCACAGAATATTTGGGATTGTTGCTACATGCACCATTCTAGGTGAATTTTGTATATTTATCGAATTTCTTCAAATAAATAAAGCGAGAGATTTTCTATGCTCATCGCTTATCAAATGGATTTATCCTTTGAAGGATGTCAGCATATTAAAATTGGTTTTACAATTTTAGCCCTGAACTAAAATCCACCATCAACAACTTACTTTATGAATCGAAAGGGAAATTGCTAGGCTTATTGGTATTATTATTCATTTTATATCTTTGGACTACCAATATGTGTGAGTTAGTAGAAGCGATCGTAACTTGTTATGTATCTTGGTAAAACTAGTCACAATTCCTGACTTATGTATTGGTATGACTTTTATTAGCGTAACCGATCCTAAGTAATCACCTAAGATGGTATGATTGATATTTGTAATTGGTGTGGCCGATCCTAGTAATTGGTGTAACCGATCTAGGGCTGCACAAGGTATGGGACGGTACGGGTTTTTTCCTAGCTCAGTACCTGTACCTCCCTATGGCCGGTACCTGTATATTTTACATGTACCTATATCCATGCATGACAGGACGGGACGGTACCTATACCTGTTTAACTCGGTACGGGATGATACGGTACCGGTTCTTTACCTGCAAAAAAAATGACCTTGATAATCTTAATATTTTAAACTAAACCGAACCTGCAAAAGACGAGTTAGCTTGTTGTCCCGATAAGGAACATGTGCGCCATCTTTCCTCTTCTTTTCTTCCCCAAGGGCACTGATCACATTACCAAGTGCAAGAAGTCCCCTGTTAATATGAACTCATATCTAACAAATCAAAAAATAAATTCCATTAGATCATTGTTATGTCCTAGTAACACTTGTGAACAGGACTGTTGTCCAGCAAATCTCTCACTTCTTCTTTTAAAATCTTCACATTAAAACAAGTTCATTACTTAATATGATAAGATTAAGATAGCAGCAACGAAATTAATTGAATAGAAAACTTGGCACAAGAGGTCGCAACCACAAGAATCTTGTACAACATTTTCTAAAAACTACTTGACCAATATTACAAGCCAAGGCACGAATTAAAATGCCAATAGAAATCATGTTTCACGCAAGGCAAGAAATGAGAAACAGTAGTCATTCCAGTTGAATTGGTAATAGCTTCAATCGACTTTCCAACTAGAATGGCTGACAGATTCAACATATGAGATCCCATTTCACTAGTAAAGAAAGAAAGAAAAAGGAGTATATAAACCTCAATGAAGGAAACATGTAACTAGAATTCAATTTCATGCTTCCACGTTTCGATCTTGCTAAAGCGTGCATTCATAACTTAAGGATTTAACCCTCATATATATCAACGGTTAGAGATCCTCGGTACTACGGGACGGGAATAGCCTAGAACCGTTACTTGTACCTACCCTAAGCACGGTACCGGATTTTGGTACTTGTACTTGTCCAGACTGACTACGGTTCCGGGACGGTACATGCGGTTCCGGTACGGTTCCATGGGACGGGACGGTACTTGTGCGACCCTAAACCGATCCTAGTATTTGGTGTGACCGATCACAAAAAAATGTGTAATCGATCCTTGTAATTGGTGTAACCGATCCTGGTAACTGGTGTGACCGGTTACAAGTAATTTAATGAGAATATGGTAACCGGTCCTGGTAATTGATGTGACCAATTTGGTAACTGATGTAACCGGTCCTAGTAACCATATTAAGGTAGAACCGATCCTTGTGTTTGGTAGAACCGTAAACCCATGATTAGTGTGTTGATTTGATTAATCACGTAATTCTTGGAAATCAGATGAACCAATTCTAAACTTGTTTGGAAGTATGGTATAATCGGTTCCAAGATTGTAAATATGAAAGAGGGTTTACAAAGAAATAAGATGTCGACATACTTTGAACATGTTCAGTAACTCTTATCTTTTATTGTTCAAAGATATTCCTTAATAACTCAAGGAGATCCGGGACCAAAATAAGTTGAGAATCTTTTAATTAAGGTTGTTAATATTATATTATTTTAATTACCAGCAATTAAAATGCATATCTCTGGGTAAAATTTTTGGTAATGTGCATTTACTAATTGGATATTTTCTAGTAGGTTAATATTGGACAGAGCATTTCTAGGAATTATGAAAACCGAATTTGGAAATATTGCATATCTTGAGAATATTTTCGGTTTTGGAAAATCCTTTGTGTCCAAACTTCCTTGGTCTATAAATACCCAAGTTTTCATTTCTATCAAACTATCATAAGAGCCAGCAAAACTACCTTGTTGTGTTGTTACTGGTGGATCTATCTATTCGGAGAGGAAAGTACCCTAATTAGGCAAAATCTCTTACGACCGCTCATTTAAAGACTTTTGTGGGATCAAGAAGCTCTATGAGTACCTTTGGTGGGAAACTAGATAATTGCAGTATTATTAATTTTCAATTTGATTTGATTGACTAACGGTTGTTGAACTTTGATCGAACCTAGTTTGTTTATTCTTGAGAATCTTCTCTTCTGATATAAGATTCACTCAAACTAGATCGAAGCGTCGACGGGATCTTTAGAACTGTTTGTAAATCTAAAGATATCTTGTGATAATCCATTGTTAACAGGCTCCGTTCTATGCGTGACTGATCACAAGAGATTCAAATTCTTGTGTGCAGGTGTTTATTGAAGATTTAAGAAGATTTGAAGACGAAGAAGATTTCTGATTTGAGTTCATAATCTTTGGTGTGCACAAAACTTGATAGGCTGGGATCCAACTATAATCGGTTTATCTTTGATAAATTTTATTGATTAGTTGTGTAGATCGGCATCAGTATTTAGCATCTTGATAGATCTTATTATTGATTACATAATCTATACTCTACTAATTTTGTAGTTGTTGGATAGATTGATCTAAACCCGACAAAGAAGTTTATTTGGATTAAACAGAAGAGCCTTTGTCTAACTCACATCACTGAGATTGAATAGAGTTGTTTCCGAACAGATTTGTTGTTCCTTTACTGTTTGGAATACAAACTAAAGGAATTGTTCCAGTGCGTGCACTTATTGAATGTTGGAAGCGCATGGATACTGAAGAAACTAGGTGAACTATAGGTTTAGTTGCTTGGTCTCAACTATACGAAGTTAGGTTGATTTTGTATAACGTCTTAATTATGAGTGTATTCAATTCCGGACTAGGTCCGGGATTTTTCTGCATTTGCGGTTTCCTCGTTAACAAAATCTTGCTGTGTCATTTACTTTTGTTTTCCACAATTATAATTGGTGTTATTATAATTTAAAGTAAATTACACAAACGTTAACTCCATATTACTTGATAGTGATCCTATAGAGTTTGGTTAAGTCCGAACCTATTATCAAGTAATCACACTTTGATTGTTGTATGGCCTCGATCATACAACAATCCATAGACGATCATACAAAGTGTGAATACCGATTCGTTGTATTGTCTCGACTCATTCCATAGACCATCACTTTCGGTAAGAGGACTTATAGGTGGAAAAGTTTAAGATTGTGGTATATTTGGGTACCCTCGTCTTTTCAGAAAGGTGGGATTGTCTAATTGATTGAACTAAGCACAACCTGTGATATTTCTATTATATAACAAAATATAATGCGGAAAATAAATAACACAGACACCATAAATTTTGTTAACGAGGAAACTTCAAATGCATAAAAACCCCGGGACCTAGTCCAGATTTGAACACCACACTGTATTAAGCCTCTACAGACACTAGCCTACTCCAAGTTAACTTCGGACTGAAATGTAGTTGAGCCCTAACCAATCTCACACTGATTAAGGTATAGTTACACTCCTTACGTATCTGAATCCCAGCAGGACTCTACGCACTTGATTCCATTAGCTGATCTCATCCACAACTAAGAGTTGCTACGACCCAAAGTCAAAAACTTGATAAACAAATCTGTCTCACACAATAAAGTCTATTGTATAGATAAATCTATCTCCCACAGATAAACCTATGAGTTTTATTCCGTATTTTGATAAATCAAGGTGAATAGAAACCAATTGATATACCATACTTATATTCCCGAAGAATAACCTAAAAATATCAATCATCTCACAATAATCTTAATCGTATGGTAGTGAAACAAGATATTGTGGAATCACAAACGATGAGATGAAGATGTTTGTGATTACTTTTTATCTTTCCTATCGGAGAATAAATCTCGAGGAAATCTTAGAGAAGATAGTACTCAATTTGATAGAAGATGCAAGATCAGATCACGCAACTACAGAGAAAATAGTTGGGTCTGGATTCACAATCCCAATGAAGTCTTTAAGTTGTTAACCTACAGGGTTTCATGAAAAACCTAAGGTTAAAGGATAATCGAATCTAATCGCAACTAGTATCATATAAGAGGCGTGGGGATTAGGTTTCATATTTGCTAGAGTTATCATTTATATAATCTTCAAATCAAGGTTTGCTATCATTGTTACCTTAGTAACAAAGCATTCAATATTCACCGTTAGATGAAAACCTGATTAGACTCAAGATAATATCTTTCAACTGTTAGATCGAACTTAGCTAGTTACACATAAATGAAATGTACCTTCATTTAGATATGGGTAACCATACCTAAATGTGTACACCTTTTTGTCTCAACAATAGTTAACCGAAGTTAGCCACATGAACACTTTCATATCAACCTTATTTATCTTAACCATAACTAGTTCAAATAACTCAAACGAAACTAGTTCTAGATTTGTTCAATTGTTTATATTCTCATAGAAGTATACAAGACACAATTGAAGAAATCTATTTTGATTCACTCGAATCAAGTCATGAATATTATAGTCACGGTTTGCAAAAAATTGCATTCCTTATTATATGCTTATACAACAGGAGGGTTTGTTGTGTCACGGGACGGCTGAGATGTATTCATTTTTTCAACTGGTGGCTAAGATCTTTCCACACCCTCCCCGCATATCATCAAATGTGCATTAATCCACATCCGTCATTTACGTCACACGTTAGTTTTAATGATATCCTTCACCTTTCTCTATTCCTTAACGGTTTAAAACCCTAGGAACTATTCACCCATTCGAGTTAATTCTGATACTGAAGCACCCAATAAACCTTTCACAATCCTTCTGTCCTACACATTCGAGTTCTCACTAATCGTTCCGTGGAACTTTGTCCTTTGAGAAAAATAATCTTCAGCACATAAGCTTATAATGCTACATCAAACTCTGTTTGTGAAGGAGTGATCTTACAACAACGAGCTTCAAGAAATTCAGCACGGTATAAGCAAAAATCCTATTGGTATTTTTTTGTTTTCTATTCGCTTTATGCTTTACTTTGATCTCCTAGGATTTAACTTTTTTAATATATTTGTTTGATGTAGGGACTGGGGTCAGAAAAGGGGAGCTGAAAGAGAGCATTTGGATTAAGGATAACAAAAGCAGGAGAACAAGAAAATGGGAACTTGAATTTTCCATTGATAGTCTAATCGACAACTTTCTCGAATATTTTAGGGTTGGTAATTTGGATTTTTGTTACTTTGATCTCCTAAGATTTAACATTTTTAATATATTTGTTTGATGTAGGGACTGGGGTCAGAAAAGGGGAGCTGAAAGAGAGCATTTGGATTAAGGATAACAAAAGCAGGAGAACAAGAAAATGGGAACTTGAATTTTCCATTGATAGTCTAATCGACAACTTTCTCGAATATTTTAGGGTTGGTAATTTGGATTTTTGGTTAATTTTATTATTTAAATCATGGGTGTTTTTACTTTCATCAGTTGAATCAGGAGTTTTGTTAATTTCATCATTTTAATCATGGGTTTTAATTTTTGAATCATGAAATTGCAGGTCAAAGGTATAATCTATTAGTTAATCTCACTTATTCTTTTAATCTGTTAATCATTATTCATGTGAGTAGTGCACAATTTTTTTTTTGTTGATTAATTGACTATTAAGTTTTTGTATATTAAGGAGCTTCAATTCACGTTATCCCGTGTATTCGTTTCAATGGTCGTTGTTATAAGTTTTCTGTATTTTATTGATTGTGAATTTGCAGAGTCTTTTTTCGGATAAGATGGAGGATAGAATCACTGCATAAGTTTTCTGTATTGTAGGCATGGTCTTTTGAGGACTATCCTAAGACCATGCCTGAGAAACTTGGAGGTCTAATTCCAAAATTCACAAATGACTGAGAAGCTGTTAAGGAACTCGGTAGACTTTCTGGGTATAAACCACTACACAACAAGGCTAATTGGTCATTCGAGAAAAAATTTTTACTCTAGGCTTTAATATATTCCACTCAGCAAGTGGAAAGAATTGGTGTACTTATCACTTCACTAAATGTTTTGTATCAGTTGAACGTCCAGGGGCAAGGCAATTTGTGAGAAGGTACAATTCGTGATGCTTTGACCCACCATAGAAATGATTCATGATGCTTTCGAATTTTAACTGTGGTTATATTTGTGATCAGTTTCTCATGTTTAATTTGTAATACATTTTGAAGAAAAGTCCACAATCAACTTAATATCTAATAAAATGCTTACTTTCTTACAGAAATTTTGAAAAGTTTTCTTTTAGTTCCATTAAGCTCAGTGTTTGAAGATTCTTGTTGACAGCTAATATTTAGCATATTTATCCAATGCACTAGAATTTATTTGAGTGTTCTTCCTTTCTATGGGAGCTTAACCATAAATTTTATGTTTGACTAGATATTTCCCAGCATATGCTTAAAAATTGATCATAGGCCAATTTGACGAGTTCCCAAGATTACGTTATGCTGGCTCGATAAAGGCCGCAGACGTTTAAGTTGAGATGTGTCGAAGTCATAGATAGGATTCACTTACCTTGGCACCACTTTTCATGTGTTTTCTGTTACCACTTTCCTGTGTTTTCTGTTTTGATTCTGTCAACATAATGGTGTAATAATGTTATAAGTTAATTTGGTTATGGTCTTTGTAACATGGACGAAGAGTTTCAATGTATAACAGTGAAGCATACAACAATGATTAGGATTTCCAAGACACACAACATGTGAGACAAGAGTGATGTGGACATGACAATTAGGAATTTTGTTAATTCCTTCATTTCAACACATAGATATAAAGTCTAGGAAGTCTTATAGAAGGTCACAAGAAACCCAAGGTAATCTTACTAATACCAACTTTCTTGATGTACCCTTCAACAAAATTTATTTACCCTTCCTGAAGGGTCTCTCAGTTTTCATTTTGTTATATTTTCATGTATATTAGAGGGTTCTTTTTTTTATTTTTCTTTGTGTAAATTCTTTTTTGTTTGATCTTGAACTGAAAGCTTGACTTTTGGTTTTGTATAAGCGACCGTGCATGGAAAATTTATCACTATGAGACGTGGCTACTAGATCAGAGAGGTATGCTGCATATATTCATCTTCTCATGTTTCACCACTATAGTTTCAACACCATATATATTAGTCAGTTCGGTTATACCATATTCCAGTTTCAATAGCCTACCAGTAAAACCCATGCAGTTATCTATAATATCCTTTCAATATGTTTGTGTGGTAATGTCGAAACATTGGTTTCATTAGTGCAGTTTTCTGGACTCATTGCACCGTGTATCAATGAATATGTTTCATTAGTATATGCACCGTATATCTTTCGAACGGTAATATTCTATCACCTTTAGGACTCTTTAATATTCGATCACCATATATTCATTGCATTCATGTTATATTCCAGCTGTATAGCCAATATTTGGGACTGTTGGGAGGGGAAAAAAATCTTGGGATTGTTGATTGTGGCCATGAAGAAAATGCATTGTAATTGAAACAGATATTAATATTTTTTTGTGTGTGTACTACTTTTTTATGTTTTGTGCAGCATTGGTCTTTTTTCCATTGTCAGTAAACAATTTACCTATGATGGCCAAAAATAATCAATGCACCTTATTACCAGATTACTATTTACATCTTTGTAACTCTCACCCTACTCATCAAACTCACTCCGTGTTCTGCATATCACGATATTTTCATTACCGTTGTTGTCATCGTTTCTTCAGAACACCATACGGTCCATACCGACAAACAAGTTGAAAAATAGAAGGACACAGTAACTCCTCTGAAGCCCCACAATCTGCACTGTCTCTAATGTTTGCATTTCCAAAATCCAAGTAAAGATTGCTAATAGTTGGGGAAACCTTGGTTACAACACAAATGAAATTATTAGGCTTCAAATGGTCCTAATTGACAACAGTGTCAGCGTGTTTTTTTTTAATATATTCATTTAACAAATCTAAGATGTGTTGCAATTATTTATATTGTGTGAAAAAACTTAGATAACAATGCTAAACCCAGCCAATAAAATGCAAGGTGTGACATTATCTGCGAAGCTACTAATAATTTGTCTAATCATTTATTGATTCTGAATCCATGCAGCAACAATTTAAAAACCGCAACTCAACGATGACAGGTCCGGATTGGTTCATGTATCTATACCAAACAAATTACAATTTACTACAGGTTCTTGTATCTATACCAAAAAAATTACAATTTACTACAGTCCCTTTTGTTCCTAATTAATTTCTTTAAACATATTGCAGCTTGCAGGTGTAGTTATACTGCCATTTACGGCTGTTGTCAAAGTTGTAAAGAGCCTGTAGGAATAATAACGGTCGAGGGAAATCCTGAATTACGTTCGGAGTTTTAAGGCTTAGTTTGGTATTGCTACGGCTTTTATAAAAGCACCTTTCTGTTGTGCGTTGCTCTACTGTGTTGTGAAGAAAAAGTAGATAGACATTTGGTAAAATAGTAATTAAAGTTAAAGCTGATTAAAAAAATAATTAAAGTGTGTTTGGTAAAATATCATATTCAACCGTTGTTGTGACAAATGATAAAAACAGACATATCTCTGAAAATAGTTTTATTCAATTTTATTGGGTTTAAAATAATTAATTTTTTTACTATTAAATATTAAATTTACTAATTATTATTGTTATGATTGTTAAAAAAAATTATTTTACTTAACCACCAACATTTTGTTTTAAGTTTCCTATAAAGGCGAAGGCTAAAACCATTTTAAGGAGCTTAAATACCTTTTAGGTTCTAGCACAATCTTCATTTGAAATGTTTTCATTTTGAATTTCATGTTCATTGATATATTTGCTGATCCTCTTTGAAATAATTTGTGTCGTCTCAGCTAAACGTGTCATTTTAATGGAATGTATCCTCCTCTCCACTAATAGGAGTAAGCGGGTTAAGTATGGGGGTGGGGGTGGGGGGCTGTTAAACTTGAGTTGATGCTTCAGAATCACACATGTATTTCCTTCAGAGTAAAAAGTCATTATCTGCGTCATTTTAATGGATTTTTTCAATATACTAATCATCGTAGAAAATGAAAAAAGTAAAAGAAATTAGGGGAATGAACCCAAAAGAAAAAAGATTGGTAAAAGCTTTGTAAATTAAGAAACTTTAATGGAACTGAATATGATTTTCTTAATCTCCTTTCAAAACAAAGAATTTTATTAAGCTTTTTTCACCTAAACAAAAGATAAAAGGAAGAGGTCAAACTCTTAAAAACTAATTAGCGTCGCAGCTTAGGACAATGTAACGGCACGGGTCATTCCCTAGTATATAAATGTGTTAGTTCATGAACAAACCGATTTTAGAACATCATCCACTTAGGTATGCGTACCTAAGTAGCCGGACAAGTTTGGGTTTCGCCAGTATGCGAACTGGTACACATACCACCCAAACTCAGCAGAAATTCCCGGACATGAACCTTACGCCATTATGCGTATCGGTTTGCATACCAGGTTCCCGGACTTCACAAACCAACCAGTACACATACGAGTATGCATACCATGGTTCCCGTACATGGATTACATATATGCAAGTATACATACTATGCTTAAATCCATTTATTTTAAACTCTGTTTTAATCATTGAAACATTCTTAGAGGATGACAACAGTTGTTTTCACAAACTATTAGCATCAAAGACATTTTCTAGTGATTGATATAATCAATACGAAACATTCCGAGTCTACATCAAATGAGATGTTACAAGGTGATTTTCAAATAATAATCTTTTGACTTCCTTCAAGAATATAAGATGAACTTGGTTAAAGCGAAAGCTTACCAGCACATATTTTGAGAAATATATAAGCGAGTTAAACTCAACTCGAAATATCAAATGTGTATAATCGAAATCTATATAGATATACGACTTTTATCTCAAATAGGAGATAGAGTATATAGACTTTTGAGTGATAGATGGTTCAAGTATCCATATACCTTTTTTGGATGAAGTTCCACAAGATCCCCTTAGTAGTTCTTAGTCTTAAATCGATGAACGTCGTGAAGTCTAATGCTCAACTATACTTTCTATCCTAATCCGAGACTTAACTATAAGTAGAATAAAAATCAAGACTTATAGTTTTGGAAACTAAACTTGACAACAAGCTTGAGATAGCAACACTTGCGAGTTCAATCGAGCCTAACAATTTCCCCCTTTGTCAATTTAGTGACAAAACTATCAATACATATGGAATACAAAATAAATAAACTTTGTATCTCTCGATCCAAATGCTTGATTTCCTTGGTTCTTCAACATTACTCGAAATCTTCATCACTTCCAAGTACCTTAATGATTCTGAATGTGTTTAACTCGGCATCATGGTTGTTGAAGATCCGTAGCTATAACAATGAGAAAATAGTTGCTCTCAATAATTGTTATACAGTGTCATAGTATTATTACACCGCATCAAAGTTCAAATGTATCACAACTTTGACAATAATATATACTATGGTGATATGTATCACTCCCTCTTAGTCAATATTTTATCTCACATGAAAAACACTCCCTCTTACATAATGATCTGTAAACCATATGTATTTGTAGTGTGAACTACACGTTGATTCTCCCCCTTTTTGTCAATAAAAATTGGCAAAGGTACGAAAATAAGTGGGATCTTAATGAAATTTCCATACAGATACTTCATGATCAAAAGAGAAAAATATATCAACTTATTTAGATGCCATCATATAGCCTAAGCTAAATGCATTCCTCAAGGAGTTTATAAAGATACAAGATAACTCCTACAATATTCCACAGTCGCACTCCCCACAAAAATTTGGCAATTTAGCACAAGTTCAATTAAGAACTCTCCCCCATAGAATGTCATTCCCGAAAGAACAACAAGAGCGACCTTACTTTCACAAAAAAAGAAGGATTTCTTTGGACATTAACAAATCACATGAAACATGAATTTATATCCAAACTACTCAATTAAATTAACTACAAGCACTACACCAAATTCAGGAAATAACAACTCAGATTCGCAACGAAAATGTAGTTGTTGCAAAATTTTAGTTGCGAATTTCATTTGCTAAAATGTCGCAACAACCATCTTCTGTTTCTATTTTCGTAATTGTTGCATCTCAGTTGCTAATTGCAACTGTTTTTCTTTTAGGCGTGCGAAATACCCGTGTGATAAAAAACACCTGGGAACACTTTTTTCCCGAGCATGCGAATTTCGTGTGTTCATACTCTTCTTATCCTTAGACAAAATATTCTTCGATTCATTTCAACCACTCCTCCGCTCTCACTCTCTCAGAAACATCTCTGGAAGAAAACCTCTCCTGCCATTGAATCTCTTCCTCTGTTTAAGCAAGTAAGGTATTGATTATACTAGGGTTTGATGATGCTATATCTGTTTTCGTTGTTTGAATCGATTGGTGATGCTATTTTTGTTAGGGTTTGATAGTTAGGTTTTGGTAGCTTGAAAATTAGGGTTATGTGCCTTTTTGATTAAATCAATTAATGATGAAGTTTTTTGTGTATTTTGGTAGATTGATACTTAGGGTTTGATGTATTTTGATTGAATCGGTTAAAGATTGATTTACTGCTTCACTCTCCTCCTCCATTTACTAGATCTCCTCATATCTACAGACCTAAAAAACCAGCCTTTTCGATCTCAATATCTTCAGTTCATTCTGATTCATAGACAAAAACTAGAAAATTTTAAATATGGTGAATGGAATCTTAAACATTTTTAAGAAGAAGATTGCACCTAAAGGTAAGATCTTTACTGTGTTTCAAGTGATTAATTGATTGAATTTTTTGGGGGGTCTGGTGTTTGATTGTGTAATTGAAGATGGGTTTTGATTTGATTCATGAATGGAAATGGTTTTGATTAAAATTTTATGTGTTTTTTTGTTGTTTGTTGAAGAGACACTTAGGGAGAGTAAAAGAGAGATGTCTACTGCTACAAGAGGTAATAAAATATGGGGTTTTTGTTTTGGGGTCTTAATTTTGTTAATTTGGATGATGGATTCAGTATGGGTGTGATTTGATTTGAATGATTTTGAATTCATGGTTGGGTTTAATTTAGGGTTTAAGTTTGAACTTTTAACATCAGATGTTCGCTAATTTGAATTCATACGGTTGGATGCTGAATTTTTTAAAGAGTATGGTTTGAGATTTATTATTGACTGAATTTGTTTTTTGTTGGGTATGATTTTTTTTTGGGATTGAACGGGAAATCGGTTCATTGCAAATTGAGGTATGTTATAGTTTGTTTTCTTGGGGGATTTCTTAAATGTATGTGTACAATTTGATATCTTATTCTCGGCATGAATTTGGCTGGAGAGGAAATTGGTCAACAAGATAAAAAAAGACTGTGAAATTTGGAAACGAGGCAAGTTCGTATAAGATGTGCTTGTATTCCACTTTATATGCATCCGAAAGCGTTTAAATTAAACAAATTTGTTTGGTACTTGGGATATGCAGGCTGCAACTAGAATATTGGCTCGTCAACTTGTCCGTTTAAGGCAGCAAATAACCAACCTGCAAGGTAGTCGTGCTCAAATCAGAGGAATAGCAACTCACACACAGGTTAGTCTTACCAAAATTTAAAAAATTCAACTTCACAGTTTCAATTATATTTTGCATTTCGCTAAATCCCTTTTTACTCTGACAGGCAATGTATGCTAGTACTGCAATTTCAACTGGAACGAAAGGGGCAATTAAAGCAATGACAGCTATGAATAGAGTATGTATATTCCGTCTATGGATTTATAACTCATAAGTACCAGAGTAGTTATCAAGTTTTTCTTAGATGGTTTTATCATAATACCTGTAGGGATTTACTTTTTGTAATCTTGTTTTGTTTCAGCAAATGGCACCAACGAAACAAGCTAAATTTATCAACAAATTCCAGAAGAAGCCTTCACAGATGGACATGACTGTAAGATCCACACCTTACATATATTTAATATTTTGTTCTTTTTGTTATGTTATCATTCATATATTGGGGTATATCGATTGTGATTGATCGAGGAAATTGATTAATTTGTAAACCAAAGTTAATATTACAAGTCGTGTTCATCAAACAACAAACAACATAATAAAATTCTTTTAGTAGTCTGATTGGTATGTCCAAGTCTGAAGCGTATTTTTAGTAGTCTCCCAGCCCCTCCATGAAATAATGGCAGCATACCCCCACCGAATCTGCCTTGCTCGTTCTCTTTGGAGGCGTGCGTTCCTGTCAACCTTCTCTTTCCTCTGCCATGAATTCAACTTTTACAGTCCCATTGTTGTTTGATGCAATTGCAATGTACATACATGGATTTATATTTTCTGTTGTTGTTGTCCCTATCAGTTGTTGTGCTCGTTAAATCCAGGAATACTGAGGAGTGAATTGGTGTAGTAAATCAGCTCCCCTCCTTTGATATGACGACAATAAAACCCTAGTTGTTGCTATGAATTTTATTATGTTGTTTGTTGTGGGGTTTAAGTGTGTTTATATCTTTATAAACATTACAAAGAAACTCCCCTAATAGTTCTTTTAGACCTTGTGGCTTAGAAGCAGCACATACTTTCAATATATCTTTCAGTGTCTCCTCAGTCCTATGCTGGAGTTCAAACATGTAATACATAGCCTAGAAATCTCACATACCCGGGAAAGTGCAACTGCTCAGTTTATCCAGTTTTTAGCTTTTTCTACCTTCCAGAACCGTCAAAATATTTTCTTCACCAAAATAATGATATGGGTATCATTATTGCATTGTTAGAAAGCATGACGACTCTAATGTGAGTTGACTTCCTATAAAAGTGATGGTCCTGTGTCTCATTCATTTTGCAAGGTACTTAGGTGTTTTTTTAATGTTGTTGAGAGTTAATTTTTACAACTTACTTTGATCATATTATTGATGCCATGCAAAAATGATTATACTATGTAAAGTTTATATTTTGAGAAGTTGATTACCGGTTGGAAATACTTCATTCAGACGTGTTTGTTATGAAAGTTATGTTTTAACATTCTAGACATTTGGGAAGTTATAATGTAGGAATGTTGTGTTTAGCGTATATTCACTAGATTGAAAGTGACGTGTTTAATCAGAACCAACACACCATTTATTTATTTTTTGGATTGAACGTGCATATATTTGTAACACTAATTGTCCCTCTTTCCACTCCTTTTTCTATGCAGTTTATGTAAAGACCCTCAAGCTGGTCAACGATATTTACTGGTCTAGCGATGGTCAAGGGATGATTTAGTCGATAAGAACTCGTTTAGTTTAACACGAACATTAATTAATAGAAATTAATCTAACAATGATTTAGATAAGAAACTAGTATCGATCTCGAAAAGTTATGCGAAATGGGCTACCCGAAAGTGTCATTCGGATACCAGACGAAGAAGAAATCATCATATCATTTAAAAGGATAAACTAAGTCTTTTAGATTTAAAACCGCTAGCTGCCCTTATCGTTTGGACGGGTGCGTTTAACACTTTTGGTCGGCCTTATCTTCACCAAAACCCGTTTGAAGAATTCATTCATTCTTCTATCTTCTTCTTCCTTCTTCTCTTTCTTTCTCTTCTTTGTTCTTCTCTATGGAGAATTTGTGAGTCGTGCATAGGGGTTTGTTGATAGGATATCGATGGATGAAGATGTTTGAATGATGAAGGAGATGGTATGGTTGTTAATTATAAAGAAGAACGATTAGGGTTTGAATCACAGAGAATCGAAATTAAGGTTTGCAGAATTGATTAATGTTTTGAAGACTTAGAAGATGATGTATATGGCTATTGTTAGATGAATAATCTTGGGTCGAAGTTTAATTGAAGTTATGAAGTGGTTTTGAAGATGAATTAAGAGTTATGGTTTTTGAGAAATCAATTGGAATTCGATTAGGTGATGATTACGAGGAGAATTGAAGGATGGGTTTGCATTAATTGAAGATATGGATTGAGATTCTGATCTCATGTAAATTAGAAGCTCATGCAACTGTAATTGGAGTTATGGTTTTTTTCTTGTATTTGAGATTAAGTAGTTAATCATGGAATTAAGGTTTGATTGAACTGTAAATCGAAGAAGCAAACATAATTATTGGATGGGTTTAGTCGATTTGAGAACTTGAGTTAATGGTTGAACAGATTCAAGGATTTGGGGATTATTTGGGGTACCACAGTTGATGTTCTTGGAATTGTTCAAAAAAGATAAGAAGATGCAATATGAGCATTTATGATTCTCTAATGAAGAGCTAGGGGTTCATGGATTGAAATTACAAGTGAAGAAGGTTCTAAGATTTTTATGAGGTAAATATTCTCAACCAGTTTGAGTACTTGTTATGTTGTTTAATTTTTAGAATTAGTATAACTAAATTGGGATAATTGAGCTAAAGTCTAAGTTGGTTATGGAATGATGTTTTCATGTTGATTTGAGTTACATGAAATTGGCTTATGTTGTGTTAGTAGTTGATTGTTGAGGCCTTGAATGAGTGACTGGGAGGAATATTTATTAGCTTGTGGTGAAGAACATGTATGTGTTGTTGGTGTTGTTGCACAAAAATGGAGTCTGGTGATATGGTTGTAGCAGTATATGTGGTGGTAGAAGTTGATTAGCAGTGAGTCAGTTTGGTGGCCATAGATTGGAGTTGAACCACAGTTGGTAGTGATAAACTGATATGGTGATGGTGTTTTTATGTTTTGTTTGATTGTGTTGAGCTGAAGTGCAGAGTTATTGAGCTGTGTGTGTGTATGTGTGTGTTTGGTGGTGTTATGAATGAACTGAGAATTGCTGGTGGAAATGGTGTTTTTTAGTTTGAACTGGTAGTGAATGTTGTGTTGAGCTGAGCTATTAAGAATGGTATTGTAAGATGCAAGAATAGTTGTGAGTCTTATGTATGAGCTAGAGATGAAATTGTTGGTGAATGTTGAACTGATATTGCAAGGATGGGAATTTATAAGTATTGTTGGTACTGGGATGGTGGTGCAGGGGATGTTGAAGTTAGAGTTGATTGTGCAGGTGGACTTTAGTAAGTACAGTGGCCTTACAGTTAAGGGTGAAGTTTAGTGTGATTGAGTGGAGATGAGCTGATTGCTTGTTACTGCTTTTGGCAGGTAAAGCTTAAATTATAGTTGTGTATTGAATTCTGGAATTCTGTTTTTATAAATAGATATGTTTTGATCTTATGAATAGAATCAGTGGCTTGTGCCATTGAATTGGTATGAATCTTCAGTTTAGGTGAATCATATTGTTGTGCCTGAATCAGTCTTGTAGACTGAGTTATCTCACTGAGTTGCCTAGGTGACTCAGTTGACCGGTTTTACTTGACCATTGACCTTGACTTGACCTTAAATGTTGAATGTTAGTTGACTTGACCTTGGACGTTGACTGCTAGTTGACCTTGACTAGACGTTGATTGTTAGTTGACCCTTGACTAGACGTTGACTGTTAGAGACCGCCAGTTGACCCATATGGACCAGGCCTTAGATTAAGGGGATGTTTTGTTGGGCTTAGGGCCAGTTTTCCTAGATTGATGTTTTGGATCCTTTATGGTCCTAATTAGTCTTTGATTACTTCTACAAAGTTGTAGACCTTTAGATATGCAAGAGATGGATAATGAAGATGTGTAAAGTCATAAATGAGCTTAGAAACATTAGATAGACTTGTATGTTTCTTGTGTAAGCCACTTTGGCTAGATTCTTAGACTTCTTGTGTGATTAACAGTTAGTCTGTATTAACAACGATCGATTCAAAAGATGAACTCGTGGATCGTGGACCTCGAGGTAGGCGTGGCTGGTCATCAAAAGAGGTGGGAATTTATATTTAACTCTTTTGTGATTATTGTTGTTTTCTTTACAAAAGTTTGTTCTTAGAAAATTCATGCATTATATGATTGTGTATTCCGTGCATTGTTTTACTTAAAATTCTGAAAGAACTGTTGATTTCTTTTAATCTTTCCATTGTTTGGAAAGGAATTGTAATGCATTGTTTGTCTTTCTGAATTGTTTGGGAAATAAGAATTTCCATTTGATTGCTTGGAAAATGAGAATTTCCATCTGTGGTATATAGGATACTACTCCTTCATTTATACCTACTTACTTTTATTGCAATAACTAGGTGCGGGACGAGTCACCATATAGCTATCTAGGTGTGGGATGAGTCACCAATATAGTACATTGTTTGGAAGGAGTTGGATCCATATACATGATTGTTTACCTCTGTGAATTGGTTGTGTTTTAGTGTTTAGGGAAAACATGAATTGTTTTCAAATCATTTTCAATAATTACTTGAAAGTTAAATGTTATTCCTACTGGGCACCCCTTTTTGGGACGATGTGCTCACTCATTCACACTTTCAGTTTCAGAGACAGATCAGAGTTGCGCAGCGAAAGCTTCGAGGGGTTGACTCCATCAATTAGTTATCTTTTGCTATGTTTATTATGTTTGTTTATATTTGCAAAACAAATAACTATTATATATGTACCATCTGAGAGGACTTCTTGTATATCTATATTTCTAAGCGGGGTTTACTTTTGGGTTAAATTTTGTAGCAGATTTATTAATTGAATGCTTAAGTTTATGGTTTAGATTCTTAGTGCCTCTTTATATAGTTAATCACGTGGATTAGTCAGCTGCTAGCTTAGGGGCGCTACAGTTTAAGTCTTACTCAAATTATTTGCAGATAATCTAACGTTGTAGATTTTGATGCATTTTGCATGCGCAAGTAGCCAGCCATGTTTGTCTTTTGTAGGATTCTAAAATCATTCAATTTTTGGTATCTTCGAGCACCCTATGACATTACTATGTATGAAAATATGCATTAGTGGTTTAAAACTCATACGTAAAAGATGCATTCCTCAAGTTTTTGCTTGCATTAGAAGCATGGTTCATTATATAGCTTCTTCTATTAATTCACTAAGTGGAGACAAAATATAATGTAAGTATAGGTTCCAAAGTTCCGTCACACATCAGCCTTAGGAATGTAAGAAAAAAATAAAAATAATCTATCTAAAATAATTAGAGAACATGCCCAGGTAATGTGAGAAACACTTCTTTTGAAAGATGCTAGGCCTCAAATTCGATCTCTTGATGACGAATTTTTAATTCATTCTCAACTTCTCTACCTTTGAAGAATATGCCGGTATTAATGGTGTATCAGAATAAGGTAAGCACGTTTTTTTTCTTTCCTTAAACAAGATTGTGAAAGCACAATCAAAAACATATGACTAAAGTTTATGAGGTTCTAATAAAGTTTTATGTTTAGTATCACAGATAAAGCTAGCAATAATAAAAACCCAATGGGATTAGGTGCAAAATAGTCTCAGCGGGACGTTAATATGTTTCAAAAATTGGAATCATTTAGAAAATTAATGGAAATCACATGGTAGGTTTCTGATGTAGTATTGGAGTCTCAAGGACTGCAAATTAAAATTTAGTTTTCTGATGAAAATGGGGAAAAAAATGGTGAATCAGTAAATTCGAGTGTGTAAGATTGGATCTGGAAGTTATGGAATATTGGTAAGGTCAAGTCATTGACTGTATACTCTTGCTATTTCTTTTTCATTTTTTCCCTTTCTTGGTGGTAATAGCTAATGGTCTTCTGTTTTACAAATTGTGAACTTTCAACTCTCTACGTGCATATGGGCATTTCTCTAATCGCATATTTTTTTTCCATCATAAGTCACTAAAATAATTAGCAGAAGCATTAGTGATGGAGAACAACATGCGATCAAGGTAGCTATCATTTCTTGATATATATGTGCATACATTTTTCTTATTTTGTATAGCTTTTGTATATTGGCTTGAAGTGATTGTTGATTTTTTTTTTTAACTCTCTTTCCTTTTGATTTGGAACACTAACACCATGTTTGTTTACTTTTGTAATATAATAGTTACATATATGAAGAAATTGAATACTTTAATATTATTATAAACGTTATTGACAAGAAGCTAAGAAGTTTTAGCTAGAGAAGAGATCTGGGTGAAGGGAAAGCAATGACTGATTGACTGTGAATCATATTAATAAACTATCCCCGCGTAATTACGCGGGATTACTGAACTTGTACATATTTATAAAACAAATAAATCGTACTGTCAGTTGCTAGTGTAGAAACTATATAATTTTCTATCTAATAAGATATAATATGATCTCAATCAGGTACTGAAGGACTTTCTTGTTGCTGCTGAAGCTGAAGTGAGGTCGTTGGCATCATTATACTATGTGGCGGTATGTCTCATCTTTCAAGAGTATATCTAAACTTTTTCAGTATGTTTTTCTATACTAGGCGCCTGACATATGTATGTAATCGGATGACTTACAGGGTAGTTCAGAAGATGCATTGGCTCTTTATTTCGGAGAATATTTTACATGCTAGTTGCCTTTTTGAGCAAGGTATTTCAAGTGATTTTAATTTCTGGCGTTTAGTATTTTGTTGTTTTTGCCAATATAAAATGTAAAATCCTTGAATAGTTGGTTATCATGCTCCTTGACAAAGTTATAATATGTTACATATCATGGCATTTTGTATCTCTTATTCTTTGTTTGAGTCTCGTTATTTTCTCCATTGAACTTTAGGCTATGAACTGTCTCTTCTCTAGGCTTCTCCATTGTTCTATTGCCTCTTTATTTAATTTACATTTGTGTTATATAATCGCGGCAAATTTAGTAATACTACTGTGAATACATCGTTGTTGAAGTCCTCATATGCGTCTCTTCGAATCAAGTGAGATTAGGTTAGTCGTTTATGAAATTCACTTCCTAGTAAGGACCTGCACCTATTGTAGGTAGCAGAAATAGATCACAGCTCACCTGTAACGTCTAATCACTTGAAGGTAGTGTTTGATCTCATTCTCATGACAGATAAATTGATTATAAATGTTAACAAGTTTTCGCACACCTTTCAAGATATTGGAATTGGAGGGTTGTAAAATGATTTGTGCTTGTGAAAGTGATATAAACAATTCACATGTTAGTTGATAAGTTATAATATGACCTGTTGTGATATGATAAATGTAATTGTGGCATGCAGCAGTGCAACTTGGTATGACTTAGAATGTTCGGTTATGCACTAATTCTTTTATTCAATTACTTCTGTTCTACTTTTGCAGCACGGATTCAGAAATAAATAATATGTTAGATTTATGCTTCAGGGAAAATTGATGCATTTTGTGTATTTTTGTTTGTACTTTTTGCCAGACTGGAGATGAACTTCGCCGTAAATGTAGTAGGAACTTTTTTATAACAAAGTTGAAGTTGCCATTGCTGGAGAAAGTGACACCATATGCTCGAGTAATTACAGTGTCCTCTGGTGGGATGTACACGTCCCCCTTAACGGAAGATTTACAGGTGAATTTTATATATTTTGGTTGGCTCATTTTGCACCATCAATGACAGTGTAAATAGATTGTGGAATGCAAATTCTCCACCACTTCGTAATTCTGCAAACCTCAAATACTGAGGTAGTTTAATAAATGTACTCTTTTGAGTCCTTTTCCCCTTCAACATAAAAATAAAAATTGAAACAACAACAACAAGAAGAAGATAACTGCGTGGTCTTCTGAAATTTGTATCTTAGATACTTTGTCCAGAATTTGGTTGTCTCTTATGAGTTGCAGGGATAATGCTTTTGTTTTCTGCATTTCTGCATTTTCCATATCTAATAATATGGTCTGTAATTGTGTTACAGGGATTGTCGCATGATGCAGATGAGATGAACATGTGCAAAGCTAGCATTGATATCAGGTGCTTGTTCTTATTGGAATTTAGGTTGTCGCATAACTCAGAAATTGGTATCTTACACACTCACCATGTATAGATAAACATATTGTTGTTAGAGTTTGAAACTAAACTAAGAGTCTTATTAAAATCAAGAGTAACTCATATACCATGTGTTGATGAACATATAATTGAATGGTCTTTCTCTTCTTTGGTAATTTTCGTAAACGTTCTTCTTATATATAATTGAACATATCAATGCCAATATAAGTGTTGCAGAATATGATTGATTGTTGGATTGATTCACATGGATATGGGTAGTTGTAGGACAAATAGAACTGTGGGTGGGGGATTTTTGACTAGGTCAACGAAGACCTACTTTGTTTTTTTATTGTTGTAAAAAATTAGCAACAGCTGAGATCTGTTGCAAATCTATACCACAAAAATGGAAGTCGGTCTTCTTTGACATAGTCAAAGAATTTCCCAACTGCTGTGAAATTTTGCAACAGTCAGAATCTGTTGCTAAAATTTTTACCGCGAATTTGAGGGTCAATTTCGTTGACTTAGTCAAGAATTCGCAACCAATAGTAAAAACTTAGCAACTGCCAAATAGTTGTTGCTAAAATTTGGATTCGCAACTGCTTGGAACAGTTGCGAAAACAGTTGCGACTCGAAATTAGCAAAAGCTGCATGTCCGTTGCGAAAATTCGAGTCGCCCCCTGTAGCAACGGCTATCTACAGTTGCGAACCCGATTCGCAACAGCGGGAGCCTGTTGCAACAGAGTGAACACTCATTCGTCATTTCATGCTAATAATGAGAGTTCTGCGGAGAACAACACATGATACACTAAACTAATCATGCATTAATTAATAATGCTATAAATTCACATAATATTTGGGATTGTTGCAACATGCACCATTCTAGGTGAATTTTATATATTTATCGAATTGCTTCAAATAAATAAAGCGAGAGATTTTATGTGCTCATCGCTTATCAAATGGCTTTATTCTTTGCAGGATGTCAGCATATTAAAATTGGTTTTATAATTTTAGCCATGAACTAAAATCCACCATCAACAACTTACTTTATGAATCGAAAGGGAAATCGCTAGGCTTATTGGTATTATTATTCATTGTATATCTTTGGATTACCAATATGTGTGAGTTAGTAGAACCGATCGTAAATTTTTATGTATCTTGGTAAAACTAGTCACAATGCCTGATTTATGTATTGGTATGACTTTTATTAGTGTAACCGATCCTAAGTAATCACCTAAGATGGTATGATCGATATTTGTAATTGGTGTGACCGATCCTAGTAATTGGTGTAACCGATCCTAGTATTTGGTGTGACCGATCACAAAATAATGTATAATCGATCCTAGTAATTGGTGTAACCGGTCCTGGTAATTGGTGTAACCGATCCTGGTAACTGGTGTGACCGATTACAATTATTTCAATGAGAATATGGTAACCGGTCCTGGTAATTGATGTGACCAATTTGGTAATTGATGTAACCGGTCCTAGTAACCATATTAAGGTAGAACCGATCCTTGTGTTTGGTAGATCCGTAAACCCATGATTAATGTGTTGATTTGATTAATCACGTAATTCTTGGAAATCAGATGAACCAATTCTAAACTTGTTTGTAAGTATGGTATAATCTGTTCCAAGATTGTAAATATAAAAGAGGGTTTACAAAGAAATAAGATGTCGACATACTTTGAACATGTTCAGTAACTCTTATCTTTTATTGTTCAAAGATATTCCTTAATAACTCAAGGAGATCCAGGACCAAAATAAGTTGAGAATCTTTTAATTAAGGTTGTTAATATTATATGCTTTTAATTACCAGCAATTAAAATGCATATCTCTGGGAAAAAAATTTGGTAATGTACATTTACTAATTGGATATTTTCTAGTAGGTTAATATTGGACAGAGCATTTCTAGGAATTATGAAAACCGAATTTGGAAATATTGCATATCTTGAGAATATTTTTGGTTTTTGGAAAATCCTTGGTGTCCAAACTTCCTTGGTATATAAATATCCAAGTTTGCATTTCTAACAAACTATCATAATATCCATCAAAACTACCTTGTTATGTTGCTACTGGTGGAGCCGTCTATTCGGAGAGGAAAGTACCCTAATTAGGCGAAATCTCTTACGACCGCTCATTTAAAGACTTCTGTGGGATTAAGAAGCTCTATGAGTACCGTTGGTGGGAAACTAGATAATTTCAGTATTATTAATTTTCAATTTGATTTGATTTACTAACGGTTGTTGAAATTTGATTGCACCTAGTTTGTTTATTCTTGAGAATCTTCTCTTCTGATATAAGATTCACTCAAACTAGATCGAAGTGTCGACGGGATCTTTAGAACTGTTTATAAATCTAAAGACATCTTGTGATAATCCATTGTTAACATGCTCCGTTCTATGTGTGACTGATCACAAGAGATTCAAGTTCTTGTGTGCAGGTGTTTATTGAAGATTTAAGAATATTTGAAGACGAATAATATTTTTTATTTGGGTTCATAATCTTTGGTGTGCACAAAACTTGATCGGCTGAGATCCAACTATAATCGGTTTATCTTTGATAAATTTTATTGATTAGTTGTGTAGATCGGCATCAGTATTTAGCATATTGATAGAGATTATTATTGATTGCATAATCTAAACTCTGCTACTTTTGTAGTTGTTGGATAGATTGATCTGAACCCGACAAAGAAGTTTATTTGGATTAAACAGAAGAGCCTTTGTCTAACTCACATCACTGAGATTGAATAGAGTTGTTTCCGAACAGATTTGTTGTTCCTTTACTGTTTGGAATACAAACTAAAGGAATTGTTCCAGTGAGTGCACTTATTGAATGTCGGAAGCGCATGGATACTGAAGAAACTAGGTGAACTATAGGTTTTGTTGCATGGTCTCAACTATACGAAGTTAGGTTGATTTTGTATAATGGCTTAATTCTGAGAGTATTCAATTATGGACTAGGTCCGAGGTTTTTCTGCATTTGCGGTTTCCTCGTTAACAAAATCTTGTTGTGTCATTTACTTTTGTTTTCCACAATTATAATTGTTGTTATTATAGTTTAAAGTAAATTACACAAACGTTAACTCCATATTACTTGATAGTGATCCTATAGAGTTTGGTTAAGTCTGAACCTATTATCAAGTAATCACACTTTGATTGTTGTATTGCCTCGATCTCGTATCCATAGACGATCATACAAAGTGTGAATACCGATTCGTTGTATTGTCTCGACTCATTCCATATACAATCACTTTCGGGAATAGGACTTATAGGTGGAAAAGTTTAAGATTGTGGTATATTTGGGTACCCTCGTCTTTTCACAAAGGTTGGATTCTCTAATTGATTGAACTATGCACAACCTGCAATATTTCTATTATATAACAAAATATAATGCGGAAAATAAATAACACAGACACCAGAAATTTTGTTAACGAGGAAACTTCAAATGCATAAAAACCCCGGGACCTAGTACAGATTTGAACACCACATTGTATTAAGCCGCTATAGACACTAGCCTACTCCAAGTTAACTTCGGAATGAAATGTATTTGAGCCCTCACCAATCTCACACTGATTAAGGTACAGTTACATTCCTTACGTATATGAATCCCAGCAGGACTCTACGCACTTGATTCCATTAGCTGATCTCATCCACAACTAAGAGTTGCTACGACCCAAACTCAAAAACTTGATAAACAACTCTGTTTCACACAGAAAAGTCTATTGTATAGATAAATCTGTTTCCCACATATAAACCTATGAGTTTTATTCCGTCTTTTGATAAATCAAGGTGAAGAGGAACCAATTCATATACTGGACTTATATTCCCGAAGAACAACCTAAAAATATCAATCATCTCACAATAATCTTAATCGTATGGTAGTGAAACAAGATATTGTGGAATCACAAACGATGAGATGAAGATGTTTGTGATTACTTTTTATCTTTCCTATAGGAGAATAAATCTCGAGGTAATTTTAGAGAAGATAGTACTCAATATGATAGAAGATGCAAGATCAGATCACGCAACTACAGAGAAAATAGTTGGGTCTGGCTTCACAATCCCAATTAAGTCTTTAAGTTGTTAACCTACAGGGTTTCATGAAAAACCTAAGGTTAAAGGATAATCGAATCTAATCGCAACTATTATCATAAAATAGGTGTGGGGATTATGTTTCCCAGTTTCTAGAGTTATCCTTTATATAATCTTCAAATCAGGGTTTGCAATCAATGTTACCTTAGTAACAAAGCATTCAATATTCACCGTTAGATGAAAACCTGATTAGACTCAAGCTAATATCTTTCAAATATTAGATCGAACTTAGCTAGTTACACATAAATAAAATGTACCTTCATTTAGATATGGGTAATCGTACCTAAATGTGTACACCTTTTTGGCTCAACAATAGTTAACCGAAGTTAGCCACATGAACACTTTCATATCAACCTTATTCATCTTAACCATAATTAGTTCAAATAACTCAAACGAAACTAGTTCTAGAGTTGTTCAATTGTTTATATTCTCATAGAAGTATACAAGACACAATTGAATAAAAATCTATTTTGATTCACTCGAATCAAGTCATGAATATTATAGTCATGGTTTGCAAGAAATTACATTCCTTATTATATAAATGTATTAGTTCATGAACAAACCGATTTTAGAACATCATCCACTTAGGTATGCGTACCTAAGTAGCCGGACAAGTTTGGGTTTCTCCAGTATGAGAAATGGTACACATACCATCCAAACTCAGCAGAAATTCTCGTACATGAATCTTACGCCAGTATGCGTACCTGTTTGCATACCATGTTCCCGGACTTCACAAACCAACCAGTACGCATAAGGGTATGCATACCATGGTTCCCGGACATGGATTGCATATATGCAAGTACACATACTATGCTTAAATCCATTTATTTTAAACTCTGTTTCAATCATTGAAACATTCTTAGAGGATGACAACAGTTGTTTTCACAAACTATTAGCATCAAAGCCATTTTCAAGTGATTGACATAATCAATACGAAACATTCCGAGTCTACATCAAATGAGATGTTACAAGGAGATTTTCAAATGATCATCTTTTGACTTCCATCAAGAATATAAGATGAACTTGGTTAAAGTGAAAGCTTACCAACACATATTTTGAGAAATATGTAAGCGAGTTAAACTCAGCTCGAAATATCAAATGTGTATAATCGAATTCTATATAGCTATACGACTTTTATCTCAAATAGGAGATAGAGTATATAGACTTTTGAGTGATAGATGGTTCAAGTATCCATATACCTTTTTTGGATGAAGTTCCACAAGATCCCCTTAGTAGTTCTTAGTCTTCAATCGATGAACGTCGTGAAGTCTAATGCTCAACTATACTTTCTATCCTAATCCGAGACTTAACTATAAGTAGAATAAAAATCAAGACTTATAGTTTTGGAAACTAAACTTGACAACAAGCTTGAGATAGCAACACTTGCGAGTTCAATCGAGCCTAACAATCTCCCCCTTTGTCAATTTAGTGACAAAACTATCAATACATATGGAATACAAAATAAATAAACTTTGTATCTCTCGATCCAAATGCTTGATTTCCTTGGTTCTTCAACATTACTCGAAATCTTCATCACTTCCAAGTACCTTGATGATTCTGAACGTGTTTAACTCGGCATCATGG
Organism: Papaver bracteatum; assembly: GCA_023529315.1. Lineage (NCBI taxonomy): Eukaryota > Viridiplantae > Streptophyta > Magnoliopsida > Ranunculales > Papaveraceae > Papaver > Papaver bracteatum. The sequence goes on along the minus strand of JAJJWX010002374.1, from coordinate 1,420,183 downwards.
TTGTTGAAGATCCGTAGCTATAACAATGAGAAAACAGTTGCTCTCGATCATTGTTATACAATGTCATCGTATTATTACACAACATCAAAGTTCAATTATATCACAACTTTGACAACAATATATACTATGGTGATATGTATCACTCCCTATTAGTCAATATTTCATCTCACATGAAAAACACTCCCTCTTACATAATGATCTGTAAACCATATTTGTAGTGTGAACTATACGTTGATTCCCCCCCTTTTTGTCAATAAAAATTGGCAAAGGTACGAAAATAAGTGGGATCCTAATGAAATTTCCATAGAGATACTTCATGATCAAAAGAGAAAAATATATCAACTTATTTAGATGCCATCATATAGCCTAAGCTAAATGCATTCATCAAGGAATTTATAAAGATACAAGATAACTCCTATAATATTCCACAACCGCACTCCCCACAGAGATTTGGAAATTTAGCACAAGTTCAATTAAGAACTCTCCCCCATAGAATGTCATTCCCGAAAGAACAACAAGAGCGACCTTAATTTCACAAAAAAATAAGGATTTCTTTGGACATTAACAAATAACATGAAACATGAATTTGTATCCAAACTACTCAATTAAATTAACTACAAGAGAACCTATGATTAATTTAATCGAAAATACTCACATAAGATAACTTACGGAGCCGCACAGTATTTACATAAAGATGTGGATCGAGGAAGACCAATACTGCGGAATAGACAAAGATTCATTTTATCTTTCATCATTATTTGCATAGAGACGTATAATAGACTTAATCTTTATAAACAATAGTTCATCCTATGTTCCATCAATATTTGCATAATGACATCATAGGCCTAACTTTTGTTGTCAAAAGTTCATTCAATCTTTTATCAATATTTGCATAATGACATATGAAAGACTTAACTTTTGAAATATATGGGATAATCATAGTTCACAGATGCAAACACACATATTCTATAACAATTTGCAATATATAAAACCATAAAGATTAATAATGCAAAATCATTTTCCAAATAAACTTTAGAATTTAAATAAATAAATCTAAAAACATTACAAGATGAAAATTATTGGAAATAGCTATGTGTACTCACAATAATGGCTATTCTAAACCCTAGTTATCCTTCTTAAGACACGAGAATAAATTCTCATAACAAGTTTCCTAGACAAAAATTAAAAATCAAACAACTCTAAGACCAACACAACCGAACACACATTAAAATCAGAGTTCGTGTTCAGAATATTCACGGGTTTCAAGACCTTCAAGCTTCTGACTGACATCATCGACAACCTTTTTGGAGGATAAATTCATATTAAGACGATCCTTAACATGTGTCTTCATGAGAGCAAAGTCAGAGTTAACCTTTTTCAACTCAGTTCTTAACACATCAAGATATTTCAAAGTATTAACAAGCAAAAGTTTTGCATCGTTAAACTGACAGATAAAGTCTTGTACCACTTCAGCAGAAATTTCTTTATCATCCTCAATATCTGAATAATTTTTAGCCAATTGAGAAGAGGTGTCATTAAATTCTACAAGAGTATTTTTATCCTCCTCTTTGAGCTAAAAACCAAGACCCTTATCAAGAAAACCTTTTGGAAAACTACAAGAGCCGGAAGGAGATCCCATTCTTAATAAGAGAAATAACCTGGAGTATACGTAATCTCCTAGAAAAGGCTGGTTATTTGAAGAGTTTCATAGCAAACAGATTTTAGGATTTCTAAAGTTGGTCCATGACATGTAACAAGTGTATCGTACGAACACAACCTTGACCCATAGCCGGAAACAAGACAAAAAATATTGCAAAAACACCAATATTTTGCTACATGAATAATTTCACAATTTTAGCTCAATAAATTTTACATTATCACTGGAGAAAAATTTAGAGCATAAGAGTAGCATTTTTGACATAATAACATTTCAAACATAAATTAAGAGAAAAAATCTTGACAGCACCAAACATAAATACTTATGCAAAAATGTTTGTGAATGATAATCCAACTAAGAACGATAAGAAAAAAAGCTAGAGAATCAGAAAATATCTTGCCATCAAGTATACCTGATCATATCTCACTCAACCAGGATTTTTTTTTTGTGAGTGAGATTTCAACCTTCTGATCAATTAGCACAAGTATGAACCCTAAGATCATTAAATGAATGTTGTTTTCGGTTAAGCATCTTTTTCTTAATCTTTAGGGAGAAACCCTTTTGATGTGAAAAGTTATCATAAAATTTACTATCATCAAAATATGATGCATAGTGTGGATTCCTACCTGAATAATTTTGACTAGAGGGAGTTGAAAACCTGTTGACGATCTCTTTATATCCTTTTATTATCACATTTAGTTTGTTTTCCAAAGCTCCATCATTTCTTTCTTCTCCTGGTAATTTTTTCACATCATAACAACATTACCTCCCTTTTTGACAGAAGAGCATCCCTGAGCTCTTCTTGGACGATTTGTGTTAAGGAGTCTTTTATGCTCTTGAACATTTGAGGAACACATTGAACTGACATTCCTGGTAGAATACACAGGTTAAGTACTAAAACCAATTGGTTTATACATACGAATGCCAGTTACACCTTTAAGAATTAAATCTAAGGTGTGTTTAAGTCGAACAAGGGAATTGTCATTCAACCTGGAGTTTATTTTTTGCTCAACATGCCCTTTTGATTCACAAAAAAAGACACACTTTCTGATCACCTGAGTGACTAGAGAGAACATGCTTATCACCATCATTTGGACATTTCTTCCTTCCATGTGATGTGGATATTACTTGAACAGAGGAAGACACAAGCACATCTTTTCCAATAGGAAGGGATTCCGATTTTACTTCTGGAACTGAATTTCTTACAGTTGAGACATAAGCAGTTGGTATAGTGGACTCATTAGAACATCCTTGAATAAAGAGTTTACTCAAAAGATGCTCAATTTCCAAGGCATTCTTTTTTAGTTTCACCTTGAGTAAGGTTCGTGTAGAGAAAACCTTGGCGTTTTCCTCGCCAAGAGCCTTTAATTTAGAGTCACTAATTTTACTATACCAATAAGAGTATTCATATTGTTTTCCAACCGATTGATTCTATTATCCTAGATTCTAACAAGGTTTAGAATCAGTTCACTCTCTTTGGCTGCATCACTTTCTTCAACAGAGTCAGACTCGTTCGAAAGATAATCGGGATGACACTTGTCAATACAGGTTAGTTTCATTTGAATACTAGGTTCATATATATTTGAGATTGATAAATATTTCTCTTTAATAAATTTTATAGAAACAAAACTTTTGTTCTGGTGATACGTTTATCAGAGATAACACTTATGTCTATAGAGTCAGATCGCTACAAACACAGACTTATGAGGTCTAAAAAAGTGTTTGGTTGTTCTGATACCAATTGAAAAAGAGGGGGTCTAACAACCACACCCAATATTTCTCTTAGCAATCTGTATGAAAAAACTCCAATATAATTCCAAGAGAATCAACTAGATAGTCAGACTCAATCAATGGAAATATATCCAAGAGTTGTATCTTTGTTTCACAATATAATCAGCAAATCAAACAGATGGAAATCCGTGAGCCTAATTATTATGTGAAACAACTTGAACGGTATCAAAGAGCAATGTTCAAGTGTCAATCAATATAATCAACAACCAATGGTTAGATTCTCTAATTGATTGAACTACGCACAACCTGTGATATTTCTATTATATAACAAAACATAATGTGGAAAAGAAATAACACAGACACCAGAAATTTTGTTAACGAGGAAACTGCAAATGTAGAAAAACCCCGGGACCTAGTCCAAATTTGAAAACCACATCGTATTAACCTGCTACATACACTAGCCTACTCCTATTGTATAGATAAATCTGACTCTCATAAATAAACCTATGAGTTTTGTTCCGTCTTTTGATAAATCAAGGTGAATAGGAACCAATTGATATACCGGACTTAGATTCCCGAAGAACAGCCTAGAAATATCAATCACCTCACAATAATCTTAATCATATGGTATCGAAACAAGATATTGTGCAATCACAGACGATGAGACGAACATGTTTTGATTACTTTTTATCTTGCCTATAGGAGAATAAATCTCGATCCAATCTTAGAGAAGATAGTACTCAATACGATAGAAGATGCAAGATCAGATCACGCAACTACAGAGAAAATAGTTGGGTCCGGCTTCACCAGTGAAGTCTTTAAGTCGTTAACCTACAGGGTTTCGTGAAAAACCTAAGGTTAAAGGAGAATCGACTCTAGTCGCAACTAGTATCACAATGGAAGGTGTGGGTATTAGGTTTCCCAGTTGCTAGAGTTCTCCTTTATATAGTCTTCAAATCAGGGTTTGCAATCAATGTTACCTTGGTAAAAAAGCATTCAATATTCATCATTAGATGAAAACCTGATTAGACTCAAACTAATATCTTTCAACCGTTAGATTGAACTTAGCTTGTTACACACAAATGAAATGTACTTTCATTTAGATATAGGTAACCGTACCTAAATGTGTACACCTTGTTGGCTCAACAATAGTTAACCGAAGTTTTCCATATGAACACTTTCATATAACCTTATCCATCTTAACCATAAGTAGTTCAAATGACTCAAATGAAACTAGTTCTAGAGTTGTTCAATTATTTATATTCTCATAGAGGTATACAAGACACAATTGAAGAAAAATCGATTTTGATTCACTTGAATAAAGTCATGAACATTATAGCCACGATTTGCGAAAGATTTCATTCCTTATTATATAAATGTATTAGTTCATGAACAAACCGATTATAGAACATCATCCACTTAGGTATGCGTACCTAAGTAGCCTGACCAAGTTTGGGTTTCGCCAGTACGTAAACGGGTACGCATACCATCCAAACTTATCAAAAATTCCCGGACCTGAACCTTACGCCAGTACGCGTACCTGTTTGCATACTAGGTTCCCGGACTTCACAAACTAACCAGTATGCATACCATGGTTCCGGACATGGATTACATATATGCAAGTACACATACTATGCTTAAATCCATTTGTTCTAAACTATATTTCAATCATTGAAACATTCTTAGAGGATGATAATAGTTGTTTTCACAAAATATTAGCCTCAAAGCCATTTTCAAGTGATTGACATAATCTATAGGAAACATTCTGAGTCTACATCAAATGAGATGTTACAAGGCGATTTTCATATGATCATCTTTTGACTTCCGTCAAGAATATAAGATGAACTTGGTTAAATTGAAAGCTTACCAACACATATTTCGCGAAATATGTAAGCGAGTTAAACTCGGCTCGAAATATCAAATGTGTATAATCGAAGTCTATATAGCTATACGACTTTTGTCTCAAATATGAGATATAGTAGATAGACTTTTGAATGATATATGAGTTTAAGTCTCCAAATACCTTTTTTTGATGAAGTTCCACAAGCTCCCCTTATTAGTTCTTCTTCTTCAATCGATTAACATCGTGAAGTCTAATGCTCATCTATACTTTCTATCCCAATCCGAGACTTAGCTATAAGTAGACTAGAAAGCAAGACTTATAGTTTTGGAAACTAAACTTGACAACAAGATTGAGATAGGAACGCTTGCGAGTTCGACCGAGCAGTTCTCTAACAGTTACTTGTATAACCATAACTGCTAACTTGTAGGTACTATCTTACTTATTCAACAGTTCCTAAGTACTAGGATTAATTACACAATTAACAAAAAAATCACTAACTTAATTCATCAAATCCATATTAGGATTATGTATCCAACACCCTCCCTTAATTCAAACACGATTAATTCATCATTGTTTACAAAATTTAAACACATCATTGTCTTCAGCACTGCATCATCCATCATCATAAATTTCAACAACAATTGTTTGTCACTATCAATCAATCAATCATCATCATCATTAACGATCACCGATCTTCATCACAATTATCATTATCAACATTTTTAGCCGATTAACATCTCGTATAATTTCGACTGACATAACATTTTTGAACAAAATTTTAGAATCCCTCTTCATATTTTGAATAAAAAATCTTCACCAAAAACATTTTCATAACAATTTTCTCTTGTGAACAAAATTGTAATCAAATATTTTTTTTAAAAATAAAATATCTTTCTTCCTACTAAATACCAAAGACCTGTAGATTTGATGGACAAGATCCATAATATAATTCTAGTAAAATACCAAAGATCATTTCTTCTTCTTCTTCTTCTTCTTTCTCTCTTTTCCTTGTTCACTCCCTCTCCATTTTTTCTAACAGAATCATTCTTATCTCTGATTAATGAAAACAACTAAAACCTAGTTGAAAGACACGTCTAAAGTAATGGCCTTGCATGTTAGAAACATAGAGATTAAGGTGTGATATTACAAATTTATTTTTGTTATTTGAAGTATTTCTACCTACTATATACTTCTGATGAGAGGGGAAAATGTTTACAAGACAAAAAATGGACATTAGTCATGCACTTTAAGTGTTAAATTTGGTTATTGGAGTTGATTAAATCTGAAGAAAAGTCTTCGGTGTCACAATTATGCTATATATAATGATCTCTTTTTCGTAATTACACGCAAGTTCGTATCAAAATTGTTGTTTTGTCAAAATTAATCATTTTTAATAGTAATAAATATCATTATGAAAATGATATTTTAATTTTTGATTTTGTTAATTTGCCAAACTTACTCATTTGCTTTCCAACTTAAAAGTTAGCTAGTTGCCAAACTAAATTTTCAACTTCCCAAAAATAACTTCTAGAAGTTCAGAAGCAGAAGCACTTCTGCTTCAGGTAGAACTCTATTATCGGGGATGCAATCCAATAGAATTTGGGGTTGCACAAAATTTTAATATCCAAAAAGTGGATAGGGGGGCCTAATGTGCCTAAAACATCATATGCACCCTTCATCATTAAACTAAACCTAAAACTAGTTCAGATTTAATTAAAAACTTAAAATCAAAATCTAAAACTCTTACACTCTCTCTTTTTATTCTTTTTCTCAAGACCTAAAACTCTCATACACTCTCTTCTCTTTCTCAAAAACAAAACCTAGCCTAACCTAAAAAAAAAAATCTCTCTTCTCCATCAATTGTCTCCAAACTCAATACGAAAAGATCAAGAGTGACAAGATCAAGTTGATTGAATTCTGATTATAAAACAGGAAAAGTGGTTAATGTTCATTTAATGGAGATGTGGTGAACGAATTTGTTCAAACACCAGCGAATCCTCCACAACTAGTTAAGAATCAAAAAACCCACCAGCAATTTTTCCATTGGATTTGAAAAATAGGTTAAATTGATGTATTTAGGGTTTTCAAATATGGTTTTGAAAACACGGGGGTACAATCCGTGAACCTGATTGTTATGATAATAACTAGGATGGTACCAAAGATCAATGTCCGAGTGTCAATCAAGTCATATCCAACAAACAAGGTCGGATTTATCAATTGTTATTGGACAACGCACAATCTGTGATATTTCAATTATATTAACGAGGAAAACGCAAATGTAGAAAAACCTTGGGACCTAGTCCAGAGTTGAGCACCATATTGTATTAAGTCGCTACAGATTCTAGCCTACTACAAGTTAACTTCGGACTGGAATGTAGTTGATCCCTAACCAAGTCTCACACCGATTAAGGTACGTTAGCGTTCCTTACGCCTCTTGAATCTCGCAATACTATGCACACTTGATTCCCCTAGATGACGTCATTTACATCCTAGAAGTTATTACGACCCAAAGTCGAAAACTTGTAAACAAATCTGTCTCCGTCCGGCAGATAAGTCTATTCTATTTGTTGTTTCCATCTTAAGATAAAGATCAAGGTAAACAAGAAATTCAACTAATAATCCGGTCTTATACTCCCGAAGAGCAGCCTAGAAATATTAGTCACCTCACAATAACCTAGATGATTAACAGAAGAAGTTATTGCGAAATCACAAGAGTCTGAGACGAAGAAACTTTTGTGATTACTTTTTATATCTTACCTATCGGAGATAAATCTCGAGAAAATCTTAGAGAAGATTAAGCTCAATATGATAGAAAAAGTAAGATCAAGATACGCAACTACAGGGAGAATAGTTGGACCTGGCTTCACGAATCCAAAATGAAGTCTTTAAGTCGTTAAACCTAATAATGGTTTTCAGAAGAACTGGAAACCTAGGTTAATGGAGAATCGACTCTAGTTTTCAACTAGGACACATGAGAGTGTCGGGATTAGGTTTTTTATATGCTAGAGTTCCTCCTTATATAGTCTTTCAAATTAGGGTTGCTTACAATCAAAGCTAAGATAGCTTAGTAACAAAGCAATTAATATCCACTGTTAGATGAACTCCTGATTTAAGATTCAAGCTAAGTTTGCTTAGAAAATAAGCAATCAATCTCCATCGTTAGATGGTTTAGCTTGATACACACAAATGAAATATACATATATTTTGATATGGGTGAACCGTACCTAAACGTGTATAATAAGTTGGCTCAGTAATAGTTAAACGAAGCTAGCCATATGAACACTTTTAGATTAGTTATGTTCATCTAACACTTCTATACCAAATATGATAATCAATCAATCATGATAATAATCAAATGAATTTAAATGTGTCTTAAGAGAGTTGTTCAAATATTTAATATCTCATAGAAATATCCATGAACCATTTAAAACAAATTCGGTTTGGTTTGCAAGAGTACAAGTACTGATACAAGAACTAATCCATGAACATAATGCCACGGTTTGCAAACCAAGTTCACATACCTTAATACATTAAACATGCAAGGACTTTAGTTCTCAAACAAACCTGAGTTCATGAATATAGACAATAGTTAACATACAAGTATGTGAAAGAGTTGTCATACTTACAATTTTAGAACCTAACCACTGAGTTAGCAAACCGAATTTGCAAGCTACAATTCCGGACCTTTCCTAGTCTTGCCATTCGCAAACCACAGTCTCGGACCTATCACAGATAAACTTGTTCGCAAACACAGTTCGCATATACTAGGTACGCATACTATGTTGTATCCAGACATTGGTAGTAGTTCTAAAACTCTCATTCAATCAATTTGAAATATCCTTAGAAGACAACACCGGTAATATTATACATACCAATAGCTTCAACTAATTTTCAAATAATTATTTTATCAACACGAAACATCCCAAGTTAACATCAAATGATTGTTTCACACAAATCATGTAAGATGCTCAAGGTAATTTTCACATGATCATCTTGACTTAATATTTAGTTTCCAATAAATGAATTGTTTACAACTAAAGTTTTCAAGTAGATGATGAAGCATTCTAAGCTTTAAACTAGTATTTCGAGAATTATAATGATATAAACTCGACTCGAAATTTCAAATGTGTATAACACAAAGTCTATATGGTTATACGATTTAGTCTTATTAGTAGATAAAATTGAATAAACTTCTGAGTGATAAATAAGTTTTAGTCTCCACATACCTTTTGTCGTTGAAGTTCATCCAAGCTCTTTAGTAGATATTTTTCTTCAATTGGTGAACGCCGTGAAGTCTAAAGCTCAACTACACACTTTTATCCTAATCTGAGACATAACCATAAGTAGACTAGAAGTCAAGATATAGTTTTGATCAACTAAACTTGACAAACAAACTTGAGATAGCAACGATTTCGAATTCGACCGAGCGTGCTCTAAGAGGTTTTCTGAGACGCTCATGGCTACGAGTTCTTATCGTCTTAGCCGTAAGCTATTATTTACTGTTGGGATTTTTAAAATCCCAACCATAATTTACTCAAATGATTTGGAAAATACCAAATCCCAACCGTGATTTCCTCCGTACGGCTGGGACTTTCATATCCTAAGAAGTCTCGTGTTTACAGAAAACTCGTTGTTTTGCCTTATGGTTGTTTCAGCTGGGAATTTCCCAACCGTAACTGTACCTTTCCAACCGTAATTTTCGTTTCCCAGCCGTTATGTTGTCTTACGGATGGGTTGTATGATTTTCCCAACCTTTACTGTATCCGTTTAAGTGAATTACTTCCATTTTCTTATATATGTTTTACCATTTTTAGGAACCGAAAAAATGAAAAGAAGAAAGCACCACTGGAGCCATCAATGTATGATATTTCTATGACTATGATATGTATACTAACTATATCATTCTTATTTTTGTATAAGTTTTTCAAATTATGTCCAACTATTGATTGAAGGATGTGAATTTGTTTAAAAATAGGCTACCGCGAGCTAAGTGGATGGTCAGGGACCTGACTCGTAATATTGATGATGGATTATATTTGGATTGCGATCAACAAAGACAATGCTCCTCAGACTTAATGAGTTAGATAATCCTACAAAGGATTCTCTCTATACATAAGACGATCAACTTGCAAGTGGTTTCGAGACGCCCAAAAGTTCTTCATCATCTTCTGATAGAATGTTGGTTATAGTGGATGAGTGGAATATGTACCTTTTTTTTTTTTTTTTTAACTTTTTTAATGCAAGACTATGTTTTAGTATGTTTGGTTATGTATTTGGGTGGATTTCCTTTTGTTTTAAATAATAGAATATTAAATTTGTGTAATTCTATATATGTAACGGAAGAAAAATCAGATGATGGAAATTCAGGGTCATTTACGGCTAAGTTAACCCTTTAGATAACCTAGCTATGTTATATTTACGTTTGGGAATACTTAACCATGAAAGGATATATCCCAACTGAAACAAGTATTTTCCAAACCGTTTGTCTCTTAATGTTGGGTCGTGTCCTATTATCCTAGCTGTAATTACCTATAAATTTCCAACATGAGCTAATAAAAATCACAATAAACCAAACTCATTTCTCGATTTCACTGAAATTAAAAACATTACATATTTAAATAGAATAACATTGAAGGAAAATACACTGCATAGATCACCACATTTAAACACTTATTCATATAGGTTGAAATCATAGGTATAATTTTCCAAGATACGATAACTATCATAGTGCTCAAACTTTCTCCCATTGATATCCTCATATCTTTCACGAGCCATCCCCCCTGAAAGCACGAAACAAATATAAGTTAGTGAGTTTTATTCAAAACTTGGGATTACGAATGCCTATTTGTTGAAATACTTACTCTTATAGTACCCAACATAGTGGTATTGGCTTCCTTAACGGATTTCATATAGTTTTTGAAAGCTTCGCATTCTTGGAATATCTCTTTGATAACGATTTCCAAAGTGCGTGAGTTACGATTTCCGTCTTACGCCACAAAAGCTATGAATATACGGTTCCAAAAAGAGTCGTACATTTGGTATATGTCAATATCTAGATCTTCATCATGTTGTCTGACTGTCACTCATGCTCTACCAATGGAAAAATTTTCAAAATAAGGGTAGGGAGTCACCATGGTGTTTTTTATGAAAATGATGGATGAGAAAGAGATGAGAATGAATTTGAGACTTTAAAACTATGGGTTGTGTGAGGAAGAGATGAGAGAAGGATTTTCTTTTATAGATTTGAATGACCCAATGGCTATTTTTTTGAAATAAATGCATAAATCGGGCAGACTAACCAACTTACGACTAGGAAACCAAGTCGTAATACGAGTAAACGGTAAACATATGGTTTATCGAACCGTAATTCTAGAAATTCAGGGGGGAAATGGATCGGTTTTTGAACTATAGGTCATAAACACGGATGGGATTTCTGACCGTAAAATGGAAGGTCTGTCCTGAAAACATTATTCCTTTCTAACATAGAATTTCGGCTTGATTTCCTAGTAGTATTTTTGTAGAATTAGTTTTCACTGCTAGGAACCAGACCTTTGTTCCAACCAAATTCCAAAAAAAATCCAAGATATGTATATATGGCTAGGTCGACACTGCATAAACCTAGACATAAGTGCATATAAATTTCTAGTTTTTATTTTTTTTTCCTTTATAGAGTTGAACAAACATCAAAATAGATTGTCCATTAATAGTGAGTCATTCAAAATACATATGATCACTTATTATATAATCATCACCCTTCAAAAACATTCTTATCATATAATCACCACCCTTAACACCACATTTAATCATCCTCATCGGAAAACATTAGTACACACGGGGTATCCCTCGACAATTGTATTGTCGTCCACAATTCAAAACTTTTCTCGAACCAATTACACCAACCCCTGTGTATTGCACCATCACCATCGTCTCTCATCCTTAATGGAGGTAATATGAATTCTTCTTTTAATTGGAGGCCGATAAAATGGTTCATTTTCACAAACCACATAATGGCTCTCCTTGGTGACAATTCTTCTTGTTGGTGCGTATGTAACATTATGTCTATAGGAGATGCAATCAATGAGGTCTTGTGCGTATTTTATGTAACATGTTTACTAGCTCATTTTCTTTGGGGCTGAGCCTTGCCGGATAAGGATTGTTGATGATTATGAAAATCCGAGACGACTTCACTCATAAACCACACTTTCTTTTGCTTTTTATATCTAAATTGAACCTTAAAAGGGCATTTATACTTCTTTGTATTGAGAGATCCCTTCATCCTCGTGTTTTTTGGTTTATACACACAACCTTTTTTCCAATGACTCACGTACTTTCCACTGCACTCGCAAACCATTTGAAAGTGTGTGTCTCTAACTCGTTTATTCTGAACTATTATGCACATATTTTTTCGCCCTTGTTCTTGAGACCTGCGTCTTGTTTATCTTTCCACTCAAAGTTGTTTGCATATATAGTGAGCACTCGTGTCCTTTGAAACGTGAACATGTGTGGGTTGGTTTTCCATAACTGGAATCTCTGGGGGTTGGTCTTCAATTGGAGTGTATGATACAATCTGCGATTATAATAAAATGAAAAATATAACAAATCATTATCGGAAGAATAATTCTAAAAACATAAATATGGCTAGGTCGATAAGTGCAATCCCAGTCGTAGTCTGACTTATGGTTAGGATGTCGGGTCAGGACCCAACCGTATAACAAACTTACGACTGATATTCCTAGATGTTGGTCATCCTGACACTAGAGAATGGTTGGAGGGTACAAAATCTACAAATAACAGTTGGGAATACCATACGTAAATAGGAAAACGGCCAGGAATTCCATATGTGAAGCTAAAAACGACTAGTTATTCCCACCAACGCCGACAACATTAAATAGAATTTAACACGTACGCCCAAAAAAACAGCCGAAATAAGGTTTAATGCCAGATAACCTAACCGGTTCCGATAGCATTCAATTGCATTAAATATTCCCATGCAACGTGGATAAAAACCCGGTCTTAAACATGGACTTACGGCCGAGAATATTTATCGTTCCAGACATAAGTCTTTCATAATGGCTAGGAGTTTATGATGACCAACCCATAAAGGATTATCACGGCCAGGAATTTATGATGTCACAGCCGTGATCGGACCCGACGGCTGGAAAACTAGGGTTTTCGGAAAGAAAAAATCGAAACTTTTTGCCATTGGAAGCTTGAAAACTGAAATTCGGGTTAAATTAGATGTATACCCAGTTATCTTGAGCAGTTGTTTCTTCGATTTCTTCTTCTTCTTGGGTTGGTCCTTCGAGATCATAGTAAGGTTCATAATGGTGATGATGAGTTTGAGAAAAAAATTATGATTTTCAAAAAAATCAGCAAAGAACTAATTGTTGTTGATGGGTATTAATATGTTATTGGATTTTGAAGATGAAAACTCATCTACATCAAAGCTTTTGTTTTCATCACTCATTTGAAAAAAAATCACAAAAATATCTCCTCCTCCTTCTTCCAACTTTTCTAAAAAAAATTAATTGATTTTAATTATCTAACACTAACTTAAACAAATTCGTTAATCATAATCATTAACACTAATTTATATTAATCAAGATCATTAACGCTACATAAGGGAATATTTTCCGTTACTAGAAATGATAGGATAAGGGGTTATTACAGTTACTATTTGATGACCCGGTTTTGGACTTTAGTGAGCCCCGAAACGCACCCAATCTCAGCCCTGATAATAGAGTTCTTCTAGTATCTAAACACCATATTAAAAAAATAAATTAATTTTACTTTTTTTTTTTTAAAGCATAATTTTACTTTATATAATTGCTTTTAGGTACAATCAACAAATAAAAACCTAATGTAGTTTCTGTCAAGCTAGTATGGAATGTGGAAACCATCTGTTTTTTTACTGTCCTTATGCTAGATCGATATGGTTAGGCATTAACATTAATATAAGTGTCTTTCGGTCTCCGTTTGGGAACCTTTTAACTTGGATTATTAGTATGCTCAATTATGTTAGGAGCAATGATTGCTCTTTGGTATCTGTGGAAGGACAGGTGCAACCAGGGGCGGAGCTGAGTGAGGACTAGGGAGGACAATTGTCCTCCCTAGAATTTACAAAATGATCATTTTAGGCTTAGAAATTTAAGATTTTCCATAATTGTCCCCTCCTGAATTTTACAAAATTGTTATAATATGCTTCATTTGTGTAACTTTTTACATACATTTCAAAATTTTCTACAACAAATTCTAGCACTAGGTATAAGGTTCTATGAAGTGTTGATATTTTGTGGAGTTTTGAGGCAAGTTCTGTATTTTTTGTCGCAAAAGATCCTAAAAAAAAATTGGGTGTTATCTTCTGCTATATATATTTGTCCCTCCAGGTTGGAAAGTCTCGCTCCGCCACTGGGTGCGACCTTATATTTCAAGGAATTAAACCGAACATACATGGCACTATCACAAAAATACTGAACATGTCTTCTAATTGTACTCTTATTGATGTGAATGGTAGAAATAATGATATAGCAGAAGAGTACAAGACTCCAATTCTTCTTTAAAATAATGAACGCGCAATTAGGGATATGGGAATTAATTGGGGGATATAGCTACAAGACAAAAACGTTGTCCCAATAGTAATTCTGGGTGACCCCCTATGTAATTATTTTTTAAATTCCTAATCTAGCCCTCACTAATCAGGATTAGTGATTAATTATAATTAGTAAAATGTTAAGTATTTGGGGAATAAATTAGCGTGTATTTATTTTTATTTGAATTTGTGTGGGTTAGTTGAGAGTAGAAGGAGGGAAAAATATTTTTGAGTGGAATTTTTTTTTTGAAAATGGAAGATGATTGTGATGAGAGACTTGCAGATGTTGAATCCTTAGCTCAACTACAACAACAATCATATCTTCAATCTTCGGTTAATGATAACAACTCACAATTGGAGTTATATGATGAACCAATACCCTTGGATCATGATTTTCGTGAGCATGAAGTGTTTTGTGAAGAACCAACCTAAGAAAGTAAACATGTCCAGCATACAAGCAACCCCAAAAAACAGGTAATGCTTCAAAGAGGTCGAAAATTTGATTTTTCTTCTTCAAACCGCCATTTTTTTGTCTGAAAAAGCTTAATACTGGCATGCTCGTTGTATGAATACTACGCTGGAACTACTGCCACCGGCGTGGTATTCATACTCTTTGCCATGCCGGTACAAGATATCTCCCATTTTAAAAAAGTTGCCAGTATGGTATTCAAACCAAATTTCAATGCCAGTATACATTTACACTTTTTACCTACCACCGAATATTCCATGGAATATCCATACCGACATGGTTTACTCCAAACTATCTATGCCGGTACCACAAGAAAAACATACAGGAGTTTTTGATTTTCAAACTTAAATACCGGCTTCCAATTTAATTTTTCGAGAACGCTGGCACTTAGTACCGGCGTAGTTTGTGTATTATGGTACAACCCGGCAGTCATTACCGGCATGGAAACTTACATATATACGATGCCGGTTTTAAATGAAAACCATACAGGAGTTAATGATATTTTGAACTTTAGTACAGGCGTCTAATGTAAATTATCGTGTACTTAAGACTAGATACCTACGGATTTTACCTTTTCGACAATGCTCGTATGAGAATTCCGATTGCGGTTCAATAACATACAATGCCGAAACATTATTTTGTGGAACTAATTCAATTTTCTTTTCATTCATGCCTTAGGTTGTGACATACATCGATCCAAATTCCAAACCTCTCTTTCGGATACGTCCCATACTATAAAATGCCTCGGGTATGTTACCAAACAATACTTTCACCTAGTTTTTACAATTTTATGTTGGGATTGCTTTAAATTGTCCTTATAATCTCCCATTGTTGTCCTTATGTAGGGAATAAAATCTCCAGATGAATCAATAGCTTGGACAAAAGAGACGGCTTTTAAGAACATGTATGTCTTGGTGCGGAATAGCCAGCGTTCAGATGTTCATTTTGAGATGTTTTTAATTAATCTAATGGTGTTTTGGTATTTTCGCACCCAAAAACACCTTAGCAGCCACCTTTGGTTGGGGGAAGTAAGTCATATCCCCAATTAATTCTCATATCCCCCAATTGCGCGTTCAAAATAATCATGGATGCTTCTTATATTGAAATCTCGGGGATCGGAAGAGATATTACGATGGAGGACTGAATGTGGAGTTGAACCAGAGTGCTGGGAAATGGAGGGAGCAGTAAAATGGGCGCGAAGTTAAGATCGGAGAAAGTTGTTCTAGAGTCAAATTTTTACTAACATTACTAAGGGTTGATACCATCTCAAGATCTTAAACAATCCTGGCCGTTGGATCGGTGATACCATCTCAAGATCTTAAACAATCCTGGCCGTTGGATCGGCTAAATGGTATCAGCCCAGTAATACTAATTTCAGCACTTATAAATCATGAATAATAGGCAGTTACCAATTTTGATACTATAAGCAAGTACACTTACTTATAGATACTTTTATTTCTGATACTAATACAGAGAAGGATAATAGTGCATTTTATGATTATGATAACTTTCCACCAGACATTACGAGGAAAGATACTTGCATAAAAAAAATTAGTTAGTTAGTAATCTGTTTAATTAGTTAATAAAAAAATTCTTGCATCAAAAAAAGAAGGGGGGTTGACTTTCATGTGTCAAAAAAGATGCACGGGAAAAAATTAAAAATAAAATACCTGTGCAAGTGAACAACTTCAAAGATTGTTAATCAATACTTAAAAATGTTAAACTCCTTTACTAAATGCAACTAAAGCAGAGTAGTACTACCAGGCAGTAGAAATAAAAGGTATTGGCACTGCAAACCCACAAACAAGCTCTACAACTCACATGCGGTTGACCCTAATAACAATACAAGGAGGGAAGAACAGAAAAACAAGGCAAAATCGGGACAGTTTACAGTGGCAAAATTGGGGATGATATAATCAATTTTGCTCATCTCAATAGTAACTCCCGCTATAGTAAGGTGCTCCTGCAGCCTGAGGGACTGGAGCCTGTGGGTGAGTTGGAACAACTGCTGCTGCTGCAGACGCCACTGGCTGTGCATAAGGTTGTTGCCCATAAGCCTGCCATAAACAGAAACAAACCCACAACACAGTTACCTTCCATTAACTCAGAAAAAAATAGTTAACTTCTCAAACAAGTGTAAACTAAAAGCAAATCCAGACAGGTTTTAACTGCAACAAACAACCAATCCTAATCAAAACCACAAGGACAAAACAATGTCGCCACTCCTACATTCAAAGGCGATTAAGAGACATGGGGGAATCATGGATGATGGAGCACCATTGAAGGTCCAGGTGTTAACTATCCCCACCAATAGAAAAAACATATTAAAATCAAATGATATTTTTTACCTGAGTTGGATATGTTGGAGCAGGAGTATAAGCACCATAGGCTGCAGCACTTTGAGGTGCTGGGGCAGGCACTTGAGGGTGAGCATAACCGCCTCCATAACTACTATATCCAGCATACCCAGCCTGTAATAGTAGAAAGCAATAACACATGAAAAGTGAGTTGTATGGAACCTAATCGTAGACGGTTAATAAATTCAATATCGCACCTAAACCTCTATGACAAACAGTAAGTATATCGAAATCAAATTGACCCCAGTATACCAAAGAAAAGATAAAGATTAAACCACTGAACCTATATCCTGAGCCAACAGTGTCCCAGGAATCAAATGAATGAGCTTGGGCAGTGAGAATTGTGAATTGCAAAAAGAAAATAGTTAGCCTTCAACTATGAATTCCCACCTGTTGAGTGTAGCCAGTGTTCCATTGTTGTCCCTGTGCTTGTGAAGCCTGGTTCCAAGCCTGTGGTTGAGATCCATAACCTGCAGGCCACACATTTTGCGCTGCCGGAAATGCACCCATCGCAGATGGAGCTGGTGAAGGAGGACCCCCATATGACTTGACCAGCTTTGCTTTATCTGATGCTAAAAGATCTTCAGCAGACCGTTTTCTTGATTCGGTAGTGCTCCTGTGACATAGAAAGAGCTTTGAATGTCGATCCTCAGCCTTCTTAATTGACTGCGTGTCTCCAAAAAGACCCAGAAACTACAAAAGAGAAACATAAACAACCTCAAAACCTCAAACTTGAGTTTTCCATTCATTCCAACCACACTGAGAAAATAATTGTTAAGACCAGAAAATTCAAATTTATGAACTAAGAGTTTCCTAGCATTTCAACTTAATAAACATCAGAAGGAAGGAAAACAGTCCCTTCAAATGTTTGGAAACATATTAAAAGAATGTTTAACAACAATGCTATTGCAGGTGAGAATGGGAAAGGATAACATGAAACCTGCCGACTTAGGTAATAACAAATAACTACCCTTAGACTATGCCTATCACTTCATGAGGTATTATTGTATAACTTAAGCATGACATTTCAACCAGCTGGATTGCTAACTAAGGAAGCTAAGTGGTATATGACACCACAAGGCCATTTCACAATATCTTACACACTCTAGTTTAATTAAACTCATCATGATTAGGTAAAAGTCCCAGCCAAGTTACTCCTTTCCAAATTCTAGCAGACCAATTAACTACCAGACAATGAGCATAAACATTTAAGCTTACTTAAATCATTGTCTTGATACGGACCTAGGAATAAATGTAATAAAGTAATAAAAAAATCAAACATTTAAACATTCTTGGTAAGCAAAAGCTTACCTCTATAAATATGCTAGATATTTCTTCTCTGTCGGTGGTACTTGCGCCAATATTATTATCAGGGCTAGGCATTATGTACTTCTCTACAAACGAATCTAGATAATCTATCCTCTTCGGAACTGACTGAATCGACTCGAGAAGTATAAAGGCCTGCACATACCAAAGGAACACATCAACCATGATTAGTATTAAACAACGTTAGACTGTTTTGAACTGATGAAACAGAACGACAAAGATATACCTCCAATATTGATTTCGACAATTTTATGTGCTCTAGAGCCCCAACAAGAACTTCTCTAGATTTATCCACCTCACCAGCAACCTGCAACAGTAAAATTTCATAAGCAGTCATATTATGCAATGTAAAAACTAACATGTTTCCACATTCTGTCGAGGGAGATATAAATTATGCATACACAGATAAATAAAACTCCAATGTTAGTTGATAATCACAAGGAAGTGCAACAGTTTTAAAATTAATAAACTACCATTTTCTAACCAAATCCCCAAAAAGGAGTTTAATGCATTCAAATATTCAAATTTTCAAAATTGGCATTCATGACATGACAACAAATGAGCTGATAAGTGTCAACCATTTAGCATCATAATGACGAAGCGCTCCTGCATGTATGCTTTATGTAAGAAATAAGAATCCTAGCATACAGAGTCGATTTTTAGCACTTTCACTCACCAGGTACAAAAAACGTGAATACTGAACAAACAGCATAGGCAATATTTGTGACTGCTCTTTCCCTTTTTCAGTGGCAATAGCCTGCTCGTACAATGAAAAAGCCTCTTCTGTATTACCCTGTAAAACCCGAAGACAGCATAAATATAAAAATTATGAAGCCAAGACTGGTGGGAATACTGAAATCTACACAAGGCTTGTAAGAGATCTTACTAGTCGATGTTCCATGTTGGCATGCTTATTAATTGCTTCTAGTAAACCAGGTGAGATTCCAGAATGCACAAGTTGATATGCAGCACGAGCTTCCTGAATATCCCCACTCTGCTCTCTGAGTCTAGCCGCAAAAAGATGAATTTCTGGCTGTCTCTGTTGAGTATGCATGAGATTAATGAGATTAAAAAACTGCTAGTATGTTTACAGAACTGGCAAGCATATTACTATTGATGTGCATTTGAGCATTTGACTTCAGGAAATTTAAAACTCAAAACTACCCACTAATACAGGGCAACCTAAATTCAAAATTATATCGACTTTATCTACAACAAAGTCATACCAGATCCAAAGTATTGAAAATCAATTGTACTAGTTCAGTCCAAAATATGTGCATGTATGAACACATCCTCATTTATGTTTTCTTCCAACTGACACCACCTATCAGTGTCCTACACATGTATCCTTGTAATACAATGGAATACAGGATGTTAGGGAAGAACCAATTTTGTGTCTATTTCTTTCTCCTCTCCAACAATTGGTACAATGTGAATACTGGATAAAACTCTAGAAAAGTGAAACAGAATTGTGGAATACCTTGACAAAGACTTGAGTAGCACGAGCAAGAGCATTATTCGCAAGATCCATGCTTCCTTTAGCTTCCATGCTTAGTACATACCGTATCCAGAACTCAGGATAGTTGGCGCATGCAATTAGGCATCTTTCATATAACTTGACAACCTACGTAGCAATGCAAAGTGTCACATTCTAATTCAACGCGTACCAGAATATAAACTAACATAAAACATAGAACAAAGAGATATGCATAAGGAGTACTCCTTCGGCCTGTACAAGGAGGCCCCTCAAATACGAGAGGGACCCTCCTTTCTTGCTAGAGATAGATGGTTATGGAGATAAAGATACCTGCAGGTATGAGATTCGAATTTTTAAAAGGATAATATTTGCTACAATGTATCATTAACCTTGAACATCCACTGACAAATGAGGGTTTGAAGTACTTAGCCTCACAGAAACCAAATGGTAGGACCCATGCTTTAGCATCAGTAGTTCATTTTCCCGTTTTAAAAGTTGCTTCATCCAACGCTATGGCCAATAAAGTATATAATGCAGCAATATGACTTAGCTGTAAGTCCATATCCATTCGAAGCAGTACGAGAATATACAGTTAACAAGATAGAAGAACTAAAATCTACAACCAACTGAAGATGTGATTGTCGCGGGGTTGCTAAATGTACTCATGCATACCTTGTTAAAGTCGTCTTCTCCTTCTATAAAATCAAGATAATTATGCCAATTTTCAAGCTCCGTGCTATTGAGGGGGCGCACATGGAAGTAAGGCCTCCTAATAGCTGTTTCAAAACCAACGATCTTGGAGTCAAACTCTTTAGCTTTCTTGTACATCTCTTCCCTAACGGCGACATACTTCTCCAACTCCTCTGCTTCAGTTAAGCCAGCACTAACAGGTTTAAGAGAATTTTCTGGATCTTCAGTGTTAACCTCGCTTTCAACGCTCTGGCCACTAGCTTCAGCAGCAGAAACTTCCTCAGCAGTCCTAATTTCTGATAAAGGCCTACTTCCAGCCAACTCCTTGAAGCTGAGACAACAGAGCAAGGCAATAAAAGAGATTAAAGTACGAGCTTCAGGTAATTGATCAAAGACTGAAGATGAGAGTGATTCAGCTTCTGTCAAGAAACTCACTAGCTTTAACTATTTCGTGATTGAATATTTTTTTCAATTCTAAGTGGTTTAAACAATAAAGAGATGACAAGTGTAGACTACCATGCGCAGAGTGCAGGAGGATGGTGACGAACAGGCCCAAATATTACCAACAAAAAAGAAAATGCAAAAAGCCAGAAACAGTAGCAAAGCAAAACTAGCTAAAGCTCAAAACATACATAATATGCCAATAAATCAAACAAAGATTAGGTACTATAAACAACACCAGAAAGGGTAAAAATCAATGCAGCGCTACATGCCAAGTCTTACAACTCAGTGATACACTTAACATGGAAAAAAGAAGATGGCATAATTCACAGCTCATGAGAGGCAGAATGTCAGATAGAGGAACTGTTAACGCGGAACTACCTGGTGAAATAGCGATCAAGTTGTTGATTAGGACTTTCCAGAATTTTTGTGTAAATCGTAGCAAGGCGACCCCACTCCTGCTGCGAATATTCATACTCGATAAATTTATCCCAAAGAGGATATGACAGATAATCAGTCCCGACATAAGCCAAACCCCTATCGAACAGCCTGAAAAACAGAACATGGAGCCTTATTACGTACAGAACACAGTTCGCCAGTAATAGCAATGCAACCATCAGAGCTAATCGAAGTGTGTTGAAGATTAAAAAAATAAAATTCACACTAACAGCCTACGACAACCCGCTGCACTTACCTTCCTGGAAACAAAAACCATATATGTCCGTAATGAAGCAGAGATAGGCCATCTTAAACCCCTAACTGAACATGATCTTCCAAGCAGCATTTTGTATATCGATGCACGCATGAAAGCCACAACGTGCCAAACTTAAAGAGAGCAGTAACATAATGAGAACTATGTGACTACTACAGACGCCTTTGGAGAAAAATAAAGGGATTACTCAAAATGAGCCCCATGTAATGTAATAGAGGTCCTATAATGATTGACCCTATTAAATAGTCTTAGGATAAGTTTTGCAATTAGAAAATCACTATTTTAAAATGCATCCCCATCAAACGTTCCACCAAAAAACGGAGGTAGCACTGTTGCAGGCATACCGAAATAAGATTAGATTGAAACATAAAATCAGCAAATTCACATCTCCATGAAAAAACCATGTGTACGTGATTTCATCTCCAACAAACATATGTCAACCAAGAAGAAGAAAGAAGACAATACCTTCGAACAGTCTCAGGATCTTCATAATTCGACGACATGGAAAACACACAATAATGCAACCAAATGTCTACAGAATAGGTCACGGATACAACTGCCCGCTCGTACACCTCCACGACTTTGTTGACAGAGGCCAGGCGTGCCTCATGGTCTGCGTACTTCTTCCAGTAACCATAACACAAGGGGAATTCTGCTAAAAATGCATCATAAACTTTCTCGATCTTTGATATATTGTCCTGCCAATATGAAGATTTAAGTTCATTAACCCATAAGGAAAAACTAGCAAAAAGGAGAGGTGACTATCAAGCAATTCCCAATCATAAAATAATACAGTTAACCTTGCAGGTGAATGAGAAGCTATTAATTAAGATATCACTGCTTTAGCAGAAAACCGTTTTTAACACTGCATTAGAGAAAGACGTTTCTAGCACTAGGCTAGCTGTGCTTAAGGCATTCCAGATTAGGTAATTGATGACAGACATTTTAAGCAGCTTCAGACAATAATCATACTGGCAGAATAATACAGGGGTGGAGATATGTCAGGTGACTTTTTTGGAAGGAAGTCGAAAAGGTATGAGACCAAAAATCTAACCAGTGTAACGATGCTAAGGAATTAATAGTGGAAATTTCTAGAGTCTGGCTTAAGAATAAACATACCTCTGCCACCTTCTCCGTCTCTTCAATTAGTGCAGTCCAAGCATTGAAGTCTAATGAGTTGGACTTGACTATGCTCCACAGTCGCTCTTCTGCAGTAGAAACTGCTGAAACGTTAGACATAATAAAATCATTATTCCTCGTGTAACGCCTAATATGTAATAGTTATATTTTCCCATTTCATGTCATACAAGTTTCGCAGGAACCTACATACATATCAACTTCCAACATAATGTACTTGCACAAAGCTATGAGACTGAACAAAGGATTATTGAAGTAACAGAAATATCAGGTGATGAAAAGAAAAAGAGAAACATACCAGAATCATACTCCAACTGTTGCTCACCAACAGCCTCTCCAGATGCATGTTGAACGTTTCCATTCGCGTGATTAGTCGTTCCATTGCCGTTTACAGAAGAATCATAAATTCCAGCTTGCAAGTTTTCTTGGGTAGTATCTATGGTTTTACCACCATCTTCAGCAGGTGCTTCATGCATAATTATATTGGGATCCGCAGTGTATGTAGTTTGATCACCTACATTCTGATCCATGGCATTTGAGGCCACATGCTTGTAATCACCAGACGGATACTCCATATCAGCAGAGGCCGGAGTAACTAGAGTTTCACTATCTCCCATTATAGTAGTTCGAGATAACTGATGAAGCTGCAATCACACAATTCCAGAATCGAACAAGTAAATAACATGAAAATAATAATACAGATATTAAAAGGACAAATCACAGTGATAGATGTATAGATAGATAGAATCGGATGAGTTGATTTCCCAATTAAGCGACCAAATTAAATTAGCTGCAGACGTATTATAATCTTTTAATGATGCTTACTAGGAAATTGAGTTTTCTGAGGGATTAATAAAACCCTAAAACTACCAAACCAACATTACATCAGAATGAGATTAAACCTTGTATGAAGAACGTACCTAAATACAAACTAATCTCACATCAAATTTTCTATAAAGTTGTCGGTGGAATATAAACCCTAAATTTTTCACCTAACAACAAAACCTAGGGTTTTAAAAGGAAAACCTAATTCGAGGAACAAAAATACCAAGAACAGAAGAGTAAAGAAAAGAGAGTTTAGTTAACTGTAAAGGAGAGAATCACGTACCAAAACAAAGACGATGAAGAAGATGAGAAGGAGAGGTTACTAATACTATCGATCCTTAGATGGAAGCACCAGCAGTGGTGTTTACTCGATATTTATAGTAGTGGTGATAAAGAAACGGAAGTAGAGAGGCACTGGTTGTGGTGGTAGAAAGGAAGCGAGAACTCTAACTCAAACTCAAGCGACAGACAATCCACTTCCTTATATTTTCAGTAGGGAGGAGGATGTTGTTTGCCTGGGAAGCTGGATGGATGGGTGAACTGCCCTAGATCCTTCCAATTATAACCAGGGTCATGGATACGTGTGACGTACGCGTGTCCGATTTCTCAACCAGGCCTACAAGGGTACGTGGTACAGTAATACAAATAGTATTCGCGTACTGCTAGATATGAGAAAGCAAAGATATTTTGATTCATAAAATTTGGACTTTTTTGCATTTAGATTTCGGAAAATTTTCACCAAAACTAATTTCTTGCTTTTTTATTTCTAGAAGTCAAAATAATTTCAAGTTTCTTCTGGTAATGTTTATCCAAACGCGCTATAAATTCCATTATTACTGCTTCTCAGCGGATCGAAAATACAAGGCAAGAGAGAATTTACTATAAAATACAAGGCAGGAGAGAATTTTCTGGAAATGAAAAGACAAAAACACAAGAACATACAATGTAACAGCTTCTGAAGTTCCTTGAACTTTGTCAAAATTAGGTGAGAGAGTGTCTGTAATAGTGATCGTCTAGTCAAGGTTGTTTTGGACCGTTGACCTTTGTCAAAATTAGGTTTTGAGTGTTTTTCGATTCATCGATCTCCTTCAGAGAAGCTTTCGGTGTGATTTTCTGAGTGATTTTTTGGAGGCGTGTGACCCCTTAGTGGTTGTTGGAAGAGTAGGTTTCATCATCTTGTGCAGGTAAGAGATCTAAAATTTGATTTCTCTAATTTTATATCATCCTTCTAGGTTAGTAGGGTTGTTGGTTGTGTGTTATTCAGGTTTGCAGTGATTTTTCATTGAACGGTCAGTTGGGGTTCTAGTTCTTTTGATCCCTTAGGTTTGTTGGTCTATCTGTGTGGAGTTTTAGTTCCTTCTTCTTTCCTGTGTTCCTTTTCTTTGGTTTTTTTTTCTTAGATCTTCTTTGATTGCCTCCATGCCTCACCATACTTTTTTAGATTTGAAAAATCAGACAATACTTCACTTGATATTTATAATATCTCAATGGGTATCCTTTAGATTGGTTGGTAACCTAATCAATAGAAGTACTAAACTATTTAGATATTGGTTTAGGGAATGAGAAATTCAAGCGAAAATCTTATGGAAACTTCCTCAAACTACTCAAAAAAAAAACACTGAAACTTCTCCTGATATTGTTAACAATCTAGCAGTAAATATGAAGAACAATCTTAACCTTGAAAGTGCAATAGAACCGGTTGTTTATCTAGACAAACATATGGTGTTGGAGAAAGAAAAGGAAGACTTCAATCTACGTATGCTAGGAAGGATTAGCTTCCCGGTCACTATATCTACTAGCTGAGTCAGGAATTTGGTTAGAGAACTATGGCCAATGTTTAAAGAAGTGATAATCAAAAAATTTGGAGCAAGAATGAATGTTCATTTATACAGATTTGGATCAGAGATTGATATATTGATAATTAAAGATGATGGTCCTTTGTGCTTGGATGGCTACTTAGTGGTGCTAATTGAAATACCAAATCAAGGGTTTGTGTTTGGTGCTGCTATAAACATGGATTATGAACTATTCATAGTGTTTTTATGTAGAATAACAATTCAGTTTCTTAATTTTACGGCTTATAGAGCAATGGCAGCAGCTATTGGTGAACTGTGTGGGTTTGTTGAACCAATGGGGTTATCACCAGATCATAAGACGGTTAAAATATTGATCAAGATTAATGTAACGGGTGCTCTACCAAGGAGGGTATTAGTTAGGGCTCAAGAGGAGGAAGCATGGATTTCGGTTAACTATAATGTTATGCCTTGGAGGATCTGTGCTCTTTGTAGGGTTTTGGATCATGGTGTTGAACCTTGTGTGGAAGGAGATGTTATGATCATTGAAGATCCAGTTAATGTAGAAGAGATTGTTGAACTTGTGGAAGAAGAGCATCAGATAACAGGGATCAGTGGTCATGTGGATATGAGTGTGCATAGAGTGAGCAAATCACAAATCAATGACATGACGGTTGATTTGGCTCGTGATTCGGTGGCGGATATTATACCCAATGAGGGGGGGTCTGGTGAATGCTCTGTGATAAGTAAACACATTATAATTGGTGTGAAGAGCAGCAATAAATCTGAGTTAGATTTGGTAGCTGCTCAGATGGTGGATGCCTCTGAAAGATCTAATGAAGACATGAGAATGGTGGAGGAAAGGAGCAGAATAAAAGGCAAGGCAAAAGCGGTGTTGGAAAATTCGAAAGATGCACATATGGTATTATTCTCTAGGGGTAAATTGGTTCTAAATGATAATATTCAGGTGGATATGGAGAAAGCGATAAGAAGAATTGATGAAGCAGCAGAACATCAGAACAAGGCAAGTGATCTCCTTGGGTTCTCTATCAAACTTAAAGAACCAGAAAGAAAGAAGAGAAAGTATAAGAGAAAAGTTCTGGTGATTGCAGAAGAGATGGTGAAAAAGTTGAAAGGGTGTGAAGCTGCTAATGCTAGTGTTATTCAGTAGGGAGGAGTAGACTCTAGTGGTGAGATTTTTTTGGGGCATGTTAATTTTATTAACTTCCATCTTTTGGTTCCTGATAATAGCTTTCCTAATATCTTTGATACTGATCTTAAATCTTTAATTCCAGTTCCCTATGTGCTTTCTCATGGAGAGCACAACATAATTCTAGCTAATCCTTAGATGATTAGAAATACTATTACCTCTTATGAAGACCCTTTTGACATGTTCAATGAATACGTCATTGACATCCCGGGAAGCATTCAGCCAGTTGTTCCTCACAATCCAAGGAATAAGATGGTGGAAGTTGCTCCAAGCAACAACCAGGTACACAAAGGTTTACACTACATATCTTATTATAATCCTCAAATGTTAAATGAAAAACATGTAATGTTGGTAGATATACAAATTTTGAATTTACACAATTATGTGTGGTATAAAGAATGCATACAGTTTGGAAGTTTGAAAGTTTTGTCTTGGAACTGCCAAGGTTGTGGTAAGAAGTTTCCAAGAGAACACTTTAAAAACTTAGTTCATTCAGTACAACCTAAAATCATCTTCCTCAGTGAGACGAAGAATTCTAGACAGAATGTAAGAAGTCTATTTAGGTCTGTGCATTATGAAAATGTTAAAATTATTAATCCAATTGGAAATTCAGGAGGTATAGCTATGGCTTGGCTTGACACTGTGAATTTAAAGATTACAGAACACTCAATGCTTGCATAACTGATCAAATAACTGGTAAAGATTGGATGCTTAGTTGCTTATATGGTCACCCAAACAACAAGAATATAACATGGGATCTTTTGTCACATCTGTCATCAAATAATAGTCTTCCCTGGCTAGTAATAGGGGATTTGAATCTTACGTTACATGAGAATGAAACTGGTGGTGTGGGTAGAATAAATAGAGGTGAAATAAATAATTCGGTTAGAGCAGTAAATGAAGCGGGGTTAATAGATTTAGGGTTTGTGGGTTATCCGTTTACTTGGTCTAATCACAGAACTGATGGTAAACTAATTGAAAAAAGACTAGATAGAGGATTAGCTAATAAGGATTGGATTTCTCTCTTTAACGAAGCTAAAGTGTCACATCTGAGTCATATAGCTTCAGATCATGGTCCGATTATCCTGAGTATTAAACAGAATAGGAAAGATGGGGCTAAACCTTTTAAATGCTTTGGTACGTGGCTTGATGAAAAATCTTGTATGGATGTTGTGAATGTTTCCTGGTTAACTAATCATGTTGGATCTCCTGGTTTTCAAGTGGTGAAAAAATTATCTGTTTGCAAAAGAAATTTAATTTTATGGAATAAGAACCAGTTTGCCAATGTGCATTATAAATTAGAACAGGCGATTACCAATCTGGATACCTTCCTTAACAACAGTGAGTCTAAAAATAAATCTGAGCATTTGAAATTGTTAAATCAAGAAGTTGAAAAGTGGTATAATATTAATGAATCGTTTTTGAAAATAAAAAGTGGGGATAAACTGTTAAAGTTAGGGGATAAAAACACGGGTTACTTTCATGGTCTTATGAGAACTAGAGTCTTGAGGAATAGAATTTTAGCTCTTACACATGAAGATGGAGTTTGGTTGGAAAGTAGAAACCAAATTAAGGAAGTGTTGTTTAAACACTTTTCGAAAATGGCCACTACTTCACAACCTGTTATTAATAATGACTTGTTAAATAACATTCCTTGTTTGATAACTGATGAGGACAATTTACTTCTCATGCATACTTCTCAATATGAGGAAATCAAAGACATAGTCTTTAAAATGACTCCGTCTTCCTCTCCAGGGCCAGATGGGTTTCCTGCGATCTTTTTTTAAAAAAATTGGGAATTAGTTGCTGTGGACATTGTATCTATGGTCCAAAAATTCTTTAAAACAGGTTTTCTTCTTAAAGAAATAAATAATACCTTCATTTCTCTAATTCCAAAAACTAAAAATCCGGATGAGGCTAGTCAATTCAGGCCAATTAGTTTGTGTAACACAACTTATAAAATTGTTTTGAAACTGTTAGCTAGTAGGTTAAAACCTTTTCTGGATAAACTAATATCTCATTTTAAATCGGCTTATGTCCCTAATAGGCAGATCTCTGACAACATAATGGTAGCTCACGAAATAATTCACACTATGAAAAAAAAAAGGGCAAAACAGGTTTTTTAGGGATAAAACTGGATATGTCCAAGGATTTCGATAGGGTTGAAAGGAATTTCCTGCTAGTTGTTCTTAAGAAAATGGGCTTTGGCAGTGATTGGTGTAACCTAATACACCAGTGCATAAGCACTACTTCATCTTCGGTTTTGTTAAATGGTTCTCCAGGGTTAAATTTTAATTCTTCGAGGGTATAAGGCAAGGAGATCCCTTATCTCCTTACCTTTTCATACTGTGTATGGAAAGTTTGTCTCATTTTTTGATGGAGGCTCAATCCAAAGGGTTGATTCATGGTATCAAGGTTACAAAGAACAGTCCTCCAATCAACCATCTGCTTTTTGCTGATGATTGTTTGATCTTTGCTAATGCTAACCTTGCTGAGAGTAAAAATATTATTCAGATTTTCAAAACTTTCAGTGAAGGTTCTGGTCAACTTATCAATCTTCAAAAATCAGGTGTTTTTTTTCAGTAGTAGATTCCCAAATAAATTTCAGAGGATCATAATAAAAATCTTAAAAGTTAAAAAAATCAAACTTGATGAAAAGTATCTTGGAGCTCCTTTGTTTACTAACACTTCCAAAATTGTCTGTTTCGATCCCTTAATAGGAAGAGTTGCTGGCAGGTTGAAAGGTTGGAAAAACAGGAATGTTTCTCCGGCAGGAAGAGAGGTTCTCATTAAATCCACCTTAGAAACTATACCTAACTATCAAATGAACTGTTTTCGTATTCCTCAGTATACTCTCAACAAAATCACGGCTCTACAACGCGATTTCTTTTAGGGGAAAACTGAGGGGAAGTCTAAAGGTGTGTATATAAAAGCTTGGTCTGGGGTTAATAAGAGTAAACTTAAAGGGGGTTTAGGTTTTCGAAAACTTAAAATAATGAATGATGTCATGTTAACTAAGATAGGATGGAGACTGATAGCATATCCTAAATCTTTACGGGGGACCATTTTTAAACTGAAGTACTTCCCTAATGGGGATATTCTAGATAACAATTATAAAGCTAAGCCTTCAGATTCTTGGCTTTGGAAAGGAATTTCTAAAAGTTTCAGCAATCTGAGGAAGGGTATTTATTGGGAGGTAAACAATGGGAATGATATTTGTATTTGGAATCACAGATGGATTCCAGGTGAAGAAAACTTGGTTGTTCCTTTAAATGATGAAATGAAACAAAGCTTTAGTAAAGTTAGAGATTTATTTAGTGATAATGTAAATGAGTGGGATTTAAACAAACTCAAATTTTGCTTTTCGGATGATATGATTCAAAAAATTGTTATGATTAAAATTGACAAAAAGGTGGTTGATAGACTGAGGTGGAGGTACACTCCACACGCGAACTTTACAGTTAAGTCTATGTACAAAGTTTTAAATGAGAATAATGAAAATAGTGGTCCCAATAATCCGACTAGTTCTATCAATTGGACTAAGTTATGGAATATGAAAGTGTTACCCAGAATAAAAAATTTCATTTGGAAATGTCTCCATGACATTCTACCAGTGGGGGCTACAATTAGCAGAATTCTAGCTAATGTTGATAATACTTGCAATTTGTGCAACTCTGAAGTTGAAAATATTGACCATTTATTTATGACATGTGAATTTGTTAAAAATGTATGGAACTGTCTTCCATACAACATCAGTATGGTTCAAACCAAAAGTCTTAACTTTCAATCTTGGTTCAAAAGTTGGTCTCAAAACAAAAACAAATTCGGTAATAATAATGTTAACTGGGAAAATATATGTGCAACTACTACTTGGTTTGTTTGGAAAGCTAGGTGCCAGAGTGCTTTTGAGAAGATTAAACCTTGTTATAAATCTGTAGCAAATCAGATTGTGAGCCAGGTTATGGCTCAGGCATACATCAACAACAAAGGAAATTTGAAAAACATGAAGGAAAAGGGCAGTGACAAGGCTTATTTCACTTTGGCTAAGACATCACAAAATACTATACTTTTACTTATGTTATATGTTACTGATTTCACATGCAAGTTCAAAGGTGTCAGGTGCAATGTTGTTGAGCAAGGAGTGATTGAGGATATAAGCAACACCATGGTAACAGTGATGCAGTGGTTGTCGGAAATGAAATGTGAAAAAGTCACAGTTACTTGGTATGTGATGGAGTCCACTGAAGACTTATTTTTTGGGAAAGGCTGGACAGTGAAAGAACTCTACAAGGGAGCTACTAATCTAAATCTACATAATTATTTCAGTTCTTTTAAAGTTGTGTTGTGTAAAACAGGTAGTACAAGTAAAAGTTTTATTAGGTTGTATAATATGTATAGGCTAAGGATACTTTTTGGAAGGGACTGGGTTTGGTCAGAAAAAGAAGAGAGAAACATGCAGAACTGGTTTGAAGTGGTGAGCAGAATGAATTATAATCTGCAGGATACTTCTAGTTCTACTTATAGTTTCTCTAAGCAGTGGGAAGACCATAATCAAAGTGGAGATTGTGAAATTGGGGATATGGAAAATGAGAGGAGTACCAACGTGAAGGATCAGGAAAAGATGGTCACAGTTTACAAGGAAAAGGGGAAGAATGATAAAGATCTGAGAATGTGGGAAAGTTTTACTCAATCCAGAAATGTTACAAAGGATGGCGCGAAGAGGGGATTTTTCAGAAATTCAATATTTGAAGAAGGAAGTACAAGCCAAGTGTCCGGTTATTTGAATTGTCTGAATACCAACAATGTTTACATTAGGTATGGTTCTCAAGTTAATAGCCAATTTGGGCATGTAACCAATTTCACAGGATCCATTATCAATAAATAGTTGTACCTTTTGCCCAAAAAAAAAAACAGCTTCTGCAGTTTACCTCCCTCGGTACAGCAGCAATGTTCTTCAAGTTTAATTTAAAAGTATTTTTAAGTGAGCATGCTCAGGAATCAGGATACATTTGAAAAACTCTATGGTAAGAACCTTTGTTTGCTCGATCAAAATTGATAATGCTGATACTTTTAACTCGCAATCAATATCTACAGGATAAGGGCATAATGAAAAAAATTAATTTGAATAACAACTTTACATGATGCTATGATACTTGGCAGTTGGCACCAAGCCATCTCACTCCAAGAAGGAACATTGGCTTCCCATCAGATCATTCACACTGTCGTTCATTGTGTCCAGGCATCAGACATGCTCAAATAGAATTTCTTCATAGAAGAGTTTGATTATTCTCGATCTTGACATCGCAACCCACAGACATCTCTCTTTTAAAGGCCAGAATAGCAAAGGATACTTTGATTTTTCTCCATGAGAAGAACCATTATGCAAAGGAAATTACGCCTATTAAACTTGGTGCGGATGGAAACTCTTGTTATCTTCTTTGACGAAGCAGATCAATTTTGGTCTTCGATCCAGTTCCAATGCCAGGAACACCCATCAGGACTGCCATTTAAAAAGACATGAGTACAGTTAGACCGGGTCACAGCAAAAATGTGACAAAACTCCCACCACTAGGTATAGATTTTACATGCAGCCCTAAATGTAGATGGACTAAAGTTCTAAGAACAACATTAGATATCAAAAAAAATATACTTATGCACATAAAATAGAATTAAGTACCACAGACATAGATAAGAATGGATTAATACAAGTGTTAATCAAGACCCTCGCTAGCAAATATTGTTTCTCCACAAGAAACCTTAACTAGACGCTAAAAAGAAACAAACAGATCAAGTCATACACTCAATAGTGAATAGAAATTCTGTGAAAGCAAATTGATTGACACTATTTTTAAGTGTAGATAAACATTGCAGACTAATCTTCAGAACATGCCGAATTGTCCATTTTCGGTCTTTTATATCACTCAAGTTAAACTCATAATAAACTTTATCAGAGAAACCATAAATGTCAGAGTTCAAAAACGCTTACCAATTGTCTCAAATCTCGGATGATTCATTGCGCCAGAAAAACACCACGAGTGTGTCAGCAGCTTTTCCAAGTTGAATCAACGAAACCTAGATTGCATCCACATTTACTTGACATGTTCCTCATCTTGGAGACACCGATCCTTTTGATAACCAGAAACCCATTTTCTTATGAACGTGCTTATCAGGAACGGGAAACCACAAAATCACAGATTATATGACAGCATATGAAAGAGTCTTCCCTCAGTAAATCTTAATTCTACACTGTCTTAAACATGGCATCTGTTGCATTTCAGTCTGACTCCAGATTAACCTTTTCCATTTCTTTCTCTTATTTTCTTTTATGTTCTCTTTTCTTCATTCTTCTTATACTTTTCTTCTTTTCCTTTTCCTCTCCTGAACGTGACATGGGTAAATAAGCAATCCACCCCAAAGGAACCAAAGCTGCAACAAACTGTAGTATAATTCCCAGTTTCAAATTCAAGAAATCACCAGATGATACTCCTAACAGAGAAGCCAATCCAACACCTAAAACGCCACTAATTATTGAAGACAAACAAAAGGCTGAACCTAGGAATGAAGCAAGTGACCCTTCAAATCCTGGTGGGCAGAGATTCATAAATAACACTGAGAAAGGTAGGAGCCTAAACTGAGCAACAGTTTCTGCTAAGCCAGATAAGCACAAAACAAAGGCCTTGTTTGGAATTCCAACTTGGAGATTTATCTGTCCTACAAGTATCAGATCAAGGAGAAGCAATGTTGCATACACAATCTGAACCCTGTTTATTAGCGTTCTTATTGGAATTCTTTTCCAGTATCGATCATATAACACAGTTGCAAGTAGAAGCATCAATTGACCAACAACTTTAGACATCCCAATAACTGAAGCATCCAGCTTTAAGCATTGTGTTTGATAGCAGAAAATGGTTCCTGATAGAATGGGAACCACGAGAATTGAAGCTACAATCCAACAGAGAGGGCGTAAAATATTCTCATCACTTATAATCGTGATGATATCCAGAAACTGCTTATGTAGATTTTGAAAGAATGACTTCTTTAGGATATAGTTAGCCGACGGTCCTGGTAAGCCAAGGGAATCCTCTCTTGATGTTACGGAAAGCACTAGCTGACAAGAAAGTAAGAGCGTGAACGATAGAAACATGAACTTGGGTTGTTGTGTTTTGCTTAAGAAGTATCCACCAAATAAGTTTCCAAAGATCCCCCCTGCAGCGACAGCCATGAATGCATAAGACTGCAGGCCTCTAATTTTCTGTTTTTGTCCATACTCCGCAACAAGGGCATCTTTTGTAACTTCTGTAATGGATGCTCCAAGGTTACCAAGCAGCATACATGCCATCAATATTGGAAGTACATCACCTTTAACTGGGATTAATGCAAGCGAACCCCAGGAAAGAACCTGCAAAAGTGCTGCACAATTTGATCCATTTTATTGTTAACTTAGGATAACCTGAAAATGAAGGCACTTAAAAAGCCTCTAAAAGAATCAAAACCAACACAATGTATCATTATTAAAAAAAAAAAAAAAAAAAAAAAAAGGCTTGACAAGAAGTAGATAACAAGTCCTAGTCTCTTTAAAAGTGGTAATGAACTAGACTACTACTTTAACAATTTATTAGATCCATACTTTTTATAGATCCGCGAGCTCCTAGTTCCGACCTGCTAGACTCCCCCCATGCTTGGGAAACATTTCACACGCAATCAAGGGTGCATGATTTGCGGAATCAAGGTTTACATGGCCCTTAAGCTACATGACACTATACTTGAGAGTACTTCACAACTACAAAAAGACACCAAGTGATTTCTTCCCGAAAGGGTTCAGCAATAACTCAACAGTTGATGCATATTTAACACATGACAATAGAATCCCATGTTCAAGGAATACATTACAATAGAATCCCATGTTCAAGGAATCTTTTTAATTACAAATACATTTGAATAAGCAAACAAATCCAGATAGTGTACATAAAACTAAACCAGGTGCCAAAAAGCAAGTTTTCACAAGTCAAATACCTAAATGCAAGAGAAAAAGTAGATAGACAATTTAAGAAATGAGGATTCAGGACAAACCTCCAATGGAAATATAAGGCAATCTATGAGCCCCTCCAATGTAGACAGCATCAGATAAAATCCCATATAGAGGTTTCGCAACCATAGGCAAGATAGCAACATTCTGAACCAGCTGCAATGTTGATGGATTTAGGTTAAGTGTATTAGCCATATCAAAATTCAGTCCTAACCAAGGAAAACATCTAAATCCTTGTACCCAATACCCAAATCCACACAAAATCAACATCCCACGACCACTACTACCTACTTTCAACAACTCTGCTCCATCCTCTTTTTCAATTCTCTTCTTAACAATTCTTGTTTTTCTCAAAGGAGTCAAAATGATGGGTTTTAAGAGTTGGGTCTTGGGATTTAATGGGTTATTTGTTGTTGGAATCTGAATCGAAGAAGATGACGAAAGGTTTGGGTTTTGTTTGCCATGAGAACTGAGGATGATTGAATTTGATTTTGTGGGTGTTTGAATGATGATTGGGTTTCTACAACTAGGTCTTAATAATACATTAATCATGATAAAAATTATACTCTACAGAGATGAAACCCAGGTTGGTTTGACGACCCAAGTACAACAGAGGGAAGAAGAAGAAGATGATGATGTAGGAGAGTGTACACGTAAAGTTGGTGACAATGCCTTCAAAGAGAGAAAGAATAATAATATTTTAAGAGGAGGAGTTCTGAGAGCCGCAGAGTCATGGCTCAGTTCTGAGAGAAATGGTGTGTAGGAGGAGGTAGGGACATGTGGAGATGCTAGAAGGTGTCGACTTTGTCTGTATCTGGATTTGCTCATTTTGGGGAAACTAGCGAATCACGTGTCTCACATATTACAGGAGAAATGTAGGAGTAGGACCGTGTTTATACATTTTGTTTATGCGATATTCTGCGAATAAAACCAAGCAAAAATATGTATAAGGTGGTCCAGGAGTCCAGTTTTTCTTATTTGATTGTGGTCCTCCACTTGTAGTTGTCGATCGACACTTGGTGAGCATCACTGAAAATATGAACGGGAGTAAAAATAGCAGGGTTAGTCAAATAAGATTTTGAATAATTTTTGGGGAGTTTGCAAATTTATTGTTAGTTCAAAGAGACTTTTGGAGAGTCTCATAATATCTCTTGTTATTGATTAGAGACTTTTTTTTAAGTCATTTAAAATTCTCTGAAACTCCATGTTATTGGATTAGGATTTCATAAGAATTACTCCAACGCTCATGTTATTCGAAGGAGAGACTTTTTTGAAAGTCATTGATTTGTTGTTTTCAGAGATTTGGAGAGACTTTTTCTTAAAAATAGACATGATAGAAATCTCTCCTCAAGAGGTGATATTTCTAGAGACTTGGAAATTTGGTGATTTTTTGGTTTTGGGAGTGAACCATTTTTTTTATCTCCTTGTGCCTTATTACACTTAAGGGCCACTTGGAAAGGGGTAATCAAGACAAAATGTAGAATAATGTGATTTTTTAAATTGGAGAATATATATTTTAAAATCGGGTATGTGAGTCTTTGTGATTTTAAAATATATATTTTAGAAGTTATGATTTTTTTCTCCCTATAGAAAATAAAATGTGGGACGACCGGAATAAAGTGAATGAAAATTTAGGCATAGGACATCAATGCGATTTATTTTAACAATGGACACATATTTCATTAGGTGGTCATGGTATTTTTATTATTATTGTAGGGAATTAATCAGGGGTTTTTATACAATTTTGTCTCTACAAATCACATAAACTTTTTTTTTTTTTTTTTTTTTTACGAAAGGATAAAACTTTATTGAAAAATCAAAGTTACATAGACAGATTATCCTCTGTCAATGCTGTTTCCAGCCAAGATGGCCGTTCATCCATCCATTCTTCTAAAACTGAAAGTGAAAGAGCATGCTTAGCAAGGGAATCTGTTGTATTGTTTGCATCTCTATGAACAGAATTACAAAACCAAAATTCAAAGTTTTTCAACAAGAATTGACAATCTTGTATAATATTATTATGAAACCAAGCAACTGCTCCTGCTTTTCCATTAATAGCATTGATAACATTCTGGTTGTTTCCCTCCAGGTGAATTTTCTTAAATCCCTTGGCTACTGCCCATTTGATCCCCTCCAAAGCAGCCAATTCCTCAGCTTCCTCCGGATCTAAGGCTTTAGTTGGTGCACTTCTAGCTCCATTGGGAATACCTGCATTATTTCTAGCTATTAGCCCCAGACCATCATTATTGTTATGTCTACAAAAAGCAGCATCAAAATTGACTTTTATCACATCATGTTCTGGCTTTTTCCAAAATCTAGATGCCACATTATGTATATTTTTAGTTCCTGTATTCATCAATGATTGTATTCTATCCCATTCATTCATGTGTGAGTTCACATTCCTTATGACAATAGCACTATTCACCTGCAGATTTTCAAAAACAACATTGCATCTATGTTTCCAAATTTCCCATGAAACAAAGCAGAATATATGTAATTGAGGCATATTACTGGGCCTAGCTTGTATATTATTATCAAACCAAGAAGCAATCCACTGGTAAACATCTTTTCCCTGAATAGTCAACAACAAATTTAGATCCATAGCAGATAAAACATTTATAGTAAAGGGCACTCTAAAAAGAGATGTTGTAAAGATTCAACAGGGTTACCACACAGGGAACAACAGGGGTCAATGGTAGGATTATGTTTAGAAACATGTTCTCTAACAGGCAAGCACTTGTGCAGGATCTTCCATAGAAAATGTTGTATTTTTATAGGAAGTTTAGATTTCCATAAGGTTTTCCAGTGAATGTCAGTACTCAAAGAAGAAACCTCAATTGAATCATTTAAAATTGCTTTGTAAGTAGACTTAACAGAGAAAAATCCATCTCTGGCAGGCTTCCATCTAATTTTGTCTATACTATTGTAAGGAATCCTAATTCTAAGGATAGCATCAACTGTGTTACTATCAAACAAAGCTTGCAGTGTTTGAAGATTCCAAGAATTAGTATCACTGTCAATAAGTTGAGAAACTTTTTTCATATTAGCAGACACCAAATTAGATTTAGGAGGTGAGCTCGGAGAGGGAATCCATTTATCCTTCCATATTGAAATACTTGAACCATCTCCTATTTCCCAGCAGTAGTACTTCCTAATAGTTTTAATACCTTCACATATTCCCTTCCAAACCCAACTGCCATGTTCATTCAAAGCATCAGTTAAAGGATTAAGATCAAGAAAATATTTATGTTTTAAAATAGAAGAGCATTGAGAATCAGGATTTTCTAACATTCTCCAAGCTAGTTTTGCTAGTAAGGATTGGTTCAGAACATCAGATTGTCTAATATTCAGACCTCCTAAATATTTTGGCAGAGCAATTGTCTTCCACTTTTTTGGGTAGTAACCTTTACCATTACCTTTTTTATTACACCAAAAATCTCTCTGCACATCATCCATTTTATCAGTGATTTTTTTTGGCATTTTAAAAACAGACATATAATGATTAGCAAGAGTGCCAAGGACAGATTGAATAAGGGTGGTCTTACCTGGTTGGTTGAGGAAAATAGATTGCCAAGTAGCAAGCCTATCTGAGAATCTATCCACAAGAGGAGTAAAAGATTCAATTTTGCTTCTATGAAGTAAAATAGGAACACCCAAATACTTATCTTGGAGAGCCATTCTTTGGATATTCAGAATATCATCAATTTGTTGTTTAGTGTTGTCTTGCACTTTACAACTAAATGCTAAACCATATTTATCAAAGTTAACAGATTGTCCAGAAAACTTACTGAATTGGTCAATGATTTTGGCTAATGCAGTAGCTTTAGTGGTTTTAGCTTTAGCAAAAACTAAGCAATCATCTGCAAAAAAGAGGTGAGAAATAGAAGGACTATTTTTTGATACAGTAATGCCATGTATATCACCTTTTATTTCTGCAGCATAGAGGGGGCTCTAGACAAAGATTCCATACAAAGGATGAAAAGATAGGGAGACAAGGGATCACCTTGTCTCAACCTTCTTTGAGGTTTATAAACCTCACCAGGGGAGCCATTAAGAAGGATAGAAGTGGTCACAGTGGAGATACATTGATGAATAAGAGCACACCAGTCATCAGAGAAGCCTAAACTTTTCAAAGAATCAATCAAGAAACTCCATTCTACCCTGTCAAAGGCCTTTGACATATCTAATTTTATATCCATCCAACCATCTTGTTTCTTAGTTTTTTTCATAGTATCAATTCGCTCATGAGCTATGACAATGTTATCAGTAATCACTCTACCAGATAGAAAAGCAGTTTGGGATGGAGAAATTATCCTATTAAGGTAAGGCTTTAGTCTATTAGCAAGCAATTTAGAGATCACTTTATAAGTGACATTACATAAGCTAATGGGTCTAAAGTCAATAGGACTAGTAGGACAATTCTTTTTTTGGATTAAAGTGATAAAATTATGGTTTATTTGCTTTAAGATATGTTTAGAATGGAAGAAAGACTGGACCATCTTAACAATATCATCTCCAACAACATCCCACATTTCCTGATAAAAGCCAGGAGGATACCCATCAGGGCTAGGAGTAGTCCAAGGATTCATACTAAACATCACATTTTTAACTTCACTACTGTCTGGAATTTTAGTAAGAGCAGAATTATCTATATCATCAATGCAAGGAGTAAGAGAATTGAAGTAATCTGAAGGATTATCAGGAAAAGATGTTCTACTCATGTTAAAGAAATGATCTTTAAGAGTGGCAGCTATTTCATTTCTATCAGTGACCCAAACATCCATAGAAATTTTCATAGTGTCAATATTAGTTCTTTTTTTCCTGAAATTAACTTTATTATGAAAGTAAGACGTGTTCCTATCTCCATTTATAAGTTCTTCATCTCTATTCCTTTGTTTCCAGAAATCAGCTTGAGCATCAAGCCAGTAAGCAAGTTTCATTTATAGATCTTCTAGGGAATCATTTTGATTGCCAGAACTATTACCATAAGTGAAAGCTTCAATTTGAGCCTTAGTCTTAGATATCATTGTGTTTATATTGCTAAAGGTATGGTGATTCCAATATCTCAGAGCTTTTTTTGTATGGTGTTGG
The DNA here is from genome assembly GCA_023529315.1 of Papaver bracteatum. Taxonomy (NCBI): domain Eukaryota; kingdom Viridiplantae; phylum Streptophyta; class Magnoliopsida; order Ranunculales; family Papaveraceae; genus Papaver; species Papaver bracteatum. The sequence continues at coordinate 1,379,809 of JAJJWX010002374.1, read as the reverse complement.
CTTCTAGTAACTCTATAAGCATTAGAGCCAGAATTGGAGATATTCCAATTTCTTTTGATTATCTCTTTACAATAGGGATCCTTAAGCCAAGTCATATTCATTCGAAAGGGTTTATAAGTATTATTCTGGGCTTTATCAGTGACAAGGAGAATAGGGCAATGGTCACTAGCTAGAGGAATTAGATGAAAACAGGTTGAGTTAGGATAATAACTCATCCAACTTAGGTTGTAAAGAACTCTATCAAGTCTTTCTAAGATTAAATCATATCCAGCTCTTCTATTTGACCAAGTATATGGGTTTCCCACAAAAGACATACTATGAAGACCATTAGTATTTAACAGCCTATTAGAGTCATCTAGAACTGACTGAGATATTAAGTTACCCCCTTCCTTTTCTTCTTGAGTGAGAACAAAGTTTAAATCACCTACAACAATCCATGGCAAATTTAAGTGACTAGCAACATTATCATATAATTCCATTGAGTATTTCTCATAGAATCATCCAGAGCACCATAAACAAAAGAGAATAGAGAATAATTGGTTCTAGCATCAATTCTTATTTTGCAGTTTATGATATTGAATTTGGTTTCAAGAATTTGGATTTCAATTCTCTCCTTCCACATCAGACAAAGACCACCAGATAATCCTATGGGTTCAACTAGGAAAACATTAGGATATTTGAAATTGGAAATATAGTTTTTCATTTTCTTAGAATTGTTTTTGGTTTCTATCAAGAAAATCACATCTAGATCATTAGATCTCACAAGGTCTCTAAGATGATTTCTAGTGTTTTTATTTCCAAAACCACAGACATTCCAAGATAAGAATTTCATGATTGTTTGAAAATTGACAGAATAATTCAAGCACAAGTATTTAAAAGTAAGTAAAGTTCTGTAAGATTTTTTTACCTAATTCTCCCCACCAGTGCTTCCAGTTTGTTTGCCCAACTGTATGGTCTGAGCTGTTGTTTGATTTTCTGAATTACCATCAATGTTATTTGCATCACCATTTGCCTTTTCAGGCTGAGTATCTCCTTGATTATTTCCTACAGACCTTTGTCTCTTACCAAGCCTAGCTAGAGATTCATCTGAGTTGTTGTTAGTAATGATGTTGATAATATTCCCATCTTTAGGAGGAATGAAAGTGTTTTTGCCATTTCTCTTAGTGTTTTGGGTGGGGGCCGTTGAAGCACTAGGTCTAGCAACAATAACTTTCTTCAATTTACCAACACCTCCAAATGGTAATGGTTTATTATGCAGTGCCTCCAAATAAACTGCTGCAGCATTACACGCCCCCATAGAGTGGTTGATGATATGGCATTTTGGGCAAAGTTTTCTAGTTGTTTTTCATAGAAAAAACTTACCCATTTTGTAACTCCAGAAGCAGTGACAGCAAGGACACCCCTCCTTAGTGGTGTTAAAAGATCAATCTTGACATGTACTTTGACATGAATCCCTCCCACTGGAACAACATTTTTTGGTTCAATTTCTATAACATCTCCCAAGAGTCTAACCATTTCTTCTACTGCTTTCACATTCATATGTTCTGGTTGAAGATATTGAAGTTGAATCCAGTATGCTTGATGAGACCAGTCTAGATCATGATGACTTAAACCATGAAAGTAATCATATAGGATAATGAGATGCCCATCTACATTCCATGGACCTTCTTCAATCACTTTGTCCACCATTTCTTTGTTCTTCAACTTAAAGATCATTACATTTGGATCCACCTCAATGATTTGCACATCCTCTTGAGGAAAAAAATTCCATGTGAATTGGATGTTTTTTTCCAGAACTCCATAAGACATCCTACCTTCAATGATAATTTTTCCAATCAAACAAAAATCCCATTCTTCTGAACCTTCAACAATTGAGTTATCTCCATGATGCAGGATGATTGTGTCATTAGTAGCATTCAACTCCAAAGTTGCCTGTCTGAATCTATCTGCCAAATCCATAACCTCAGAATTCTTATTAGGAGTAGATGCTTCAGAAACTTGGTTATCTGCCATAGTTTGATAATAATTTTGATAATTCCGAATCTTCTTATTTTGAGACTGGTTAGAGATTAGATAGATACATATAGCTTTAGGGTTACTTGAAATAGATTTCAATCGATATCCCAGAGAATACGGTATGGAGATATTTTTGGGATTAGTTGACACAGAAAAGGAAAGTGGATAGCTGTTGATTGACCAAAAGAAAGGAGGGATTTTGAACTTTTCAAATTTGAATCGGCATTTTGATTCTGTGTAGATGCAGCAATCTTGGGCTAATATACTCATCGTTGAATCGGTGACACGGCACAAATTAGGATCGGAGATATAACAATTTCTAACCTTGGTGATGCAAATAACATTGAGATCATCAGGATAAATCGAAGCTTCCACAAGCAGATGAACAACAGCAGCCAATGCTAATACCAACACAGAAAACCAGGCCAACGCCATTATGAGCAAACAATCTGTAAAACACAAGGGGAGAAGAATCAAATTAGTTATCCATAAATTTTTTGTCCCTGCAAATCTCATTTTTTGACCCTGCAAATCATAAACTTTCTACAAGTCTCTTTTTTTTGTCCCTGCAAATCTCATTTTTTGTCTCCACAAGTCACAAAGACTCTCTAAAATTCTCTCAGAGAATCACTAGAAATCTCTAGTTTTTCAGAGAATCTCTAGAAGTCACTCAAATTAAAAATCTATGAAAGTCCATAAAAATCTTGTTTGACTACCCCCTTTATGTATCGCTTTGTAGGTAGGTGTACCGACGTACAACAAAAGGAAACAAATTCTGTGGTTTTCCTAAAACTTACACTTACAGCTCCAAGTTAGCAATCTGAGCCTCACACATTGTTGTTCTTTTTGGGTTTCACCCGGGTTAGATCGTTTGTTGTTTCATCTTTCTGATGAGTGGTGAGATCTAATGATATGGCTCGTACATCTGATTCGGAGCTATTTGAATGAGGTATCATTTTGTACCTTGCTCGTTGGACATATATTTGATTGGATTCAAAAAAAAATCTACTCTTATACTTTGATTATTTAATAGCTTTTTGAGTCCGATTCAGATGTAATGACTCAGATTTAAGCGAGTCAGGTAAGTTAGAAAAGATAAATAACCTATTGTTGAAATATTTCATTGATCATTGTTTCCGTACATAAAAACTTCAGAATAACAAATCAGAATCTCGTAATCCACCATTGTCTAGCATTTCTTAATTTATTTGTTCTTAATGTCAGAAACCTTTTTTTTTTCTTTTCAATTTCCATAATAATTAAAAACTAAAACCAAATCTCAAACAACAATTCATTTTTTTAGGGTTTTCAAACAATATTTTTAGCGATAAAAAATTCAAGTGATTGAGTTAAATCCAAAAAGTTTATGATCTAATAAACCCTAATGGGAGATGAGATCAAAACTTAATAAATAACATATTTGATAATCAGACAATTCAGAAAATCAAGCTTATTGAACCTTAAAGTAACATAGTAAGTAAGGACTGCATAAAATGGTTAGGGATTAGAGATGGTAAAGTCTCTGTCAAATCAGCACACTTATATATAATATAAACTTTGTAACTAACTAAGTTGAGTGGTTTGATATCTGGAACCTTAAAGTAGTGCCTAGAGTCTAGATTTTTCTTTGGAGAACTTTAACCAACTGTCTACCAGTTAAAGAGAGGTTAGATAGATTCATACCAATTGACACTCAATGTTTTCTTTGCAAAAATGTAGTTAATGAAGATTTTGATCATTTATTTACTAAATGTCCTTTCTCAGACTTCTTAGAAGTTGTCTGGAATGGCATGTCTTTGACCACAATGTTCTATAATGCTTCTTCTTTGTGCTTCAAAGATCGGTGTATTTTATGGTTAAAGGACAAATATGTTAGAGAAACATATGCTTATATTATTTGGTACATTTGGAAATCTAGATGAATAGTAGTTTTCGATAAAATTAAGCCTAGTCCAGAGGATCTTATAAAAATTTGAGAAAAGACATGTTACAGTTTCAGCTAAATCAAGTTAAAGATAACGAAAAGATTAAGAATACTATTATTTTTGATTTCTAGTTGTACTTTTAACAACTCTGTTAGAATTAACTGATATTATCATGTTTGATGCTGCTTTACAAAGGATATGAAAAACATTTGCCTATGCTTTAGTCCTATTTGACTGTAATGGTCTAACCCGGGATTTTACAGGTGGCTCAGGATATTGCTCCTACTCAGACGAAGACGAATCAAGAGATTGCAAAGAAGATGCAGGGTGGGCGAAAGAGTATGGATTAAATGATATCATCCTCATTAATGACAATATCAATGTGGTTAACAATATGAAGAACAGACATTTTGTTGTAGATTGGAGAAGTGAAGCTATTTTGCTCGAATTTCTTTACTCCAACAATGTTTTTGCTCTTCTTACTTCATGTTAAAAAGGGATTGTAATACTGTAGCGGATGAGTTATCTAAATACATAAAAAAGTATAATAACTTAGAGACCGACTCTAAGTTATGGAATCTAACTAGGAAATTTGTTTTTCTTAAAAAAAGTATGTAATGTTAACAACTTGGTCAAAGCATGGTAGTTAATGGTCAATGTTTGGTCAAGGTATCAACCCTTAATATTTGAAAAATTGGGTACCAAATCTAGGTGTTGGAAATTTGTTGGGTATCAAACGTTAAATAACCCTTGAATTTTTATACGAACCCATAATTTTTTATCATTATATTATAGAGCATGAGAATACGAGTCGAACGAAAAAAATAATGAGGTCATTCCAATATCGGACGAAGAAGTTATGAGCAAAAAAGTCAAGGAAATGCCCAGATTTACAATCTGTTGATAAGGGAATTTATGTAAACCGATTATGTCAAAAAAAAAAAACTCTTGAATTTTAATTTTTTATACTCGGTACACTGGGGAACTATATCCACCGATTGTGGACGTATTTTTATGTAAAAAATTACCATTTTTGAGTTTTTTTACAATCGACACTTATTGAGGATCGTATCAACCGATTGTGATCAATCGGCCATAAAATGAAGAACATATTCCAAATATATATTGATGTTAGCTTCTGTTGATGGCCATGCCCCCTTCGAATTTTGTCTACATCAAAATTTGCATTGGAGCTCGATGATATTTCTTCTCATTCTTCTTATCTTTGTTCAATGTTGTTGCTTTCTTGACATTAGCAGAAATGCCTTCTTTGATTACTACTGGTTGTACACTATTCTTAGGCTTGACATACTTTTCTTCTCTACAAGAAATAGGATCATCTTTGTCATCAGTGGAATCCTCTGGTTGAAAAGAATTTGTAGCTTTAACAAATTTTATCTTATTGTTATCGTTGGAAGCATCTGATTCCTTATATCCTAATCCCCGTGTATCACCATGATATCTTCCTGCTTCTAACAATGAGGATAAATTGTTTGTGCTATCATTGGATTTTTTCAAGTACAAATTTTTTTCTTCCAACATCTTGATTTTATCAAGAGCACCAGCTAGATCAGCCTCAGGGTGTTTTTCTCGTGAGAAATATACATCTTTTTTCTCTTCAAAACTCTTTTGTTGAGAGTTAATCCTTGCATCATATTCAACAAGTTTCTCTTCCAACAAGTGAATTTTTTCAAGAGCAACATCACGCTTTTTCTCTAATAATTTTGTTTGAGAGATACTAGCACTGGCTTTTTCTTCAAGACCCTATATTTGTCGAGAATTAAATATTGCTTCTGATTCAGCACGTTCTTTCCCGATAAAAACAGTTCTCTCCGAAGATTTTCACATTCTAATTTCTTAGAATTTAGATTGTTTGTACGATCTTTGAGAATATATTCAGCGGTGCGAGAATCACAATATTGTCCTTGAAAAACTTTTTTCAACTTCTTGTTCTGTCGACATAGAGGATTTAAGAGATCAATGACATCAGAAGTTTTGAGTTTACTCTTTCCCAAAGGCTTCAGTATCTTGGAGTATTTTGAGATATCATCATCTACATCTCGATCAATGTCTGAGTCACCATCATCAGATATTGCATCCAACTGATTTTCTAGGCATGATTCCCAGGTCTCACCCGTTTCTACATTATTAACAAGATGAACTTGTCTAGTATATTCCCTTTCATGAAGGTCTTCGGATATAAAATCGTAGATGTCATCATCAAGTGTTAATTCAAAACTCTTGATATCTTGCTTTACGTTAACTGAATCATTATCAGGTTCTATAAAAACCATCTCTAGATTCCAGTCTTATAGGTTGTATCGCACCAAACAGGTTAACTGAGGTACCCAAATATACCTCAATCTAAAACTTTTCCACCTATAAGTCTTTTCTTCGAAATTCATTGTTTATGGACTGAATCGAGACAATACACCTAATAGGTCATACTTCGTGTGATCGTCTATAGATACAAGATCAAGATAATACAACAACGAAGTATGATTGCTTGATAATAGGTTCGGACTTAACCAAACACTACAGGATTTCTATCAAGTAACTAGGAATTAACGTTTGTGTATTTTACTTCTAATTATAATTAAACAATTATAATTATAGAAATAAAAAAGTAAAAGACATAGCAAGATTTTGTTAACGAGGAAACCACAAATACAGAAAAACCCCGGGACCTTGTCCATAATTGAACACTCTCAGAATTAATCCGCTATGCAAAATCTAAACCAACTTCGTATAGTTGAGGCCAAGTAACTAAACCTATAGTTCACCTAGTTCCCTCAGTATCCCTGCGCCTCCAACTTGTAATAACTCACGCACTTGGAACAATTCCTTTGGTTCGTATTCCAAACAGTAAAGGAACAACAAATATGTTCGGTAACAACCATTTTCAAACAACATGATATGAGTTTGACAAAAGGCTCTTCCGTTTATCCCAATAAACTCCTTTGTCGGGTTCTTAGATCAATCTATTCAATAACTACGAAAGTAATTGTTTAGACTATGCGATTATTAATACTATGAATCACAAAGAATTGTATTGATGCCGATCTACTCAACTAATCAATCAAGGTTATCACAAAGATAAACCAATTAGAGTTGGATCCCTCCATCCGATCAAGTTTTGTGCACACCAAATATTATTAACTCAAATAGGAAATCTTCTTTGTCTTCAAATCTTCTTAGATCTTCAATAAACACCTGCACACAAACAACTTCAATCTCTTGTGATCAATCACACACATAACGGAGTCTGTTAATGATAGATTATCACAAGACGCTTTTAGATCTACAAACAGTTCTAAATATTCCCGTCGACACTTCGATCTAGTTTGAGTGAATCTTATATCAGAAGAGATGATTCTCTAGCATAAACAAACTAGGTGCAATCAAATTTCAACAACCGTTAGTCAATAAAATCAATTGAAAACTAATAATAAACTGCAATTATCTAGTTTCCCACCAACGGTACTCGTAAATCTTCTCAATCCCAAAGAAGTCTTTAAAATTAGCGGTCGTAAGAGATTTCGCCTAATTAGGGAACTTTCCTCTCCGAATAGACGGCTCCACCAGTAACACCACAACTAGGTAGTTTTCCTGGCTCTGAGGATTAGTTTACTCGAAATGCAAACTTCAGTATTTATAGACCAAGGAAGTTTGGACACTAAGGAATTTCCAAAACCGAATATTCTCAAAGATATGCAATAAATTCCAAATACGGTTTTCATAATTCCCGGAAATGCTCTGTCCAAATATTTACCGAAATCTCAGTAGAAAATCTCCAATTAGTAAATGCACATTACCAATTTTTATTTTCTAAATATGTGCATTTAATTGCTGGAAATTAAAAGCATATAAAACTAAAACCCTTAATTAAAAGATTCTCAATTTATTTCGATCCGGGATTATCCTTTATTTATTAAGGAATATCTTTGAACAATAAAAGATAAGAATTACTGCACATGTTCAAAGTATGTCGACATCTTTACTTTGTAAATCCTTTTTTATATTTACAATCTTGGAACCGATTTGCTACACTTTCAAACGAGTTTAGAATTGGTTCATCTGACTTCTAAGAACTATGTGATTGATTATCCTATCAAATCACCATTAATGGGTTTCACGGTTCTACCAAAACACAAAGCTTCGATTCAACCTCCATGTGGGTACTAGGATCGGTCACACTAGCTTTCCAAAAATTGGTTGAGTAGGTACTAGGATCGGTTACCACATTATTATGGTATTTACTTGTGATCGGTTTCACAAGTCATAGGATCGGTTACCAATTCTTAAGACTTGTTGTACCTCTTACAAGGATCGATTCCACATACTTGTGATCGGTTGCACCTCTTACTAGGATCGGTTCCCCAATTTCTAGAGTTGGTCATACCAATTACAAAATATCGATCATACCATCTCAGGTGATTACTTAAGATTGGTTTCACTAATAAAAGTCATACCAATACAAAAGTCAGGCATTATGAATAGTTTTACCAAGATACATAAAACAAGTTATGAGCGGTTATACTAAACACACATATTGGTAATCCAAAGATTTGCAATGAATAACAATACCAATAAGCCTAGCGATTTCCCTTTCGATTCACATAACAAGTTTATGAATTGTACTTCCTTTAAACGAATGTAAAACATTGTTTCCTAGGACGAAATCTTCACCCATACCCATACATAATCACAATAGCATTCATACGATTATATCGATGTCTTATATACGAAGTTCAAAAGATATACGTTATACTTTGTATTTTAATTCCTTAATACTATGTCTAACTAGGGTATAATCATTCACAGCTTCGCTGTTATGTTTTCAATATGCACGACTTGAAAGATACGTTAGGAATGAAACAGTTCAAGTCAAATATTACTAACCTCAAGAGGAAGGATGATGTCGTCGTTGTAGATCTTTACTACTTCACTATTCTTTAAGTCTTCATGTAATACTTGTAAGTCTCATATCCTAGTAACTTCCTATCTAACCTATACGAAGTTGACTCTAGTAAATAATCAAGCGACTCTTTAAATGAGTTTTGATTCACTAAACTAAGACAACCAAACTTGACATACCAACGGTTGGTGGGTTCAACCGAGCTATGATCTATCAATCTTCCCCTTTGTCAATTTTAGTGACAAAACTCTTATATCATATGGATAAACAAATTACAAGAATTCATTACACATACGCTTGATTCCAAGTTTCAACAGCATAATAACTTGTATACATTCAATCCATAAATGTCGTTGTTGAAATTATAATAACAAAGCTAATACTCCCCCTAAATGTAAGATAGGTAGATTTTCAATCCGCACGTCTTTGTTATTCCCTTTGTAGTTAAGATAACCACAAGTATCAATATGATATGTTACTCCCACTTAGTCTACGATTTAATCTTTCGTTAGATATAACGTTTAAGCACCATTGTCCTTTCCTTAGTGATACCAAATCACTTGTTTACTCCATATATTTCTCCCCCTTTTTGTCACAAAATTACAAAAGTACGAGCAAATAAATGACAAACCGAAAGGATCTTACAAATCTTAAAAAGACTTGCAAAACCTATAAGAGTTAAGCACGAGGGTTCCACACACCATTTTAGATAACCAATATCAAAATCGAAATTACAAAGTAATTTTGTTTTGATATGTTACCAAGGAAACAATTGCCCGAAGCAATTTTCCCTAATAGTTTAGCAAATCAAAAATTGACTAAGCACCTTAGTTCTTTTGCTAAACCGATTGTACAAATACAATCGCTTGTTCGATAAGTCCAAAATAAAGATCAGAATTAACTCTATTTTTCTCATTAGGTTCTAATTATTTAAATAATAACTTAGACCTTTCACTTTTAAAGTACTAGGTTAGTTAACTAGCATTTCTTGTTAAGGCATTCGATTAGACTTGAATAACCGAAACCTCCACTTTGATAAGTATAACTAAGATCAGAATTAACTTAGTTTGTCTTATCCGGAATCGAATTTGACTAAACAAATGATCCAGGGAACCTTTTTGTTAAGCCATAAACAATTCATACAAACCAAATAAATCAATTTGCATAATTATGTACCTGAACCGGAAGAAACTGAAATAAACATAGACATTATAGTACCGTAATTGCACCGAAATTTCGTAAGCCTAAACAATTGATACCAAACCATAAAGCAAGATAACAATAGTTTTTCTTTACCGGAAACAATTGAATCACACACATACATCCATACACAAATAATGGAATAAACATCAATTGTACCGAAATTTTGTTAAGCAAAAGCAATAAATATATGCAATAAAATCAAGCTTTTCTTAAACAGGAAAACAATTAACTAACAAATTTGTTACCTCAAGCTCCGCATCCTCTTCACCCCAGAAAGATATATCATTAAGTGGAAGTTCACATAGAACTCTCCCCCGTTGTGTTGTCATCCTCCCGCCAAAACAAAAGAACAACAACAAAGAGCAACTGTTACCAGAGAGGTTGAAAACCGGTTTTAACTAATGTGATGAAAAAGTTAAAACCCCCGAAACACATATGCTTTTATGCTAAACCAAGAGCGATTCAACATATTGTGACTTTTACATATATTAGTTTCAATCAGAACCCCTTATGATCATGTGATAACCCTGGATTAACAATAATAGTCCGGCAGGCCCTACTATAGCCAATCCATAGTTTCACTATATGGATATACAATCCACATAGACATCAAAACGATTACATACCAGTAGATTATTGAAAACAAAACTTTCACCTTTATTTAAAACGGGAACTGAATTCAAATGTATCAACAAATCAATTCATGGTTTGGAAAAGAAATGATATCTCAAATAACACTAAAGAAATGAAATCTCAATTCGGTACCAAGTACCGATGTCTCTCTGTGCACTCCTTATTACAAAATAAGGTAATAAATAAAAACTAACAAACAATTGCGAGGAATAAATCCTACTTCCTCAAACGACTACAACAACTACTCGAGAAACCCACAACTACGTCACTTATTCACCTTGTCACCTGAAATGGGAAATCAACACAAGGTCAGAGCCTTGGAAATTTACAAGTTCACTCTTAGTCCATCAATTCAACTATTGGGTATGAAAGCCTTACAAACATCATGAAATATTAATCATACTAAAACTGAAATAACGTCATATACATAGTTCCAAATAATGAATCTTTCATTACCAACATAAACTTCATGAAAACACCACACATCTAAGGCAAACATACAAACTATTTAACCAATGCCGCCACCGTAACACTCCAACCATTTAATACACAGTGGAGGTCCTGAACTCGGAAAAAGATACATCCATCACTACCCACCGGACACACAATCTATCTATCATACATAGAAGTGGCCCTGAATTTGGCATACAACATAAACAACACATACTTGCTACCACCACCCACCGCGATACACCTTCTATTTCCCAAATACATAGAGGTGGCCCTGATATCGGCTATACAACAAAACTCATTGTCAATAAATCTCAACAAAATAGAATGAATACTATAATGAATACAACAATGTACACCACAAACAAATAAAACTGCAGCATCTAGCATTTGAAGGTAAACGGTGACGTTCCACTTACCTGATCTTCACGAAATTTAACCTGGAGACTCATAAGAACCTAGGAGAAAACATATTAAAATTTCAGTAGGTTATAACGGCTACAAACTCTGGACTAAGGTACTCAACGGACCTGAAACTGATATGGTTTACTGCAGACGCAGTCACAACTAGTAGGACTTTTGGGGTACCTAACGAAGTCTGATCTTCCTGAAATTTTTACAGAAAATTAACATAACAAGTATCATATGAAGATAAAATATGAGCAAAATCCAACGGTTGGATAATTTATAAGAAAGGTTAATCAAAACTACAGGGTACCAGATTTCTGCAGAAACACAGTTAGGAAAATCAATCTATTCGGAGCCTTAACAGTGTCCAAAGTCTTGAAAATTTAAACGAAGATACATGAAACACTCAGTTACAACATATAAAAGTTTAACAGAAACCAACGATTAAAAATCTATTTACATGCAGATTGATTTCTGCTACGTTTTTAGCAACATATGGTTTCAAGGTATGATGTTTTATGACTTACCCTAAGAACAATTATGAATAACCATGATAATTGAAAAGCTTAAATAACCAAAATCAAGTTGATAGAGCAAGAATAAACTTGCCTCCAAAATAAGAATGGATCAATAAGCAAACCAATCAACACGAGTGATCAAAGAGCGATCAAAAATCAGGCTAGCCACAACTCCTTTTCCCTTTCACCCCGAGGTTCCTTTTCTAAATCAAATTTTGTTCTTTTGTTGTTCTCCCGTCAAACTAGGTTTATACCTCTTCTTAATAACCTAGCTAGAAATATTATAACCCCAAATAATAAACATATTATCCTACACTTTATATACATAGCCAAATTGGGGTATACCTAATGAGACAAAACCCATGTCATTTAGAAGTAAAACAGGCCATCCCTTAACCATGTATTTTCGAAATGGCTAATATACCCTTATTTAATTAACAAAAAAAAATCTGATTATATTAATTAATTGAGTAGATTAAAACTTTTTAAACTATGAATTTAAGTTATGAAATTTTGTTTTTAATTGAACTTATGTGGGAAGATTTTTGATGAAATTTTTTTCCTCCGAAAATATTTTTTTGCAATGGAATTGAAATCATACTACCCAAACACTTCTAAAAAAGGGGATTACAAAGCTGATGTATGAAATCATACTCAAAATTAAAGAAGAGATCGGAACTTTCAGTTCTGAAACTATGAAAAGTCGGCAAGGTCGACGAATGAAGACAATGCCGACTAAAATTGGCCCGCAGGGTCTACGAATGAATGGTCGGCAAGGTCCGGGAATGAAAAATATGCCGACTTTATTATTTTGGACACACATGAGACTGTTGCAAACGCTTCAATAATCGACATCTTATTGATTTCTTACCTTGTCGGCATACAATAAATTTCTTACCTTGCCGACTAATATACAGTCGGTAGGGTTGTATTCATATACAGTGCCGACTAATAAAAAAATTGAACTTGGGAAAATTAAGTTTTTGTGGCATAAAGTCGGGATGGTACAAGTCTAAGAAAAAGCCGACTAGAGAAAAGTCGGCAAGGTTGGTTATTGACTACCTTGCCGGCCCTGGTTATTGTTTCACAGTCGCCATGGCAGTTAAGAAAAGTCGGCATGATCTTCATGTTATGACCTTACTGACTACCAATAAAATCTTAAGGCCGACATCTAAATTTTAAAAAAAACCTGCCGACTAAACACCCTGAAAATCATAATTTTCGATTTCTAGCATAATATAACGATTAAAACACACAACACAATGATGGTTTTGAGTTTAGACATCACTTACAATCTTCTTTTCGCCGGTAGAGGGTTCTTTTTCAGCATCTTCAGGGATTGCATTCTCGGGTTTACTCGTTCCAACTTTTCTTTTACCTTTTTCCTCTGATTTGGATCTTTTGATATTACCTGTTGAATCTCTATTGATATTTGACCGTTTAGAATCAACCATTTTTTGTAGAAAATTAAAATTGAAATTTTTGGTTGATAGAATAAGATGAAGGAAGGAGAAGAGCAGGGGGATTAAAGAAGAGAAATTAGAAGAATATTAAACTTTTTTTATTTTTTAAGTTTAGAGTTTAGTTTTTAGGTTAATTAGTTTAGGGGTATTAAAGTAAAATCAACACTTTTGACCACCCCTTAACAAAGGCACTAGGTCCATATAAATTTGGGCATACCCAAATTAATGTGGGTATACCCCAATCTCGACAGGTTTATATACACTCCTACGGATTACGGTTTTCTTGGGAAATATTTTTGTAAAAAGTGGGTACGGGTATTACAGATCCTTTGATAAAGCCTACCAACATGGGCTAGAACTCAATACCGCTAAATCAAAAAGTCACCCAAACCATAAGTGTTCACATCATATGAGATCGAATATTAAGGTTATGAAAACCGAAATCAGACATCCCATAAACACAAATGCAATACACCATAAAAATTCAACAAAGAATTAAGTATTGCAATTACCTCTATCTTGTAGGGAATTGAATTGCGAAACCAACGCAAAAAAGAATGAGGTCATTCCGAGTTCGGACGAAGAAGTTATGGGAAAAACAGTTTTATACTCCTTCATATGGACCTATTACTAGGATCGGTTACCAAAATCACTAGCATTCACTAAGACCGGTTACTAGGATTGGTTACAAGAGTTACTTGTGACGGATCATAACACTAAACTGTTTTTGACATAACTTTGGCATACGATGTCCGAATTCAGTGATTTTTGGCTCGTTTTAACCGTAAAAACAAGAGATACACATATATGATCAGCAGATATCAACATCATAAACTCAAAATTACCGTTTCTATCAAAACCTCAAATATAGATAGAGAAAGTATGAGTATAGAAGAAAATAAATCTCCCTAAATATGTTAATTAGTCATATAATAACCGAGAGATCATGTCCTCAGTTTCATGTGCTTTCTCACCTTTCAAAAGATTGAGCACCAAGGTGAGCATGCACATTCTAACATAACTAGGTTGTGTTGAGTTGAGCCTTGTCTTGTTCATCATGAGTGACTAAGACAGAATAGTCATTCTTGACCTCTTGCTTGGTTTGTTTTCTCTTGTTTTTCTTATTTGACTTGTGATGAAGAGTGTCATTATCACAACGTTCACTAGTACAAGATATTTCATACATGATGTCTTTCTTTAGTCTTTCAAGAAAACTCTTGTAATTATTGTCACCAACAATTAACAGCTGAGAGTCATTCTTGTGACTAACTTTTGGTCCCTTTTTGGATATGGGGGTTTTTGGGAACCCATTTAGAGGAGTGTTTCGCAGGAAAAACTTTCTCCTTCATACAATTATGATCATTTCCCTTTTGGATATTTTGCGAAACATTCTTTCTCCAATTTGGAACATCGGATCTTGTCTTCGTATTTGCAAAGTCATCTCTTTTCCTATAGTAGGGTCTTTTATGATATGTCCTTGACGAGCGATGGGCAAAACTTGAACTATCATTATAATAATTTGTTTTCCTAAACTTTGGACGATAGCAATCCAATTTCCTTTGGGGAAAAATCTTAGCCAATTCGTTTGATACAAAATAAAGTGCATATTGCATCTTACGAACTTTGCATCCCCATTGCAAATGCCCTTTATTGCCACAATAATAATAATACTTAGCAACATACGAAGACTGAGTTTTAATGTTACCTTTTTGTGGATCCTTTTGCTTTGGAGCTCGACGATTTTTCTTCACCTTCTTCTTATCTTTGTTTAACGTTGTTCCTTTCTTGATATTAACAGAAATGCCTTCTTTGATTACTACTGGTTGTACACTATTCTTAGGATTGACAGACTTTTCTTCTCTACAAGAAATAGGAGCATCTTTGTCATCAGTCGAATCCTCTAGTTGAAAAGAATTTGTAGCTTTAACAAATTTTATCTCATTGTTATCGTTGGAAGCATCTGATTCCTTATATCCTAATCCCCGTGTATCACCATGATATCTTCATGTTTCTAACAATGAGGATAAATTGTTTGTGCTATCATTGGATTTTTTCAAGTACAAATTTTCTTCTTCTAACATCTTGATTTTATCAAGAACACCAGCTAGATCAGACTCAAGGTGTTTTTCTCGTGAGAGATATACACCTTCTTTCTCTTCAAAACTCTTTTGTTGAGAGTTAATCCTTGCATCAGATTCAATAAGTTTCTCTTCCAACAAGTGAATTTTTTCAAGAGAAATATCACGCTCTTTCTCTAACAATTTTGTTTGAGAGAGATTGGCACTGGTTTTTTCTTCAAGACCATGTATGTGTCGATAATTAAACATTGCTTCCAATTCAGCACGTTTCTTTTCCGATAAAAACAGTTCTCCTCGAAGATTTTCACATTCTAATTTCTTAGAATTTAGATCGTTTGTATAATCTTTAAGAAGATATTCAGCGGTACGAGAACCAGAATATTATCCTTGAAAAACTTTTCTCACCTTCTTGTTCTGTCGATATAGAGGAGTTAAGAGATCAATGGCATCAGAAGTTTTAAGTTTACTCTTTCCCAAAGGCTTCAGTATCTTGGATTATTTTGAGATATTATCATCCACATCTCGTTCAATATCTGATTCACCATCATCGGATATTGCATCCAAACGATTTTCTAGGCATGATTCCCAGTTATCACCAGTTTCTAGATAATTAACAAGATGAACTTGTCTAGTAGATTCCCTTTCATGAAGGTCTTCGGATATTGAATCCTAGATTCCATCGTCAGGTGTTAATTCAAAACTCTTGATATCTTGCTTTACGTTAACTGAATCATTATCAGGTTCTATAAAAACCATCTCTAGATTCCATTCTTATAGGTTGGATCACACCAAATACAGATTGTTAGATTTTTTCTTGTTTGCCTGCTCTGATACCAATTGAAAAGACGAGGGTACCCAAATATACCTCAATCTAAAACTTTCCCACCTATAAGTCCTTTCTTTAAAAGTGACTGTTTATGGACTGAGTCGAGACAATACAACTAATCGGTTCACACTTCGTGTGATCGTCTATGGATACAAGATCGAGATAATACAACAACGAAGTATGATTACTTTATAATAGGTTCGGACTTAACCAAACATTACAGGATTGCTATCAAGTAACTAGGAATTAACGTTTGTGTATTTTACTTCTAATTATAATAAAACAATTATAATTATAGAAATAGAAAAGTAAAAGACACGCAAGATTTTGTTAACGAGGAAACCGCAAATGCAGAAAAACCCCGGGACCTTGTCCAGAATTGAATACTCTCAGAATTAATCCGATATAAAAAATCTAAACCAACTTCGTATAGTTGAGACCAAGTAACTAAACATATAGTTCACCTAGTTCCCTCAGTATCCCTGCGCCTCCAACTTGTAATAAGTCACGCACTTGGAAAAATTCCTTTGGTTCGTATTCCAAACAGTAAAGGAACAACAAATCTGATCGGTAACAACTCTTTTCAAACAACGTGATATGAGTTTGACAAAAGGCTCTTCCGTTTATCCCATTAAACTCCTTTGTCGGGTTCTTAGATCAATCTCTTCAATAAATACCAAAGTAATTGTTTAGACTATGCAATCAATACTATGAATCACAAAGAATTATATTGATGTTGATCTACTCAACTAATCAATCAAGGTTATCACAAAGATAAATTATATTTGGATCCCTCTAGCCGATCAAATTTTGTGCACACCAAATATTATTAACTCAAATAAGAAATCTTCTTTGTATTCAAATCTTCTTAGATCTTCAATAAACACCTGCACACAAACAACTTGAATCTCTTGTGATCAATCACACATAGAACGGAGTCTATTAATAATGGATTATCACAAGACGTTTTTAGATCTATAAATAGTTCTAAATATTCCCGTCGACACTTTGATCTAGTTTGAGTGAATCTTATATCAGAAGAGATGATTTTCAAGCATAAACAAACTAGGTGCAATCAAAGTTCAACAACCATTAGTCAATCAAATTAATCGAAAACTAATAATAAACTGCAATTATCTAGTTTCCCACCAACGGTACTCATAAAGCTTCTCAATCCCAAAGAAGTCTTTAAAATTAATGGTCGTAAGAGATTTCACCTAATTAGGGAACTTTCCTCTTCGAATAGACGGCTCCACCAGTAACAACACAACTAGGTAGTTTTCCTGGCTCTGAGGATTAGTTTACTCGAAATGAAAACTTCAGTATTTATAGACCAAGGAAGTTTGGACACCAAGGAATTTCCAAAAACGAATATTCTCAAAGATATGCAATAAATTCCAAATACATTTTTCATAATTCCTGGAAATGCTCTGTCCAAATATTTACCGAAATATCAGTAGAAAATCTCCAATTAGTAAATTCACATTATCAATTTTTATTTTCTAAAGATGTGCATTTAATTGCTGGAAATTAAAATCATATAAAACTAAAAACCTTAATTAAAAGATTCTCGATTTATTTCGATCCGGGATTCTCCTTTAGTTATTAAGGAATATCTTTGAACAATAAAAGATAAGAATACTGCACATGTTCAAAGTATGTCGACATCTTTACTTTGTATATCCTTTTTCATATTTACAATCTTGGAACCGATTTGCCACACTTCCAAACCAGTTTAGAATTGGTTCATCTGACTTCAAATAACTACGTGATTGATTATCCTATCAAATCACTATTAATGTGTTTCACAGTTCTACCAAAACACAAATCTTCGATTTAACCTCCATGTGGGTACTAGGATCGGTCACACTAGCTTTCCAAAAATTGGTTGACTAGGTACTAGGATCGGTTACCACATTATTATGGTATTTACTTGTGATCGATTGCACAAGTCATAGGATCGGTTACCAATTCCTAAGACTTGTTGTAACTTTTACAAGGATCGATTCCACACACTTGTGATCGGTTTCACCTCTTACTAGGATCGGTTCCCCAATGTCTAGAGTTGGTCATACCAATTACAAAATATCAATCATACCATCTCAGTTGATTACTTAAGATCAGTTTCACTAATAAAAGTCATACCAATACAAAAGTCAGGCATTGTGAATAGTTTTACCAATATACATAAAAAATTTATGAGCGGTTATACTAAACACACATATTGGTAATCCAGAGATTTGCAATGAATAACAATACCAATAAGCCTAGTGATTTCCATTTTGATTCACAAAATAAGTTTATGAATTGTACTTCCTTTAAACGAATGTAAAACATTGTTTCCTAGGACGAAATCTTCACCCATACCCATACATAATCACAATAGCATTCATAAGATTATGTCGATGTCTTATATACGAAGTTCAAAAGATAGGCGTTATACTTCGTATTGTAATTCCTTAATACTATGTCTAACTAGAGTATCATCATTCATAGCTTCGCAGTTATGTTTTCAATATGCACGACTTGAAAGATATGTTAGGAATGAAACATTTCAAGTCAAATATTACTAACCTTAAGAGGAAGGATGATATTATCGTTGTATCTCTTTACTTCTTCACATTATTCAAGTCTTCTTGTAATACTTGTAAGTCTTATATCCTAGTAAATTTCTAGCTAACCTATACGAAGTTGACTCTAGTAAATAATCAAGCGACTCTTTAAATGAGTTTTGATTCACTAAAATATGACAACCAAACTTAACATACCAACTCTTGGTGGGTTCAACCGATCTATGCTCTAACAAACACAAATCTGGGTAAGATGACAAATTTTAGGCCTTGGATTCATTGGTGTCCTGATTGAATTTGGGTCGGCTGACATATTTTATACCATAACGAATTAACGACATATTTAGATTAAATAGCATGGTCGATATTATGTCGGTGAAATTTACAACTTATGGATCCCATTGTTTATTTTGGAAAGATTACCAATAGGGATACCAATTTACTTGAGAGTGTACCAAACTCCAAGAAAGACAGACCATACTTCATCTTTGGAATGGTACACTACCAAGCAAAACGGTACCCCATATTAGTACTCATGGATTCTTAATGCTCGTATATTTGGACAACATAAAAATAAAGTAAGGAGTGTGCAGTAATCAACTAATATCTTGATAACATTCACTTTCCAATCTTGTCTACGATAATAATTACACTCGAGTTGTGTTGGGGTATGATGTAGATTTTATATATAGGAAACAATAAGTACTAAAAAGAATTTTTTTGATGCAGTAAACCTTTTAATTGATGAAATTGCAAATCAAGGTTTAAGCTTACATGGCATATATGAAAATTTCCTGAAAATACTTCTAAGTACTTAGAAAGTGATAAAGACATCTAACAAGAAGCAACTCGGTGAAAGACATAGCAATCCCTATGAACATACTCAACGCATGACTTAGAGTCGTACCAAATTTTTTACAGGTTTCTAACCAAATCGCCAAAAGTGGGGATCTAAAAAAGATAATGGTATTATTTCATAGAAAAAAATGGCATAGATGATATATACTAGCATAGGTAATTAAAAACTATATAAATATAGTGCTCATTGTATTAATCTTTTAAGTAATTTTCTAATATTTCCGCTTTAGTAACAAATATGCCGCTTTCTAATAATATATAGATATAGATATATCATATGAATCATTGTTAGATAATATCTAATAACAAGAAAATTTATTATTTGTTATATGTGACAACACATATAATGTTCCATAAGGTATTTTTGGAACAACGATTTTTAAGTGATATATATATATAAGTCAAGTGATATAACGTTGGAAAAATGTATAACTTTGTTACACAATTAAAATATAAAATTATTTAGTGTTATTTAGTTCGATTTTTTTATCGAAAAACAATACCAATGGAACTCTTCGCACACCATAGGGTAGTGCGTTCTTAAGAATCACTTAAACTTGAGAGATTATTTCATATTAGAACAACCTTATTTACATGCAAGATAAATCTTCATTCTCCACCAGTGCTTGTGTTATCCATCTTTTTCAAAATAAAAAAAAAAAATCTTCATCACCCTTTTCACACTAGTGCTAGTGTTGTCCATCTTCTATGAATTTTGAATGTCGGTGTTAACTTATTATTTTTGTTAATTTACTTATATTTACTTTTTTTTTTCTAGGGAATTATGTGTATTAACAATGATATTACTATCTTTAATAAAAAGGTGGTTTTGTTCTTGTATAATTTGATTTTTGACTAGACGCATAGTGCAGGCCGGTTGGTTGGTTTGTAAATAAAAGTACAATTTTTTAAATCATGGTCTATGTAATCATGGATAATAAATATTTTTTTCACAAATAATGTATTGGAATATAGGTGGTACTTATCTACACTTGATGTCAAGGAAGGAGTCGATGAAGGACAATAAAATTGGAAAATCATTATAATTGTGTTCTTGGAATGCCTATGGCTTAGGCAAGTTTGTAAAGAAGCAAGAACTGTTATTTTTGCACAACCAAGTTCAACTTACAGTGGTACAAGAGACCAAACAACTAAGTTGTTCAATGTCGTTGTGGAATAATACACTCATTCAACACCATCGTATGCTACTACAATATATGTTTATTTATTTACTTATTACTTTCGAAAATGGCACTCTTCAGCTCTTTGTTAGTGTTTGAACTTTGAATGCTATGATGTGTTACAACTTACAAGTGTGCATGTGTCATTATGATCTTGTTAAACTAATGAATTTTACAGTTTATAATTTACTGAAATGTAAACGTAAACAATCTAGGCATTAACGTATACCGATTGTTGTTGATGTTCATCAAACAAGAAGAACATCGCCCAAAATAGGTGGATAGGTACACACACACATCAACCGATTATGGGTTGATGTTCTTTGTGTTTGATGAAAATCAACAACAACTAGTATATGTTAATGCATATATCAACCGATATATTAGTGTTTGGGATGATATATGGCTACCAAATGGTGAAACACCAAAATCTAAAAATAATTCCGCTTACACAGAAATCCAAATAGTTTTTGATCTAACAAACCCCAATGGGAAATGACATCAAAACTTAATAAATAACATATTTGATAATCAGATAATTCAGAAAATCAAGCTTATTGAACCATTTAGTAACATAAAGAGTAAGGATGGATGAAAGATCCTACTCAGACGAAGCTTATTGAAAATCAAGCTCGGGATACTACTCCTACTCAGACGAAGATGAATTAAGAGCCTGCAGAGAAGTTGTAAGATGGATGAAAGAGTATGGATTAGCGGATATCATCTTTCTTAAAGACAACGTCAATGTGGTTAACGCTATGAAGAAGATACATTTTGCTGTAGATTGGAGAAGTTAAGCTATTTTGCATAAAGTTTTTTATTATTGCTAATTCTTCTTACTTTTATGCTAAAAGGGATTGTAATACTATATCGGATGGGTTATCTAAATACATAAACAAGTCTAGATTTTAAGTTATGGAATAGAACTGGGAAATTTGCTTATCTTAAAAAAGTATGTAATGTTAACTTTGTAAACCTTGCTCTTTAGTTTTAATACATTTTTCTCTTATCAAAAAATTAAAAATAACCATGTTTGAATATTTATACAAACCCATAAATTTTGTCTTTATATTATGGAACATGAGAATACGAGTTGAACGCAAAAGAGAATGAGGTCATTCCGACATCGGAAGAAGAAGTTATGAGCAAAATAGTCAAAGAAATGCCCAGATTTACAATCGGTTGATTATGGAATTTATGTAAACCGATTCTGGTAACCGAAAAAATACAGAAAAACTCTTGAATTTTAATTTTTTACAGTCGGCACACGAAGGAACTATATCACCGATTGCGGACGTATTTTTATGTAAAAAAAACATCATTTTTTATTATTGTTTTTACAATAGGCACTCATAGAGGATCGTATCAACCGATTGTGATCAATCGGAAATAAAAACGAAGAACATATGTCGATACTACGTTGATGTTCTTCATGAATGAAGAACATCATGAACAACCGTTGTATGTTCTAAGTCTTATACACCGATTCTTGGTGTTCTTTGTGAATGAAGAATATCAACCCACAATCGGTCTACCAGTGCATGATCATCTACCAATTATGTGTTGATGTTTTTTCATTAAAACAATATTTGTTTCGTGTTATGATGATGAATTAACATTAGTTTATTCTAGGTTCACAAGATTAAACACTAATCAATCACCCGGATTAACAACAATTAATCAGGGATAAATTAGCCATTAAGAAAATAGTTGGATAAGGAGTTTTTTATTTTACTTCGTAATGACCCATTTTTTTCATCTAATGTTAGGCCTCAAACTAGCCATGATTTTTAAATACCATTGATGTCCTCAAACTTCAAAAGTTAATTTGAACGCGAATCTGGATAAGATGACAAATTTTTGGCATATAATCCATTGACGTCCTGATAAAATTTGGTGTCAGCTGACATATATTATACCACATCGAGTTAACGACATATCTAGGTTAAATACCAAGGTTAATATTTGGTCATGAAATTTCCAGGTTACGAGTAAAACTTCGGATTTCATTGCTAATTTTGGAAAGATTGTTAAGAGGGACACTAAATTACTTGAGAGAGTATCAAATTCCATTAAAGACAAAACATTTTTCACCTTTGAAATGGTACACTCCCAAGCAAATCGGTACCGCATATTAACACCCATAGATTCTCAGCATGTTATAACTTTGGAAAACATAAAACTAAAGTTTTGGAGTGTGCATTAATCAACTAAATATCTAGATAACTTTCATTCTCTAGTATTGTCTGCAATAATAACTTACACCTGAATTGTATTGGGTATGATGCAGATTATATATATATATAGGAAACAATAAACACCAAAAATAAATTTCTTGATGGTGTAAACCTTTTAATTGATGCAAATGCAAATCAAGGTTTAAGCTTACATGCCAAATATTAAATAGTTTGAACAAACTTATAGGTACTTAGAACGCGATAAATACATCTAACAAAAATCAACTCGATGAATGACATACCAATCCAAATGAACATACTCAACACATGGCTCAGAATCGTACCAAACTTTGTACGGGGTTCTAAGCGAAACACTATTGGGGATCCAAAAAATATAATATTATTGTTTCATAGAAAAAATATGGCAAAAATGATATGAAAAGGAGAGGGTACCAAATACACCACCAACATTGTAATTCAATAACCTGTATGGAGAAAACCCAATACAATTGTAAGTAGATATAAAATAAAGATCCTTGAACAATATGTATATAGAGTTTTCTCTTATCTCTTCCACAATCAATATGTGTTAGACTAAGAAGTCAGTGATCCTGATTGTGTAGAAGAGTTCTTGGATTATCTCACAAATTAATATCCAAGATCAATCTACTCGTATCCAAATCAAGAGGATCCGAATTCTAACAAGTACAAAACTACTACCTATGTTTCTAAAAGATGGGCTTGGTTTACCTATTTGGGTATGTCAAAATGATAGGCTCGATTCCATAAATGGAAATCCAAATTTTATGAGTTTACTAATTTACCCATGGAGGGATCACTTATCTTTCTTCTTTTTATCTCTTATCACAAAAAGGGGACCACTTTTCTCTTCTTTTCTTCTCTAATATCAAATGAATTGGACCAAGGATAAATTAGGAAAAAAATATGAAAAAGTAGCTGTAATGATTAGTTTTCTTAATCTTTGCGCAAAACTAAACAATCTTTTCTTTTAGAAACAAAGGGAGTAGTAATCTATCTTTCAAGATACAAATTCAACAAGAACCAGTTTCTTACTGATCACAATTAACAAGGACTTAAACTATCAAGATTGATTCCTATTTGTTTATGGGAGAAAATATCCTCTGCCGAATTTGGTAAATTCGATGGTAGAGAGACTGGTTTAAACCCTTAAACAAATGTGCTGCACGTGAGCACTTTTGATTCGAGATATCAATCTGTACAACTCTGGCCTAAACCAAGAAGATGGCCGTTCCAGATTTGCTTCGGTCACAAAGTGGAGGAGAAGGGTTGATTTGGGGAGGATAGCGAAGAAGGGTGATGAGACCAGAGAGTTCTGGCTAGGTAGTATCTCGACTTGTATCAGAAGTGTAGAAGCTTGTGGAAGCTTGCTAGTGATGGAATATTCTGAGAGAGCTTGCAAAGTTGCTATCTGATAGTGTTGTATTTTGCCTGACCAAGACTTGTTGTTTTGGCAGAATAGGTGAAACCTATCTACACAAGTGAGATTGAACGTACCCTGGCCTCATTAAGGAATTGAGTAAATGTGTCAATTAAAACAGAGGTGGTGGAAACCGTTGGCTTTATGGTGAAAAACGTTTTTCACCATAAATTTCCTTATTTAATTGACCGTATTCATTCCTTGCACGCCTTGCTTTATTGCAAGCGTAGTGTACGCTGCACGTTGTGACTGCCAAACTAAAACCCCAAGAAAGCATCACCCAGTTTGTGTTGATATCTCGAGAGTGGGCGCAAGTGGCAATGACAAAGTTGCTAGTGAAGCGTTGCGGCATGTGCCAATGGCATGCGCGGGATATCTCGACCGTAAGATGTATTTTAAGCGCGAATGGCAATGCCAAAGTCGCTTGGTGGAGCATTTGTCATGTGCCAATGGCATGTGCGGAATGCCTTGGCCGCAAGTTACACTTTGAGTATGAATGGAAATGCCAAAGTCGCTAGTGGAGCATGTGTGGCATGTGCGGAATACCTTGGAAATTGGCTAGCAGGTTGGGGATGAAAGTGGCTAGTGGTAACGTGTTGGCATGTGCCAATGGAATGCACGACCACTTTGTCCAAGTCGCGAGCACTACAATCGGGTAGCGACTTGGAATAGAAAGTGGCTAGTGGTAACGTGTTGGCATGTGCCAATGGAACGCACGTCCACCTTGGCCAAGTCGCGGGCGCTACAATTGGGAAACGGCTTGGAATAGAAAGTGGCTAGTGGTAACGTGTTGGCATGTGCCAATGGCATGCACGGCCACCTTGGCCAAGTCGCAGGCGCTACAACTAGGTAGCGGCTTGGAATATAAAGTGGATTGTGGTAACGTGTTGTCATGTGCCAATGGCACGCACGGCCACCTTGGCCAAGTTGCGGGCGCTACAACTGGGTAGCGGCTTGAAATAGAAAGTGGCTAGTGGTAACGTGTTGGCATGTGCCAATGGCACGCACGACCACCTTGGCCAAGTTGCGGGCGCTACAACTGGGTAGATGCTTGGAATAGAAAGTGGCTAGTGGTAACATGTTGGCATGTGCCAATGGCACGCATGACCACCTTGGCCAAGTTGCGGAAGCTACAACTAGGTAGCGGCTTGGAATAGAACGTGTCTAGTGGTAACGTGTTGGCATGTGCCAATGGCACGCACGGCCACCTTGGCCAAGTTGCGGGCGCTACAACTGGGTAGCGGCTTGGAATAGAAAGTGGCTAGTGGTAACGTGTTGGAATGTGAAAAAGGCACGCACTACCACCTTGTCCAAGTTGCGGGCACTACAACTGGGTAGCGGCTTGGAATAGAAAGTGGCTAGTGGTAACGTGTTGGCATGTGCCAATGGTACGTACGAACACCTAGGCCAAGTTGCGGGCGCTACAACTGAGTAGCGGCTTAGAATAGAAAGTGGCTAGTGGTAACATGTTGGCATGTGCCAATGGCACGTACAACCACCTAGGCCAAGTTGCGGGCGCTACAACTGGGTAACGGCTTGGTTTTGGCATAGTTGCCATGGTGCGCAGTATGCGGCTTGGTTTTGGAATTAGGGTTTTGTGTCGAAAACCCTAATCCGGTATTTTGAAAAAATACCCCTATTAATTATTTACATCTGAATTAAATGTTCTCGATTAATGTGTTGCGGGTAACACTAGGTCATGGGGTTTTACGATTTTACCCCTTGTCTAAAATCCACCATCGACATTAAGTCCCCTGCTTAGCTCGGAACATGAGCTTTGTTGCGAGGTAAGCATAAGATGGTGCCAAGACAAAATCTGAAAGAGAAACGGGAGATTTATCTGACCTTTTTTCTAAGATGCGAACTGGATTCGGAATCCTTGTCCTTAGCAGTTTAGCACGGAGCGAGAGGTTGGCACAATTTGGTGGAAACAGGAAGCTGGGAAACATTGAGTAGCTGGCGCGAGTTGAGAAACTGAGCGTGCTGGCTGGTGGGTCCGGTGGGAGATGGACATGACAGCTGGTGCGACTCGGGCGGCATTGACAGGTCGGCGTGATTGGTGGGACTGATGCAAAATTTCCTTATGAGTTGAATTGCCTTCTTTGTGCACGGCTCTGATTGGGGATCCTTTATTGATGTGTGATTTCCTAGAGCCATTACAGTCATGAAGCACGCCCTTTCTTCTCACATAAATATTGCTGACAAGATTTCGTTTTCTTCTCCCTCTCTACTGGTCGCATAGCGAGGCGACTACACCTTTTTCGTACTTTTGCAATGGCGGCCCATGGTGACAATGGGGATGGCATTGTTGGTTTCTCCGAGAATCATCATAGGGTTAATGGAGCTCGATCTTCTTACAAAGAGTCGTTAGGCAGGATCGGCTCATTACTTTGCGAGATTAGAGCCATTATCCAAGATATCCCTTTTGTTCTTCCGGGTGATGCACGTAAAAAAGCATAGGCTCCCATGGATTCTGACATGAGCGAGTCAAGTTATTTTCCTGTAGGAGCTGCTGAGGAGAATCTTGGTGAAAACTTTGTTGATGCCGTTGGTGCTGATGGAGGAATCATGATTGCGCGCGTTGAATCCACGTCAGAGATGAAGAGGAAAGAAGCGTTGGTTGGCGCTGCTGGAAAGGCATCTGGATGGAAAACGGAGGCCATTGCTGCTGTTTACGTGTCTTCTTTGTGGAACCTTTGCTGCCCGGAGGATTTCTGGGGGAAGTGTAAGAAGAAGCCTTAACGAGGCGAATCTTCTTTCTTTTGTTTTTTTTGTGACATAGCCGTCTTTTAATGTCTTTCAATTTTACTTTCATCGTATCTTATGCTGAGCCTCCGTGGCTTGGTCTTGCAATAATTTGTGAGGTTGAAAGTTCCACCGAAAAGATAACCATTTTGTCTTATGTGTGTTTCTTCACCCCCCCCCCCCCACCTTTTTTTGGGTAACGGGTTTGAATTTGGGTTGATCTTGAGAAATTTTCAAGGGAAAAAGGGGTTCTTTTATTTCAATGAAGAGGATATATTAGATTTCTCAACATGAGCGATAATTGAAATTTTGCTGGATGAATGTAAGTGATGCATCCATCCTGAAGCAATACTTAGTAGTAGTGAAAAGGAAAATTTCTAAAGAGGTATTGATGAGCAAGTGTTAGGAAATTGAATATCTTGACCTTTTATATGTTGGCAGCCTCCAACCAGCGTGAGTAGATCACCATGCCTTCCAGTTTATCCGTGTTGATAAGTTTGCAATAGCCACCCAAGAGGATGTCGTCTACTAGGTATGGTTGATCCTCCTCTTCTTCGGGGGAACTTTTCTGACTAGGTATCTTCACAGTCATCTTTCCAACTTGAAATGAGGTGGCCCTGATTACTATATCCCCTATCTGGAAAGGATTGGGTTGTGGAGCAATCGCCTGGTGGTTGTCCCCGCAATCTTCCAGGGCATCTTCCAGATCTCTGGAAAAACGCTTAAAAGGCTCGGCGTTCCATTCACATCTCTTGACAGTGTTGTGCTCGACAACTGTGTCGAGTCCCCAGGATGGGTTGCGGTGAGAAACAGTTGGTGATAAATAGAGCGTCTTAGTCAGGCTTACTTGAGTTTGGAGTTTGGCAGGTGGCTTTGGCGACTCCTTTCCCGGTAGTAGAGTATTGTCGGTAAGCTGTTGACAGGGCAGTAATTTAGCCGGCTTGTTGGATACCTTATCTGGCATTGACACGGGAAAGGGTGATGCTCCTAATTCTGTTTTGTTGTCGAGTACCCATGGGCGCCCCAAAACCATGTCGTAATTTAGATTCTTGACGATGTGGAAAGTCCCGCGCGTTGCGATATTTCCTATGTTGATCCTAAGATTAGCGTATCCAAGCGCATGCAGGTGATTCCCCTCGTGGTCTTTGATAGCCTATGGGGAGTGAGTGGCCTCTTGTTTTGTTACTCCTGCCGCTTTCAGGATCTTGAACGTAATAATGTTGAACCCTAAGGCTGCGTCAATGAGCGTGTTGTCGAATTCGGAGTCCTTTAAGCGGGTCGTGGTGAGAAGTCCCCAGTTATGCTTCTCGGCAGGGACGCCTGGCGAGATATGTTCCTCGGGTGTTTTTTTTTTGTGGCAAAGTGGAGTCACTTCCCAGATACTATGTGGTTGAGGGCTGCGAAAGCGTCTCGACGTTGCTCCTTGGAAAAGTAGAGGATTCCGCATATGTGCTGCATCATGGACTGCACTGTTTCGTGTATGGAGTCCCCAGAGATTTCACAGTTTCTTATGGGAATCGGATCTCTATGTACTCCTTCATTCCGTAGTCGTAACTCCCATGCTTCTATCCTTTCTTTGAAGATGCTTTTTAACCTGTTGCAGTCGCTGGTTGGATGACTGACGAATCTGTGGTAGTGACAAAATATGGGATTTGCCACCTCTTCTTCAGTAGGTGGGCGCCGAGGAGCCGGTAGCCTGATGACACCATCCTGGACCCATGTTTCCAGAAGTTCGATTATTTCCTCGATCGGAAAGGGGAAGTCCGAGTCATCCCCTCTGGCTTCAGGGCGACGTTCAGAAAGCTTGGTTGGGGCCTTTCACTGGGATTCCATTAGTGCTGGGGCCATGCGCCCGAGGTGCTGATCTGTTGGAGGTATTTTCCTATTTCCCCTTTCGTCCACCACGCTCACGGCGGAGGAGCCAGTGTTATATGGCTTGTTGAGAAAACGCGGGCTCATTCGAACTTCTCGTGTATCTTCATTTCTGGGAGGCCTAGTTCTTTCCAACAGGGCTGGCGCTGTCGAGGCTGATCGTTTAGCATCTTCGTGAAGTTCGGAGAAGGTCTGGAATCGTAAGTTCTCCAGTAAAGCCCGATAGATTGGATTCATGCCATTGATGCACGAATTTACTAGTTGCTGCTCAGTCGCACCCGGGTCGTGGCAGTCTAGTGCTTGAATTCTGAATCTCTGGACAAAATCGTTTGGATGTTCGTCATTATGTTGGAACATTCTTCCCATATCCGAGAGAGTGACTTGCTCGGACACAAAGAAATACTTCTTGTAAAAGGACGTAATCATTTCACCCCAATCGCGGATTCTGCCTGGGGCGATGCAGTTGTACCACGTATACGCTCTTCCAGTGAGTGACTTTGAAGATTATCGCAGGCGGAGAACATGGTTGTATTCGTGCTCGCCTAGCGCCTCTAGAAATCGTGAGACATGTTCCCTTGCGTTTCCAGTTCCATCGTACAAGGCAAACTGAGAGGATGAGTATCCTCTTGGGAGGGGAATTCTCTGGATTTCAATTGGATAAGGAGGTTTGTGTTGATGTACATCCGTGTCGTTCTTGATTCGGTTTTGTAGGAGTCGTTCCAGGTCTTCATGTGTTACGAAGTCCAGTGGGATATTTCTTGCCATCGGGTTCCTGATGCGGATTTCCTCGCTTACGTTGGTATGCTCAGTTGTGATGCTAATTCCAAGATCATTGGGAGCGCTTGACCTTGGCGATGTCTGGCGTATCCCTCCTGGGGGTGTGACATTAGCATCAAGGTTGTCGGAAGCGTCTGCCCTTGATTCAGGTCGTCGTGGATCCCGTGGAAGTTGCTCCGTCAAGGATTTGAGGAAGACGAGAACCTCTTTCTGGGTTGAAACCATATCCGTTTGAGCCCTGGCTAGAGCCTCCTGCCTTTCCATCAAATCTGTGATTGTGAAATAAGGTTTGCCTTCTCTGTTATCTCGTCCCGGCGATTGAGTAGATGTTGTGGCTCGAGTGGTGATCGGAGGTGTCATGCCTGCTGAAACACTAGTGGTGGCAACGGCGGCGCGAGACCTGGTGACTGGCGGCGTGACACCAGAAGGGCTGCCCTCAGTACTGTTTGAGTTGGCGGACGGTGCGGAGACATTTGGAACGGAAGTATCCCTGGACCTGGTAACAAGAGGTGTAGCACTTGGAGGGGCATTTTCCATGTTTCCAAGATCGGAAGGTAACACAGAGGCATTAGTGGAAGGAGAATTTGTGCTAGGGGCGGTTTTTATGTTGGCGCCTTCAGAGTTTATCGCAGACCCAGATCTTAGTTCTACCATGTTGAGCGAATGATAAGCCAGATTTTGAACTAAAGATCAGTTTTTGTACCGAGAGATTGAAACTCCCGCTGTGGTCGCCAATTGTTAATGGGAGAAAATCGCCTCTTCCAAATTTGGTAAATTCGATGGTGGAGAGACTAGTTTAAAATCTTAAACAAATGTGCTGCACGTGAGCACTTTTGATTCGAGATATCAATCTGTATAACTCTGGCCTAAACCAAGAAGATGGTCGTTCCAGATTTTCTTCGGTCACAAAGTGGAGGAGAAGGGTTGATTTAGGGATGATAGCGAAGAAGGGTGATGAGACCAGAAAGTTCTGGCTAGGTAGTATCTCGACTTGTATCAGAAGTGTAGAAGCTTGCGGAAGCTTGCTAGTGATGGAAGCTTTTGAGAGAGATTGCAAAGTTGATATATGATAGTGTTGTATTTTGCCTGACCAAGACTTTTTGTTTTGGCAGAATAGGTGAAACCTATTTATACAAGTGAGATTGAATGTACCCTGGCCTCATTAAGTAATTGAGTAAATGTGTCAATTAAAACAGAGGAGGTGGAAACCGTTGGCTTTATGGTGAAAAACGTTTTTCACCATAAATTTCCATATTTAATTGACCGTATTCATTCCTTGCACGCCTTTCTTTATTGCGAGCATAGTGTACGCTGCACGTTGTGACCGCCAAACCAAAACCCCAAGAAAGCATCCCCCAGTTTGTGTTGATGTCTCGAGAGTGGGCGCAAGTGGCAATGCCAAAGTTGCTAGTGAAGCGTTGCGGCATGTGACAATGGCATGTGCGGGATATCTCGACCGCAAGTTATATTTTGAGCGCGGATGGCAATGCCAAAGTCGCTTGGTGGAGCATTTGGCATGTGCCAATGGCATGTGCGGAATGCCTTGGCCGCAAGTTGCACTTTGAGCGGAAATGACAATGCCAAAGTCGTTAGTGGAGCATGTGTGGAATATGCCAATGGCATGTGCAGAATGCCTTGGAAATTGGCTAGCAGATTGGGGATGAAAGTGGCTAGTGGTAACGTGTTGGCATGTGCCAATGGCACGCACGGCCAATTTGGACAAGTCGCGGGCGCTACAATTGGGTAGCGGCTTGGAATAGAAAGTGGCTAGTGGTAACGTGTTGGCATGTGCCAATGGCACGCACGGCCACCTTGGCCAAGTCGCGGGCGCTACAATTGGGTAGTGGCTTGGAATAGAAAGTGGCTAGTGGTAACTTGTTGGCATGTGCCAATGGCACGCACGGCCACCTTGGCCAAGTCGCGGGTGCTATAACTGGTTAGCGGCTTGGAATAGAAAGTGGCTAGTGGTAACGTGTTGGCATATGCCAATGGAACACACGGCCACCTTGGCCAAGTTGTGGGCGCTACAACTGGGTAGCGGCTTGGAATAGAAAGTGGCTAGTGGTAACGTGTTGGCATGTGCCAATGGCACGCACGGCCACCTTGGCCAAGTTGCGGGCGCTACAACTGGGTAGATGCTTGTAATAGAAAGTGGCTAGTGGTAACGTGTTGGCATGTGTCAATGGCACGCATGGACACCTTGGCCAAGTTGCGAGCACTACAACTGCGTAGCGGCTTGGAATAGAAAGTGGCTAGTGGTAACGTGTTGGCATGCACCAATGGCACGCACGTCCACCTTGGCCAAGTTGCGGGCGCTACAACTGGGTAGCGGCTTGGAATAGAAAGTGGCTAGTGGTAACGTGTTGGCATGTGCCAATGGCACGCACGGACACCTTGGCCAAGTTGCGGGCGCTACAACTGGGTAGCGGTTTGGAATAGAAAGTGGCTAGTGGTAACGTGTTGGCATGTGCCAATGGCACGAACGGCCACCTAGGCCAAGTTGCGGGCGCTACAACTGGGTAGCGGCTTAGAATAGAAAGTGGCCAGTGGTAACGTGTTGGCATGTGCCAATGACACGTACGGCCACCTAGGCCAAGTTGCGGGCGCTTCAACTGGGTAGCGGCTTGGTTTTGGCATAGTTGCCATGGTGCGCAGTATGCGGCTTGGTTTTGGAATTAGGGTTTTGTGTCGAAAACCCTAATCCGATATTTTGAAAAAATACCCCTATTAATTATTTACATCTGAATTAAATGTTCTCAGTTAATGTGTTTCGGGTAACACTAGGTCATGGGGTTTTACGATTTTACCCCTTGTCTAAAATCCACCATCGACACTATTATAAACATAAAATAATATAACGTGGAAAATAAAAAACACAAGACACCAGAAGTTTTGTTAACGAGGAAAACTACACCTACAAAAAAAACTTGGGATCTCGAAAGCTTTAAACCCCAAACTATATTAAACGCTACATACACTAGCATACTATCATACTTTAGACTGGAATATAGTTAAAACCGAATCAACCCTCCAAGAAATTTATCTACAGCCGTGCTCCTTATGTATCTTGAACCTCGCAACGCTCTATGCAGTTGAATCTCTTAGTTGATGTCCTTTACAGTTTAAGAGTTGCTTCAACCTATGTGAATATTTTTGATACTAATATGCCTCTAACAAATACGCCTATTTGATTTCCCTTTTGATCTTTAGATCTAGGTTTAGAAATCTATTTTCAATAGACAAAGTCTATAAAACCTTACGAATCTAGAACACTTACACTCATTTAGCTGAGAAGCCTGGATTACCAACCACCTCTCAAGTTTAAAGATACAACGATGTCAACCGTCACTTCTTGTTTGCATCTAGAATGTTTGAAAAAATGTCAGATATTATTTGTTAATATTTTTCCAGCCCCATATTAATGGTTTCCCATTAAAATAATTTAATCAATCCTTGCTAGTTGTGAATTGATTACAAATGGTTGCGGCCAATTCTTGCAGAGCTACAAGTGACCTCATTAACCTGGTTGCGACCTATTATCGAAAAAGCTAATAATAACAAAGCTTGATTCGAGTACTAAAATTCTCTTTCCTATTATTTCCCTGTGTATTCTTGGTTTACTTATGATACTCATCTTACAAATGGTCATACCACCTAAAAATGGATACGCTAGATGTAAATAGAAAGAAAAAAAATGATGCAAAATCTCAACTAAGAGCCCTTGATAAGTTTGTTTTCAAGAAGCCACATAGTTTAGTTGGAAGCTCGTCGGATTGAAACAAAGGGGTTCATAATGTAAATAATGAATATTATAAATGCAAAGCAAGGGTGTTCCGAGATCTTTCGAACAAGGTCACTTAATTGTCAGAGATGGACCTGGGTACGCGTACCGGGTATGTGTACCTTTAGCCATTCCAGAATTTATATCCCAGGGATATGCACTGGGTATGCGTGGCTCTTTCCCGCTCACGAACTAAGAACCTTAAGATATGCGTATTGGGTACTTTGTACCTACCATATTCCAGAACTCATATCACTAGGGTACGCGTACTAGGTATGCGTACCTACCCTGTGTCCAGAATTTTAGTATGCTCTGAAAACTCTTTTTCAACAATTTGAAACATTCACAATTGCCATAGATGATAATATAATTGCTTGGGAAATTTTAAAATGATCATCTTGAAAGAAAAAAAAATCATGAATAATAAATTATTCTTAGCCAGTCACAGTATTCTTTCCACTATAAGATGTGTCCATATTTTCAGGTGTACTATCTTAATTTGCCAAAATTTTGCATGAGTCAATCTTGGTAAATTAACTTCTATCTATAATCATGAACTCGATAACTAATTGTCATTAATGACTTAAGCGTATTTCAGAGAACAACCGCAAATATCATTAGATTTTTTGAGCTACTATGGGTCAATTGAGAACTGAAAGGCCTAGAAGAAGTTAGACTTTCTATATGGAGAATGAAAAGATAGAAATTGAAGGGATTATACTTACATGCCTCTTTAATATGTTATTGCTAATTAATATTCCATTAGTACAATATGAGTCCTTAACAACATTGATGGAAATCAATTGAGAAGTTAGTAGAAAAGCGAGGAGGAGAAAAGGCTTGAGGTATTTTTAGAAGATGCACGGATTTCTTCAACTAGGATTATAAGCTGTAGAGATATCATTTACAACAGATACATAAATGTGTATGTTTGAGCCGAGCTGTAGAATTACTTCTCCATCCTGAGTCGGATAATAAGCTATTACTCTAGATAATACCTATTTTGTTCATTCAATTCAATCAATATAACTAAAAGCTTTTCTTAAACTTGGTGGCTAATCCCCAATTTAATTCATTTTTTTATCGCTTTGGTGTTGAATCCTAACATTTGGTATCAGAGCCAACCACCACGACCCATGCCCATTCCACAGAAGAGATAACCTATAGTATAGATTAAGGTGTGGGTTCACCTGTGTATGGGCATAGTTTTTATTACCATGCTAAATACAGGTAGTCGAGTGAAGCCGCCATAAGGAAATGGCTACAGCTTGGCCAGTGTCGATAGAGAACATTGGGAATGAAAGTGTGGTGGGATATTGTAACCTTAGTCTCATATTATTTAAATGGGGCTTAATTTGGTAGTTTATAAGTCAATGGGATCCATCAACTTGTTGACGGATTTTAGAGTTGAGTTCTACCCATGGGCTTATGGCTAGTTAGGGTCGGACACCACATCATTACATTAAACCATCAACCAATTCCTTACCCACACTTCATATAAACCATTTAAGTCCTATTTTTCTTTGCAATATAAGTTTTTTTCTTATTCCTTTTGAATTTTGATGATGACTAAAAGTTGGAAGAACTTATTGCTACCCTAACTAAGAATTTAGATTTTGTGCGTGTTGGGATGAAAACAGATCGAGAAAGGGCTATTAAAGATTGCCAAATGGATACTGAAGCTTTGGAATCTATAGCAACCTACTTCGAAAATCAACAAAGTAATGCAAAGAAGAACGTCGAGAAGGATGACACACAACATTCAAATGGGAATAATGGTCGCAATGGTGACGCTGGTACTGGTCATGTTATTCATGGAAGCCAGATTAATTTGAAATTTCCGATATTTAACGGAACTGATCCGGAAGGATGGATTTTTTTAAGAAGAACAATATTTTTCGTTGGTTGGTATACAAGAGGCTAAAAAGGTAAGCATGGTTGTTGTCCATCTTGAGGGGAATTCTAAATCTCTGTATAGTTGGATTTCTGGATTCTTAGGGGAATTAACATGGGAACAGTTTTCTCGTACAATTCAGACACGCTTTATTTCACAGAAATATATTGATCAAAATAAAAGCCCCAAATTGGCTTGTAGGACAAAGCATACGAACACCTACAATTATCCTCACGAAGTCCCGAAAGAAAAATGCTAATATGTGATACTAGTTGCGTACTAGAGTCGATTCTACTTTAACCTAGGTTTTTCCTAAAACCATTATAGGTTAACAACTTAAAGACTTCATTGGGATTCAGAAGCCAGATCCAACTATTTTCTCTGTAATTGCGTATTCTGATCTTACTTGTTTTATCGTATTGAGTATTATGTTCTCTAATATTTGCTCGAGATATATCTCCGATAGGTAAGATATAAAACGTTATCACAAAGCTCTTCGTCTCATTCTTTGTGATTCCACAATAACTTCTTCTACTACCATATAGTTAAGTTATTGTGAGGTGATTGATATTTCTAGGTTGTTCTTCGGGAATATAAGACCGGATTATCAATTGGTGCATGTTCACCTTGATTTATCAAAAGATGGAACAAAATTTCATAGGTACTTCTGTGGGAGACAAATTTATCTATCAGAAAAGAATTATCTGTAGGAGACAGATTTGTTTATAAGTCCTCGACTTTGGTTCATAGCAACTCTTAGTTGTGGGTGAGATCTGAAAAAGCGGGGATCTAATAACCACACCCAATATTTCGCTTAACAATCTGTATGGACAAACTCCAATATACTTTTAAGAGAATCAACTAGACAGTCATACTCAATCTTAAGAAAAGCATATCAAAGAGTTATATATCAATTTCTCAATTCAAACCACGATCAAACAAATAGGAATTTGCGAGCCTGATTGAATATAAGAAATAACTTGGACGGCGTCAAAAACCAATATCCAAGTGTCAATCAATTTAATCAAAAACCAAAGGTTGGATTCCCAATTGATTTAACTTATGCACAACCTGTGATATTTCAATTATATAAACAAATATAATACATAAAAGAAATAACACAGACACCAGAAATTTTGTTAACGAGGAAACCACAAATGCAGAAAAACCCCGGGACCTAGTCCAGATTTGAACACCACATTATATTAAGCCGCTACAGACACTAGCCTACTCCAAGTTAACTTTGGAATGGAATGTAGTTGATCCCTAACTAATCTCACACTGATCAAGGTACAGTTCCGCTCCTTACATCTCTGAATACCAACAGGACTTTACGCACTTGATTCCCTTAGATGATCTCACCCACAACTAAGAGTTGCTACGACCCAAAGTGAAAGACTTGATAAACCAATCTGTCTCACACACAAAAGTATATTGTATAAATGAATCTGTCTCCCACAGATAAACCTATGAGTTTTGTTCTGTCTTTTGATAAATCAAGGTGAACAGGAACCCATTGATATCCAGACTTATATTACCGAAGAACATCCTAGAAATATCAATCACCTCACAATAATCTTAATTGTATGGTAGCGAAACAAGATATTGTGGAATCACAAACGATGAGACGAAGATGTTTGTGACTACTTTTTATCTTGCCTATCGGAGATTAAATCTCGAGCAAATATTAGAGAAGATAATACTCAATCACGATATAAAACAACAAGATCAGAACACGTAGTCTTTAAGTCGTTAACCTACATGGTTTCGTGAAAAATCTAAGGTTAAAGGATAATCGACTCTAGTCGCAACTAGTATCACACATGAGGTGTGGGGATTAGGTTTCCCAGTTGCTAGATTTCTCCTTTATATAGTCTTCAAATTAGGGTTTGTAATCAATGTTACCTTGGTAACAAAGCATTCAGTATTCATCGTTAGATGCAAACCTAATTAGACTCAAGCTAATATATTTCAACTTTTAGATCGAACTTAGCTTGTTACACACAAATGAAAAGTGACTTCATTTAGATATGAGTAACCGTACCTAAATGTGTGCACCTTTGTTGGCTCAACAATAGTTAACCGAAGTTAGCCATATGAACACTTTCATATCAACCTTATTCATCTTAACCATGACTAGTTCAAATGACTCAAATGGAACTAGTTATAGAGTTGTTCAATTGTTTATATTCTCATAAAAATATATAAGATACAATTTAAGCTAAATTGAAATTGATTCACTCGAATCAAATCATGAACATTATAGCCACGGTTTGCAAAAGATTGCATTCCTTATTATATAAATGTATTAGTTCATGAACAAACCGATTTTAGAGCATAACCCACTCAAGTATACAAACGGGTACACATACCTAAATGGCCGGACTAAGTTTGGGTTCGCCAGTACGTGAACTGGTACGCATAGGACAAACTCAGTTAAAGTCTCGGAACTTGAACCTCACGCCAGTACGCATTCCGGTATGCGTACTTGGTACCCGGACCTTGACAAAACCAAACAGTACGCATACGGGTATGCATACCATGGTTCCCGGACTTGGATTACACATATGCAAGTACGCATACTGTGCTTAAATCCAATTTTTCTAAACTCTCATTTCAACCATTAAAATATTTTCGGAAGACGACAATAACTGTCTCACATAAACTATTAGCTTCAAAGAAATTTTCAAGTGATCAAATAATCAATACGAAACATTCCGAGTCTACATCAAATGACTGTCTCACACAAATCATGTAAGATGTTACCAGGCGATTTTCACATGATCATCTTTTGACTTTCATCAAGAATATAAGATAAACTTGGTTAAAGCGAAAGCTTACCAACACATATTTCGATAAATATGTAAGTGATTTAAACTCATCTCGAAATATCAAATGTGTATAATCGAATTCTATGTAGCTATATACGACTTTTGTCTCAAATAGGAGATAAAGTAGATATAATTTTGAGTGATAGATGAGTTCAAGTCTCCACATACCTTTTGTTGATGAAGTTCCACAATCTCCCCTTAGTATTTCTTCGTCTTCATTCGATGAATGTCGTGAAGTCTAATGCTTAACTACACTTTCTATCCTAATCCGAGACTTAGCTATAAGTAGACTAGAAATCAAGACTTATAGTTTTGACAACTAAACTTGACAACAAGCTTGAGATATCAATGCTTGCGAGTTCGACCGAGCAGTGCTCTAACAAGAT
Source organism: Papaver bracteatum (assembly GCA_023529315.1). Lineage (NCBI taxonomy): Eukaryota > Viridiplantae > Streptophyta > Magnoliopsida > Ranunculales > Papaveraceae > Papaver > Papaver bracteatum. The sequence continues at coordinate 1,340,840 of JAJJWX010002374.1, read as the reverse complement.
CAACTAAGGGAATCAAGCGTGTAAAGTCCTGCTGGGATTCAGAGACATAAGGAACACGAATGTACCTTAATCGGTGTAAGACTTGGTTAGGGCTCAACTACATTCCATCCCGAAGTTAATTTGTAGTAGGCTAGTGTCTATAGCGGATTAATATAATATGGTGTTTAAATATGAACTAGGTCCCGGGATTTTTATGCATTTGCGGTTTCCTCATTAACAAAACTTCTGGTGTCTGTGTTATTTATTTTCTGCATTATATTTGTTTATAATTGAAATATCACAGGTTGTGCGTAGTTCAATCAATTGGTAAATCCAACCTTTGGTTGTTGATATAAATTGATTGATACTTGAACATTGGTATTTGGTACCGTTCAAGTTATTCTCATATCAATTAGTTCACGGTTTCCATCCTGTTGATTTACTGATTGATTTGAGAAAGAGATATAACTCTTGGATATCTTTCCTTGATTGAGTCTGACTGTTTAGTTGATTCTCTTGGAATTATATTGGAGTTAGTCCATACAGATAGCTGAACAAAATATTGGATGTGGTTGTTAGACCCCCGTTTTTTCAAACTGTATGATCATAGGGAATTAGACTACGAAGTATACGCCTATCTTTTGAAATTCATAGATATGACATCGATATAATCTTGTATATACTGTTATGATTATGTGAATGGGCTATGATGAAGATTTAATCCTAGGAAATAATATTTTACATTCGTTTAAATGAAGTACATTAATGAACCTTTTTCGTGAATCAAAAGGGAAATCATTAGGCTTATTGGTCCGTCTATTCATTGCAAATCTTTGGATGACAAATATGTGTGAAATGGTAGAACCATTGAAAAAGCGGGGGTGTAGTTACCTAAAATCCGATAGAGGTTAGAAGTGGTATTATAGAGTTTCTAAAACTGAGTTACCGGAGGTTGAGCACAAACATTCTTCACCTAAACCACGTACAATGGCCATTCAAAGGCTGCTTCAGTCACAGGGAAGAAGTATTAGGGCTAGTCTTAGGGAGGGAAGCAGATGAAGAGAGAGAGAGAGATTAGAGAACAAGTTATTGCTCTGAGAGGTTATGAGAAAGTTGATTGTATCTTGGAAAAATAGAGGACTTATTTATTGCTGAATTCTCGAATCTCGGGTCGGTGAAGATAAGGATTGCTTTCTGTGTTGTGCGGAGAAATTCTCCCATCTCTTCAGGAATATGGATAAACTAGGTTGAGTTTATCTCATTATTCCACCACCTTTAATCTCTTATACGGTGATAAATAATCCGGGTATTCCTCACGCGTGTCATAGACCGCCAGACCAAAACCCTAATTGTTATCCCCCCATTTGCGTTAAGCTGAATCAACCTTTGTGATGATGTGTTGAGAGAAAAATATTCTCTTTAGCCGAGTTGGCCAAGATAGAGAGATATTCTCTGATTTGTGAGAATGACTAGGATGACTCGCGTAAAAAAGCATGGAATTCCTTACGAATCATCTACAGAGTGTGAGAGGAGTTGAGGCTGATCTCCCTCTCTCTATGGACGATCACATATGTCATGTGAAGACCATATTATGTTTGTGGGTCCATTTGTTGAGCATGCGGAGATCAAAAGAGCTTATCCACGTTTTTTGATAGACATGTATAGTTCAGGCTCAATTTACTATTTGAGACTCGTCCTGAGAGAGAGAATGATTTATACACCCAATTAATGCCTCTGCGAGACTTTGGCTCACTTGTCTTTGACCAGCGTATCTTACAGAGATGTGCTAGGAATCAATTGTGTGTCCATATGATGGGCCAACAAGACCAGTGTATCCTAAAAGAATGTTCTATGAATCTGTCCAAAGGGCCCGGAGGCAGAATAACCAGTGTATCTCGCGGGGATGTCCTGGGAGTTATTTGGAAACCTCAGTAAGTCGAGTCAGATCCTAGAGCAAATATGACCAGTGTATCTCGTGATGATGTACTGGGAATCAGTCCTTGATATCAAATAGGGTGACTCGTGCTTACAGGAGATATGCAAATCTCCGCTCTGGGTCTTAAGTCTATCGGGGACGTATTTACGTATCTACAGATCCTTCATGACCAGCAGCATCTCGTTGAGGATGTATACTAGGAATCATGGCATCACAATCAGTTGCGTCTCGTGAAGACATGCTGGAATTATGGCTGTTCTGGTTCATAAGTCTGTCGGGGATGTTTTTCGCTCTACAGAACCTACGTGACCAGCAGTATTTCATCGGGGATGTGCATTAGGAATCACGACATCACGACTATCAAGTATTTCAGGGACATATACTAGAAATCGTGGCTAAGGATTCCTTGAGGGCCAAGGGCTTAATCTCTCCCGTGAGAGTTGAATTGTCTATATGGTTGAAATGACACTTTTTCCCCTTATCCAAATTTCACCATCTACATTAAGTCCCCTACTCAGAGTGGAACCTTGATTGTCTATGATGAGTATATAAATGGTAACTAATCATTCGTATGCAATTATAATTCATTCGTCCTTTTAGACTTGCAAAATGATCTAGTACAATTCATTCGTCCTTTTAGTAAAGTTCATTCAACTCGGACTTGTGAAGATTATAGTTTAGACTTAAAAATAGAAACACTAAAAACAAAGATAATATTTACACAAAGATTTTCACAAATATCGAGAGATTCTGGGACTCAGGATTCCATCAAACTCATAACATAAGGTTCAAATATTAATTCTTTTAACAATTATAGCTCAATAAATAAAGACATGGACTCTTATTTTTGCCAAGGAAGATTCTCAAAATATTAGTTGTAATTCCTAAGCATGGGACATCAAAACATCTAAGCAAGCATGACCCATCAAATTAGATGACAACTAATTAATTTAAAATCATAATTCAATTTTAATTAGTGCAAAAGTCATATAAAAATTAAATATAATTACCCACGTATGATATTAGGATTCCTCCTTCATCCCAGTGTTGGGGTTTAGCTCCTCATGGTGAAAACACACTCAAAATATTGATTCATGGCTCAAAAAGGCGTTTTATTGTAGAAAAGGTATAAAGCAGTGTGTTTTGTAATTGTTACAGAATCACTGTTACAGAGAAACCTTAACCGAACTGTTACAAACTCGAAGTAATTATTGGGAAATTGTTACAAAAGATATTGAGTTTAAAGGTAAAGGCAACAGATTTTGCGACTTTCTTTTTCTGCGGTTTGCACTGTACTTCTTCTTCTTCCTTGAAACAACAACAAGCTTCTCTTCAACTTCTTCCAGTCCTCTGTCCGACCCCTAAACTCTTGGTTACCCCTTGAGACTCTCTGAGATATCTATATATACACCACAGCTCCAAGTTTGTCGATTTAAATTTCCCAAGAATATTACTTTTCCTCCAACCCAAGTTTCGGTTATTTCCTTTTTTTTTTTCTTTTCAACTTTCCTCTGTTGTACTCATCTCCTGAGTTTCCAAAACTCCTTCCAAACTTAGATAGAGATTATCTCCTCCCAATTCCACATATATGCCAAACATACAACCAAGAATATCCCGATATATCTTTATTCTTTGTTTAAGCACTTCTATGTGAAAAACTCATTTTTCTTCGAATCAACACACATCACTAGGCCTGTTTCGATGTAACAGGCTATCCCAGATCCAAATCCAACAAATACTCCGATTAAATCTCTTCCATGTATTCTCATATTCAAACCGAGTTTATCCTCCACCTATGTTTACTTCCAAACTCGATTATACAGCCCAATCCAATCGATCAAATCACTCTTACCAACACTGTTATGCTCCAACAGGTCCATCCCATCAATTTTAGCCATTGAATCTCTTCAGAAGATCTCCAAAACTCGAACCTTAAATATGTTATTATTTTCCCGCCAAAACTGATTCAAATGGGGAAGATGATGGATGCCCCTTATCCTGATGCTAGGTGACAAGTAATGTGTGTATCTCTTCTTAATTTGGGTGCCCCTTATCTTGCTGGGGTCCCTTTGGTGATTTTCTTTCGGGGGTCCAAAAACTATTTTTCGAGCCAATTTCTTTGCACAAGCGTATTTCTCCAAAAACACTTACAAAGACATAAAAAGACGTAATAAATATAAAATTGAGCACTAACAATACATATAATTGAGATCGATATTGACACATAAATGCATCTATCACAGAATCCCCGAATTGATGTTTAGCCTTCGATTGTAATGACTCTGATCTTGGAATCGATTCCGAACCATGGAATTTCTTGGGATTTTGTGTTGGACGTTAATGACATGATAATAAAGTCTTGATAAGTTCCGTCGAATGGAATTTGTTAATTAGGGTTTACTTGTCCAAAACCCTAATTTTCTCTCTTTATGCATCCTTAAGCTTATGAGTTTGTATAGGCGAGTATGTGGGGATGAGAGAATTTTTAAATGGTCTCATGGATGGCCTTGATGTTGGTGAAGGGCCGTGAGAAAATATAGGTACTTACTTTTGAAGTTACGGAGTCCATATCCCATGTAAATTTTGAATTCAGGGTTGTACTGTACTTAAACCCTAATTTCTCTTTTCTCCGCGTCTGACTCCATCAGACTCTTCAGAGAGGCTTGATGAGGCTTGGAAGGTGTGCATCTATCTGGTTGGGTTGGGACCTTGTGTGAAGAGAGCTTGTTTAATTCCTTGTACCAATCAAGCTCCTTTTTATTAGAGAGAAAATACATACTTTTGAAACTAAGGGTGTTTTCATTAAAAAAACACTGTGAGCTTGATTTTTCTTTAGCATTAGAGAGGCATGGAACTTCCTTAGGCATAATCAATTCTTGAACGAGAGATTGGCACTTCTGGTTCTACTTTTGGAAATCATGGACCCGAACTCCCTGTTTTGAGACAGATTCCCTTTATTTTCCTTGAAATTTTGCTTCTCTGGATTTAATTTTAATCCCGTTCTTCTTCGAACACTTAGAGAACTCAATATTCACGTGTATTAGGGCTTTGTAATGAGTAGATGAGAGCTTGGTCGGTCCCTAGATGTATTAAGGCTTTCTTCTTTGAAAATACTCAAAATCGCAATATAAGGGTATTTTGGTCAAAATACCTTATGAGCTCGTTTTTGTTGAAGAGTAATGATCTAAAATGGATTGATATAGGCTTATATAACCGTCCAAGAGAGTGGGAGAGGCTCGATCCCCTCTCTTTTAGAATAAATCCTTTTTTTCATTAAATTCTTGAAATTATGGCTATTTTCGTCAAAACCCTAATTCTCTTCGACTTTGATCCCTCTGCAAAAATTACAAGAGAATAAATCACATCCCACCGGACTAGGAGAGCATCCTCATGCATCAAAAGTGATTGTCCATGGTTTGGGGAAATTTTAGAAGAAAAAAAGACCTTGGTTTCCTTATTTGAGCCAAATTAGGGCTATTTTCCTCAAAACCCTAATTCTCTTCGACTTTGATCCCTCTAAAAAAATTATGAGAGAATGAGTGACGTCCCATTTTCCTAGAAAACTATTCTCACACATAGGAAGGGCTTGGACATGGCTTGGAGGAATTTTGGAAGGATAAAAAACCTTGGTTTCCTTATTTGACACAAATTCTTTTGATTTCCTCTTTTAGCCAAGGCTTCCTTCTTTGGGTTTAATCAAAAAGAGAAGTAATTTGACGTGGGACAACTCATGAAAACTGGTCCACCTATTTCACAAATTCTATTTCCATTAGAATTCCATATCTTGGTCGTTTCATGCAAATATATATGTACATATACACATATGCATGCATATAACTCTTGTACGTGAATTTTCCTATTGTCTAATATTTCTTGCTTTGAAAATAAATCGTCCTTCTATTTGCTTTGATCTTATCTTGAGAATGTTTCGTAAATATGTATGATGAAGATGACAGCAATATGGGCGATTCCGCAACGAGTAATGGAGCTTCCAGCAATAAAGAGATCCCTAACTTCAATGATGAATTCCACTACTTTACTGAATTGATCGATAGTTACCCTAGTCCCTAGGTGAGTGATGATCTCATTTTCTATAGTAGAATTACTTCTCAAAATCAACCACTCATTCCATCTTCGGTACTGTGCTTTTCCTTGGAAAGAAAAACTGTGATTCCCTCAGTAGTGAAATTCAAAGCTCGCCAGGAACCCATAGATTCTTGGCCGGACTTGGTAGAATCCATGCTTAGGAGCAATGAAATTTGGCAAATCATAAAAAGATCCGGCATCTACCATGCAATTTTAGCTTCAGGGTCTTTAAAAATAAATAAAGACGTTGCTGATTTGATAGCCTTGCTATGTCGTTGGAGTAAATAAACTCGCACCTTCGTTTTCGCTTGGGTAGAACTCACAATTACTCTTGAATACATAGCCACACTTCTTCATCTTCTAGTTACAAGTATCTTCTCTTTAATATTAGACGATAGTGAAAAAGAAGTATCGCTAGCTCTGTCAGAAGCATTGATCAAACTCATGCTCAAGAAGTTATTAAGAAGAATAAATATAAGTTTTTGATAAGCCATTAGCGTAGTAATGAAGGAATTTCCGGATTCGCATCTTATTCAACCACACAAATTGTTGCTTTCATATTATTATGGTTATCTAAAGATGTCTTTGAGAACTTGAATGGCGAAAAGCTAAAATCTGCATTGATTTCTATGGCTATAAAACTAGCTCGGGGAATAATATTTCCTATTGGAAACCTATTCTTAGGGACTATGTACTCAACCTTAGACACTTTTGTACATGATATGACATCTTCAAATGGTAAAAGAACGGATACATGGGTGAACGTGTGATAGGTGTGATAAACACCTAATTTTATATCTAGTATTTATACTTTCTTTGCTATTTTTCGTGTGAATTATGTATCTTATGTGTGAGTTTGAGTGTATTAGGTGCTTTGGAGTTGTATGGAGAGAAAGAAGAAGAAAACGTTCATTTGGAGATAAATGGAGCGAGAAGGTCAGTTCACATGCGATATTCGGAGCAGGCTAGGTGGTGCAAGAGGAGTTATGCAGGAAAGTATTCAGTCAGTCTCCTAAAACTAACAACTGAACGGAGAATTACATGGTCGGTTATCTGGAATCGACAGGCTAAACAATCAGATGACCCTTATCTACTGTACTTGGGTGGATATATCCACTTCCATATTCCTACACAATCCCTAGAATTCAGTGGGAAATCAATTTCTCATTATTTCTTCTTTTTCCACCTGAAATATGAGAGAGGGAAGAACAAACTGTAATGAAGATAAGTGGGAGAGATCGATGGGGGTTTGTTGTTGTTCTGCTGGTGGAATTAAAGGAAGAGAAGAAGGTACAGATGCTGCTGCTGCTGTTAATCGTGGAAGAAATGGGTTTAACCAGAGATGGGTGATGATGGAATTCAATGGAAGAATTCGTGAAGATTCAGATTCAATGAAATTGGAGGTTTTGGCGATATGGGTTTGTGTTGATGTTGCTATATTGAATTAGGGTTCTCGAATTATACTGCTAGTTGGTCCCAATTTGAATTAGAGATCAGAGAAAGAAGATGGTGAATTATTACCATCAATTCACCATCAGGTTAGGGTTTTTTGAACCTGGTGATATGAAATCATAGGAGGTTGTATGTGTTGGTTTTGGTAATTTAAGAAGGCAGAGCTGGTGCTGATGGATATTTGTGCAGTGTGAAGCTATTGCAGGTGGTACCTCAGGGGTTGAAGTGAAGCATTGTGGTGTTCTAGACCAAATAAAGGAAGTATAGAAGCCATGGAGGTCAGTTAAGTCTCTGGGATTGATGATAAGTTGCAGCAAGGGAGTAGACCTGGGTGAGCTGGTGGTTTTGCAGATGCAGGTGGTGTTTCTGGTGCTAATGTGGAAGCACTGGAATTGCTAGAATGGCACCACAGGGATGGTTGTTAAGTGTTGTGAACTCGGGCTGAGATAGTGGATGATGTCCATGGTGTTAGAGGGAGAAGATTGACGGAGAAGTGGCTCGAGATGGGTCAGTGCTGGTGGTTCGATGTAGTGCAGTTGAGTTGCAAGTGGAGCTGTTGATGTAGAGATTGGTGGATAATGTGCTGCGGATGATTGCAAACGATGATGTGCTGCCATGAATCAAATGCCCGAGTATTGAATGAATTTGCTTATGAACTGAAATGTTGCAGGGAAGGTTTTGTTCTGTGATTGCTGACAAAGGAAGTGTGCTACTGCAATGGTGATAGTTAAGGCATTTGTTTTGGACTGAAGCTGCAGTGGTGACTGAGGTTGAAATGGTGGTTGAATTGCAGAAGCTACTGGAATGCATATGAATGAAATTTTAGAGATATGCATCTGTGGACAAGTTATTGTTCAGATGACCTGGGATGATGAATGGTGTTTGTGGCAGTAATACATCCAGCAGCTGAGACTAGTGCTAGTTACAGGTTAAGCTACAATTTAGTTTGGTGATATAGTGTTGCAGTTGCAGGGTATGATGTGCTGCAAGGTATAGTTTGAGTTGAGTTGCAGCAGAGAAGAATGAGAAGTGCAGCTCATACATTGTTACAGTTATGCAGTGTGTTGGCTGCAATGAAGAACAAATGCAGTAATGTTGGACTGTGGCTGTATGCAAGGGACTGAAATTGGTGACTGTGAGGAAGTGCAGCTGCTGTTGAGCAGAAATGGTTCCAGTATGGCAGATGGCATGTAAACCTAGATGAATGCTTAGGATTGCAGGTGGTGGTACTATGAATGAATGGGTGATGTGTGAATTGCAAGGATGGCAGAGAAGAACAGCTGCAGCTGAACTAAAGATTGTAGGGGAGAGTCATGGTGATGGCTAACTGCAGCTGCAATGCAGGGGAATATTTGAGAAGTTTCAGTTAAGAAGATTATGGAGTTGCTGCCATGGATAGCTGAAGTGCAGTAGTGGATTGCAGGATGGAGTTGCAGGTGGCCTAACTGAGCTGCAGTATTAGAGTTGCAGGTTTTATGTGAAACAAGAGCAAGGAGTTAACTGGAGCTGTAGCTGATATGAGAACTGTGGGTATGCATAATGGTCAGTGGTTGAAGTAATGGTGATGCTGTGTGGTGCTAGATTGGGCACTAGTGTTGCAGGGATTGGTATAACTGGTATTGATATTGTTTGCAATACAGGAGATGGACTGGAACTGATATGGGAGTTGGTGGTGGGTGGCATTGAACTCAAGGAGGGAGCTACTGTGGTTGTGTAGTTCAAGTTGCGGCTATGGAAATGGCAGAAGACTGTTGGCTGGTGATGTTCGCAGGCAGAGAATGAGAATTGGATTTAGAAGTTAATGCTGGTGGAGTTGCAAGTTTATGCACAGATATGTATGGCTGGAAATCACCCAAAACAGTGAAGACTCGGCCGGAATCGGTTTTGGCCGAGTTGACTCGGTGGGTTGATCCGGTTTGACTCAAAGACAGACTTGGCCCTGTTTGGACTGGGCTATTGACTAATGGGCTGCAGAGATTCAATTTGGCGATGGGCTTGCTTAGATTTAGAAATTGGCTGGACAACACAACGGAGGCGATTGATATAAAAAGGGAGAGTTTTCTCTAAACCTGGATATCTCCATTAGGGAGAACTTCTACTTTTGCCTAGGGTTTAGACTTGGAAACCCTTATTTTTATCCTTGTTATGAACTCCATGAGCATGTGTAGTTAATTTTATTATTGGTGATGGATTGATTTGATTTCACATAACATGTTTCTTGTTCAATAAATTAGTTTTGTCTCATATTATCGTTTATGATTCACCATTAATATTATTACATGATTGAATGTTAGTTTTGTCAAGTTTCAAATTGGTAGAACTCACATGCATATATTTTGCTAAATTAGGGTTATTATACGAAAAAGTGATGATTCCTGATTGCAAGTAGCATAAATATGGTTATTGCTTGTAGAGATATATCCTAGTAACCATATGTGAACCATAACCTTTGTTAAATCGGATTAGTGCTTTTACAAGTTCGATTGCTTTGATTGGCCTGATTTCATAGAACTTAATGCATCTAGGGAATTAAACCTGATTAGTGCTTTTACACGTTAGGTTGTTCTTTTAGATAGAACTCATACTCGCATCTTTTAATGTGTTTGTTGATGACAAGAGGAAATTAGCGGGATATTCTTGCGATTAAGGTATTCTAGGGCCATTGATAAAATAGAGATTAAATATCAATTCTAATTATTGTTTTGAAAGCATGTTTGTGAATGAAGATGAATCCTTAACCAATATATTTTCTACTTGATTTAATTGTTTATTTGTTTATTTGCTTTTATTTTATTTTACTTTATTAAAAATCAGAAAAATCCCCCTTGTTTTATTTAGGAAACCGAAACATTTGACAACGAAAGCCTCTCTGTGGATACGAACTCTTTCTTATCACTACTACATTTATTTTAGTTGAGTTAGAAAGTGAAATTTTATTTGCGTCGCCTGACAACCGACCAAATTTTGGCGCCATTGCCGGGGAGGCATCGGCTTGTTATATAGTTTTGGTTTCTTATTTTTGTTTTTGTTTTTGCTTTTGTTTTATTTTCTGGGTTTTAACCTTGTTTTGAGAATCGTGTTTCAGGTACTTATTTCTCATGGATGGAGCATATTGGAACAATGGATACGGTTTCCAACAATCTCAACAATATGACAACCACCAATTCCAGGGGTATAATCAAAACCAATTCATTGGTTATGACCAATATCCCATGGAACCTTATGGTTTTCCTCAACAACCTTATGGTGGGTATGTGTGTGAACGACCACAAGGATTGGAGGATTCTTATGCTCGTGAACAAGAAGTCTCTAATTTGTTAGACAACTTTTTCAACTCTGTACGACAAGAGTTTCAAAAAGATAAAGAGGCTACAGACGAGCAACTCCAAGAACTTCGTGAAAATATTGCTAACTTACAAAGAGATATTGATCAATACAAAGAAGAAAGGTATGAAGAAGAACTTTGTTTTCAAAACAATAATTATTCTAATGTGCATGTGGTTTGTGAAGAATATTTGACAGAACTGCTTATCAGATGGGACTCGACCAGGATATCTCTTTTCACAAAGGACCGTCCATGTTTTCTAGAATCCGACGGAATCTCAGTACGGTAAGTGGTTTGCAAAGAAACTTTTCATTCTTTCATTCCCAGAGGACCAGCCGTGTATCTCCAAAATCTCGAACTTACTGGATGGAACAACTTGTGAGCATTAATAACTTCATACAAGATATTCCGGAAGATGATATAATTTTCATGTCCCGTGAACCAAGTCATAAATATTCATCCCCTTGCACAAACCAAGTAAGTATTTCTCTGTTTAACAATTTCCATGACCTAATCATATCCCTTTAGAATTTAACTGGATGAGATTTTTTTTAGATTGGACGTTCCGTTCGTGCTCGAAGAGAAATTGATTCTCAGGTGGACGACATAGAAGCCGACATAGGTCGTCTCGAACCTAAAGTGACGGAAAACCCTTCTCCTCCTTCTTTAAAAATTCCACCGGTAAGAATCGCCCTCCTTTTAATCATATAAATATTCTCATTCATGGTTGGTATAAAGGTGAGCATACCCTAGCAATATCCCTTTATTCGAGTGCTCATAAAAAAAATTCAGATTCAATAGACTTGCATAGAATGGACTGTAGAATCTTCATACAATGTCGGATTTGAGATGTCAACCCCAATTTGAAATTATAAAAGAATTATATATTCAACACAAGAAGAATGACCTAATTCCGAGTTGTTTAGGTTAGTCAACCAGTCACGTATTTTTGTCCTCAGGAATTCCGTATAGAATTTCATATTGCGCTTACTTCGATGTTGGGACCACATCTCTTAGATCGCTTGTGCGTTTGAGGCGCCCTTCGGATATGATGTATCAGATTCATAGAAAAACATATTTGCCCAGACAACACCCTAAAATTCCTTACGAATTTTCTACAATTAGCACGTTTTCTCATGGCAGTGTACATCAATCCTAATTGTAAGAGGATTCCCATATTCCTTGATCCTTTGCATGTTGTGACGCCTTGAGTATGCCTCATGGGGTAGTATGACTTCATTAAATTCCCTTATATGAGTATAAGACGTGGCTTTTGTCTCCGTGAACCCTAATTCCATCTATGAAGCAAATTTAGTCGCCAAACCTAAATTTCCATTTTACTTCCATATTTCAATATACCTTATTTGATTCCATCTTCTTTTGTAGACTCATGACGTGGGAATAAATTAGGGTGCACTTATGGGAATACAATAGAAATATCCTCTCTTGACGATGCTTCATCCACCTATCAGTCCCCAACTTTCGGTGATTCTCGCGTCGAAGAAACCCGAAGAGACGAAGCACATCCATCGAATATTGTTGAATATCCTACCGCAGGTCTTGATTTTGTTGGCCCTAGTGCAATCCTGGATTCAAATGAAATACTTGTAGGGGGGTTAAGTGTTGCTACCAAATATGCCAAATTGTACCGGTTGGTTTGGCAAAGATATGGCCACATTGCTACAATGGGGATAATAACTTATGATGTTCATCCTATGATCGAAATAGTTAACAACTTGCTGGAGATCCTTGATGCCATACGAGACTTAACTTTAAATAGCATCCCTTCTGGTTACTTCATAGATCTTGAAAAGCTCGTGACCACTTGTGAAAATCTTCGCTTTAACGTGAAATGGATCCAAGAATGTCTCAACAATATCCAAGACTAATTTGAAAAGTGGTTGCACTCTGGCCCTCGCTTTTCAAGGGATGCTCTTACCATTGAGGAGAAACTGGTAGCCGAGGAGGTGGATTGTGCAAATAAAATGATGCGAGATGTCAACCCCAATTTGAAATTATAAAAGAATTATATATTCAACACAAGAAGAATGACCTAATTCCGAGTTGTTTAGGTTAGTCAACCAGTCGCGTACTTTTGTCCTCAGGAATTCCGTATAGAATTTCATATTGCGCTTACTTCGATGTTGGGACCACATCTCTTAGATCGCTTGTGCGTTTGAGGCGCCCTTCGGATATGATGTATCAGATTCATAGAAAAACATATTTGCCCAAGACAAAGACCCTAAAAATTCCTTACGAATTTTCTACAATTAGCACGTTTTCTCATGGCAGTGTACATCAATCCTAATTGTAAGAGGATTCCCATTTTCCTTGATCCTTTACATGTTGTGACGCCTTGAGTATGCCTCATGGGGTAGTATGACTTAATTAAATTCCTTTATATGAGTATAAGACGTGGCTTTTGTCTCCGTGAACCCTAATTCCATCTATGAAGCAAATTTAGTCGCCAAACCTAAATTTCCATTCTACTTCCATATTTCAATATACCTTATTTGATTCCATCTTCTTTTGTAGACTCGTGACATGGGAATAAATAAGGGTGCACTTACTGGAATACAATAGAAATATCCTCTCTTGACGATGCTTCAGCCACCTATCAGTCCCCAATTTCGGTGATTCTCGCGTCGAAGAAACCCGAAGAGACGAAGCACATCCATCGAATATTGTTGAATATCCTACCGCAGGTCTTGATTTTGTTGGCCATAGTGCAATCCTGGATTCAAATGAAATACTCATAGGGGGGTTCAGTGTTGCTACCAAATATGCAAAATTGTACCGGTTGGTTTGGCAAAGATATGGCCACATTGCTACAATGGGGATAATAACTTATGATGTTCATCATATGATCGAAATAGTTAACGACTTGCTGGAGATCCTTGATGCCATACGAGACTTAACTTTAAATATCATCCCTTCTGGTTACTTCATATATCTTGAAAAGCTCGTGACCAGTTGTGAAAATCTTCGCTTTAACGTGAAATGGATCCGAGAATGTCTCAACAATATCCAAGACTAATTTGAAAAGTGGTTGCACTCTGGCCCTCGTTTTTCAAGGGATGCTCTTACCATTGAGGAGAAACTGGTAGCCGAGGAGGTGGATTGTGCAAAGAAAATGATGCGAGATGTAGAAATCTAGGTTCTGGAACTGAACAGGAAGAAGGAAATCTTTTTCCCAAGGAGAAAAGATGGGTTTGGACGATTTTCTTTAGGTTGGCTAGTTTTTTGTTGAGCGATTTGAGAGATAAGTTTTCTAATAGTGGTTTGGATTTCTTATTATTATTTCCTTAGGTTTTGAATTTTGGATATGAGATTTTCTAAAAGATTTGAGTGCACAGTATTTGGCACACAATTTATTAGAAAGAAATACATATCGAAAGAAAATCTAACCAACCACTAATTGAAACAAAATTCCAAACAAAATGCATCCTACTAGATAGTTCGTAGACTCATTTCCCGAGCCCGAATTCCGTTCAGTCCCCATTCGAGACGTTTCATCCATGGAGTTTAATAAATCTCATCTTCCGAGTTGAACAGCTTGACTATTTCCAAAATAGAGACTCACCATTCGAATATGTTTAGTAACGACGCAAGTAAATAATCCTTCCCTTAGGATCATATTCCTGCGTGAAGCTTCCCTTCTTGTGACTTGAATAACTCAAAGTTCCAGTAACCGGAGCGTTGATCCTCTTGAATGAAACGATTTTCTTCTGATTCTTAAAAACCTTTTTGAGAGGCGTCGGGGATGGAAGACGATCATCATCTTGAATAGATGCCAACGTGGGGAGAGGAGTGCCGTAAATTTGGCTAGGATGGTATGAGATCCTACTAGGGATAATTATCTCACTAGACAGAACATAAGGCGAGGGCAATGCCGTAATCTGAACAATATTCCCTTTATGAACTTCCTTGATGCACTGATGATAGGTCGAGGGTATAACATGGTTTTCATGAAGCCAGGGACGTCCCAGAATCATGTGGTAACCCAGAGTCATTTCGATAACATAGAATTTCACCTTGGTCTGGAGCAGCCCAACTTGGATATCGAGTTCAACATGTCCGTAGGTATTACTAGTATTCCCCTCAGAGTCACTAATCATGGTTGGGCGAGGATCAATCAGATCTCGAGGGATTCCAACCTCTTGCAATATTTATAAAGGGATGATATTAACCGAGGATCCAGTGTCTACCAAGGCACGCTTAAATTCTTTTCCTCCAAGAAATGATGAGACATATAGAGCACGATTATGCCCTTCCTCCATCATCATGTCCTTGTCCATGAAGGTAATGTCTTGTACAACAGCTGCCATTTCAAATGACACTTGAACATCTTTGGGCGGTGAGGCAAGAGTCCCCAGTGAAATACGACTCACAACATCGAAAACCTCTTTTCATTGTTTCTTGGAGAAATAGAGGAGTTCGCATATACCATGTTGTTAAAGCATAGCTCGGTTGAACCCACCAAGCGTTGGTATGTCAAGTTTGGTTGTCATATTTTAGTGAATCAAAACTCATTTAAAGAATCGTTTGATTATATACTAGAGTCAACTTCGTATAGGTTAGCTTGAAAGTATTAGGATATGAGACTTACAAGTTTTACATGAAGACTTGAAGAATGTGAAGAAGTATGGAGCTACAATGACAACATCATCCTTCTTTTTGAGGTTAGTAATATTTGACTAGAACTGTTTTATTCCCTAACGTATCTTTCAAGTCGTTCATATTGAAAACATAACTGCGAAGCTATGTATGATACTCTAGTTAGACATAGTATTAAGGAATACAATATGAGGTTTATTGCTTAACCATTAAATTTTGTATATAAGACATCGACATGATCATATGAATGCTATTGTGATTATGTATGGGTATGAGTGAAAATTTCATCCTAGGAAACAATGTTTAACATTCGTTTAAAGGAAGTAAGTTCATAAACTTTTTTTGTGAATCGAAAGGGAAATCGCTAGGATTATTGGTACTGTTATTCATTGCAAAAATATTTTGAATTACCAATATGTGTATTTAGTAAAACCGCTCATAAACTTGTTTATGTATCTTGGTAGAACTATTTACAAGGCCTGATTTATGTATTTGTATGACTTTTATTAGTGAAACCGATATTAAGTAATCACTCAAGATGGTATGATCGATACCTTGTAAATAACAACTTTTATCTAGTCATTGGGGAAACGATCCTAGTAAGAGGTGCAACAAATTTACAAGAGGGAAATCGATCCTTGTAAGAGGTGCAACACATTTTTAGTAGATGGGAGAACCAATCCTATGAACATGTGCATCAAGTTTGTAGTTTTGGGGGAACGAATCCTATGGACATATGCAACCGAATACAAGTAGTTACCATAAGTTGTGGGGAACCGATCCTAGTACCTAGTCAACCGAAATTTGGTAACTAGTGTGACTATGCACAATACTCACATGGAGGTAGAACCAGAACATGTTTTGGTAGAACCGTGAAACCCATGGTTGGTAATTTGATAGGATAGTCAGTCACATAGTTCTTGGAAGTCAGATGAACCAATTCTAAACTTGTTTGAAAGTGTGGAAAATCGTTTCCAAGATTGTAAGTATGAAAAAGGACTTGCAAAGTAAAGATGTCGACATACTTTGAACATGTGCAGTAACTCTTATCATTAATTTTTCAAAGATATTCCTTAATATCTAAAGGAAATATCCCAGGATCGAAAGAAATATAATTTTATTTTTTCTTAAAAAAATCCCAGGATCGAAATAAGTTGAGAATATTTTATTTAAGGTTTCTTAGTTTTTATATATTATTTATTTTCCAGCAAATAAACGCATATCTTTAGAAAATAATAATTAGTAATGTGCATTTACTGATTATAGATTTTTTTATTGGATTTCGGTCAATATTTGGACAAAGCATTTCCAAGAATTATGAAAACCGATTTTGTGTTTATTGCATATCTTTGAGAATATTCGGTTTTGGAGATTCTTTGGTGTTCAAACTTCCTTGTCTATAAATATTAAAGTTTGCATTTCGATCAAACTAATCCTCATAGCCAGCAAAACTACCTAGTTGTGATGTTACCGGTGGAGCCGTCTATTCAGAGAGGAAAGTAACCTAATTAGGCGAAATCCCTTACGGCCGCTCAGTTTAAAGACTTCTTTGGGATTGAGAAGATCTATTAGTACCGTTGGTGGGAAACTAGATAATTGCGGTTTATTATTAGTTTTTGATTGATTTGATTGACTAATAATTTATGAACTTTGATTGCACCTAGTTTCTTTATGCTTGAGAATCTTCTCTTTTGATATAAGATTCACTCAAACTAGATCGAAGTTTCGACAGGGATTTTTAGACTGTTTGTAGATCTAAAGACGTCTTGTGATAATCTAACATTAACAGACTCCATTATGTGTATGATTGATCACAAGAGATTCAAGTTGATTGTGTGCAGGTGCTGATTGAAGAATAAAGAATATTTGAAGACAAGAAGATTTTTTGGGTTCATAATCTTTGGTTTGCACAATACTTGTTTCGGCTGGAAAGGGATCCAACTACAGTCGGTTTATCCTTGTGATAGATTGGATTGATTAGTTGAGTATATCGGTATCAATGCACTTCTTTGTGATTAATGGTATTGATTACATAATCTAACAATTACTTCGGTAGTTGTTGAGAGATTGATCTAAGGACCCGAAAAAGGAGTTTATTGGTTAAACGGAAGAGCCTTTGTCAAACTCATATCATGTTTGTTGAAAAGAGTTGTTACCAAACATATTTGTTGTTCCTTTATTGTTTGGAGTACGAACCAAAAGAATTGTTCCAAGTACGTTACTTATTACAAGTTGGAACAATTACTTTGTTTAGTTGCTTGGTCTCAACTATACGAAGTTGGTTTGATTTTGTATAGCGGCTTAATTCTGAGAGTATTCAATTCTGGACTAGGTCCCGAGGTTTTTGCTGCATTTGCGGTTTCCTTGTTAACAAAATCTTTCTGTGTCTTTTAATTTTCTATTTCCGCAATCATAATTATTATTTTATTATAATTAGAAGTAAAATACACAAACGTTAATTCCTATTTTACTTGATAGACAATCCCTAGAGTTTGGTTAAGTCTGAACCTATTATCAAGTAAACATACTTCGTTGTTGTATTGTCTCGATCTTGTATCCATAGACGATCACATGAAGTGTGAACCGATTAGTTGTATTATCTCGACTCAGTCCATAGACGATCACTTTCGGAAAAGGACTTATAGGTGGAAAAGTTTTAGTTTGAGGTATATTTGGGTACCCTTGTCTTTTCACATGTATTAGTGAGGCCGCTACTTCTTAGATCGGTTTATCATCAATAGAGATACTTCTAATTTGGTGTTGAGGTAGAGGATTCTTATGTGCGCCCTCTCTATCATCCAGTATAAGCTCTCCAGCTTGAATCTTTTCTTTGAAAATCCATTTCAAGGCTTTGCACTCTCTGGTTGGGTGACCAACGAACCTATGAAAATGACAATACTTTGGATTGGATATAGCTTCAACCATTGGCTCTCTTTGTATAAAGGGGTGTTTTATTGTTTGATCCCGGATCCACGCATCTAACAACTCTAGCACTTCTTCATACTTGCATGGAAAGTCTCAAGGGCCTTTGACATTGTTGTGATCATAAGATAGGTGTTTCGAAGGGCTGGTGTCCTGATTATGTCCATTCCTCTTACTTACATCAGTGACCATAACTAATTAATGAAAATCTACACGTTTCTTAGATGAACGCTTTCCCCTCCCGGGATCGACTCGATGTTCATCTTCTGTTTTGGTCATTCTTGGTTTCTCTAATAGTGCGGGTGCTGATGAAGCAGATCGCTTTGCATCATCATGGAGTTTCAACGAGATGAGATTTTGTTGTATTCGGGTCATGGCAATCCAAATCCCGAGATCTAAATCTTAACACAAAATCATTGGGATGCTCATAGCCCTCCGAACTATTCTTTCCATATCAGACATGGTAGTATGTTCAGAGACAAAAAAGTATTTATTGTAAAATATATCCAATATCTGATTCCAGTTAGCAACACTGTATGGTGCTAAATTGTTGTACCACGTATAAGCTCTTCCAGTTAGAGACTTAATTGTAAAATTCTTTTATCCGTATGACATGATTTATCTCGTGTTCTCCTAGTGCTTACAAAAATCGAGACACATGCTCACGAACGTTTCCAACTCCATTGTATAACGTGAACGACGGAGACGTATATCCCCTGGGAAGAGGGATACGTTGTATTTTGACTGGGTAAGGAGAACGATGAATATGTAGCATATCAGCATTCTATCTGTCTCTTTCTCGAGCATTCAACAACCTCTCCAGATTTTCCAGGGTAAAATATTCAGGTGACTGTTTGTCTATCTGGAGATCGCGAGTATCACTAGTATGGTAGTTGATGTGGTCACGAATAAGGATTGGTGTACACAGACTTTCCCTATCATCATTTATGGAAGACTCGGGTTCTATGCACTGGTAAGGACGAAACTTCCCACGCGAAGAATCAAGAATCGCTGACTTCTCAATCAAAGTTTTCAAACTATCTAATATTGCAATTTGAGTTTCTCCCATATTCTAATGATATTCATAAAGTTGTTCCTGATTTGTAGCTAGGCTTTCCAAAGTCGGTGGATCCGTCTGGGTGGTTTCGACAGGGCGCTCGAGGTTGGTAACGGGACGCTTAGTGCTTGCATTAGCCATATTAGGATTACTAGGACGTTTGTTACCAATATTAATACCAGTAATACCAATATTAGGACGTTCAGTAATAGCGGGACCAATATTGGGACATTATGTGACAACGGGACGTTCAGTAACAGTAGTACCAACATTAGGACGTTCCGTAAACACATGACGCTTGGTGTTGGTGTTAGTCCCAACATTGCTGGAAATAACATAATTCTTCTTTGAAGTTTCGGCTTCCTTAACCCTGGTAGTGACCATGATTAAGATTGATGAATATGATCTGGGATTGATTTAGAACTATGACTGAGTGGACAACCTCCCACTGCGGTCGCCAAAATATAGTTACCTAAAATCTGAGAGAGGTTAAAAGTGGGATTCTAGGGTTTCTGAAAGTGAGTTACGGGAGGTTGAGCACGAATAGTCTTCGCCTAAACCATGCACAGTGGCCGTTCAAAGGCTGCTTCAGTCACAAGGAAGAAGTATTAGGGCTGGTCTTAGGGAGGGAAGCAGATGAAGAGAGAGAGAGAGAGATCAGAGAAAAAGTTATTGCTCTGAGAGGTTATGAGAAAGTTGATTGTAGCTTGGAAAAATAGAGGGCCTATTTATAGTTGAATTCTCTAATCTCAGGTCGGCGGAGATAAAGATTGCTTTCCGTGTCGTGCGCATCAATTCTTCCATCTCTTAAGGAATATGGATAAACTAGGTTGAGGTTATCTCATTATTCCACCGCCTTTACTCTCTTCTGCGGTGAGAAATAAGCCGGGTATTCCTCGCACGTATCTTAGATTGCCAGACCAAAACCCTAATTGATATCCCCCCAATTTGTGTGAAGATGAGTCATCCTTTGTGATGATGTGTTGAGAGAGAAATATTCTCTTTAGCCGAGTTGGCCAAGATAGAGAGATATTTTATAATTTGTGAGAATGACTAAGATGAGTCACGTGAAAAGGCATGGAATTTCTCAGGAATCGTGTGCAGAGTGTTAGAGGAGTTGAGGCTAATCTCCCTCTCTCCATGGCCGGTCACATATATAATGTGAAGACCATATTATATTTGTGGGTCCCTTTATTGAGCATGCGGAGCTCAAGAGAGCTTATCCATATTTTTGGATATCCATGTATAGTTCAGGATCAATTTACTAACAGTGAGTGTGTTTGATAGGATGAGAAATAGGCTTGAGCCTTAAGTAAGGCGTGTGTCGTGAATCTCTCCGAGATTTTGCAGACGGATCAAAATCTCTCCGTGATTTTGCAGAGAGATTTGAATCTCTCCGAGATTTTGCAGACAAATCGAAATCTCTCCGAATATTTTCTTAACAGGTCTGAATATCTCTATGGTCAGCTGGGACTCGTCCTGAGAGAGAAAAAGGCTTTGTACGCCAAATTAATTCCCCTGCGAGGCTTTGGCTCACTTTTCTTTGACCAACGTATCTTACAGAGATGAGTTAGGAATCAATTGTATGTTCATATGATGGGCCAACAAGACCAGTGTATCTTGAAAGAATGTTCTAGGAGTCTATCGAAAAGTCTCGGAGGTAGAATAACCAGTGTATCTTACGGGGATGTCCTAGGAGTTATTCAGAAGCCTCAGTAAGTCGAGTCAGAGCCTAGATAAAACATGACCAGTGTATCTCGCGATGATATACTAGGAATCATTCGTTGATCTCAAATAAGGTGGGTCGTGCTTACAGGAGATATGCAAATATCCGCTCTGGGTCATAAGTCCGCTGGGGACGTATTTACGCATCTATAGAGCCTACATGACCAGCAACATCTCGTTGAGGATGTATACTATGAATCATGGCATCACAATCAACTGCATCTCGTGAAGACATGCTGGAATTATGGATGTTCTGGTTTATAAGTCTGTCGGGGACGTTTTACGCTCTACAAAACCTATGTGACCAGCAGTATCTCGTCGAGGATGTATGCTAGGAATCACGACATCCAACCAGCAGTGTCTCGCGAGGACGTGTACTAGAAATAGCGGCTAAGGATGCCTTGGGGGCCAAGGGATTAATATCTCCCGTGAGAGTTGAATTATGTCTATAGGGTTGAAATGACATTTTTCCCCTTATCCAAATTTCACCGTCTACAGGGGGTCTAACAACCACACCCAATATTTCGCTTAGCAATCTGTATGGACTAACTCCAATATACTTTCAAGAAAATCAACTAGACAGTCAAACTCAATCTTAAGAAAAGTATATCCAAGAGTTATATCTTTAATATAAGAAATTTGAGAGCCCGATTGAATATAAGAAATGACTTGGACGGTATCAAAAACCAACATCCAAGTGTCAATCAATTTAATCAACAACCCAAAGGTCAGATTCACAATTGATTGGACTTATGCACAACCTGTGATATTTCAATTATATAAACAAATATAATACGAAAAATAAATAAAATAAAATAAAATTCGGTAAAATAATATATATAATGCGGAAAAGAAATAACACACACACCAGAAATTTTGTTAACTAGGAAACCGCAAATGCAGAAAACCCCCGGGACTAGTCCAGATTTGAACACCATACTGTATTAAGGCGCTACAGACACTAGTCTACTCCAAATTAACTTCAGACTGGAATGTAATTGATCCCTAACCAATCTCACACTGATCAAGGTACAATCGTGTTCCTTACGCCTCTAGAACCACGCCGGATTCTGCGCAATTGATTCCCTTAGATGATATCATCCAAATCTAAGAGTTGATACGACCCAAAGTCGAAGACTTGATAAATCAATCTGTCTCACACAGAAAAGTCTATTGAATAGATAAATCTGTCTCCCACAGAAATACCTAGAAGTTTTGTTCTGTCTTTTGATAAATCAAGGTGAATAAGAACCAATTGATATACCAGATTTATATTACCGAAGAACAACCTAGAAATATCAATCACCTCATAATAATCTTAATCGTATGGTAGCGAAACAAGATCTTGTGGAATCACAAACGATGAGGCAAAGATGTTTGTGACTACTTTTTATCTTGCCTATCAGAGAATAAATCTCGAGCAAATCTTAGATAAGATATTACTCAATACAATATAAAACAACAAGATCAGAACACGTAACTAAATAGTTAGGTCTGGCTTCACAATCCCAATGAAGTTTTCATGTCGTTAACCTACAGGGTTTCGTGAAAAACCTAAGGTTAAAGGAGAATCGACTCTAGTCGCAACTAGTATCACACATGAGGTGTGGGGATTAGGTTTCTCAGTTGCTAGAGTTCTCCCTTATATAGTCTTCAAATCAGGGTTTGTAACTTCAAATCAGGGTTTGTAATCAATGTTACCTTGGTAACAAAGCATTCAATATTCACCGTTAGATGAAAATCTGATTAGACTCAAGATGATATCTTTCAACTGTTAGATCGAACTTAGCTTGTTGCACACAAAACAAAAGTGATTTCGTTTAGATATGGGTAACCGTACCTAAACTTGTGCACCTTGTTGGCTCAACAATAGTTAACCGAAGTTAGCCATATGAACACTTTCATATCAACCATATTCATCTTAACCATAACTAGTTCAAATGACTCAAATGAAACTAGTTCTAGAGTTGTTCAATTGTTTATATTCTCATAAAAGTATACAAGACACAATTGAAGAAAAATCGAGTCGAATCAATTCATGAACATTATAGCCACAGTTTGCAAAAGATTGCATTCATTATTATATAAATAAATGTGTTAGTTCATGAACTAACCGATTTTAGAACATAACCTACTCAAGTATGCGAACGGGTACACATACCTAAGTGGCCGGACAGAGTTTGAGTTCGCCATTATGTGAACTGGTACGTATACCTTCCAAAACTCAGTTGAATTTCCGTAACTTGAAACTCACTTCAGTATGCATACTTAGTTCCCAGTCTTTAAATAACCAACCAGTACGCATACTGGTATGCATACCATGGTTCCCGGACTTGGAATATCTTGCACAAATTAGCATACAAGTACGCATATTGTGCTATATCCAATCATGGTTATATGTTCTAAACTCCCATTTCAATCATTGAAATATTCTCGATAGACGACAATAGCTGTCTCACACAAACTATTAGCTTCAAAGCAATTTTCAAGTGATCGAATGATCAATACGAAATATTCCGAGTCTACATCAAATGACTGTCTCACACAAATCATGTAAGATGTTACAAGGTGATTTTTACATGATCATCTTTTGACTTTCATCAAGAATATAAGATGAACTTGGTTAAAGCGAAAGCTTACAAACACATATTTCGACAAATATATAAGCGAGTTAAAGTCAGCTCAAAATATCAAATGTGTATAATCGAAGTCTATATAGATATACGACTTTTGTCTCAAATAGGAGATAGAATAGATAGACTTTTGAGTGATGGATGAGTTCAAGTCTCCACATACCTTTTGTTGATAAAGTTCCACAAGCTCCCATTAGTAGTTCTTCGTCTTCAATCGAAGAACGCCGTGAAGTCTAATGCTCAACTACACTTTCTATCTTAATCCGAGACTTAGCTATAATTAGACTAGAAATCAAGACTTATAGTTTTGGCAACTAAACTTGACAACAATCTTGAGATAGAAACGCTTGCGAGTTTTACCAAGCACTGCTCTAACACCGATCTTAATTTCATGTTTTCTGCATAGAGGGGTTTCAGATATTCATCCAAGCAAGTTGTTGAATTTTTTTTTCTTTATGAGATGGTCTAAAAGCTTGATATATTGTGAGACTTCCTCATCAACATCTTGTCCCTCTTCTGAATCACTTTTATTTGAAAGATAATCCAATTGTTCATCTAGGCATTTTTACCAGTTGACCACAGTTTCAGTCCATGGAGAAGACGTGAGAGATTTCTCAGGATAATCAAGGATTTGAACCAAATCAGTGTGTTTCTGAATTGGTGTTGCGTTGTCAGAGATAACACTATTATCCATAGAGACATATTACTACAAACACAGACCTATGAGGTCTAAATAAGGATTGATAAGTGTTTCAATTATACAGGCAAGAGATAGTTTCCCTTTAAGAAGAGACAACCCTTGGACCGAATATAACAGAAAATCCAAAAATATTACTAAAATATATTTTGTTTCCTTTGTCTGAACTTCTCGTGTTGGAAAGTTTAATAAAAAAAAAAAAAATCTAAATAAAACATATTTTTGGAAGATCATGATGAACATGAACACCTTTTTAGACAATCATGGATTCGCAGCTATCCATAAAGTGTCACAACTTTTCTGATAAACAACTACACAAACAAATGTGCTCCAGTTTTATTGTGCCTTTCCCATATATAAATATGAGCACGGAAAAAGATGAGAGTGCACAATTTTGATACAACTAGGTTGCATCAAAGTAAGCTTTTTCTAGCTTAGAGTGAGTATCAGAAACATAGTTCATGTTTCTCTTAGGGAATTTTTGCCCAAAATATTTTCTCCCAGGATGATGATCTTTTCTAACTCTAGATATATAATCATGTGGAGAAATTGTACTAATGGAGAATTCTCAGAGACATATAGATTTGTCTTAATTCTTTCAATGATATTTTCATATGATTTTCTCATTCTAAGGACTTCCTTATGATTCACATCAGTGTGATTATCTGAAATAATTATTGGAAATTCCTGATTGCTTCTTTTTGCAGATATTTACTCATTCCCTTTTTCCTGGAGTCGTTTTTCATCAAAACAAGGATTGTTTCGATATGGGTGAGGAGGAACCTTTTTCCAGAATCGATTATCAACTCTTTCCTATGATTCTTCTGAGTTGATCTTATCAGATAGTGGTATAATCTGTCTTTCTACTGAGGAATGATCTTTCAGTTTTTTAAGACAAGAAACTTCTTTCAATAATTTTACCACCATATGTTGAAGAAGTATAAGTTCCCTGTCAAGTGACTGAAAATTGTATTCCTTAAGATCACGTTCATGGAATCGGTTCAAAGTTTCCTTTGGATAAGATTTTGTGTGATCATTAGTAGACTTAGAAGATGGTATCTTATCCTCTTCTGATTTGATGTAGTTAGATAAACTACTATCATCTTGATCTGTTTCAGACGTGACTAAACCGGTTTTATCACAATATATAAAGGTTGAGTAAGGACTTTTAGTTTCCTCATTATCAAAAGAAATCACAACAACATCATTAGTTAGAGACAAAGGAGGTGTCTCTTTATCTAAAGTACGAGATTTACCAAGAGCTTCTAGTTTGACAGTGAGATTTATATTCTCTTTGTCCGGACTATTCAATTGAATATCTTTATCTCTGATCTCTCGTTTAAGAAGATTTGACTTTGTTTTTAATATCAGCATTTTAGAAGACAGAGATTTTATTGGCTTTATGAGTTTTATCAACTCTTTATCATCATCTTCTTTTACATTAGAGATGGACACAGATGTTTTCGCAACTCCTGGATCATGAGTCAACGAAGTAGTAAAATCTTCAACTTTTGAGTAGTCACACTCTTACATAACGTTAATTGAATCATACATAGATTCAATTTCTTATAGGTTGGATCGCACCAAACACAGATTGTTAGATCATTTCGTGTTTGCCTGCTCTGATACCAATTGAAAAGTCGAGGGTACCCAAATATACCTCAAGCTAAAACTTTTCCACCTATAAGTCCTTTCTCCGAAAGTGATTGTCTATGGATTGAGTCGAGACAATACAACTAATCGGTTCACACTTTGTATGATCGTATATGGATACGAGATCGATACAATACAACAACGAAGTATGTTTACTTGATAAGAGGTTCGGACTTAACCAAACACAATAGGATTGATGTCAAGTAAATAGGAATTAACGTTTGTGTAATTTACTTTAAATTATAATAACAACAATTATAATTGCGGAAAATAAAAGTAAATGACACAACAAGATTTTGTTAACGAGGAACCGTAAATGCAGAAAACCCCAGGGACCTTGTCTAGAAGTGAATATTCTTAGGATTAAGCCACTATAAAAAATCAAACCAACTTCTTATAGTTGAGACCAAGCTACTAAACCTATAGTTCACCTAGTTCCGTCTGTATTCCCACGCCTCTGACCTGTAATAAGTCACGTACTTGGAACAATTTCTTTGGTTCGTATTCCAAACAGTAAAGGAACAACAAATATGTTCGGTATCAACTCCTTTCAACCAAGTGATGTGATTTCGACAAATGTTCTTCTGTTTATCTCAAATAAACTCTTTCGCCAGGTTCTTAGATCTATCTTATTATCAATTACCAAAGTAATTGTTAAGATTTTGCAATCAATACTTTTAATCACAAACAATTGTATTGATGCCAATCTACACAACTAATCAATCTAATCTACCACGAGGATAAACCGATTATAGTTGGTTCCTCTTTTACCGAAACAAGTATTGTGCACACCAAAGATTATGAACTCAAATCAGAAATCTTCAAAGTCTTCCTTGTCTTCAATAAACATATGCGCACAACAACATGAATATCTTGTGATCAATCACGCACACAACGGAGTCTGTTAACAATGGATCATCACAAGATGTCTTTAAATTTACAAACTACGTGCAATCAAATTTCAACCACCGTTAGTCAATTAAATCAATCAAAAACAAAAGACAAACCGCAATATTCTAGTTTCCCACCAACGGTACTAATAGAGCTTCTCAATCCCAAAGAAGAATTTAAACTGAGTGGCCGTAAGAGATTTTGCCTAATTAGGTTACTCTCCTCTCCGAATAGGCGGCTTCACCAGTAACAACACAACTGAGGAAGTTTGATTTCACGAAGGATTAGTTTGCCCGAAATGCAAACTTCAAGTATTCATAGACAAAGAAGTTTGGACACCAAGGAATTTCCAAAACAGAAAATATTCTCAAGATATGCAATAAAATTCCAAATTCAGTTTCCATAATTCTTTGAAATGCTCTGTTTAAAATATTGACCGAAAATCTCTTTAGGAAATCTTAACTAGTAAATGCGTATTACTAATTCTCGTTTTCCTAAAATAAAATTAAAAACCTTAAATATAAAATTCTTAACTTATTTATTTTTCGATCCAGGATTTTCTTCTTTTAGATATTAATGAATAACTTTGAACAATAAAAGATAAGCGTTACTGCATGTGTTCAAAGTATGTCGAAGTCCTTACTTTGTAAGTCCTCTTTTATACTTATAACCTTGAAACCGATTTTCTACACTTCCAAACAAGTTTCGAATTGGTTCATCTGACTGTCAAGAACTATGTGATTGATCAAGAACACTCAATCACAAATCATGGGTTTCACGGTTCTACCAAAACAAGTTTCGGTTATACCTTCACGTGAGTACTATGCATAGTCACACTAGCTTTCCAAAAATTCGGCTGACTAGGTACTAGGATTGGTTCGCCACATATATATGGTATCTAACTTGTATGTGTTTCACATGTCCATAGGATCGGTTCCCCTTTTTGCTAAAAACTTGATGCACCTCATACAATGATCGATTCCCCTTTGTGATAGGTTGCACATCTTACTAGAATCGGTTCCCCTTTACCCAGAGTCGGTCATACCAATAACACAAAATTAATCATACCATCTCAGGTGATTACTTAATATTGGTTTCACTAATAAAAGTCATACCAACACAAAAGTCAGGCCTTTGTGAATAGTTTTACCAAGACCACAAACAAATCATGAGCGGTTATACTAATCACACATATTGGTAGTTCAATAGATATGGAATAAATAACAATACCAATAATGCCTGGCGATTTCCTTTTCGATTCACAAAACAAGTTCATGAATTTACTTCCTTAAAACACATGTAAACCATTATTTCATAGGATGAAATCCTTACCTCATACCCATACATAATTATAATATCATTCAAACGATTAAGTCAATATCTTATCTACAAATTTTAATGGTTAAGAAATAAACCTCGTATTGTATTCCTTAATACTATGTCTAAATAGAGTGTTCATGCTTCTCAATTTTGTTTTCAATATGCACGACTTGAAAGATACGTTAGGAAATGAAACAGTTCAAGTCAAATATCACTAACCTCAAGTGGAAGGATGATGTTGTCGTTGTAGCTCCTTGCCTCTTCACTTCTTCAAGTTTTCGCAATTCTTGTAATGTCTCAAATCCAAATACTTTTAAGCTAATCGATACGAAGTTGACTCTAGTACATAATACATAATCAAGCGACTTTTTAAATGAGTTTTGATTCATTAAAATTAGACAACCAAACTTGACATACCAACGCTTGGTGGGTTCAACCGAGCAATGCTCTAACAACTTTGTATGTTCTTCTTTGTTAAGAAAATCTTTTTATATGCCTTTGGTAGTTATTCTTGGTGTAAATCCATGCAAAAAAAAAAAATGATTCTACCCTCTAAGGACAAATCATTTTATATGTGCATTACGAGTTTGTCATGATGTCTAGGAAACTTCTTATGAGAATTTATTCTTGTGTTTTAAGAAGGATAACTAGGGTTTGGAATAGCAATTATTGTGAGTACACATAGCTATTGCAAATTTTTTTCATCTTGCAATGTTTTTAGATTTAATTATTTAAATTCTAAAGTTTATTTGGAAGATGATTTTGCAACATTAATATTTATTTGCTTTATATATTGCAAAAATTGTTATAGGATATGTGTGTTTACGTCCGCGAGCTATGATTGTACCATATTTTTCAAAAGTTAAGCCTATTATGTCATTATGCAAATATTGATGGAATATAGGATGAACTTTTGATTGCAAAGATTAAGTCTATTATACGTCTTTATGCAAATATTGATGAAAAATAGAATGAATCTTTGAATATTCCGCAGTATTGATCTTTTCCTGATCCACTTCTATGTGAAAGTACCGTGTGGCTCCGTAAGTTCTCTTAGGTTGAGCATTTCCGATTAAATTAATCATGGGTTCTCTTGTGGTTAATTTAATTGAGTTTTCTGGATACAAGTTCATGTCTCATTTAATTTGTTAATGTCCAAATAAATCCTTCTTTTCTTGTAAAAGTAAGGTCGCTCTTGTTGTTCTTTTGGGAATGATATTATATGGGGGAGAGTTCTTAATTGCCAAATCTTTGTGAGGAGTGCGTCTGTGGAATATTGTAGGAGTTTTCTTGTATCTTTATAAACTGCTTGATGAATACACTAAGTTTCGACTATGTGAAATCATCGAAACAAAGTTGATGTGTTCTCTTTTAGTCATGAAGTATCTCTATGAGAATTTCATTATGATCCCACTAGTTTTCATACCTTTGCAAATTTATATTGACAAAAAGGGGAAGCATTAATGTGTAGTTCACACTACAAATACATATGGTAGATCATTATGTAAGGGGGAGTGGTATTGACTAAGGGGGGGTGATACATATCACCATACTATTGTTGTCAAAGTTGTGATATAATTGGACTTTGATTCTGTGTAATAATATTATGCACTGTATAACAATGATTAAGAGCTACTGTTTTCTCACTATTATAGCTATGGATCTTCAAAAACTATGATGCTGAGTTGAACACGTTCAGAATCACTGGAGTACTTGGAAGTGACAAATATTTCTAGTAATGTTGAAGAACCAAGGAAATCAGGCATTTGGATGAGAAGCTACAAAGTTTATTTATTTTGTAATCCATATGTATTGATAGTTTTGTCACTAAATTTGACAAAGGGGGAGATTTTTAGAGCACTGCTCAGTCGAACTCGCTAGAGTTGCTATCTCAAGCTTGTTGTCAAGTTTAGTTCCCAAAACTATAAGTATTGATTTCTAGTATACTTATAGGTAAGTCTCGTATCGGGATAGAAAGTGTAGTTGAGCTTTAGACTTTGCGGCGTTCATCGATTGAAGACGAAGAACTACTAAGGGGATCTTGTGGAATTTCATCAACAAACGGTATGTGGAGACTTGAACTCATCTATCACACAAAAGAGTATATCTACTCTATCTCCTATTTGAGACAACTTATAGACTTCGATTATACACATTTGATATTTCGAGTTGAGTTTAACTCGCTTACATATTTCTCGAAATATATGTTGGTAAGCTTTCGCTTTAACCAAGTTCATCTTATATTCTTGACGAAAGTCAAAAGATGATCATGTGAAAATCGCCTTATAAAATCTTACATGATTTGTGTGGGACAATCATTTTATGTAGACTCGGAATGTTTCATATTGATCATTCGATCACTTGAAAATTGATTCGAAGCTAATAGTTTGTGTGAGACAGCTATTACCGTCTTCTAAGAATGTTTCAATGATTGAAATAAAAGTTTAGAACAAATAACCATGATTGTTTATAACACAGTATGCGTACTTGTATACTAATTGTTGCAAGATATTCTAAGTCCGGAAACTGGGTATGCATTCTGGTTGGTTTATGAAAGTCCAGGAACCATAGTATGCATACTGGTTAGTTTATGAAAGTACGAGAACTTAGTATGCATACCGGTATGCGTACTGGCGTGAGTTTCATGTTCCGGAATTTAACTGAGTTTGGATGGTATGCGTACATGTTTGCATACTGGCAAACCCAAACTTGGTCTGACCACTTAGGTATGTGTACCCGTTCGCATACTTGAGTAGGTTATGTTCTAAAATCGGTTTGTTCATGAACTAATATATTTATATAATAAGGAATTCAATCTTTTGAAAATCGTGGCTATAATGTTCATGAATTGATTCGAGTGAATCAAAATTGATTTTGCTTCAATTGTGTCTTGTATACTTCTATGAGAATATAAAAAATTGAACAACTCTAGAACTAGTTTCATTTGAGTCATTTGAACTAGTTATGGTTAAGATGAATAAGGTTGATATGAATTGTTCATATGGCTAACTTCGGTTAACTATTGTTGAACCAACAAGGTGCACACGTTTAGGTACGGTTACTCATATCTAAATCGCTATAGACGCTAGCCTACTAAAAAAGTAGGGGTATACTTTCGAGAGAATCAACTAGACAGTCAGACTCAATCTCAAGAGAAGTATATCCAAGAGTTGTATCTCTGTTTCATAATGTAATTAAAAAATCAAATAGATAGAAATCCTTGAGCCTGATTATTATGTGAAATAACTTGAACAGTACTAAAGACCAATGTCAAGTGTCAATCAATATAATCAACAACCACAGCTCGTTGATATATTTCTTGATTGAGTCTCACTTTTTAGTTGGTGCTCTCAGAATTATATTGGAGTTTAGTCCATACAGATTGCCGATCGAATTATTGGGTGTGGTTGTTATACCCCCGCTTTTACAATTTTTTTTGGCTCAAACCAATCATGCTTGATTTCTTTGAATCTTCAACATCGTCTTGAATTCTTCGCTCTTCATGTTCTTTTGTGGTTATGCATATGATCATTTCAACACCTTCGTTTTTGAAGATTCGTAGTGATGGAAACTTATGAGAATACTCGTTTGGAGATTTTCTAGAATGACAAAGTCACTGAACTCAATGGTTGTTACGTTGGTGCATATTATTGTTATATTTGTCAGAGCATTTCTCGGTTTAACCCACTAGCATTGGTATGTCAAGTTAGTTGTCAAATTTAGTTACCAAAACGCATTCTTGATTTAGTATACTAAAGATAGTTTCAGACCAGATTAGGTCTAAGAAGTAGAATCAAAGCTATCCTTGAAGGATGGATACTGAAGACTACAAGAAGAAATCAACAAGGACTTCATCAACAAATATATACGATGATTGATTTCATTTGTATTCTTGTTCAATTCTACCTTTCTAATCTATCGAAACAAATAATGACCCTATGGAACAATTCCTATGACGGTAAAGTACATTTATGTATATATAATCGAGGTTATTTGAGACACAACATTTGTGACAATAACCTTTATCCCTGTAAATGTTCTCATGTTATAGTGAATGAGCTTACGAATTCAACGAGCCAAGAATCACTCAATTTTGAGTTATAACGATGAAGTTATGAGTGATTTATTAAAGTAACAGTTATAAGTGTTGCTGTAACTATTGCAGTTCGTTAGTAGGAAACAATCCCCGAACTGTTTGTAACAGTTCACGGACTTGAGCCAAATTACGTGACTAGAGGCCTTTTTTAGTCATATTTTTGATGTTTTCTTATCTAGGAAAGATAGCAATTACTCCAAACATATATGATTACCATATTAAAGTGTTTGTGATATCTTTTAATTCCTTCCTAAGATAAATTGTGATTTATTCAATATTTGATAAATTAATTAATTATTTAATTATTTGGGCAAGAGTTGTAACTTCGGAAAGACTTCCAAAATTAGGAGAGTCTTGAAAAAGGAAAATATATTTGCTTAGCTTTCAAGAAACCTTGTTCACTATAAATAAAGGATTCGTGAATACCACATTTTCATCCCTTGGAAAATTGGTGTAAGTTTCATAAGGTTGTTGTTAAAGCATAGCTCGGTTGAACCCACCAAGCGTTGGTATGTCAAGTTTGGTTGTCATGTTTTAGTGAATCAAAACTTATTTAAATAGTCACTTTATTATTTACTAGAGTCAACTACGTATAGGTTAGATAGAAAGTTACTAGGATATGAGATTTACAAGTATTACGTGAAGGCTTGAAGAATGTGAAGAAGTAAAGAACTACAACGACGACATCATCCTTCCACTTGAGGTTAGTAATATTTGACTTGAACTATTTCATTCCTAACATATCTTTCAAGTCATACATATCTAAAACATAACTGCGAAGCTGTGAATGATTATACTCTAGTTAGACATTGTATTAAGGAATTACAATACGAAGTATAACGTCAATCTTTTGAACTTCGTATATAAGACATCGACATAATCATATGAATGCTATTGTGATTATGTATGGGTATGGGTGAAGATTTCGTCCTTGGAAACAATGTTTTACATTTGTTTAAAGGAAGTACATTCATAAACTTGTTGTGTGAATCAAAAGGGAAATCGCTAGGTGTTGACACCCCAATTTCGCACCTTCCATGGAAAGTATCAGTCTTATGCTTCGAAGCCGAATACAAAGGAAATTCTTTGTGGAACAATTAAGGATTTCCATGTCCTTTAAATCAGCCAACAAACACTACTTCTACCCATTTCATTACCCATTCAAACTCAGGAGTTCTTGCTATCACGTTGAAGATGACGGAAATACAAAATCAATGGCGAAAGAACGGAGTCATTCGGAGTTCTTATGAAGAAGTTATGAGCAAAACAAGAATTTGGAAGGCAAAAGGGAAAAACGATCATTTTGTAGGTAGCTGCTATTTAGACTCCGTCAGCCGCTAAGGGGACACCAGTTTGCCACACCTTTTCCGCACGCGACAAAGGAAGGAAATTTGGGAAACGTTATCAAATTGGATAATTTGGATTTACTTGGGCACATGCTATTTGGACCCCCAAATTGGATAAGGGGCAACCAAGTCCATTTCATTTCTCTCAACCAGAAAAAATACTTCTTGGGACATCATTATTTGAATTGATACAAGTGGGATCCACATCACATGGGAGAGTTAGTAAATGTTTGGAAGAGAAATTATTTCTCTGGTGGGACCCACATCACATGGGCATGTTTGGAGAAAAGGGTTGATTTGGTGCAAGGCGGCTCATCGACGCTGGATAGATTGATGGTGCAGATGAAGACATAAGGGTTCCTCAGAGGATCGAATGGATTTGGAATTATGTACACATTTCTTATGTGCACTCTGTTACTCTGAATCATCAATTAATTTCAACCAAAACAGTTCTTGGCAGACAATTTGGAAAACAAAGGAGTTGCATGCAAAGGAAAAACGGCGGCTGATTTTCTCCCCGTACCAATCAAGCGCATGCGAAGGAAGGAAAAAAATAAGGCGGCTGGAATTTTCTCCGTTTCCCATTAGGATGTTGAAGGGTCTGGACTACTATAAATAGAGATCGAGTGAAAGATAAGAGATGAGGAGAACCAACTTGAGAAGAGGAACTTGAGAAAGAGGGAGAAGGGGAGGGAGACTTCTTCCAAGACTCTTTCCTTTACTTCTTCTTTCACTTATTCTTACGAGAAACGAGTGAGAAAGATAGAAAACAAGGTTTCTACCCAAACCACACAACAACAAAGGTTTCCACCCAAACCACACAAAACAAGGTTTCCACCCAAACCACACAAAACAAGGTTTCCACCCAAACCATACAACAACAAAGGTTTCCACCCAAACCACACAACACAAGGTTTCCACCCAAACCACACAACAACAAGGTTTCCACCCAAACCACACAACAACAAGAAAAACCAAACACAATAAAAAATCTAGGTTTCCACCCAAACCAAGAAGAATTATTGTCTCTTAAATAGAAAATATTTCTTCTCACATGTTCCAAGTCTCCACGTATTTTGTCATTTAATCAATGAGAAATCAAATTTTCTTCCTACATGATAGTTATCATTGTCTTATGCATTCATAGTTTATTTCGAGAAAACCAAAAAAAATAGAAAGATTAAATCAAGTATTGTCTTTAAGTTTTTAAAAGATTAGCATTAAATTGCTAGTACTTTAACTACTTTCAGCATACTTAACGGAAGCAAGAAATCGTCGCAAGAATCCTTTCAAGTTTCAATATCATATTTCAGTATTATTAAAAATAAATTATAAAAATTTCCCCCTTAATCATTTAATAGAGGCCAATCTTACGATTGGGCGGCTGATGGGTGCCTAACACCTTCCCATCCCGTACTAGAATCTCCTTACCCAAACTCTCTGATAACAGACCATAAACATGAAAGTCATAACTAGGTTTTGTTTTCCTCAAAAGAATTCAAGCTATTTAAAGGGTCCTGACTCCCCTTAGTCAGGTGGTGACTTCAAAACATCTCTTTATATTGCGGAGTTAGCGCTCTTAATAACGAACTAGTGAGAAGCTACCTCTGTCCGACCATGTTCGGAAAACATCCACGAACGGATGAGCACATAGGCTTCCCCCTAACAATTAGGGATCATAATAGACCGGCTCTCGACCCGTGCCAGACCATCGATTTCTACACTAGGCTTATTGGTATTGTTATTCATTGCAAATCTTTGGATTTCCAATATATGTGTTTAGTATAACCGCTCATAACTTGTTTATGTATCTTGGTAAAACTATTCACAATGCCTAACTTTTGTATTGGTATGACTTTTATTAGTGAAACCGATCTTAAATAATCACCTGGGATGGTGTGATCGATTTATTGTAATTGGTATGACCAACTCTAGACATTGGGGAACCGATCCTAGTAAGAGGTGAAACCGATCACAAAAGGGAATCGATCCTTGTAAGAGGTACAACATTTTTTTTGTAATTGGGGAACCGATCCTATGATTTGTGCAACCGAATACAAGTTTATATCATAAATATGTGGTAACCGATCCTAGTACCTAGTCAACCAACTTTTGGTAACTAGCGTGACTAATATTAGTACCCATATGGAGGTAGAACCGAAACTTGTTATGGTAGAACCATGAAACCCATGATTGGTGATTTAATAGGATAATCAATCACATAGTTCTTGGAAGTCAGATGAACCAATTCTAAACTTGTTTGGAAGTGTGGAAAATCGGTTCCAAGATTGTAAATATGAAAAAGGATTTACAAAGTAAAGATGTCGGTATACTTTGAACATGTACAGTAACTCTTATCTTTTATTATTCAAATATATTCCTTAATAGCTAAAGGAGAATCCCAGATCGAAATAAATTGAGAATATTCTCTTCTAATATAAGATTCACTCAAACTAGATCGAAGTATCGACGGGGATCTTTAGAACTGTTTGTAGACCTAAAGACGTCGTGTGATAATCCATTGTTAACAGACTCTATTCTGTGTGTGATTGATCACAAGAGATTCAAGTTGTTTGTGTGCAGGTGTTTATTGAAGATCTTAGAAGATTTGAAGACAAAGAGGATTTCTTATTTGAGTTCATAATCTTTGGTATGCACAAAACTTGATCGGCTGGGGATCTAACTATAATCGGTTTATCTTTGTGATAACCTTGATTGATTAGTTGATTAGATCGGTATCAATGCAATTCTTTGTGATTTAAAGTATTGATTGCATAGTCTAAAACAATTACTTTGGTAGTTGTTGAAGAGATTGATTTAAGAACCTGACAAAGGAGTTTATTGGGAGAAACGGAAGAGCCGTTTGTCAAACTCATATCACGTTGTTTGAAAAGAGTTGTTACCAAATATATTTGTTGTTCCTTTACTGATTGGAATATAAACCAAAGGAATTGTTCCAAGTGCAGACTTACTACAAATTGGAGGCGCAAGGATACCGAGGAAACTAGGTGAACTATAGGTTTAGTTGCTTGGTCTCAACAATACGAAGTTGGTTTATATTTTTTATAGCGGTTTAATTATAAGAGTATTCAATTATGGACTAGGTCTCGGGGTTAATCTGCATTTGCGATTTCCTCGTTAACAAAATATTGTTGTGTTTTTTACTTTTCTATTTCCGTAATTATAATTGTTTTATTATAATTAGAAGTAAATTACACAAACGTTAATTCATATTTACTTGATAGCAATCCTATTGTGTTTGGTTAAGTCCGAACCTATTATCAAGTAAACATACTTCGTTGTTGTATTGTCTCGATCTTGTATCCATAGTCAATCACGCAAGTGTTTATGGGTGAAAACTATTCCTGCCGATTTTGGTAATTTTGGGTGTGTGGATGAGGAATGAATCTAAACCTTAAACAAATACAATGCGCGGTGAGTGCTTGTAGATTCGAGAGATCAATCTGTGCAAGTCCAGCCTAAACCAAGAAATGGTCGTTCCATACTTGTTTCGGTCACAAAGTGAAGGAGATGGGGTTGATATTAGGGAGGGAAGCGAAGAAGGTGTTGAGATTGTGAAGTTGTTATCTATGTAAGACTTGTATCAGAAAGCTGAACTAGCTTGCAGGATGTAAGCTATCAGTTCTGGTGTTTGAATACGATTGTATCAACACTTGTTTCTGTTGTCTTGTCTTGTTTGTTCTTTTGAAAAATAGGGCGGAGAACCTATTTATACAAGTCTTTTAGCCTAACCTTCGTATCTCGTGGGAAGTGGAAAAAGTGGAGTGATGGAGTAGTGGAGTAGTGTTTTGGTGTCACACGACCAGGCTTGCCCACTTCTCCCATCATCACTAACCGTCCATGACTTCCTGACACGTTCTTGTGATGGTGCGTTGTGCGCTGCATGCTTTAAACCGCCAGACCAATACCCCGGTATGTATCCACCAATTTGTGACATGATTGATGTCTTGAACGTGTGTATCGTGGGACCCACAGAAAATAGCATGTAATGCTACGTTATTTAGGAAATTGATACTTGTGAAGTATCGTGTGCATACTATGCAAGTACTGCATCGAGTACATTTAGCATGTATGAAGCATCGCTGTTTGAGAGTCTCAAAATAGCCTCATGTCCAGCCTACATCGTGTGAAGGTTTGGAGGTTGCGCAAGCAAGTCCTCCCTTGGCCGACCACATAGTGTGGTAGAGTGACGGATGGTGATCACCATGACTCCGTACTGACCAATTAACTCCTGACCAGGGTTGTATAACCAAGCCAGTGATGTTGGACGGACGAGATGGTCTTTGAGACACTCATCTGCGACCTTTGGTGAAATTAGGGTATTGGAGTAGGCGCACAAGCACCACTCTTCAGCCTGATCGAATCCAAGCTTGGGATACGAATTTTGGCTGGCCGACCGTACATGCATGAAGATGACATGACAGTGTAGGTGCCCATACCCCATTGTCTCACGAAAGTGTGATTTAGACCACTAAATTCTTCTGGCGAAGTTGAGTGGTCGAGATCAATTTGCGACAGAAAACTGGTGCCGCAAAAGCCGCACACCGTACCAACTTCGGGCATGCGTTCCAAGATGACCAGGCTTGGTCGGTCTTGGCCGATTGCTCCAGCGTGTAGGTGGTAGGATGATGTTTACGCCTATGCCTTATCGTCCCATGAAAACATGATCTAAGCCACTCAATTCGTCCGGAGAAATCGAGCGGTTGAGATTAGTTTGCAATTTGGAAGGAGCGACCACGCATGTTGGAGGCGCGCGAACCGAGATGAAAAAGAGAGTTCGGCCCCGGACGATTGTGTATAGAGATAGGTGGGCCCGTAGTGATCGTGTTGATACTTACCGGACCTGCTTAGCCTATTCTTGTACCCTTCGTCCGATCAGGAGAAGATGGACGCTTGTGATCGCGACATAAACCCTAATCAGGGTATTGTCGGCCGCGTGTTGTACCTAGTTTGGAACGCACGAACTAAGATGACCAACTATAGTTGGTCCTGACCGATTAGTCAGGTATGTAGGTGGGTCCATGGTGATTGTGTTGACATGCTCTGTGCCCTTTCAATCTACATCTGCACCCTCCATCTATACCTGCGAAGATGGATGGTTGAGACTGTTTTGCGACACATGTAATGTGCCGCAAACCCTAATTTAGGATTTTCCGTCCATACTGCTATGGTTTGGACGTTTTGAAAAGCAAGGCCAATCTTTTGGGGAGGCCGACCATGCGGGGCCCGCATTGGTTCGGCAGCGGATATTCCATACCTGCTTGGGGTTTAAGGAATCGATCTGGGCCATCCAATCATACTGGTGGAGTTGGATGGTCGTGATCATATCCAGACTGATACGGTCAGTCCGGATGCTCAATCGGGCTAGTATAACACACCAACAGTGGCTCAATCGGGCTAGTATAACACACCGAGAGTTGCAGCATGTACGGGTATTTCGTACATGTTTCATTATAATGCTTGGATATTCGTGTTGCTCTGCTGAGAGCAACACTCAGTCGTCATGCCGCACATATAATGAGTACCGGAAATACAAGGCTGGTTGCGCATTAATTAATAAT
The DNA here is from genome assembly GCA_023529315.1 of Papaver bracteatum. Classification (NCBI taxonomy): domain Eukaryota; kingdom Viridiplantae; phylum Streptophyta; class Magnoliopsida; order Ranunculales; family Papaveraceae; genus Papaver; species Papaver bracteatum. Next base: position 1,301,523 of record JAJJWX010002374.1, on the reverse strand, counting down.
GTTGTAAATTCACAGGGTATATGGGATTGTTGCTACATGCTCCAACTTGGATGAGTTTCGTATATTTTATTCACATAATGGGATTGTTGCCACATGCTCCATTCTAGGTGAATTAGTAAAGTGAAGAAGTATCCATCACTTATTAATGGCCTTATCTTTTACAAGATGTTAGCGCATAATTTTTAGGTTTTACAATTTTACCCTTACATGAAAATCCACCATCAACATTAAGTCCCCTGCCTAGCACATAATGGTTACACTATTGTGGGGTAGGCATGAGATGGTGACAAATTTATATACTGAAATAACCAAGTTAAAGTGAATGCATATTTACCGGATAGGTCGACCTCGCCAGGCGTTGCCCTGGGAGTCCTGATTAGGGTTGTAGAGAAAGCAGGACTTGATCCGGTGAGTCGCTTTGGTTCCTTTCGTATATATCTAGGAAGAACTCGGTCCCTTCCTCGGGTCAGGTGTACTCCCTTTCATCATACGACAGCTTTCCTTAGATGTATGCGATAAGCATCGTTGATTGTTATCCCGAAATAATAGCCTTCATAGGTGGTAAGTAAAGACTTCTTTTTTCCTGGGATTCTGTCGACTTGCGATATTATAAAGAATCATCTTACATAGTTGTTCCTTCTATATCTCAGGTACTACTTCGCATTTATCTGATCTTTTGATTGACTGATTGATTTTTTTTTTCATAACTTCTTCTTCTTTGCAGTTTAACATGGAGGCGGTGGACGACCATAATATCACCTCTCCAGAAAGAAGCTTCGAAGTTGATAAGCCCGAAACCCATGCGCACGAAGAAGTAATGGCTAAGATCGACCTTCTACTTCGCGAAGTTTACCGTGCTATACATGGGATGTCTATTTTGCACCTGCGTATTGCCAGGGGACGTATCTGTGCCCTTTCAGCTGCGATTGATATGGAGGAGCGGTGGAGTCGCGAGGAAGCGTTGCAGGCACCAATAAGCGCAAGGGAAGAGAGATTTGCAGCGCGGTTGAAGAGACAGAGGGTTGAGCATAAATGACCTCCAAATAAAGATAAGTGCGGTTACCTAATCCAGGACGGCGTGATAATTCTCGATTCTGACACAGACAAACCTGAATGTTTGAAAGCAACCGACACGACTCCTGATGTTGTTGTGGCCTTTTATGCTCCTGTTGATGATGTTGGGATGAAGTGCGTTGCTACGGAAACATCTGATGCGGAAGCTGAGGCAGATCCGAAGGGAGGAGCATCACTTGCGGAAACGTCTGTTGCAGAATCTGAGGTAGATCCGAAGGGAGGAGCATCACCTGCGGAAACGTCTGATGCAGAAGCTGAGGTAGATCCGAAAGGAGGAGCATCAACAGGTGATAGCATTGAAGCAGAACTTGACGGTGGTGCAGACGCGGTCGACCCCCTTGACGACTAAAACCTTTTTTTTTCTTTCCATGTATATTCCGTAATTTGTGAACATCTTCCTTGTACTCAGTGGCAGCAGAGTTCAAGTTTTTCTTCTATTTGATTGTTTGAATAAAGGTTTTAGCTTTATAGCCCTTTGTCCTGTGTTCCTGATGCAAGATCTTCCTAGCCTTGCTTGGGTGAGTGGATGAAAGCTCCTTCCCTTTCCGCGCACATCTTTTCCCTCAACTCTTTTTCAGCATTTTTTTTGCTTAGGGTTTCTTTCCTGACCAGCTCAAGTAGGTTGGTTTAGGCTGGATTTTGTATCTTTAGGGACAAAGAGGCTCTCCGATGGAAATAATACTTCAATTAATTTGAAAATTGAAAATTGAAACCCTAACTATGAATGCAAGTATTGCAATCATTTTCTAGAGGAATTACAAATATAATGTGAAATTGTAAGGGAAAACACGCTGGAGGAAGTAGCACGGCGTCTTAAAGCGTGTAAGATGCTGGAAAGTGGTAGCACATCGTTTTAAGTACGGTAGGGTTTGAGCCACCGCGAGTGAATTATTACGCCTTCTAGCTTGTCAGCGTTGATGAGTTTGCAGTAAACGCCTAGGATGACATCTGCTACCAGGTACGGTTCATCCTCCTTCTTGGTGGGTGAATTAGGTGAGGTAGCCATTTTCACCGTAATGCTTCCGACCTTGAAAGTTGGTGTCTTCGTTACTAGGTCTCTAATTCCGAATGGGTTTGGGCGTGTAGACATCAGGGTCTTGGTTTTGTCGTCTTTGATCGAGACAGCTTCTAGACTCCTGATAAACTTTTTAAAGGGGCCGTCCTCCCATTCGAATCTCTTAGCCAAGGTTGATTTTTTTGGCTAGAGTCAGTCCCCAAGACTTATCATAATGAGGGGCGGTTGGTTATAAAGAGGGTTGCGTGATGAGACTTACTTGAGATCGGAACCTTTCAACATATGCTGACAGGCTCTCTCCGGGAAGTTGTGTCACATTGGAAAGTTGTTGGTGTGGCAACAAACATTCGTCAGGTCCAGAAGGCGTGTTGGAGATTCTTTCAGGTATCGAAGCCGGTAGAGGGCATACTCCTAGAATTGCCTTGTTGTTGTGTATCCAAGGGCGTCCTAGGATCATGTCATAGTTGGGATGATATTTGATTATGTAGAACTTTGCTTGTGTCGAGGCATCACCCAATTTGACTTCAAGATCAATGTATCCATATGCATCTTTAAGTTCTCCTTCTGGATCCTTAACCACAGTTGGGTGACGAGTAGCTTCCTGCTTCGGAATCTTTGCCGCTCTCAAGGTCTTGACAGTAATGATGTTAAATTCAAAGGCCGTATCAATCAAAGCACTATCGAACTCAGTGTTTCTCAAATGAGTGACGGTTAGGAGTCCCCAGTTTCCTTTGTTCGCATCTTTCAGGAAAGACTGGGGTTCCTGGACTGCTTATGGATACAAACGCCTGACTGATACAACGCGGTTGAGAGCCGTAAATATGTCTTTACGTTGTCCCTTGGATAAATACAAGATTTCACACAAGTGATCCATCATAGATTGTATAGTATTGCGAACATAATCCCCAGAAATCATACAGTTCCTGATAGGAATAGGATCTCTATGAACACCTTCATTTCCAAGTTGGAGTTCTCCTGTCTCTATCTTTTCCCTGAAGATTTGTTTCGGCCTGTTACAATCTTTGGTTGGATGGTGAACGAATCTATGGTAGCAGTAGTATTTAGGGTCCGCCATGTCTTTCTCAGTTGGAGGACGTCTGATAGGAGGCATCTTGATGGCGTCGTCTTGGATCCACGCTTCTAAGAGTTCTATCACCTCATTCATGGGGAAAGGAAAACATGTATCTTCGGTGTCTTTTGCAGGAGTTTTGTCCGCTCATTTCCGAGATGAAGTCTTGTGTGCCGGGGATGCCCTCTTGGTTTGTTGTTCCGTCGCTGAGGCTTTCCTTTTTTCTCCCCCGCCTACTACACTCACATAAGGACCAATGTTGTATTGCTTGTTCGTGAGATGCCTGCTTCCTCGACTTTCACGTGAATCTTCACTTCGAACAAGTCTGATTCTTTCTAGCAATGCTGGTGCGGTTGTTGCTGAACGTTTGGCAGCTTCATGGAGTTCAGAGAACGTTTTAAAGCCCAGATTCTCTAATAGAGCGCGGTATATGGGTATCATCCCATTGATGCACAACTCCACCAATTGTCGTTCGGTGACGTTCGGGTCATGAAAATCCGGTGCTTGGGTTCTGAACCTCTTAAAGAAGTCATTGGGATGCTCGTTATTTCGCTGAAGAATTCTTCCCAGATCTGAAAAGGTGATCTGTTCAGACACGAAGAAATACTTTCTGTAGAAGGCACTGACCATCTCGTTCCAGTTGGATATGTTGTTAGGTGCGATATTGTTATACCAGGTGTACGCCCTTCCCGTAAGTGACTTTGAAAATTATTTTAGGAGGAGAACATGATTGTATTCATGCTCCCCCAAAGATTCTAAGAATCGAGAGTCGTGTTCACGAGTATTACCAGTACCACCATAGAGGGAGAATTGGGGAGAGGTGTAACATCTGGGAAGAGGAATTTGTTGCACATCTTGAGGGTACGACGGTTGATGCTGGTGTACATACGTTCGGTCCCCTTTGCCTCGATTTTGGAGAAGTCTTTCCAGGTCATCACGTGTGATAAAGTTGGATGGTTGGTTCCTTTCTCTTGGGCGTTCAAGAGAAATGTGAGTTTCCTCATCCGTGCGGGCCAGGATGGAAACATCTCCCCCGGGTTGTCGTGAACCTTGCAGCAATCGTTTAGTCAAAGTTTTGAGGAAAGTGAGTACCTCTTTCTGAGTTGCGGCCGTATCCATTTGGGTCTTAGCCAGAACTTCCTGTTTCTCCACTAAGTCTGCAATGGTAATGGGTGGTGTTCCTCCTCTTATCCCTCCGGATCCTCGTCCTGATGAAGGAGTGAAATTTGTTTCTCCGGTGACCACCGGAGGCGTTACACTTGAGGAGATGCCGGGATTAGCGGCTGCTCTATCTCTGGTGTTGGGAGGTGTTACACTTACTGGAATATTTCCTGCTACACTGGTGCTGATGGTAGAGGTGACGGTTCCATAAGATTTATTGACTACGGTATCTCCACTGACAGGTATATCGACACCGGGAGTGTTATCCACACTAGTTCCATCATTGCTGATCCAGAACTGAGTTCCACCATCTTGAAATGAATTGTTGATTGACTTGGTTCTAAGATCTACCCTTTTGAAATTGATAAAATCGAATCATATTTCAAAAAAATTGACTTTACAACCGAGAGATTAATCTCCCACTGTGGTCGCCAATTGTTTATGGGTGAAAACTATTCCTGCCGATTTTGGTAATTTGGGGTGTGTGGATGAGGAATGAATCTAAACCTTAAACAAATGTACTGCGCGGTGAGTGCTTGTAGATTAAAGAGATCAATCTTTGCAAGTCCGGCATAAACCAAGAAATGGCCGTTCCAGACTTGTTTCGGTCACAAAGTGAAGGAGATGGGGTTGATCTTAGGGAGGGAAGCGAAGAAGGTGTTGAGATTGTGAAGGTGTTAGCTATGTAAGACTTGTATCAGAAAACTGAACTAGCTTGTAGGATGTAAGCTATCAGTTCCGGTGTTTGAATACGATTGTATCAACACTTGTTTCTGTTGTCTTGTCTTGTGCTGTTCTTTTGAAAAATAGGGCGGAGAACCTATTTATACAAGTCTTTTAGCCTAACCTTCGTATCTCGTGGGAAGTGGAGAAAGTGGGGTGATGGAGTAGTGGAGTAGTGTGTTGGTGTCACACGACCAGGCTTGCCCACTTCTCCCATCATCACTAACCGTCCATGACTTCTTGACACGTTCTTGTGATGGTGCGTTGTGCGTTGCACGTTGTAAACCGCCAGACCAATACCCCGGTATGTATCCCCCAGTTTGTGACATGATTGATGTCTTGAACGTGTGGATCGTGGGACCCACAGAAAGTAGTATGTAATGCTACGTTATTTAGGAAATTGATACTTGTGAAGTATCGCGTGCATACTATGCAAGTACTACATCGAGTACATTCAGCATGTATGAAGCATCGCTATTTGAGAGTCTCAAAATAACCTCATGTCCATCCTACTTCGTGTGATGGTTTGGAGGTTGCGCAAGCAAGTCCTCCCTTGGCCGACCACATAGTGTGGTAGAGTAACGGATGGTGATCACCATGAATCCGTACTGACCAATTAACTCCTGACCAGGGTTGTATAACCAAGCCGGTGAAGTTGGACGGACGAGATGGTCTCTGAGACACTCATCTGCGACCGTTGGTGAAATTAGGGTTTTGGAGTAGACGCACAAGCACCACTCTTCAGCCTGATCGAATCCAAGCTTGGGATACGAATTTTGGCTGGCCGACCGTACATGCATGTAGATGACATGACAGTGTAGGCGCCCATACCCCATTGTCTCACTAAAGTATGATCTGGACCACTAAATTCTTATGGCGAAGTTGAGTGGTCGATATCAATTTGCGACAGAAAACTGGTGCCGCAAAAGCCGCACACCATACCAACTTCGGGCGTGCGTTCCAAGATGACCAGGCTTGGTCGGTCTTGGCCGATTGCTCCAGCGTGTATGTGGTAGGCTGGTGTTTACGCCTATGCCTTACCGTCCCATGAAAACATGATCTAAGCCACTCAATTCATCCGGAGAAATCGAGCGATTGAGATTAGTTTGCAATTTGGAAGGAGCGACCACGCATTTTGGAGGCGCGCAAACCGAGGAGAAAAGAAAAGTCGGCCCTGGACGATTGGGTATAGAGATAGGTGGGCCCACAATGATCGTGTAGATACTTACCGGACCTACTTAGCCTATTCCTGGACCCTTCGTCCGATCAGGAGAAGATGGACGCTTATGATCGCGACATAAACCCTAATCAGGGTATTGCCGGCCGCGTGTTGTACCTAGTTTGGAACGCACGAACTAGGACGACCAACTATAGTTAGTCCTGACTGATTGGTCAGGTATGTAGGTGGGGCCATGGTGATTGTGTTGACATGCTATGTGCCCTTTGAATCTACATCTGCACCCTCCATCTATACCTGTGAAGATGGATGGTTGAGACTGTTTTGCGACACATGTAATGTGCTGCAAACCCTAATTTAGGGTTTTCTGTCCATACTGCTATGGTTGGACGTTTTGGAAAGCTATGCCAATATTTTGGGGAGGCTGACCATGCGGGGCCCGCATTGGTTCGGCAACGGATATTCCATACCTGCTTGGGGGTTATGGAATCGATCTGGGCCATCCAATCATGCTGGTGGAGTTGGATGGTCGTGATCATATCTAGACTGATACGGTCAGTCCGGATGCTCAATCGGGCTAGTATAACACACCGAGAGTGGCTCAATCGAGCTAGTATAACACACCGAGAGTTGCATCTTGTACGGGTATTTCGTACATGTTTCATTATAATGCTTGGAGATTCGTGTTGCTCTGCTGAGAGCAACACTCAGTCGTCATGCCGCACTGATAATGAGTACAGGAAATACAAGGCTGGTTGTGCATTAATTAATAATATTGTAAATTCACAGGGTATATGGGATTGTTGCTACATGCTCCAACCTGGATGAATTTCGTGTATTTTATTCACAGAATGGGATTATTGCCACATGCTCCATTTTAGGTGAATTAGTAAATTGAAGAAGTATCCATCACTTATTAATGGCCTTATCTTTTACAAGATGTTAGCGCATAATTTTTAGGTTTTACAATTTTACCCTTAAATGAAAATCCACCATCAACAACAAGTTATCTTGTTGTCGTATTGTCTCGATCTCGTATCCATAGATCGTGTGAACCAATTAGTTGTATTGTCTCGACTCAGTCCATAAACAATCACTTTCGGAGAAAGGACTTATAGGTGGAAAAGTTTTAGATTGAGGTATATTTGGGTACCCTCATCTTTTTAGTTGTTTTCCGTGTCTTTTGTTCTTCGTGAACAAGAGTGAGATAAAAGTCTTTGCTCTGGGGATCGCAAAGCCGATTTAGTAATAATATTCGTGATAGTTACACAACTTGTAATCTAGGTTTTTCACCTCTTGTCTATTCTAAGGTCTTCTCTTCTGATATAAGACTATTCAAGAGTTGTTGATCATAAACCCTAGGTTTTGATAGATTTCAGTTCTCGATCGTATTACCAACACTTGTTAGTCGAAATCAGAACTTGAAAGAAAATTTCTATTAAGGTATCTCGTAAAAAATCCTTAACAAGTTTTAAACAAGATGTCTATATATTTATTCTAGTTGTTCTTGTTGTAGAATAATTAGGTTTCTCTTCCATTTTTGAAGAGTATAATAGACCTTAATATACAAGTTTGTTTTGATATTACTTTTACCTAGTAATTGTTTTTGTCAAAACAAACACAAGATTTCCTAAATATTGATTCACATCTAAAGGGAAATCAAATCGGTATTTTGTGAAAACAAAAGATTGAAAAGTATTAACGTGTTTGTTGCATCTTCTAAAGAGAACTAACATTCTGCTAGAATATTTTTGAGAGTGCTTCTGAAGAGAACCTTGTTCTGCCATAAGATTTTTTAGAATAATTTCTATAGAGAATTTGTGTTTTGCTAGAAGTTTTACGAGAAGAATTCCTAAAGAGAATCGATGTTCTGCTAGGAGTTATACAAGTGCTTGAATACAACTGAAGCAGGTATTACATCTAGTCTGAATAGGTAGTAGGAATTTGGTGTAATAGCTTATAATCATTGTGTGTTTATTCTGGACTAGGTCCCAGGGTTTTTCTGCATTTACGGTTTCCTCATTAACAAAACTTATGGTATCTGTGTTATTTCTTTTCCACATTATATTTGTTTATATAATTAAAATATCACAGGTTGTGCGTATTTCAATCAATTTGTAAATCCAACCTTTGATAGTTGATAGAAATTGATTGACACTTGAACATTTGTCTTTGGTACCATTCAAGTTGTTTCTCATAATAATCAGGCTCACGAATTATATCTGTTTGATTTGCTGATTACATTGAGAAATAGAAAAATAACTCTTGGATATATTTCCTTGATTGAGTCTGATTGTCTAGTTGATTCTCTCAGAATTATATCGGAGTTAGTCCATGCAGATTACCTAATGCAATGTTGGGTGTGGTTGTTAGACCCCTGCTTTTTCAATTGGTATCAGAGCAGACAAACACGCTAAGACCTCATAAGTTTGTGTTTGTAGCAATCTGACTCTATGGACAGAAGTGTTATCTCTATAAACGTACCGCCAGTCTTCGATGGCTCGAATTACTTATGGTGGAAAATTGATATGCGTGCCTTCTTTCAAGCACGTGATTTTCAATCACGGGTTCATGTTATAAATGGTTATGATCCTCCAACACTTATAGTAGACGGTGTAACTGTTGCAAAGGATATTGGTAGTTATAGCAATGTTGAGATTAGTGTTGCAAGGAAAAATTCTGAAGGATTAAATGTTATCATCCATGCCATTACCCCAGATCTTCAGCACCACGTGACTACATGCAATAAGTCTAAAGATGCTTGGCATATCTTAGAAATTGTATTTGAAGGGAATGTCGCAGAGAAAGAAGCAAGGCTTCAAAACATATCTTCTGACTGGGAAAACCCTCGCATGTCTGATGATGAAACCTTTGATGAGTTTAACCAAAGACTTTCTCAAATAATTAACTCCTCATATTTGTTAGGAAGAACTATTCCGGAGAAAGTTATTGTGTACAAAATTCCCAGGTCTCTACCATCAATATACGAGTCTAAGAAACTTTCCATTAACGATCTTTCGACACCCTCTAGAAATACTCTTGTTGGAAAGTTAAAGATCTTTGATAATGAACACCGGTCTAGAAAATAAGTGATTTCTCTTAAAGATGCAGACAATTCTGAATGCTCGAAGGATAAATCTAGTTCGCTAGATGCTAAGGATGTTACTCCACGAAAATTTAGAAAAATCTTGAAAAACAGGAAAAATAGTTTTTCTAAAGGTACAACATCTCCTAATGATGATGTACAATGCTTTAACTGTCATGGTATCGGGCGCTTTTCTTCAGCATTCCCTAGCTGGAGCCATAGAAAACTGGCATATATAACAGCTATGCCTACTCTTGATGATGAACCTAAATCTTATGATTATCAAGAGTGCGCGGGCGAGGTTTCATTAGCTATTGGAAAAAGTCTTTCAGATACTGTTCTGATTCTGACGAAGAAGTGCTCCATATAGATCCAGTTTCTAATAAACTTCTTAAGGAATGTCATCAGAAACTTTCGGAAGATGAAAGCACCATATTCAGTGAGAAAGTTAAATATGACAGACTTCGTAGTCGGAATAAAGACTTGCAAAACAAACTAGATTTTATTGGTGCAATATATTATCTCAACAAAATATGCAAACTTAAAGAAGAAATTTCCGGAGATCGTGATCGGGAAATTATTCTTCAAGCAAAGCTAGATAACTTGGAGAACATTGAGATGAACTTGTTATTTGATTCGGAACGAGAAGATCTCAAAGTTCAATGTGAATCATCCTAGAATAATCTAGTTATTGCGCTTGAAAAGATCAAAAGGTTGGAAGAAGAAAACTTGAGCTTAAAAGAGAGTTTGTCTAGAAATAGCAGCTTAGATAAATTAACCTCGATATTGGGAGAATGTAGAATTCATCGTGATACACGAGGATTGGGCTATGAAGGAATAAACGCTCCTGGTATTTGCAAAGAGGTAAAATTTGTCAAAGCTAAAGATTATTCTCAACCAAAATATTCCACGGATAACAAAAGTGAAATATCTCCACCAACTGCTGATGACGAAAAGAGGAAATTCAGTGAAACTCTAAAGCAAGCACATACACATTCAGGTAATACTAAACATGACTTTTTCCATTCTACTAAACATTTCTTTTATTGTAGAAAACCAGGTCACTTGAAAAGGAATTGCAGATTTCTTAAAAAAAATAAAACCAGATCTGATTATGTTATCCGATTCTGTTAAGATAACAAGATTTGATATTCCAAACTGGAGAAAAAATGAGTCACATAATATCAGTTCTTCCAGTATTCCCTCCAAGAAGTTTTGTAACTATATATATTGGGGAGAAAGTTCGTTGCTCCAAAAGCTACTCAGAAATGGGTACCAAAGAAGATAAATAAAGCAACGAGTACCATTTAGAAGGATCTCCTAGACAAGAGTACGACAAGGGAAAACGTCTTAATGAGGTACGTAACAGTTATTGAAAGTTTCAAGGAAGTTGTTAAATTCCTAGAGTCTATGCATGATTTTTTTTCGAGCACCTGTGTGTTTATGGGAGAAAATCGCCTCTGCCGAATTTGGTAAATTCTATGGTGGAGAGACTGGTTTAAACCCTTACAAAAATTTGCTGCATGTGAGCACTTTTGATTCGATATATCAATCTGTACAACTCTGGCCTAAACCAAGAAGATGGTCGTTCCAGATTTGCTTCGGTCACTAAGTGGAGGAGAAGGGTAAATCTGGGGAGGATAGAGAAGAAGGGTGATGAGACCAGAGAGTTCTGGCTAGGTAGTATTTAGACTTGTATCAGAAGTGTAGAAGCTTGCGGAAGCTTGCTAGTGATGAAAGCTTTTGAGAGAGCTTGCAAAGTTGCTACCTGATAGTGTTGTATTTTGCCTGACCAAGACTTGTTGTTTTTGCAGAATAGGTGAAACCTATTTATACAAGTGAGATTGAACGTACCCTGGCCTCATTAAGGAATTGAGTAAATGTGTCAATTAAAACAGAGGAGGTGGAAACCGTTGGCTTTATCGTGAAAAACGTTTTTCACCATAAATTTCCTTATTTAATTGACTGTATTCATTCCTTGCACGCCTTGCTTTATTGCGAGCGTAGTGTACGCTGCACGCTGTGACCTCCAAACCAAAACCCCAAGAAAGCATCCTCCAGTTTGTGTTGATATCTCGAGAGTGGGCACAAGTGGCAATTCCAAAGTTGCTAGTGAAGCGTTGCGGCATGTGCGGAATGCCTTGGAAATTGGCTAGTAGGTTGGGGATGAAAGTGGCTAGTGGTAATGTGTTGGCATGTGTCTATGGCACGCACGGCAACTTTGGCCAAGCCGCGGGGCGCTACAATTGGGTAGCATCTTGGAATAGAAAGTGGATAGTGGTAACGTGTTAGCATGTGCCAATGGCACGCACGGCCACCTTGGCCAAGTTGCAGGCGCTACAATTGGGTAGCGGCTTGGAATAGAAAGTGGCTAGTGGTAACGTGTTGGCATGTGCCAATGGCACGCACGACCATCTTGGCCAAGTTGCGGGTGCTACAACAGGGTAGTGGCTTGGAATAGAAAGTGGCTAGTGGTAACGTGTTGGCATGTGCCAATGGCACATACAGCCACCTTGGCCAAATTACGGGCGCTACAACTGGGTAGCGACTTGGAATAGAAAGTGGATAGTGGTAACGTGTTGGCATGTTCCAATGGCACGTACATCCACCTTGGCCAAATTGCGGGCGCTACAACTGGGTAGCGGCTTGGAATAGAAAGTGGCTAGTGGTAACGTGTTAGCATGTGCCAACGGCGCGCACGACCACCTTGGCCAAATTTCGGGCGCTACAACTGGGTAGCAACTTGGAATCGAAAGTGGCTAGTGGTAACGTGTTGGCATGTACCAATGGCACGTACAGCCACCTTGGCCAAATTACGGGCGCTACAACTGGGTAGCGGCTTGGAATATAAAGTGGCTAGTGGTAACATGTTGGCATGTGCCAACGGCACACATGAGTACCTTGGCCAAGTTGCGGGCGCTACAACTGGGTAGCGGCTTGGAATACAAAGTGGCTAGTGGTAACATGTTGGCATGTGCCAATGGCACGTACGGCCACCTAGGCCAAATTGCGGGCGCTACAACTGGGTAGCGGCTTGGAATAGAAAATAGCTAGTGGTAACGTGTTGGCATGTGCCAATGGCACGTACGACCACCTAGGCCAAGTTGCGGGCGCTACAACTAGCTAGCGGCTTAGAATAGAAAGTGGCTAGTGGTAACGTGTTGGCATGTGCCAATGGCACGTACGACCACCTAGGCCAAGTTGCGGGCGCTACAACTGGGTAGCGACTTAGAATATAAAGTGGCTAGTGGTAACGTGTTGGCATGTGCCAATGGCACGTACGGCCACCTAGGCCAAGTTGCGGGCGCTAAAACTGGGTAGTGGCTTGGAATAGAAAGTGGCTAGTGATAACGTGTTGGCATGTGCCAATGGCACGTACGGCCGCCTAGGCCAATTTGCGGGCGCTACAACTGGGTAGCGGCTTAGAATAGAAAGTGGCTAGTGGTAACGTGTTGGCATGTGCCAATGGCACGTACGACCACCTAGGCCAAGTTGCGGGCGCTACAACTAGGTAGAAGCTTGGTTTTGGCATAGTTGCCATGGTGCGCAGTATCCGGTTTGGTTTTGGAATTAGGGTTTTGTGTCGAAAACCCTAATCCGGTATTTTGAAAAAATACCCCTATTAATTATTTACATCTGAATTAAATATTCTCAGTTAATGTGTTGCGGGTAACACTAGGTCATGGGGTTTTACGATTTTACCCCTTGTCTAAAATCCACCATCGACATTAAGTCCCCTGCTTAGCTCGGAGCATGAGCTTTGTTACGAGGTAAGCATAATATGGTGCCAAGACAAAATCTAAAAGAGAAACGGGAGATTTATCTGACCTTTTTTCTGAGATGCGAACTGGATTCAGAATCCTTGTCCTTAGCAGTTTTGCACGGAGAGAGAGGTTGGCACAATTTGGCGGAAACAGGAAGCTAGGAAGCATTGAGTAGCTGGTGCGAGTTGAGAAACTGAGCGTGTTGGCTGGTGGGACCGGTGGGAGATGGACGTGACAGCTGGTGCGATTCGGGCAGCATTGACAGGTCGGCGTGATTGGTGGGACTGGCATGACTTTCGGAAAGTTGGCACGAGTTATCAAATTGAGCATGCTAGCCGGTAGGGCCGGTTCAAGTGGGGGAAGAATAATTGCCTGATGCAAAATTTCCTTATGAGTTGAATTGCCTCCTTTGTGCACGGCTATGATTGGGGATCCTTTATTGATGTGTGATTTCCTAGAGCCGTTGCAGCCATGAAGCACGCCCTTTCTTCTCACATAAATATTGCTCACAAGATTTCGTTGTCTTCTCCCTCTCTACTGGTCGCATAGAGAGGCGACTACACCGTTTTCGTACTTTTGCAATGGCAGCCCATTATGAAAATAGCGATGGCATTGTTGGTTTCTCCGAGAAGCATCATAGGGTCAATGGAGCTCGATATTTTTACAAAGATTCGTTGGGAAGGATCGGCTCATTACTTTGCGAGATTAGAGCCATCATCCAATATATCCCTTTTGTTCTTCCGGGTGATGCACACAAAAAAGCACAGGTTCCCATGGATTCTGACATGAGCGAGTGAAGTGATTTTCCTGTAGGAGCTGTTGAGGAAAATCTTGGTGAAAACTTTGTTGATGCCGTTGGTGCTGCTGGAGGAATCATGATTGCGCACGTTGAATCCACGTCAGAGATAAAGAGGAAAGAAGCGTTGGTTGGCACTGCTGGAAAGGCATCTGGATGGAAACGGAGGCCATTGATGTTGTTGATGTGTCTTCTTTGTGGAACCTTTTATGCCCGGAGGATTGCTGGGGGAAGTGTAAGAAGAAGCCTTAACGAGGCGAATATTCTTTCTTTTGTGACTTATCCGCCTTTTAATGTCTTGCAATTTTCCTTTCATTGTATCTTGTGCTGAGCCTCTGTGGCTTGGTCTTGCAATAATTTGTGAGCTTGAAAGTTCCGCCGAAAAGATAACCATTTTGTCTTCCGTGTGTTGCTTCCCCCTTTTTTTTTGGGTAACGGGTTTGAATTTGGGTTGATCTTGAGAAATTTTCAAGGGAAAAAGGGGTTCTTTTATTTCACTGGAGAGGATATATTAGATTGCTCAACAGGAGCGACAATTAAAATTTTGCTGGATGAATGTAAGTGATGCATCCATCATGAAGCAATACATAGTAGTAGTGAAAAGGAAAATTGCTAAAGAGGTATTGAGGAGCAAGTGTTAGGAAATTGAATATCTTGACCTTTCATATGTTGGCAGCCTCCAACCAGCGAGAGTGGATCACTATGCTTCCAGTTTATCCGTGTTGATAAGTTTGCAATAGCCACCCAAGAGGATGTCGGCTACTAGGTATGGTTCATCTTCCCCTTCTTCGGGGGAACATTTCTGACTTGGTATCTTCACAGTCATCTTTCCAACTTGAAAAGGTGTGGCCCTGATTACTATATCTCCTATCTGGAAAGGATTGGGTTGTGGTACAATCTCCTGGTGGTTGTCCCCGCAATCTTCCAGGGAATCTTCTAGATCTCTAGCGAAACGATTAAAAGGCTCGGCGTTCCATTCACATCTCTTGACAGTGTTGTGCTCGACAACTGTGTCGAATCCCCAAGGCGGGTTGCGGTGAGAAACGGTTGGTGATAAAGAGAGCGTCTTAGTCAGGCTTACTTGAGTTTGGAATTTGGCAGGTGGCTTTGGCGACTCCTTTCCCGGTAGTAGAGTATTGCCGGTAAGCTGTTGACAGGGTAGTAAGTTAGCCGGCTTGTTGGATACCCTCTCTGGCGTTGACACGGGCAAGGGTGATGCTCCTAATTCCGTTTTGTTTTCGAGTACCCACGGGCGCCCCAAAACCATGTCGTAATTTAGATTCTTGACGATGTGGAAAGTCCCGCGCGTTGCGATATTTCCTATGTTGATCCCAAGATTAGAGTAGCCAAGCACATGCAGGTGATTCCCATCGTGGTCTTTGATAGCCGATGGGGAGTGAGTGGCCTCTTGTTTTGTTACTCCTGCCGCTTTCAGGGTCTTGAACGTAACAATGTTGAACCCTGAGGCTGCGTCGATGAGCGTGTTGTCGAACTCGATGTCCTTTAAGTGGGCCGTGGTGAGAAGTCCCCAGTTATGCTTCTCGGCAGGTAAGCCTAGCGAGATATGTTCCTAAGGTGTGTTTTTTGTGGCAGAGTGGAGTCGCTTCCCAGATACTATGTGGTTGAGGGATGTGAAAGCGTCTCGACGTTGCTCCTTGGAAAAGTAGAGGACTTCGCATATGTGATGCATCATGGACTGCACTATTTCGTGTATTGAGTCCCCAGAGATTTCACAGTTTCTTATGGGAAGCGGATCTCTATGTACTCCTTCATTACTTAGTCGTAACTCCCCTGCTTCTATCATTTATTTGAAGATGATTTTTAACCTGTTTTAGTCGCTGGTTGGATGACTGACGAATCTTTGGTAGTGAAAAAATATGGGATTTGCCATCTCTTCTTCAGTAGGTGGGCGCCGAGGAGCCGATAGCCTGATGACACCATCCTGGACCCATGTTTCCAGAAGTTCGATTACTTCCTCCATCAGAAAGGGGAAGTCTGAGTCTTCCCCTTTGGCTTCAGGGCGACGTTCAGAAATCTTGGTTGGGGCCTTTCGCGGGGCTTCCCTTCGTGCTGGGGACATGCGCCCGAGGTGTTAATCCGTTGGAGGTGTTTTCCTCTTTCCCCTTTCGTCCACCACGCTCACGGAGGAGGGGCCGGTGTTGTATGGCTTGTTGAGAAAACGCGGGCTCCTTCGAACTTGTCGTGTATCTTGATTTCTGGGAGGCCTAGTTCTTTCCAACAGGGCTGGCGCTGTCAAGGATGATCATTTAGCAGCTTCGTGAAGTTCGGAGAAGTTCTGGAATCGTAAGTTCTCCAGTAAAGCTCGATAGATGGGAGTCATGCCATTGATGCACGAATTTACTAGTTGCTTCTCAGTCGCACCCGGGTCGTGGAAGTCTAGTGGTTGAATTCTGAATCTCTTGATGAAATCGTTTGGATGTTCATCATTATGTTGGAACATTCTTCCCAGATCCGAGAGAGTGACTTGCTCCGACACAAAGAAATACTTCTTGTAAAATGACGTAACCATTTCACCCCAATCGCGGATGCTGCCTGAGGCGATGCAGTTGTACCACATGTACGCTCTTCCAGTGAGTGACTTTGAAAATTCTCGCAGGCGGAGAACATGGTTGTATTCGTGCTCGCCTAGCGCCTCTAGAAATCGTGAGACATGTTCCCTTGCGTTGCCAGTTCCATCGTACAAGGAAAACTGATGGGATGAGTATCCTCTTAGGAGGGGAATTCTCTAGATTTCAATTGGATAAGGAGGTTGGTGTTGATGTACATCCGTGTCGTTCTTGATTCGGTTTTGTAGGATTCGTTCCAGGTTTTCATGTGTTACGAAGTCCAGTGGGCGATTTCTTGCCACCGGGTTCCTGATGTGGATTTCCTCGCTTACGTTGGTGTGCTTAGTTGCGATGCTAATTCTAAGTTCATTGGGAGCGCTTGACCTTAGCGTTGTCTGGTATATCCCTCCTGAGGGTGTGACATTAGCATCAAGGTTGTCGGAAGCGTCTGCCCTTGATTCAGTCCGTCGTGGCTCCCGTGGAAGTTGCTCCGTCAAGGCTTTGAGGAAGACGAGCACCTCTTTCTGGGTTGAAACTATATCCGTTTGAGCCCTGTCTAGATCCTCCTGCCTTTCCATCAAATCCGTGGTTGTGAAAAAAGGTTTGCCTCATATGTTATCTCGTCCCGGCAATTGAGTAGATGTTGTGGCTCGAGTGGTGATCGGAGGTGTCATGCCTGCTAAAACACTAGTGGTTGCAACGGCGGCGCGAGCCCTGGTGACTGGCGGCGTGACACCTGAAGGGATGCCCTCAGTACTATTTGAGTTGGCGGACGGTGCTGAGACATTTGGAAAGGAAGTAGCCCTGGCCCTAGTAACAGGAGGTGTAGCACTTGGGGGGGGGCATTTTCCATGTTGCCAAGATCGGAAGGTAACGCAGAGGCGTTGGTGGAAGGAGAATTTGTGCTTGGGGCGGTTTTTATGTTGGCGCCTTCAGAGTTTGTCGCGGACCCAAATCTTAGTTCTACCATGTTGAGCGAATGATAAAGCATATTTTGAACTAAAGATCAGTTTTTGTAACCGAGATATCGAAACTCCCGCTGTGGTCGCCAATTGTTTATGGGAGAAAATTGCCTCTACCGAATTTGGTAAATTTGATGGTGGAGAGACTGGTTTAAACCCTTAAACAAATATGCTGCACGTGAGCACTTTTGATTCGATATATCAATCTGTACAACTCTGGCCTAAACCAAGAAGATGGTCGTTCCAGATTTGCTTTGGTCACAAAGTGGAGGAGAAGGGTTGATTTGGGGAGGATAGCAAAGAATGGTGATGAGACCAGAGAGTTCTCGCTAGGTAGTATCTCGACTTGTATCATAAATGTAGAAGCTTGCGGAAGCTTGCTAGTGATGAAAGATTTTGAGAGAGCTTGCAAAGTTGCTATCTGATGGTGTTGTATTTTGCCTGACCAAGATTTGTTGTTTTGGCAGAATAGGTGAAACCTATTTATATAAGTGAGATTGAACGTACCCTGGCCTCATTAAGGAATTGAGTAAATGTGTCAATTAAAACATAGGAGGTGGAAACCGTTGGCTTTATGGTGAAAAACGTTTTCACCATAAATTTCCTTATTTAATTGACCGTATTCATTCCTTGCACGCCTTGCTTTATTGCGAGCGTAGTGTACGCTGCACGCTGTGATCTCCAAACCAAAACCCCAAGAAAGCATCCTCCAGTTTGTGTTGATGTCTCGAGAGTGGGCGCAAGTGGCAATGCCAAAATTTCTAGCGAAGCGTTGCGGCATGTGCCAATGGCATGTGCGGAATGCCTTGGAAATTGGCTAGTAGGTTGGGGATGAAAGTGTCTAGTGGTAACATGTTGGCATGTGCCAATGGCACGCACGGCCACTTTGGCCTAATCGCGGGCGCTACAATTGGGTAGCGGCTTGGAATAGAAAGTGGATAGTGGTAACGTGTTGGCATGTGCCAATGGCACGCACGGATACCTTGGCCAAGTCGCGGGCGCTATAATTGGGTAGCGGCTTGGAATAGAAAGTGGCTAGTGGTAACGCGTTGGCATGTGCCAATGGCACGCACGACCACCTTGGCCAAGTTGCGGGCGCTACAACTGGGTAGCGGCTTGGAATAGAAAGTGGCTAGTGGTAACGTGTTGGCATGTGCCAATGGCACGCACAACCACCTTGGCCAAATTGCGGGCGCTACAACTGGGTAGCAGCTTGGAATAGAAAGTGGCTAGTGGTAACGTGTTGGCATGTGCCAATGGCACGTACATCCACCTTGGCCAAATTGTGGGCGCTACAACTGGGTAGCGGCTTGGAAAAGAAAGTGGCTAGTGGTAACGTGTTGGCATGTGCCAACGGCACGCACGACCACCTTGGCCAAATTGCGGGCGCTACAACTGGGTAGCGGCTTGGAATAGAAAGTGGCTAGTGGTAACGTGTTGGCATGTGCCAATGGCACGTACAACCACCTTGGCCAAATTGCGGGCGCTACAACCGGGTAGCGGCTTGGAATAGAAAGTGGCTAGTGGTAACGTGTTGGCATGTGCCAACGGAACGCACGAATACCTTGGCCAAGTTGCGGGCACTACAACTGGGTAGCGGCTTGGAATAGAAAGTGGCTAGTGGTAACGTGTTGGAATGTACGGCCACCTAGGCCAAATTGCGGGCGCTACAACTGGGTAGCGGCTTGGAATAGAAAGTGGCTAGTGGTAACGTGTTGGCATGTGCCAATGGCACGTACGGCCACCTAGGCCAAGTTGCGGGCGCTATAACTGGGTAGCGGCTTGGAATAGAAAGTGGCTAGTGGTAACGTGTTGGCATGTGCCAATGGAACGTACGGCCACCTAGGCCAAGTTTCGGGCGCTACAACTGGGTAGCGGCTTGGAATAGAAAGTGGTTAGTGGTAACGTGTTGGCATGTGCCAATGGCACGTACGACCACCTAGGCCAAGTTGCGGGCGCTATAACTGGGTAGCGGCTTGGAATAGAAAGTGGCTAGTGGTAACGTGTTGGCATGTGCCAATGGCACGTACGGCCACCTAGGCCAAGTTGTGGGCGCTACAACTGGGTAGCGGCTTGGTTTTGGCATAGCTGCCATGGTGCGCAATATGCGGTTTGGTTTTGGAATTAGGGTTTTGTGTCGAAAACCCTAATCCGGTATTTTGAAAAATACCCCTATTAATTATTTACATCTGAATTAAATGTTCTCAGTTAATATGTTGCGGGTAACACTAAGTCATGGGGTTTTACGATTTTACCCCTTGTCTAAAATCCACCATCGACACTATGGCGAGCAAGATTTTGTCACCTCAACACAACTTGATAGTCTTGGAAGTGCATCCTCACCATGAATCCCTAGTAAATGTGGTGAGTAAAGCAAAATAATTGGGGATCACATATTATGTTGGGTAATTTTTTGAATATGTGGAAAAATTTATTGTTTTGAGCTAGTTTATGACTAAAGATGATAATGTGAAAATCGCCTTGTAACATCTTACATGATTTGTGTGAGATAGTCATTTGATGTAGACTCGGAATGTTTCGTATTGATCATTCAATAACTTGAAAATTGCTTATAAGCTAATAGTTTGTGTGAGACAGTTATTGTCATCTTCTAAGAATGTTTCAATGATTGGAATGAGAGTTTAGAACAATTAATCATTGTCTTGATATAGCATAGTATGCATACCCATGTGCAAACTGCTGTAAGAATGATTTAGGTTCCGGAACCAAGTATGCATACCCGTATGCGAACAGTTTTAACTGTCAAAGTCTGAGAACTAAGTTTGTGTACCCGTTTGCAAACTGTTTCACCTGAATTCGGCCTGGAACGATAGTATGCGTACCCGTTTGCGAACTGTCGGAAAAGATCAAGTCCGGAACTTAAATTTGCATACCCGTTTGCAAACTTATGTGGTTAAGTTCTAAAATCGGTTAAGTATGATTTCATACTCATGAACAAATACATTTATAAATTAAGGAATGCAATCTTTGAAAACCGTGGCTAAAATGTTCATGAACTGATTCTTTTGAATCAATCCGATTTTGTTTCAATTGTGTGTTGTATACTTCTATGAGAATATAAACAATTGAACAACTCTATGAGTAAAACAATTAGATTCATTTGATCATCATATTTTATCTAGAAGTGTTAGATGAATATGGATATATGATCTATTTACCACGTGTATGATTCTTAATTACCTAACTTGATTTTTGTTGAAATTATTAAAGTATAACAGGTTAGAAAAAATAATCAAAGTCAATGGATGTTGGTTTATATTATCAAAGAAACTTTTTCTTACACTTATGGTAACCAATCTTGGTGTAAATCCTTGTGGAAAAGGTTGTTCTTCCTTCTAAGCATATCAATTCTTGTATATACAAGTTTGTATCTTAGAAAAGATGATCACAATACTTGATCTTCATGATTATATATTGTGTATTTTTACCATGAGATGTTTCTATTTTTTTTAATAACACGATCTCATGAGAGACTTCCAATGATTGGTTCTTAGCTCATATCTCCTTGTGGGATTTCTAAAATCCATTATATAAATCCTTCTCCCCGGAGTAAGATCACTCGTGTTGTTCTTTTGGGAATGACATCATATGGGGGAGAGTTCTTAATTGAACTTCTGCTTAATTGCCAAATCTTTGTGGGGAGTGCGGCTGTGGAATATTGTAGGAGTTATATTGTATCTTTATAAACTCTTTGATGAATACACTAAGTTTCGACTATGTGAAATCATCGAAACAAAGTTGATATGTTCTCTTATAGTCATAAATAATCTCGTTGAGAATTTTATTATGATCCCACTAGTTTTCGTACCTTTTCGAATTTATATTGACAAAAAGGGGAAAAATTATTTTTTAGTTCACACTACATACATATATGGTTTACGAATCATTATGTAAGGGGGAGTGGTTTTCATTGTGAGATGAAGTATTGACTAAGGGGGAGTGATACATATCACCGTAGTGTTATTGTCAAGGTTGTGATACAATTGAACTTTGGTGTAACAACTTATAATCAATGTGTGTTTATTCTGGACTAGGTCCCGAGGTTTTTCTGCATTTGCAGTTTCCTCATTAACAAAACTTGTGGTGTCTGTGTTATTTATTTTTTGCATTATATTTGTTTATATAATTGAAATATCATAGGTTGTGCATAGTTCAATCAATTGGTAAATCCAACCTTTGGATGTTGATTGAAATTGATTGATACTTGAACACTGGTCTTTGGTACCGTTCATGTTGTTTCTCATAATAATCAGGCTCACGGATTCTATCTGTTTAATTTGCTGATTACATTAAGAAACATGGATATAACTCTTGGATATATTTCCTTGATTGAGTCTGACTGTGTAGTTGATTCTCTCAGAATTATATTGGAGTTAGTCCATACAAAATTCCTAACGAAATATTGGGTATGGTTGTTAGACCCTCTCCTTTTCAACCTTCCTCAAAGTCCAAATGTATCAAAACTTTGAAGCAATACATATGCTCACCACCTAGTCTTTACTTGCCTCTTTTGCATAATAGGTAATATCTATAGCATGTAACCCACTCCCCCTTTCGTAATGCTTCGAAAAGTTATATGTTATAGTAGAACACTACTAAATAATTCCCCCCCTTTTCATCAACAAAATTGGCAAAGGAAAAAAATAAAATATCGTAATAAAATACATAAAAGAGTTATCGATACTAGAGATAACATACCGGATTTATATTTAAACGATTTCACAAAGTAAACTTAAGGTCTTCATCAAGTACAGATAAAGGTACAATCATCTCCTACAATTAATCAACTGCACTCCCCACAAAAATATATCAATTAAGCGAAAGTTCAAATTGAACTCTCCCCTATTTGATGTTGTTCCTAAAAGAACAACATGAGCAACCTTTCGGTAAGTACAAGAAAGGAGTTTCTTGGACATTAACAAAGTTACAAGTAAAATCAACATTTTTCTATCTTATCGATAGTTATGAACAAAGAAGTTAAAACCAACTGTTTATGGGGAAAAACTGTTTATGCTTGTGAAGGACCGGAAAATTACGCCTTTGGCGCGTTGCCCCGCAGGCCGTAACTTCCCCGATGCGCCAAGATGATGCTACAATCCGGGCCTTAAATCTAGGCAAATGCACGCTCATTTGCCCTTGCAAGCATTCTCTTGGAGCATGATGCAACTAACTTAGTTTCCACACCATACCAACTTTCCCTTATTCCATAGAGGGTTTATCAAGTAAACCAAAAACTTTCTTAAAACGGTAAAACGGCCTTTTGAGGCTCTAAACGATAAAATTTGGCTAAATTCTAGTGACCATGTAAATCTATAGATCAACATGTCTTGATCTTTGGGTTGCTTCCCATAAAAATGGGATCCTATTTAGCTTACGACACTAGGGTTTTTAGCCTATGCCGAACGCCTTGATAGGAAGTATGAGCATCCACTGGATGGCATGCAACTTGCCTCATCAAGTATGGCCAAAATCATCTATTACGTCAAGCTACCGAGATTATATGATATGAGGGGCCAGAATGTCGCAATCATCTCCCAATTAGATGATATGAGCGACAGAGTGCTGGACCGACAATGCTGCAACTCATTGCGGCTGCCTACGTACCTTTCCCTACTATCAAGGGATCAAGCACAGACCGTAGTTCATCCACGAAGGGACAGAAACTTAAGCCAACTCGTTTGCACGGCCTAGTCCGTATAGGCCGTTCCGTCTAAATGCATCCAAGTGATGCATGTTTGGTCCGCAATATGGCATAACGATTCCTAAGCATCAAATGCCCTCTTCGCAAGGCTACGCAACTATAAATGAGCCTTAGGCATCATTTATACTCTTCCGGCTAAGCTACGAAGTGTACTTGGTGCGTAGTCCGCATATGCACCATCAACCAACTACCCCTCCCTATATATATGTAAAAATGACATTTTTACAACTTAAATTAGGGGACCAAAAATCTTTCATCAAATCCCCACTTTACTATTCATGGTCATTGCCATATATTTCCTGAATGATCGTCCAAGATGGTTGTACATTCAGTTCAGGATCACATGCCGGTTCCAATGTCCGGCCAGGATGGCTGAACATTCTTAAGTCCATCTACCCAACTGGCCTGAAGCATCCTTGGTGCGAGATTTTGCTCTTAGCCAAATGCCAAACATAATGCGCCATTTTGGCGCGGTACTGTCCTTAAGCCAATCTACCTCTTACCAACCAACAGAAGCTTTGGATGAAGCTTCATCTCAGCCCATGGCGTATCTTTTAGCATGCGCCATGCTAAAAACTCGGGGTGTTACACTGCTGGTTTTGGTAAATTTGGGTGTGTGGATGAGAAACAAATCTAAACCTAAAACAAATACACTGCACGGTAGTACTTTAGATTCGAGAGATAAATTTGTACAATCCTGGCCTAAACTAATAAATGGTCGTTCCAATCTTGCTTCGGTCACAAAGTGAATGAGAAGGGTTGGTCTTATGGAGGGAAGTGAAGAAGGTGTTGAGACCATAATGGTTAATTCTGAAGATTTGGCTATTTTATGACTTGTATCAGAATTTGAAACTGGCTTGCGGAATGAAAGCTATCAATTCTTTGGTATTTTTCTGGATATTGTGTTGTTTTTCTAACCAAAACTTGTTGTTTGGTGGAAATAGGTGAAACCTATTTATACAAGTCATAATTGAATACACCCTGGTCTCATAGGAAGTGGGAGTGATTGAGTGATGGAAGAGTGGAGTAATGTGTAACCTCCAGAAACCACGTTTCCACGATGAAGGAAATGGGTTTGTTTACACCCATTACTTCTTGCCACCACTAACATCCCTGTTTCCTGACACTTTTTTATAATGGGCGTGTTGCACGCCGCACGCTGTAAACCTCCAGACCAATACCCTAATGAGTATCCCCCAGTTTGTGACATGTTTGATGTCTCGAGTGTTTTCGTGAAAAACGTGTAGCAGATTACCATGTGTGGAAAGTCAAAGTCAGGAGACTTGCCGCGGGAGAATAGCATGTGATGATATTAGACTTGTGTTGACCGGTCGCCTAAGACTTGCCACAGGCCTATCTGTGGCGAATTTGGATGGCTGAGATGGTGGCCCATGAGAAAAGGTGGACATTGATTATTGGCCACTTCCGTTAGCACCTGATAATAGCAAAGTGGAGCCATTGGCATATGCCAACGGTGTGATGGAATATTTAACGCATGCCAGTGGCATAGCGACGTGATGGTGGAATAATGGCGCCTGGCATAACTGTGGCATAGTGGCGCCTGACGTCCGTGGCAAAGTGGCGCATGGCGTAGCCCTGGCAGCTATTTTGTCATATTGGTGTTAGACCCAAGTATGGATCCGGAAACGCTGGTCATGTTCCTATATCGAACTTAAGGTCTTAAGATAATTACTTGGCTTGGCTAGCGTGGCAATCCTAGCTGAATTAGGGTTTGGCATATCGAAACCCTAATTAGCGCGTGTGGCATGCGGCACAATGGTGTTTTTGTGCAAATGGTGCGATATATATGCCAAAGTAATTATAACAAGGCTACAATGTGGAAATGGCCACAAGAGCAAGGGTTTTTATGAGTGGATATAGTATGTCTCCATTATTAGGGTTTCCTGTGTCCCACATGGCTCATGGCATGTTGTGGGGACAAAGTGGCGTACTTTGGGCTACTACTGGAAATTAGGGTTTTGGCTACTGTGCCTAAAGTAGAGTCATGATTCTGACTAGAAAACCCTAACTTAAGCACATCATGGCGTTGGTCACGAAAAGGAGGTAGGTTAGCACGTGGGCGCGTTATTTACGGCACGTTGGTATATTTTGGCATGCTGCCACAAAGTGGCACGTTTGGCTTGGCGAAGTAGCATGCCGCTCAACTTATTAGCTCAACATGGCACGTTTGGCATGTTAGCACGGTTTTTGGAGAGCCAATTGGCTTTGGGACCATCTGACGCCATTTTGCCTCTTTTAATACTGTGGAAGGTTTTGAGCTACCTGATTGGTGGATTAAAAGAGGGGGCCGGCCAAGCATGGGCGTGGCCACACTCGTGTGGCAGATTTAAAACGACCTGATTGGTCGATGGGAAATAGGGCCTGCAAGTATGGGCCCAACCATCGTGTGGCGGGTTTAAGGCGACCTGATTGGTCGATGTGAAATAGGGCCAGTTAGGCAACATGGGGAGTGTCCAATGGAAAATGGCGCCGATTGGCCTAAGCCATGGACACGCCTCCCTTTGTTGCTGCTCTTATTCTGCAGCTCCTTTATTTCTCGTTTTTTGATTCTTGGAAAATTTTTGCACCTATTAATCCATGGAAGATTAATTACCTAGTTTGCTTAGGATTAATTTCGACATGCAAGGTCTAATATATTGCGCAGGGCACAAAACCCTAATTTTTGCAAATTAGCTGAATCTTGTGAATTATCACAAAATTGATTGAATTCTATGTGTTAATACAGAGTTCTTTAAGTTCATTGCCAGAGAGCAGTATGCTTTCTGATTGAATACTTTATACAAGGACCTTATCCTTGATAATTGGAAATTCATGCTACTCTTCGCGAGTGAACACAAATTGTCATGCCATATCAACATTAAGGGTTCAGCCGGGGAACATAGCACAAAAAGCATTCAAAGAAACTTATATTAACTGAATAATACAGGAAAGGTGCCAAAATTTACAGAATATCTGGGATTGTTGCTACATGCCCCATTCTAGGTAAATTTCATGAGGAAATATTGAGTTGCTCAATAAATGTGCCAGTGGATAAGTTGAACACTCACTGCTTTACATGGCTCCGTTTTCTTTGCAAAGTGACGGAAAATTAAATGCAAGGTTTACAATTTTAATCCTGGACTAAAAACCACCATCAACATTAAGTCCCCTGCTTAGCACGTAACAATAGCATTGTTTTGGGGTAACCATGAGATGGTGACAGACAAGGATAAAAATCGAAAGGGCAAGTTATGAAGAGATTTCCAGGAAAAATTCAACTATCCTTTGGCAGGATACATGAGTAGTCTATGATCCTTGTGTTGGCAGCTTCGACGTATTTTTGTCTTGACCGCATGGTGCTAGCGTTGCCGCTGCAACTTTGGACACGAACTGTTGATGATGGCGCTGCAACCTTGGCTATGGAACGATGATGATAACGCTCTGGATTAGCCACGAAATGATGAAGATGGTGATGCAGTTTTACAAGTGGTAAGTATAGGGGTTTGATTCTCGGACTTTTTAAAAGATTTGGTTTTTAGACAAAAAGATGGTGATTTTTATAAAACTTATAAAATAATGGAAATGCTAAAAATGATTTTTTGTGTTCAATTGAAAGAGTCAAGGATGTCGAGATTCCATCACTACTACACATACTAAATGATTATAACTATTCCCTATAATACTCTCCAAAAATTACTCAAGACGATTTAGGACAAATAATACGTCTCGGAAAATAAATCTTTTCAAGCAATTAATTTTCTCAAAGAATTAACAATCTTCTTCACTATAAAATGCTAGTCTCTAACATAGAATATATAAATCAATTATCAAGCATCATAGGACACATGAAGAAAATCATTATCGTTACGAATCAAGAATAAGGACCAAGAGAATTATTATAGAAAATAATCAAAACATTTTAGCACACATAGTAGGATTTCCTCTCTAATCCTAGATAGAAATTTAGCTACTCATAATTAGAAGTACTAACAAATAAAAATAGAAAAAGGAATAAAAGAAGAGTATGTAGAAGGGGGTGTGGGATGGAGAGGTGTGGGATATGGGATTGTGTGTTGATATGTGTAGAGATTGATCCCTATTTATACTATATGATGCCCGACCCTTTCTTTTAATTTCTCAATTTTTTTTTACTTTGTGCACTAGGCACTCAACAGCAGTGGATACTGCATTATCTTTTATTTCTTCCTTTTTATTTTCATTCTTTTCTTCAGTGGGTGCATTATCGAGCAATAAGCCGTTATGCGCAACATCATCAGCACCAATGTCATCACCGAGTCATGCATTCCATGATCGTTTAATCTCCTCTGTCCATTTCGAGATGCACCCATTGTTCTTCAATCTCTTCCAGCGCCATAACCATTCAATGGCAGCAGCAGCTACCATTTTGTCGTCCCAACCAAACACCGGCATTACTGCCATGTTCTTTGTTCCGTAACCAAACTCACCTTCTCGACCGGTACCAGCAGCTCACCTAATTAATCATCAACACATCAGTCTAGGATAACGTCTGCCAACAGTACCCTCGGCTGCTTTTCACGTTCTCAGCATCATTGCCATTCACCATCATCTCCTCTCGGTTCCGTTTCCCTACCGAGCCACAACAGCGAACCCGATCATCATGGCTTCTTAAAATCTCATCACCAAGCTCGGCTCATTAGTTAATGGCAGCAACAGCTACCATCACTTCATCATATTCCGGCCATGCATGCAACGATATCACCGCCATAGCAGCCACCATAGTTCAGCTCTTCTCTTTTTGTTTTCTCGAGCTCCGTCAATGTCACGGCCAACATCCATTCTATACTCTCTTCATCACCACGATCACTGCTAACAGTCCCAGTGCAGCAACTCGTCAATCCGTGCTCCAACAGCAAACTGAGAACCATGTTCTCATCATTCCTCAGCCATCACCGAGCTCCATGTTGGCATTCTTCACGTTCATTTCCAACAGCCCAGTCCGTTACCGGATGAACTTATCAAATTTGGCAGCGAACCAACTCTTCACAACAGCCAACTCTTCTTTGTTTTATCAAGCTCGAGCTCTTCTTCTCCTGGACAACTCCATTCCCCGTTCTTTCCCTGGCATGCATGCAGTCTCATCATCCAAGGCAATTAACTCATCACCATGGTCACTTCCAAGCTCTCGTTATCACCAATGGCAGCAACCAAGCTCCATGTCTGCCATGCTCATCACAGAGACTTCATGCTACTGCCAAGCCCGAGCTATCTTTGCCTCATATGTCTTCACTCAGTCACCGGTGCAGCAGCTCGAGTACCACTTCCAACAAAGAAACAGAAACAACACACCATTAAGATTAGTCACCCGTGATCACTGCCAAGATTAAGCATCACCATTTCCGCCAACAACAAACTCCACCCGTGAGTTATATAGCCATTATGTGATGAAACCATACTCATTACCATCCCTGTTTAATCAAAACAGGGTGATATCAATCAACCCCGGCCATTAAATCTCAAAAAATCACGTCCGAATTCTTCCCAGAAATTTACGCAGGTGAACAAAAATTTCCCGCCAAATATTTTTTTTTTTTGAAACCGTGAAGAAGGTGGTGTCCCCCTATCCAAACCGGGAGTGCGAATAGCAGGTGTCTACTTAGGATGCCCCTTATCCAAGGTGAGGGTGCCCTTAGCATACTTCATTGTAAATGACTATTTTGCTCTTTTTCCTATTTTGCCCATAACTTCTTCATACGGACTCCGAATGACTCCGTTCTTTCGCCATTGCCATTTCCTTTGCCTTGTCGTCCTCTACCCAATGAAAAGTAGAAATCTTGTATTTGAACGAGTTACATTTGGTCTTTGGTCCTTCCTCACTCTTAGCTAGCTTCTTTTATTGCACAACTAAGCTCAAATTCACTTCTTTTTGGATTATTCACCTAATAACACACAAATAAGAGAAAACACGCGTAACACACAATAATATGCAAGAAAACCAACACCTACTAGCATGGATTTAACACAAAATATATGTGAAATATGCACTTATCAAATTCCCCCACACTGGATTTTGCTAGTCCTCGAGCAAACTAAAAATCCTAACTCACTGTCTCAGGCATCACGATTGCATTTAGCGTATGCAATAAGCCTTTAAACCCCTAGGTGTCCCTAGTGGCCGAGTTATAGTCTCGGGAGGGTTTACCAGAGGTATACCCACAAAACCTACTCCAACTTCAAAGCGTTCCAGCGTCCCAAGCATCCAAAGAGTTATGAGGACATAGAGTTTCTGCATGCTAGTAATAAGAAGTTAGAAATACCAAAGAACATATTCTCATTCTTAAATATTGAGTGAGAAATAATCACACCATAATGAGAGAATGCGTGTTTGAGAAACGACCAATAAGCATTTCGCCTCGACTTCTGCCTCACTTAAAGGATTTTATGATAATTGCACTCAATAAGACAGCTTTTTTATGGGTTTCACATGTGTGCAGGTAGGAATGAAGATATAACTCCTACACACGTTGAATGGTGGGAAGGAAACCTTCCGAATTATTTCTGGAGACCCCACAAAATCGTGGGAAGTAAAAGACTTTTTCTGATGATCTCTAAGAAAGGAAATCAACCACTTATAGCAAGGATGAGAGTACTTACCACCTTCACATCTGATTGCACTGATGATAACACCACTCTCACAGCATCCAATAGAAACGTCTTCCTTCGGCTCGTCTTCTTCATCTTGGTCTTCGGTCTTCAACTGTTGATGATAAATTCTTGAATTTCGTAGAACTTTGACAATTTATAACTCTTTTTCCTCTATTTCTTGTCGCTTGAAACTTCTTTATATATTTTTCTTCCCCATGGCCTTATTGAACAAATAAATCCTAAATGCAAATCTTTTTGTATTTTGTATATTTTTTTTTTTCATTTTTTTTTTTAATTTTTTTTTTTTAATTAAGATTTCAACTACAATAATAAAATTAACATGGCCATGAAAGAAGTACTTTACCACTTTGATCTTCACAACTTGTATTGTCTTTGTATCATAAACTTCAATATTTTTCATCTTTTGATTTTCTCTGCTCTTGTAAATAAGTCTTCATACTTAGATATAAAATTTGCTCTTCCTTGAATTGTTGCTTAAAAACCTTAAACTTCTTCAAATTTCCTTGTAGATTTTGATGTCGCTCCTTTGCTGATGATGTGTTTCTATGGACCTGTTGTTGGCGAGAGAGAATGGTGCTAACTGAAAATCAAACTACAAGAAGGAGGTTTTCATCTATAGACGACACCCTCATGATTGACAAAATTAGCACTCAAGAGATCAAAAATAGTGCTGAAAATAGTGTGAAGTTGGGTAGCTCACCATTCTACCCGGAATTTACGTATGGTGACACACACTCAAAAGAAAGCTCTTTAGTCAGCTTCTAAGAAATCTGGTCTGGTGCCTCTGTTGATTTGAAAAAGGTAGTCTCCACTAATGATTGATCAACAACTCTAATAATGCATTTCTCTCTGCTCCTAATTTGCATCACCGGCATGATTAAATCCATTATTTAACACTCCAATTCGTAAGAAATCCGAATGTAGTTCTCTAACACTTCCAAGTTCAGTTATGTCGGTTAGAACTCTCTATGTAAACATACCTAGAAGTATGCTAGTGACTCTAAAATCTCTAAAAGTTGGAGGTTTTATTCAAATAATTTATATATATATATATTTTTATTTTTTATTTTTTTGAAATTTTTTAATCAAAAAGGCTAAAAATTCTATATGCAAAAGGTCAAAACACTCCCCCACACTTAAACTCTACA
The DNA here is from genome assembly GCA_023529315.1 of Papaver bracteatum. Taxonomy (NCBI): domain Eukaryota; kingdom Viridiplantae; phylum Streptophyta; class Magnoliopsida; order Ranunculales; family Papaveraceae; genus Papaver; species Papaver bracteatum. The sequence goes on along the minus strand of JAJJWX010002374.1, from coordinate 1,270,615 downwards.
TTGTCCTCAATGTTCTAAAGATAAAATTAAAAGCATGAACAAGGAGAAACTATTTGAATCAAAAGAGTGAAGGAAAGATATTACCGTGTTGCATGAGCATGGGTTACCTCCCAAGAAGTGCTAAGTTTAATGTCTTCAGCCAGACATAACTGTATCTGCAGAAAATTAGTCGTGATAAACGGGATCCTGTAAATTTGTATTTTCCACATCCGGGTTGGTCAATTCGATGAATGGTTTCAATCGCTGACCGTTGACTTTAAAAGTCTCTCCAGTATCATGGTTCCTCACTTCAATAGCACCGTGCGGATACACGGTCTTGACATAGAATGGGCCAGTCCAACGAGATCTAAGCTTACCAGGAAAAAGGTGTAGGCGAGAATTATACAAGAGAACTTTCTGTCCTGGTGTAAACGACTTTCGAAGAATCGATTTGTCGTGAAAAACTTTTGTTTTCTCCTTGTAAATTTTCGCATTTTGGTAAGAATCATTACGAATTTCTTCCAACTCATTGAGCTGAAGTCTACGGTTATCACCAGCAACAGGTAGGTCAAAGTTTAGCCATTTAATGGCCCAATAAGCTCGGTGTTCTAATTCTACAGGCAAATGGCAGGCTTTACCGAAGACAAGTCTATACGGAGACATCCCAAGTGGAGTCTTAAAAGCGGTTCGGTAAGCCCATAATGCTTCTATTAAGCGCAAAGACCAATCCTTTCGGGTAGGGTTTACGGTCTTCTCTAAAATTTGCTTGATCTGCCTATTAGACACTTCTACTTGGCCACAAGTCTGTGGGTGGTAAGGTGTAGAAACCTTATGAGTAATGGAGTATTTCTTCATGAGCGTCTCGAAAGACCGGTTACAAAAATGTGATCCTCCATCACTAATGATTGCTCTAGGCATACCAAATCGAGAGAAAATATTTTCTCTAACAAACTTGATCACAACATGGCGATCGTTTGTTTTGGTAGCTATTGCTTCAACCCACTTAGACACATAATCAACAGCTAATAAGATGTAAAAGTTTCCATAGGAATTGACAAACGGGCCCATAAAATCTATGCCCCACACATCAAATATTTCTATTATCAGTATAGGATTAAGTGGCATCATATTTCTTCGGGTCAACTTCCCTAACTTCTGACATCTCTCACAACTTTGACAAAATAGGTGGGAGTCCTTGAACAGAGTTGGCCAATAAAGACCAGATTGTAGAACCTTAGCAGCTGTTTTCTTAGAACTAAAGTGACCCCCACAAGCTCCAGAATGACAAAAAGTCAGAACACTTTAGATATGTCATTGTCAGGAATACAACGACGGATGATCTGATCAGGGCAGTACTTGAATAAGTATGGATCATCCCAGAAAAAGTATTTAACCTCAGACAAGAATTTAGCTCTATCCTGTTTAGACCAATGGTCGGGCATTTGACCAGTTACCAAATAATTGACAATGTCAGCAAACCAGGGTAACTCAGAGATGGAAAATAGTTGTTCATCAGGGAACGTGTCATGGATTGGTATCTCATCATCTCTAGTCTTATCAAGGATACGGGATAAATGGTCAGCTACAACATTTTCAGACCCTTTCTTATCACGAATATCTAGAGTAAATTCTTGGAACAGCAATACCCATCTAATCAGCCGTGGTTTAGAGTCCTTCTTTGAAAGGAGATACTTGAGTGCGGCATGATCAGAATAGACAATGACCTTAGACCCTAGGAGATATGATCTAAATTTCTCCAAAGCAAAAACGATGGCTAACATTTCTTTCTCAGTGGTTGTGTAGTTCATCTGGGCATCGTTTAGGGTCCTACTAGCATAATAAATCACACTAGGTGTTTTATCATGTCGTTGGCCAAGGACAGCACCAACCGCATAATCGGACGCATCACACATGATTTCAAATGGGAGGTTCCAATTGGGTGGTTGGATGATAGGGTCAGAAGTCAACAATAATTTAAGCTTCTCAAAAGCTTGAACACATGCTTCATCAAATACAAAGGCAGTATCTTTAGCAAGTAGGTGCGATAGAGGTAAAGCAATCTTGCTAAAGTCTTTGATGAAACGACGGTAAAATCCAGCATGTCCAAGGAAAGATCTAACATCGGTTACATTCTTAGGTTGTCTTAATTTGGAAATTAGGTCAACCTTGGACTTATCAACTTCTATTCCCTTAGAGGACACCACATGTCCTAACACTATTCCAGATTTAACCATAAAATGACACTTTTCCCAATTAAGGACTAAGTTCTTTTCTTTACAACGTTCTAGAACTAGTGTAAGGTGGTGCAAACATTCATCGAAAGAGGATCCAAACACTGAAAAATCGTCCATAAAGACCTCGAGAAATTGCTCAACCATGTCCGAAAAGATACTTAGCATGCAACGTTGGAATGTTGCGGGTGCATTACACAACCCAAAAGGCATACGCCTGTAAGCAAAAGTACCAAATGGACATGTGAAGGTTGTTTTCTCTTGGTCTTCCGGGGCTATAGGGATTTGGTTATAACCAGAATAACCATCTAGGAAACAATAATAGCTGTGGCCCGCTAATCTTTCTAACATCTGGTCGATGAATGGTAAAGGAAAGTGGTCTTTCCTAGTTGCTGAGTTCATCTTACGGTAATTTATACAAACTCTCCACCCAGTAGTAACACGGGTAGGTATCAATTCATTATTCTCATTCGCAACTACCATAATCCCAGACTTCTTTGGGACAACCTGAACAGGGCTGACCCATTTACTATTAGATATGGGGTATATGATACCCGCATCTAATAACTTGAGCACCTCAGTGCGAACAACTTCCTTCATATTAGGATTCAAACGTCTCTGCATTTCTCTTGAGGTTTTGGCACCTTCTTCTAAGTAGATGTGGTGCATACAATCAGCAGGACTAATTCCTTTCAAATCTGCTATAGTCCACCCTATTGCAGTCTTGTGCTCACGAAGAACACTAACTAGTCTACTTTCCTGGTCGGGCTCTAAGTCAGAGGCAATTATGACAGGAAGAGTATTCTCATTACCAATAAATACATATTTCAGTGTATCTGGTAGTGGCTTTAATTCAAGGGTGGGAGCCTTAACTGATGATGGGAGGGGTTTATCTATGGTCGGCGGAAGAGGTTCTGGTTTACGCTGCCATTTTCCATAACCCATTACTGGCGCAGAGTCTAACAACGCATTAACTTCTTCAAAATGACTATCCTCATCATAGTAAGCTCCAAAATGGGCCAAGCACGCCTCTAAAGGATCGCTAACACTATTGGTGGTAAAGGTATTCTCCACTAGAGAGTCAATCATGCATATAGACTCATAGTGTTCAGGATCTGGTGGGGCTTGTAACGCCTTAAAGACGTTCACTGAGATTTTCTGATTCCCAAAGGAAAATTCTACTAGGCCATTTTGACAATGTATGACTGCATTTGCAGTGGCTAGAAACGGACGACCTAGGATGATTGGGATATTGATATCTTGACTAGAGACGGGTTGAGTGTCTAAAATCACAAAGTCAACAGGATAAATAAAGTTTTCTACCTGAACCAAAACGTCTTCAATAATTCCACGTGGGATTTTGACTGACCTATCGGCTAACTGTAGTGTTATCTTAGTTGGCTTCATCTCCCCTAGTCAAAGTTGTTCATAAACCGAGAAAGGTAAAAGATTCACACTAGCCCCAAGATCTAATAGAGCATTGTCTATCGTTTGGTTACCTATGACACATGTGACAGTAGGACAACCAGGATCTTTAAATTTGACTGGGTACTTTTGTGAGATTATGGAACTAACTTGTTGGGTCAAAAAGGCTTTTTTATGGACACTCGCCTCTCTCTTGACAGTGCACATCTCTTTTAAGAACTTGGCCATAGCGGGTACATGTTTAATTGCATCTAACAAAGGCAGGTTAACCTTAACTTGCTTAAAGATGTCTAGGATTTCAGCATATGTACTAGGTTTTTTCTTAGCTAGTCTTTGAGTAAATGGTGCAGGTGGTATGTACACTCTCTCAGGGGTATCTTTCTCACTTGGACTCTTAGCACACTCAGGCCCATTAAGGTCTTTAGACGAAGTTTGGTCAACTTCTGTCTCCTTTTCAGCTGGACTCTTGTCCTTAGGTGGTTCTACCGAGTTCTCTAGAGTTTTACCACTCCTAAGGGTGATAACTGCTTTGACATGTTCATTATGTTTAGAACTACCCGACATATTAACCTGGTTAAATCCTTTCGGATTTGGAGTTGTTTGACTAGGGAATGTCCCACTCTCTCTATCATTTAACCGGTTCGAAAGTTGACTTATTTGAGTCTCTAGGTTGGCAATAGCTCGGTCACTATTTTGTTGGTTACGCTGACTCGTCAGGACAAATTCATCGAGCTTCTGACCTAAATGGTTGACATTTTGGGTAGTCTCGGCATGGTTTATCACACTACGGTCAATAAAGAGTTTTAGACTTTCCTCTAGGGATGACACCTTTTTATCAACTGGGCTCGATTCCTGAACTTGAGATTGGTTCCTAGGAAAATTGGGTGGTGAGCTACTCGACGGGCCACCTTGATGGTTACCTTTAGACCACGAGAAATTCGGGTTATGTCTCCAACCAGGGTTATAGGTATTTGAGTATGGGTCAAACTTGGGTCGAACCTCATATTTAGAGTTCATACCACCATGTAGGACACTAACCTGGTCACGAGTAGTTTCAGTTGGGTAAAACTGGGGACACTGAGATCCAATATGACTTTGATCACCACAATTGGTACATGGATATGTTCTGGGCTCACTATTACAGCTCATAGTTTGGTTGGACCCTTGGTTTATCTCTAAGGCCTCTAGACGCCTAAGGATGTCAGACCCATTATCAACTCTATTGACCCTATGGATAGGGTTCCTAGTTATTTCGGGCTCCCTCATTGAAGCCCATTGACGGGTCTTTTCAGCTAACTCGACCAACTCGTCAAAACATTCAGCTGGGTCTTGATGGGTAAATTCTCCACCACTCATTGTTTCTACCTGCATTCTGGTTTCACTATCAAGGCCCTCATATAAAATTTGGGCCATGTGGGCTTTATCAAAGCCATGATGTGGGCATTGGTATAACAATTCATTAAACCTTTCTATATAACCGTGTAGGTGTTCACCTAATTTCTGCTTAAAGGTTTGGATAGACTGTCGAATAGCAGCAGTCTTATGGTGTGGGTAGAATTTCTTAACGAAAACCTCTACAAGTCCATCCCAAGTAGTGATTGTTTTGGAAGGAATGATATGATACCACTCACTGGCTCTTTCTTCTAGGGAAAAGGGAAACAAACGTAACCTAACATCGTCTTTGGTGACATTTGGATAACTCATGGTATCACAAATCATCTCAAAGTCACGGATATGGGTATACGGGTTCTCATTCTCTATTCCCTTAAACTTACGTAGCATGCCAAATGTCCCAGGTTTAATATCAAACTTCACGGTAGTGGCCGGTAAGACAACCCCAGGTTCACGTATCACCCTAGACGGGTTTAAACGGTCCCTAAGGGTTTTGGTTGGCACAACTTCACCCTCATCATTTTCATTAACCATTTCGGTAAAAATAGAATTACCACCTAAATCCGTGTAACGGGTCGGACTTAAATTAAAAAGGTCGTTTTCTACAAGTCGATGTTCTACCCGTTTCCAACGTCGCATACACACACAATAATACTAGTGAAGCAATTGGTGTGTAAATTTTTTTTTTTTTTTTTTGAACAAAGAAAGATAGAAATAAAAATAGAATAACACAAACAAGGAAGGGAAGTTCTATTCAATCACAAAAAAAAAAACTGACTCCACCACAGTAAACCTGCTGATTTCTAGCAAACAAAAAGCATGATGGTTCCACTTAGATTGTTTTCTAGACCAGCTTCTAATCCTTCGAAAGGGAATTCGTTACAATCTGAGTAAACTCCTCTGGAATCAATCTGAGTTAAAGTATATTGAATAGAGGCGAGAGAAGCTGCTAGAGCTTTGATACTCAAGGCCTCACCGTATTACAAGGCGGCGCAGTCACGCATTCAATTTACAGAAACCATCATGAATTTCGGAGTATGCCTAAAGAGTAACCAATATTTTTCGAACGACTTTCCTACTAAGCTCGTTACCTTATAGGTCTCGTTCTACTTCAAATTTTAAAGCTTAGGTTCGCGTAGGTATCGTTTTCCTAAGGCGGGCAAGAAGAGAACGGTGATGAAATCCGAACCCTTATCTTGTATGGCCAGTCCTTGCCCTTTACTAGGAAAATAAAACAGCCGTATTCAAGTCCTCAACATATATGCAAATGAAGGAATACAGTAACTCGCTAACAGGAGATTCGCGAGTGTTTCGACAAACTTACCTCCCGTATCATACGGGGGATGAACCGTTGTTGTCGACTCGGGCCACGACTCCTATGTCATGCACGAACCCGAGGGGCCGAGGTGATATTGTAATCACCGTCCTTCTCTGCAAACAGTTTGATATTTAATATTACCCTTCCGTAGGGTTTTTAAAAAAATAATAAAAGAATGTCCAAGTCCAAAGTCCCAAAAAAAAAAATGCAAAAGAAATATAAAATTACAAGAATATAGAAATCCTAATACAATCAATAAAATAAAATAAACTCTTTTTTTTTTTTTTTTTATGTAAAAAAAAAAAAATTCTTCTTTTGCTCTTTTAGCTTTGCTCTTTACTCCCAAGTCTTTTTACACATTCACCAAAAGCTTTGGCAAATTTTTCCGCTTCGAATTCCAAATTCTCTTTTGGTATGCAATTCCACAATAAATATAGAATATTACCTGCACAATAAAGAAAAAATAACAAGAATAATACCAAGTAAAATCAAAGAAAATAAAATAAAACAAAAACTAAACTAAACTAAACTAAAATTTAAAATTTAACTAAAAAGAAAATAAAAATCTAAAACCTAACCTAAAGGCAAGTCCGCGTCGACGGCGCCAAAAACTGATGCAGTTTTACAAGTGGTAAGTATAGGGGTTTGATTCTCGGACTTTTTAAAAGATTTGGTTTTTAGACAAAAAGATGGTGATTTTTATAAAACTTATAAAATAATGGAAATGCTAAAAATGATTTTTGTGTTCAATTGAAAGAGTCTAGGATGTCGAGATTCCATCACTACTACACATACTAAATGATTATAACTATTCCCTATAATACTCTCCAAAAATTACTCAAGACGATTTAGGACAAATAATACGTCTCGGAAAATAAATCTTTTCAAGAAATTAATTTTCTCAAAGAATTAACAATCTTCTTCACTATAAAATGCTAGTCTCTAACATAGAATATATAAATCAATTATCAAGCATCATAGGACACATGAAGAAAATCATTATCGTTACGAATCAAGAATAAGGACCAAGAGAATTATTATAGAAAATAATCAAAACATTTTAGCACACATAGTAGGATTTCCTCTCTAATCCTAGATAGAAATTTAGCTACTCATAATTAGAAGTACTAACAAATAAAAATAGAAGAAGGAATAAAAGAAGAGTATGTAGAAGGGGGTGTGGGATGGAGAGGTGTGGGATATGGGATTGTGTGTTGATATGTGTAGAGATTGATCCCTATTTATACTAGATGATGCCCGACCCTTTCTTTTAATTTCTCAATTTTTTTTTTACTTTGTGCGCTAGGCACTCAACAGCAGTGGATACTGCATTGTCTTTTCTTTCTTCCTTTTTATTTTCATTCTTTTCCTCAGTGGGTGCATTATCGAGCAATAAGCCGTTATGCGCAACATCATCAGCACCAATGTCATCACCGAGTCATGCATGCCATGATCGTTTAATCTCCTCTGTCCATTTCGAGATGCACCCATTGTTCTTCAATCTCTTCCAGCGCCATAACCATTCAATGGCAGCAGCAGCTACCATTTTGTCGTCCCAACCAAACACCGGCATTACTGCCATGTTCTTTGTTCCGTGACCAAACTCACCTTCTCGACCAGTACCAGCAGCTCACCTAATTAATCATCACCACATCAGTCTAGGATAACGTCTGCCAACAGTACCTTCGGATGCTTTTCACGTTCTCAGCATCATTGCCATTCACCATCATCTCCTCTCGGTTCCGTTTCCCTACCGAGCCACAGCAGCGAACCCGAGCATCATGGCTTCTTAAAAGCTCATCACCAAGCTCGGCTCATTAGTTAATGGCAGCAACAGCTACCAGCACTTCATCATATTCCGGCCATGCATGCAACGATATCACCGCCATAGCAGCCACCATAGTTCAGCTCTTCTCTTTTTGTTTTCTCGAGCTCCGTCAATGTCACGGCCAACATCCATTCTATACTCTCTTCATCACCACGATCACTGCTAAAAGTCCCAGTGCAGCAACTCGTCAATCCGTGCTCCAATAGCAAACTGAGAACCATGTTCTCATCATTTCCTCAGCCATCACCGAGCTCCATGTTGGCATTCTTCACGTTCATTTCCAACAGCTCAGTCCGTTACCGGATGAACTTATCAAAGTTGGCAGCGAACCAACTCTTCACAGCAGCCAACTCTTCTTTGTTTTATCAAGCTCGAGCTCTTCTTATCCTGGACAACTCCATTCCCCGTTCTTTCCCTGGCATGCATGCAGTCTCATCAACCAAGGCAATTAACTCATCACCATGGTCACTTCCAAGCTCTCGTTATCACCAATGGCATCAACCAAGCTCCATGTCTGCCATGCTCATCACAGAGACTTCATGCTACTGCCAAGCCCGAGCTATCTTTGCCTCCTATGTCTTCACTCAGTCACCGGTGCAGAAGCTCGAGTACCACTTCCAACAGCAAACAGAAACAACACACCATTAAGATTAGTCACCCGTGATCACTGCCAAGATTAAGCATCACCATTTCCGCCAACAACAAACTCCACCCGTGAGTTATATAGCCATTATGTGATGAAACCATACTCATTACCATCCCTGTTTAATCAAAACAGGGTGATATCAATCAACCCCGGCCGTTAAATCTCAAAAAATCACGTCCAAATTCATCCCAAAATTACGCGCAGTGAACAAAAATTTCCCGCCAAATATTTTTTTTTTGAAACCGTGAAGAAGGTGGTGTCCCCCTATCCAAACCGGGAGTGCGAATAGCAGGTGTCTACTTAGGATGCCCCTTATCCAAGGTGAGGGTGCCCTTAGCATATTGCATTGTAAATGACTATTTTGCTCTTTTTCCTATTTTGCCCATAACTTCTTCATACGGACTCCGAATGACTCCGTTGTTTTGCCATTGCCATTTCCTTTGCCTTGTCGTCCTCTACCCAATGAAAAGTAGAAATCTTGTATTTGAACGAGTTACATTTGGTCTTTGGTCCTTCCTCACTCTTAGCTAGCTTCTTTTATTGCACAACTAAGCTCAAATTCACTTCTTTTTGGATTATTCACCTAATAACACACAAATAAGAGAAAACACGCGTAACACACAATAATATGCAAGAAAACCAACACCTACTAGCATGGATTTAACACAAAATATATGTGAAATATGCACTTATCAGATGGCGCTACTGGCTTATCCGCGGAATGGTGAAGATGGCGCTGCAACCTTGGACATGGACCGGTGATGATAACGTTGTTGTCTTGGCCACAGAATGTTGATGATGGTGCTTAGAGCGTTAGTGTACTTCTGGCTTGACTATTGTGATTGGTGTCATGTAACATTGACACTGCGGGTCCATATGCATTCTTCTGGGCGTGGCCCAAAAGGAAACCTTCTCCCATTTGAATTCCAAAAGTGATATGCACATAAAAGGCGTCACCCATTTTTTATCCCTTGTTCCATTGGATTTGCTTCTATAGCGGAGAGCTTCCTTCCATCGGTAATCCATGTGAGATAATTATCCTAGATAGATAAGTATCAATTCTAGTTGATATCCCGTATCTATATCCATAATATACGGCAGACAAAAGAGTCTTTCAGGTTTCATCAATCCGTGTGATATAAAAGACCGCTTTAATCCTTTATTTCATATAAATCACTATAGAATTGGATTCACCTTCCTTCCAGGTATCGTTTCATATATTCTCGCAGCTCTTTTTTTTTGTCTTCTTTTACCACGTAGGTTGTTGATGCAGACATAATGCTTCTTTGTAGTATATAATGGGAACTCCTGGTGATGATTGTCCTTCCGATTCTTCGGAGAAAAGCTTTGAAGTTGAAAATCCCAGGTTTTATGCACATGAGAAGGTATTGAAAAAAATCGATCCTTTGTTTCGTGAAGCCGGACGGATCATACAAGTTATGCCTCTCACTTATCTACGCATTGTTCTTACGTGTGCTCAAGCTTTCATGGCTTAGATGGGCATGAAGGAAAAGTGGAGACATTATGAAGCGTCCCAGCGCGTTGAGATGTGTCTCAGTATGATGAAGTATCTCAGTGACCAGCGCCAGGGATGAAAGGTTCGCTGCTCGACTGAAGCGGCGAAGGATCGATCCTAAGAAGCCTCCAGAAGAAAGCAAGTTTAATTAACCTGTTCATAACGGCATTGTAATCCTCGACTCTGATGTTGACGAATAGGAGTATCCTCAAGAGACTATTGGAGAAGTTTCTGAGAAAGGTGTCGGTGTATCCCGTGAGAAGGAAAACGAAACAGCTTCTGGAGAGGAAGATAAAACTATTGTTGGGGAAGTGGAAGCAACCGTTGAGGACGCTGACGAAACAGATGCTGGAGCCGTTGGAGAGGTTGTTGAAGAATATGCTGGAGCCGTTTGAGAGGCCGTTGAAGCAGATGTTGGAGCCGTTAGAGAGGCTGTTGAAGCAGATGCTGGAGCAGGCTGTGTTAATAACTAGTTTTTCCATTCTACTATTTTTTCTCGTAGAAAACAATCTTTTCGTAACGTGTAGATGTTTTTGATACTTCAGGTTTTTTTGTTTATGTGACTGGAGCCATGCTTCACCGAGTAATATTTTTTCATTCATGATGCTTTGATGATTTCATATCTTCAATTTGATGAATGAATAAAATCTCCCGAAAGAATCCCAAAACCCCTTTTGCGAAGACAAGGATCCAATGAAGAAATATCTGATTGTAATGAATTTCTTACCAACTCTAACAATGATGAATCATGTGATCCTAATCAACTTCAAAAGGGTCTTGAGTTGGGAATTAAGGAAAATAAAAGGTTAAGCCTGGTACTTAAAAACCTTTTGAAATTCCTATCAGATAAAACCTGTAAGGTAAAATCTGAACAAGAAAAATTAGGTGAAAAATCAAAAGAATCATAAACTAGTTTTTCTGATAATATAACAAGTTCTTCGTGCAGAAGAAATAACCACATTGCAATTTTCCTTGAAAATAAATTTATCAAGGCACTTTACAAGGGGATAGGGTTTTTGAAGATTGGTAAGTTTATGAGATCGCAAAAGGAAGTTGCAAACTCTTGCAATCACAAGAGAAAGAAAGATCAAAAGGAAACACAGTCTAGTGTGTTTATAAGTCATCCTAAGGTTGTCCCTGTTAACTATGGTGAGAATAATTCTCACCCCAACACACGTTGAAAGATGCATCCTCACGTGTTGCCCAAAATGCTGATTGTGAGGAAGCATAAATATGGGAAAGTTGTTCACATATGTTTCTTTAGTGAAAAATAATAGATATCTTTTATTTTTGGGAAAAATAGTTTCGTTTTCCATAAACCAAATTATCCCTTGATTTTCTCCCATCTTATATACCTTATTCTTGTCCGAAAGAAGACAATTTTATTTCAATGGAGAAACCGGTAAAAGAAGGATCATCTCTTGAGGATTTAGCACTCTGCGCATCAGTTATGACTGAAACTCATGATGTCACTCTTCATGATAACTCTCAAGATTCTCTAAGAAAACAGATTTTTGCTGTTAAAGGTTGCATTAAATATCATGAGCTGATGATAAAGGATTCAAAAGAAGTACTAGAAAATCTTCATTCTCAGCTGTTTGAGATGAACAAATTGTCTACTGAAAAGGGAAGTGCTCAGAAGAATTTGAATCCAGTTTTTGAAAGAAATTCCCACTAGAATTGAGATTAGAGAGAAAAAATAGACTTCAGTTTTTTTATTTCTTTCAATAATTGTGTAAGGTATATTTTATTAATAAACTATTATTATGAATAAAATTATTTGATTTATAATTTTTCTTGTGATAGTTTTTGATTTACATAGCATGTGCTTGAATGCTTTATGTTATTTCTATGTATGTTTATGGGAAGCTTGATTTCGGTTTTACTACCTTATTATTCAATCTCATAATGTTGTGTACCCTTATCGTTTGGGTGACTTTTTGATTTAGCAGGATCAAGTTCTAACCCATGTTGGTAGGCTTTATCAAAGGCTCATGAGGGGTTCTGATAGAAATAATATGGTAGGCTAGAAATGCAAACTCAAAGTATTCATAAACAAGGAAGTTTGGACACCAAGAAATTTCCAAAACCGAAAATATTCTCAAGATATTTTTCATTACTCCACCAAATTCGGTTTTCATAATTCCTGTGAATGCACTGTCCAAAAATACATGATCGAAATCTCCTTGGAAAATCTTTAATTAGCAAATAAACATTACTAATTCTTATTTTCCATATATAATTAAAAACCCTTAATTAAAAAGATTCTTAACTTATTTAAATTCGATCTTGGGATTTACTTCCTTCTTAGCCGTTAAGGAATATCTTTGTACAATATAGAATAAGCATTAATGCACAGTGTTCAAAGTGTGTCGACATCTTACTCTTGCAAGTCCTTTTTCATACTTGCTCACTTAAAACCGATTTACCACACTTCCAAACAAGTTTAGAATTGGTTCATATGACTTTCAAGAACTACGTGATTGATCAAGTAACACTCAATCATAACTCATGGGTTTACAGTTCTACCTCCATGTGAGTATTGTGCATAGTTACACTAACTTACCAAAGATACAGCTGATTAGGTACTAGGATCGGTTCTCCACATATATTTGGTATCTAACTTGTATGCACTGCACATGTCCATAGGATCGATTACCCCTTCCCAAAAACATGTTGCACATGTTCATGGGATCGGTTCCCCTTTCTTCCATAAACCTTGCTGCACCTCATACAAGGATCGGTTCCCTTTGTGATGCACTGCACCTCTTACTAGGATCGATTCCCCTTATCCCAGTAATAAGTTCAGACACTCACAATCTGATCATACCCTAGGTGATTACTTAAGATCGGTTTCACTAATAAAAGTCATACCAATACATAAGTCAGGCCTCATGTGAATATTTTTACCAAGAACACAAACAAGTCATGAGCGGTTATACTAATCACATATATTGGTCGTTCATAAGATATGCAATGAAGAACATCCCCAATAACGCCTGGCGATTTCCTTTTCGGTTCACAACACATATCATGAACTTACTTCCTTAGAACACATGTAAACATTGTTTCCTAGGATGAAATCCTCACCTCATACCCATACATAATCACAATAGAATTCATACGATTATGTCGATGTCTTATATACAAAGTTTAATGGTTAAGCAAGAAACTTCATATTGTATTCCTTAATACTATGTCTATCTAGAGTGTTCATGCTTCGCAGTTTTATGTTTTCAATATGAACGACTTGAAAGATACATTAGGGAATGAAACAGTTCAAGTCAAATATCACTAACCTCAAGTGGAAGGATGATGTTGTGGTTGTAGCTCTGTACTTCTTCACTTCTTCAAGTCTTAGCAATACTTGTAATGTCTCACCCTAATAATTTCAAGCTAACCTATAGGAAGTTGAATCTAGTACATTTAAATCAAGCGACTCTTAAATGAGTTTTGGTTCACTAAAATATGACAACCAAACTTGACATACCAATGCTTGGTGGGTTCAACCGAGCAATGCTTTAGCAAGACCCAACTATTTTTTTCTGTAGTACAATTGATCTTGATGATTCTATCGTATTGAGTACAATTGAAATAATTGAATCGTGATTAATTTCTCCGATAGGCAAGATAAAATAAATCACAAACATCTTCGTCTCATCATTTGTGATTCCACAATATCTAGTTTCTCCATTATACGATTTAGATTATTGTGAGGTGATTGATAATTCTAGGCTGTTCTTCGGGAATATAAGTCTTGGTTATCGATTGGTTCCTGTTCACCTTGATTTATCAAAATATGAAACAAAAACTTGTAGGTATTTCTGTGGGATACGGATTTATCTATTCTTGTAGACTTATTTGTGTGAGACAGTTTTGTTTATTAAAGTCTTCGATTTTAGGTCGTAGTAACTCATAGTTGTGGGTGAGATCAACTAAGGGAATCAAGTGCATAGTATCATGATGGGATGAGAGACGTAAGGAGCATAACTGTACCTTGGATCAAATGTGAGATTGATTGGGGTTCAACTACAGTCCAGACCGAAGTTAATTTGTAGTAGGCTAGTGTCTGTAGCGGCTTAATACAGTGTGTGTTCAATTTGGACTAAGTCCCGGGGTTTTTCTGCATTTGCGGTTTCCTCGTTAACAAAACTTCTGATGTCTGTATTATTTCTTTTCCGCATTATATTTTGTTATATAATTGAAATATCACAGGTTGTGCGTTGAATCAATTAATTGGGAAATCCGACCTTTGGTTGTTGATTGAAATTGATTGATAATTGAACATTGGTCTTTGGTACCGTTCAAGCTATTTCCCATAATAATCAGGCTCACGGATTTCTATCTATTTGATTTGCTGATTACATTGTGAAACAGAGATACAACTCTTGGATATATTTCCATTGATTGAGTATGATCGGCTAGTTGATTCTCTTAGAATTATATTGGAGTTTGTCCATACAGATTGCCAATCCAAATATTGGGTATGGTTGTTAGACCCTCCCCCCCCCCTTTTCAATTGGCATCAGAGCAGGCAAACACGTTTAAGAACTTATAAGTCTATGTTTGTAGCGATCTGACTCTATGACCAGTAGTACTATCTATGACAAACACATCACCAAAGACAAAAGTTCTGTTTCGATGAAATCTGTTAAAGAGATAGATTTTTCAATCTCACATATAGATGAATATTCTTTTCATACAAAACAGACAAGTATTGATATGTGTTATCCTGATTTTCTTTCTGACGAATCCGATTCTGAAGAAGAAAGGGAAGTAGCCCGAGGAAAGTCAGTTCCATATGCTCACCAAAAAGTTTACGTAAGCCTTTATTTTCCCTCACTAAAATTATTGACTTTCTCAAAACTAACAATTTTCCTCAAATTTTTACCGATCTTATTACGTCTTTGATTTTCACTCTACATAAGTTAATGAAACCATTCACATTCTCAAGTGCAGATCGACTGCATGGATTTTAAATCAATTCTTTGATTTTCCATCTCATATATACACAAATTTTTGTAAAGGGCGTTTCATCGATTTTATACATCATATTTTTGATGCGTGCTTGAGGTGAAAACATACAACATCCATTATGCAATTGTGATTCTTTGCACATGCTTATGCAATTATGATTCTTTGCAGCCTGAGGAAAGTCAGTTCAATCATAGAATTCACAGGGTGAGCATATTGAACTGACTTTCCTCGGGCTGCTTCCCTTTCTTCTTCAAAATCACATTTTTCAAAAAGAAAATCAGGATAACGCATATCAATACTTGTCTGTTTTGTAGGAACGGAATGTTCATCTATATGTGAGATTGATAAATCTTTTTTTTTAACAGATTTTATCGAAACAGAACTTTTGTCTCTGGTGATGTGTTTGTCAGAGATAGTACTACTGTCCATAGAGTCAGATCGCTACAAACACAGACTTATAAGTTTTTAAATGTGTTTTCCTGCTTTGATACCAATTGAAAGGGGTGGGGGTGGTCTAACAACCACACCCAATATTTCGATTAGCAATCTGTATGGAAAAACTCCAATATAATTCCAAGAGAATCAACTAGACAGTCAGACTCAATCAATGGAAATATATCCAAGAGTTGTATCTCTATTTCATAATGTAATCAGCAAATCAAATAGATAGAAATCTGTGAGCCTGATTATTATGTGAAACAACTTGAACGGTACCAAAGACCAATTTTCAAGTGTCAATCAATTTATATCAACAACCAAAGGTTGGATTATCTAATTGATTGAGCTACGCACAACCTGTGATATTTCAATTATATAGAAAATATAATACGGAAAAGAAATAACACAGACACCAGAAATTTTATTAACGAGGAAACTGAAAATGCAGAAAAACCCCGAGACGTAGTCCAGATTTAAACACCACACTGTATTAAGCCACTACATACACTATCCTACTACAAGTTAACTTCGGACTGGAATGTAGTTGAGCCCTAACCAATCTCACATTGATCAAGGTACATTCACGTTCCTTATGCCTCTGAATCCCAGCAGGACTCTGCGCACTTGATTCCCTTAGCTGATCTTACCCATAACTAAGAGTTGCTACGACCCAAGGTCGAAGACTTGACAAACCAATCTGTCTCACACAGAAAAGTCTATTGGATAGATAAATATCCCACAAATATACCTAAGAGTTTTGTTTCGTATTTTGATAAATTAAGGTGAACAAGAACCAATTGATACCAGACTTATATTACTGAAGAATAGGCTAGTAATATCAACCACCTCACAATAATCTTAATCATATGGTACCGAAACAAGATATTTTGGAATCACAAACAATAAGATGAATATGTTTATGACTAATTTTTATCTTGCCTATCGGAGATTAAATCTCGAGCAAATCTTAGAGAAGATAGTATTCAATATGACAGAAAAATAAAGATTAGAACACACAACTACAGAGAAATAGTCTGGTCTGGTTTCACAATCTCAACGAAGTCTTTAAGTCGTTAACCTACATGGTTTTGGAAAAACCTAAGGTTAAAGAAGAATCGACTCTAGTCGCAACTAGTATCACACAAGAGGTGTGGGGTTTAGGTTTCCCAGTTTTTAGAGTTTTTCCTTATATAGTCTTCAAATCAGGGTTTGCAATCAATGTTACCTTGGTAACAAAGCATTCAATAATCACAGTTAGATGAAAACCTGATTAGACTCAAGCTAATATATTTCAACCGTTAGATCGAACTTAGCTTGTTACACACAAATGAAAAGTGACTTCATTTAGATATGAGTAACCACCTAAACGTGTACACCTAGTTAGCTCAACAATAATTAACCGAAGTTAGCCATATGAACACTTTCATATCAACCTTATTCATCTTAACCATAACTAGTTCAAATGACTCAAATGAAACTAGTTCTAGAGTTGTTCAATTGTTTATATTCTCATAGAAATATATAAGACACAATTGAAGCAAAATCGATTTTGATTCACTCGAATCAATTCATGAACATTATAGCCACGGTTTGTAAAAGATTGCATTCCTTAATATATATAAATGTATTAGTTCATGAACAAACTGATTTTAGAACATAACCTACTCAAGTATGCGAACGGGTACGCATACCTATGTGGCCTGACAAAGTTTGGGTTCGCTAGTTGCGAACGGGTACGCATGCCATCCAAACTCAGTAAAATCCCGGAACTTGAAACTCACGCCAGTACGCATACCGGTATGCATATTGAGTTCCCAGACTTTCATAAACCAACCAGTACGCATACGGGTATGCATACTATGGTTCCAGGACTTGGAGTATCTTGCAACAGTTAGCATACAAGTACGCATACTGTGCTATATACAATCATGGTTATTTGTTCTAAACTCCCATTTCAATCATTGAAACATTCTTAGAAAGCGACAATAGCTGTCTCACACAAACTATTAGCTTCAAAACAATTTTCAAGTGATCGAATGATCAATATGAAATATTTCGAGTCTACATCAAATGACTGTCTCACACAAATCATGTAAGATGTTACAAGGAAATTTTCACATGATCATCTTTTGACTTTCGTCAAGAATATAAGATGAACTTGGTTAAAGCGAAAGTTTACCAACACATATTTCGAGAAATATGTAAGCGAGTTAAACTCAGCTTGAAATATCAAATGTGTATAATCGAAGTCTATGTAGCTATAAGACTTTTGTCTCATATAGGAGATAGAGTAGATAGACTTTTGAGCGATAGATGAGTTCAAGTCTCCACATACCTTTTGTTGATGAAGTTCCAAAAGATCCCATTAGTAGTTCTTCGTCTTCAATCGATGAACGCCGTGAAGTCTAAAGCTCAACTACACTTTCTATCCTAATATGAGACTTAGCTATAAGTAGACTAGAAATCAAGACTTATAGTTTTGGCAACTAAACTTGACAACAAGCTTGAGATAGCAACACTTGCAATTTTGACCGAGCAGTGCTCTAACATTTGTTAATGTGATAACATGTATAATACATATATATATATATATATGTCCATAAGGTATTTTTAGAACAACGAGTTTTAGGAGGATATATATCTAAGTGATATAATATTGGAAATATGTAAAACTTTGTTACACAATTAACATATGAAATTATTTGATGTTATTTATTTTGAATTCTTTATTAAGAAACAATACTAATGGATCTCTTTTCACACCAGAGGGGAAATCATTCTTATGAATCGCTTAAACTACAAGGATTTTTTCACATTAGAAAAACCTTATATACATGTAAAATAAATGTTTATGTTATATATACGTAAGCTTCAGCTCTTTTAATATTCATGTAAAATAAATATAACTACCTTGAATTAGGTTCATCTGGTTCTCCGTGTTCCTTGTCCACACGGTGCCTTCCATTTTCTTTAAATTTTTATTCTCCATCTTCCTTCTTCACACTAGTGCTTGTGATATCCATATTTTTCAAAAGAAATTATTCATCTCCTTTTCCAAACTAGTGCTAGTGTATCCAGCAACATGATATTTATAAAATTATAAGGTTTTTTTTAGATAAATTTTGTTATTAGTCGACTTCAATGTCATTATGAACTATTTATTTTTTAATGTTTGATTCTTTGTTTCCTCAACATCTCTTTGCAATGTTCATAATCATAAGATAATTAAAGGAAAGTAATAACAAGGGTGGGATGAGCTTAAAATGTTGATTGTCCCAATTTTATATTCTTGTGTGTGCGGATAAATGAAAAGGTGGTTTTGTTCTTGTATAATTTGATTTTTGACTAGACAAGGAACATAGGACAGTTGGTAAATGGACTTTTTTTTATCTCATGGTGCATGTAATCATGTCTAATAGAGATTTTGTTTCACAACTAACGCGCTGGAATGTAGGTGGTACTTCTCTGCACTTGATGTCATGAAGGAGTTGAGGAAGGAGGATTGACTCTATTAAGATATATGTCTATTTATTTACTTATTACTTTCGAAAATGAAACTGTGATGCTCTTTGTTAGCTGTTTTGTTAGAGCACTGCTCGGTAAAACTCGCATGTGTTGCTATCTCAAGCATGTTTGTCAATCTTAGTGATCAAAACTATATAGTCTTGATTTCTAGTATACTATAGCTAAGGCCTCGGAAAGTGTAGTTGAGCTCTAGAACTCCATGGCGATCATCATACAAGACGAAGGACTACTCAAGGAACCAGTGGATCTTCATCGAATAAAAGGTATGTGGAGACTTGAACTTATCTATCACTCAATAGTCTATCTTTTCTATCTCATATCTTGAGACAAAAGTCGTTTTGCTATATAGACTAAGAATATGCACATGTGACATTTCGAGCTGAGTATATCTTGTTTATCTATTTCTCAAAATGTGTGTTGGTAAAGCTTTCGATTTAGCCAAGTTCATCTTTACCTAGTGAAGAAAGTCATGTTATGTTTCAATCACTTTGGAAATCGCTCTGACGAAAACTAGTTCATGAAAACAACTATATTACGTCCTCTGAGAATATTTCAATGATTAAAATAAGAGCTTAGACTATATAACCATTGGGGGATATAAGCATTGTTGTGGAAACACATATATGTATAAGTCCTTAACACTTGAACCGAAGTTTGCGAAGTTTGTTGATCAAGTGGAACCGGAACGTGAGCAGCAACTCATTCCGCGAACTGGCGTAAGTTCTCGAACCTGAGAATATCTGATGAAGTTGAAGCTAAGGTGCAGTCCGCGAACTGACGGAAGTTCTCATCCCGAGAAATTCTACTGGAGTTTATTAACTTCAACCTGTTAGCTTGAGTCCGCGAACTCATGAGGTTATGTCTGAAAACGTTGTTCATGAACTTATCTTAAATTACTAAGGAATGCTTTTGCAAACCGTGGCTTTATAGTTCATGATTAATGATTCGAGTGAATCACATCGTTTTTGATTCAATTGTGTCTCTTATAGTACTTGAGATTTCATAGAAATTGAACAACTCTCTAACTAGTTCATTTGAGTCATTTGGACTAGTTATGGTGAAGAAGAATATGATTGATATGAAAGTTATCATTTGGCTAACCATTTGGTTGACTAATATTGAACCAACCATTGTACACATTTGGGTACGGTTACACGAACTCAAAACGTCAAGTACATGTATGTATGACAAGCTAAGTTTTCGATCTAACGGTTGAGAGATATTAGCTTGTATCTAATCAGGTTTTAATCTAACGGTGAATATTGAATGCTTTGTTACTAAGATAACATTGATTGCAAACCCTGATTTGAAAGACTATATAAGGGGAACTCTAGCAATTGGAAAAACTAATCCCCACACACTTTTCTTGTGTGATAATAGTTTTCTTTAAGCTAGAGTCGATCTCCATTAACCCTTGAGTTTTCTCTCTAAATTCGGGTTAACGACTTAAATACTTCATTTGGATTGTGAAGCCAAACTGATACTACTTATCTTGTAGTTGTGTGATCTGATCTTGCTATTTCTATAGTACGAGTACAATTGTAATAATTGGCTTGAGATTTCTATCTCCGATTGGCAAGATAAAAGTAGTCACAAACATATTCATCTTATTGTTTGTGATTCCTCAATAATCTTCTTCGCTGCGTCGATTAAGTTTATTGTGAGGTGATTGATGAAACTGAGCTATTCTTCGAGAATATAAGTCTGGTTTTATCGATTGGTTCCTGTTCACCTTGATTTATCAAAAGACGGAACAAAACTCACAGGTTTATTAGTGGGAGACGAATATATCTATTACCTGTAGACTTTTCTGTGTGAGACAGATTTGTTTGCTAAAATCTTCGACTTTGGGCCGTAGCAACTCTTGGTTGTGGGTGAGATCATCTAAGGGAATCAAGTGTGCAGTATCTTGATGGGATCATAGGCGTAGGAGCATAATGTACCTTGGATCAGTGTGAGATTGGTTGGGGTTTAACTACAGTCCAGACCGAAGTTAATTTGGAGTAAGTTAGTGTCTGTAGCGGCTTAATACATTATATGTTTAATATGGACTAGGTCCCGCATTTGCGGTTTCCTCGTTAACAAAATTCTGGAGTCTGTGTTATTTGTTTTCCGTATTATATTTTTATATAATTGAAATAATACAGGTTGTGTGTTATTCAATCGATTAGAATATCCGACCTTATTGGTTGTTGATTTAAATCGATTGACACTTGGATATTGGTCTTTGGTACCATCCAAGTTATCTCTCTTTGATTAGGCTCGCGAATTATATTTGATTGAGTAAATCAAATCGAGAGATTGAGATAATAACTCCTTGAGTATTTTATATTGATTGAGTCTTGTTGATTCTCTCGAAAACAACTCGGAGTTGTCCATACAGATTGCTAATCGAAATATTGGGTGAGGTTGTTAGACCCCCGTATTTTCAAGTTTAAAATTTGAACGCTATGATGGGTTACAACTTACAAGTGTTAATGTATTATTATGATCTTAAACTGAAAATTAAACCAACTAGGTAGAAGTCTAACATGGAAAATTAAAGTGGTGTAAGTTATGTGAAGTAATGGCCATTTGAGAAAAAAAAAATTATATCGAACATATCTGTTGAAACTTGCACATTTATCACTGTCTTTGAATGTACATTAAAAGCACTAGAGAAAAGAGGCATCGATATGTTATTCTAAGTTCGAAAAGTTAAACCGAAGAACCCTAATTTAAGGCATACCTAATTTTTTTATGGCATACAGATTGATTATCCTAATTACTAGGGTGGGGGTGGTGATAAGAAGTATTCTAGGTGTAGGTAAATTACTTAGTTACCCTTGATTAGTTTATATTATAAAAAATCTCTTTTATTAAATTAATATTTTAAACCCAATTAATCAAATAAATAAAATAAATAAAGGTTTTATGGTAGTTATGGGGTGAAGTTCGGATGATAATGATAGTCGAACTTTGTTGAACTTTCTTGAAAATATTATTTGAAAAAGTGGGGGTCAAACAACCACACCTAATATTTCGTTAGGAAATCTATATGTGTTAGAGCACTGCTCGGTCGAACTTCCAAGCGTTGCTATCTCAAGCTTGTTTGTCAAGTTTAGTTTTCAAAACTATAAGTGTTGATTTCTAGTATACTTATAGTTATGTCTCGGATTATGATAGAATGTGTAGTTGAGCTTTAGACTTCACGACGTTCATCGATTGAAGACGAAGAACTACTAAGGGGAGCTTGTGGAACTCCGTCAACAAAAGGTATGTGGAGACTTGAACTCATCTATCACTAAGAAGTCTATTTCTATTTTATCTCTTATTGAGACAAAAGTCGTATAGCTATATAGACTTTACTTTATACACATTTGATATTTCGAGCTGAATTTAACTCGCTTACATATTTCTCAAAATATGTGTTGGTAAGCTTTCGCTTTAACCAAGTTCATATTCTATTCTTGACAAAAGTCCAAACACGATCATGTGAAAATCGCCTGGTAACATCTTACATGATTTGTGTGAGATAGTCATTTGATGTAGATTTGGAATGTTTCGTATTGATCAGTTACTCACTTGAAAATTGCTTTGAAGCTAATAGTTTGTGTGAGACATCTATTCTCGTCTTCTAAGAATGTTTCAATGATTAAAATGAGAGTTTATAACAATTAACCTTTTATTGGATATAGCATAGTATGCGCACTTGTATGCTAACTGTTGCAAGAGTATTCCAAGTCGGGAATTTAGTATGCATACCCGTATGCGTACTGATTCAACAGTTGAAGTCCGGTAACTATAGTATGCATACCCGTATGCGTACTGGTTTCAACCGAGTTCAGTCATGAACGACAGTATGTGTACCCGTTTGTATACTGGCGAACAAGACCAAGTCCTGGAACTTAGGTATGCGTACCCGTTTGCATACTTGAGTGGGTTAAGTTATAAAATCGTTTATATATGTTTACATACTCATGAACAAATACATACATACATATATAATAAGGAATGCAATATTCGCAAACCGTGGATATAATGTTCTTGAACTGATTCGAGTGAATCAAAATCGATTCTGCTTCAATTGTGTCTTGTATACTTCTATGAGAATATAAATAATTGAACAACTCTATAACTAGTTTCATTTGAGTCATTTGAACTAGTTGTGATTAGGATAAACAAGGTTGATATGAAGGTGTTCATATGGCTAACTTATGTTAACTGTTAATGATACAACTCAATATACACGTTTAGGTACGGTTACCCATATCTAAATGAAAGTATATTTCATTTGTGTTTAACAAGCTAAGTTCAATATAACGGTTGAAAGATATTAGCTTGAATCTTATATCAAGTTTCATCTAACAATGAATATTGAATGCTTTGTTACCAAGGAAACATTGATTGCAAACCCTTATTTGAAGACAATATAAGGGAGAACTCTAGAAACTGGGAAACCTAATACCCATACCTCCTATGTGATACTAGTTGCGACTAGTGTCAATTCTCTTTTAACTTAGGTTTTTGTAAAACTATTATAGGTTAACGACATAAAGACTTCATTGGGATTCTGAAGCCAGACCCAACTATTTTCTCTGTAGTTACGTGTTCTAATCTTACTTTGTTCTATCATATTGAGCACTATATTCTCTAAGATTTGCTCGAGGTTTAATCTCCGATAGGTAAGATATAAAAAGTAATCACATAGCTCTTCGTCTTATTCTTTGTGATTCCACAATATCTTGTTCCGCTACCATACAATTAAGTTATTGTGAGGTGCTTGATATTACTAGGCTATTCTTCGGGAATATAAGTCTGGTGTATCAATTGGTTCCTGTTCACCTTGATTTATCAAAAGACGGAACAAAAAATCTTAGGTATTTATGTGGGAGACAGATTTATCTATTTAATATACTTTTCTTTGTGAGACAAATTTGTTTATCAAGTCTTCGACTTTGGGTCATATCAACTCTTAGTTGTGCATGAGATCATCTAAGGGAATCAATTGCGCAGAATTCGGCGTGGTTCTAGAGGCGTAAGGAATGTGATTATACCTTGATCAATGTGAGATTGGTTAGGGCTCAACTACATTCCAGTCTGAAGTTAATTTGGAGTAGGCTAGTGTCTGTAGTATCTTAATACAGTACGGTGTTCAAATATGGACTAGGTCTTGCATTTGTAGTTTTCCGGTTAACAAATTTTTTGGTGTATATGTTATCTCTTTTCCGCATTATATTTTTTTTATATAATTAAAATATCACAGGTTGTGCGTGGTTCAATCAATTAGATAATCCAACTTTTGGTTGTTGATATAAATTGATTGACACTTGAACATTGGTTTTTGGTACCGTTCAAGTTATTTCTCATAATAATCAGGCTCGCGGATTTCTATCTGTTTGATTTGCTGATTACATTGAGAAACAAAGATATAACTCTTGGATGTATTTTCCTTTATTGAGTCTGACTGTCTAGTTGATTCTCTTGGAAATATATTGGAGTTAGTCCATATAAATCTCCTAAATGAAATATTGGGTGTGGTTGTTAGACCCCCGCTTTTTCAATATGAACTAACTCCAATATAATTCCAAGAGAATCAAATAGATAGTTAGACTCAATCAAGGAAAATATATCCAGGAGTTATATCTTTGTTTCTCAATGTAATCAGCAAATCAAACAGATAGAATATGTGAGCCATATTATTATGAGAAACAACTTGAACGGTACCAAAGACAAATGTTCAAGTGTCAATCGATTTCAATCAACAACTAAAGGTTGGATTTACCAATTGATTGAACTACACACAACCTATGATATTTCAATTATATAAACAAATATAATGCGGAAAAGAAATAACACAAACACCAGAAGTTTTATTAACGAGGAAACCACAAATGCAGAAAAGCCCCGGGACCTAGTCCAGATTTGAACACCACACTTTATTAAGCCGCTACAGACTCTAGCCTACTGCAAGTTATCTTCAGACTGGAATGTAGTTGAGTCATAACCAATCTCACACTAATTAAGGTACAGTCGCATTCCTTAGTCTCTAAATCCCAGATGGACTCTATGCACTTGATTCCCTTAGCTGATCTCATCCACAACTAAGAGTTGCTACGACCCAAAGTTGAAGACTTGATAAACAAATCTGTCTCCCAAAAAAAATCTATTTTGATAGATAAATCTGTCTCCCACATAAATACCTACGAATTTTTTGTTCCATCTTTTGATAAATCAAGGTGAACAGGAACCAATTGATAATCCGGTCTTATATTCCCGAAGAACAGCCTAGAAATATCAATCACCTCACAATAACTTAACTATATGGTAGTAGAACAAGTTATTGTGGAATCACAAAGAATGAGATGAAGAGCTTTATGATTACTTTTTATATCTTACCTATCAGAGATAAATCTCAAGGAAATCTCAGAGAAGATAGTACTCAATACGATAGAATAAGTAAGATCATACATGCAACTACAGAGAAAATAGTTGGGTCTAGCTTCAGAATCCCAATAAAGTCTTTAAGTCGTTAACATATAATGGTTTTAGGAAAAACCTAGGTTAAAGGAGAATCGAATCTAGTCACAACTAGTATCACACAGGAGGCGTGGGGATTAGGTTTCCCAGTTGCTAGATTTCTCCCTTATATAGTCTTCAAATCAGGGTTTGATAGCTTTGAAACAAAGCAATCAATATTCACTGTTGGATAAAATCCTTATTTAACATTCGAGCTAAGTTTGCTTGAAACCAAAGAAATATCTCTCCACTATTATATGGTCTTAGCTTATTACACACAAATGAAATATACCTTCATTTAGATATGGGTAACCATACCTAAACGTGTATATTGAGTTGGCTCAATAATAGTTAACGGAAGCTAGCCATATGAACACTTTTGTATTAACCATGTTCATCTTAACACTTATAGATCAAATGAATCTAATTGTGTAACTCATAGAGTTATTCAATTGTTTACATTCTCATAGAAGTATATAAGACACAATTGAAGGAAAATCATATTGATTCAAAAGAATCAGTTCATGAACATTTTAGCCACGGTTTGCAAAGATTGCATTCCTTAATATATAAATGTATTTGTTCATGACTATGATATCATACTTAACCAATTTTAGAACTTAACCACATAAGTTTGCAATCAGGTACGCAAACTTAAGTTCCGGACTTGATCTTTTCCGACAGTTCGCAAATGGGTACGCATACTGTCATTCCAGACCGAATTCAGGTGAAACAGTTTGCAAACGGGTATGCAAACTTAATTCCTGGACTTTGACAGTTAAAACCGTTCGCCTAAGGGTATGAATACTTGGTTCTCGAACCTGAATCACTCTTACAACAGTTTTCATACAGGTATGCATACTGTGCTATATCCAGACAATGATTAATTGTTCTAAACTCCCAATTCGATCATTAAAACATTCTTAGAAGACGACAATAGATGTCTCACACCAACTATTAGCTTATAAGCAATTTTCAAGTGATCTAATGATCAATAAGAAACATTCTGAGTCTACATCAAATGACTGTCTCACACAAATCATGTAAGATGTTACAAGGCGATTTTCACATGATCATCTTTTGACTTTCGTCAAGAATACTGATGAACGTAGTTAAAGAAAAAAGCTTTCCAACACATATTTCGAGAAAGATAAAAGCGTGTGTTGATGGTGGTTTTTAGCTTAGGGGTAAAATCTTAAAACCCTAGTCAGACAGTGATGTCGCGGAACTTGAGCAATAATGTCCAAACCAAACATATTTATTGAACCTTTTAATTTGTCTGCAAGAAAATTACCGGGGTTCCATTTTTAAATGATAATTAGGGTTTCGACAAGCTAAAACCCTAATTCTCACACCACATGTGCCAATGGCAGACCAAGCCAGCCATACCTACCGCGCCAAGGCATGACAAACATGCTAGCCGCACCCCTGTGCCAATGGCAAACCACGCCAGCCACACCTACCGCGCCAAGGCATTCCAACCATGCTAGCCGCACCCCTGTGCCAATGAAAAACCACGCCATCCACACATACCGCGCCGAGGCATGCCAACCATGCTAGCCGCACCCTTGTGCCAACAGATTGCTAGACCCTTGTCCCCACATGCCAAGCCAAACCGCACCTCGCCTTTGCCCTAGCCATGCTAGCCGCACCATGTGCCAACGGCTTTCCAGACCCTTGGACTCACATGCCAAGCCGAACCGCACCTCGCCTTGGACCTAGCCATGCTAGCCGCACCACGTACCAATGACTTGCAAAACCCTTGGCCCCACATGCCAAGACAAACCACACCTCGCCTTGGCCCTAGCCATGCTATCCGCACCATGTGCCGACGGCTTGCTAGACCCTTGGCCCCACATGCCAATCCAAACCGCACCTTGCCCTGGCCCTAGTCATGCTGGCCGCACCATGTGCCACCGGCTTGCCAGACCCTTGGACCCACATTCCAAGCCAAACCGCACCTCGCCTTGGCCCTAGCCATGCTAGCCGTACCATTTTCCAATGGCTTTCCAGACCATTGGCCCCACATGCCAAGCCAAACTGCACAGCCATGCTAGCCTTACCATGTGTCAACGGCTTGCCAAGCCCTTGGCCTCACATGCAAATCCGCACCTCTCCTTGTCCCTAGCCATGCTAGCCGCACCATGTGCCAACGGCTTGCAAAGCCATTGGCCCCACATGCCAAGACAAACTGCACCTCGCCTTGGCCCTAGCCATGCAAGCCGCACCACGTGCCAAATGGCATGCCAAGCCCTTTGCCCCACCATGCCAAATGCACCTAACCATGCCACCATGCTGGCCTTTCCAACGCGGCTACCAAAACGAATGCGTGCAATAATTAACGGCCCCACTTCAATCCCAGGAGCAAATCCTAGCCATCCAAGGTTACCAGACGACGCATGGTAACCTTTGGCCCGAAAACCTAAGTTTGGCCATGCCAAACCATGCCATGCAAACGGCATGCCAACCTAGCTGCGCCACCATGCTGGCCTTCCCTACACGGCTACCAAAACAAAGGCGTGCGATAATCTACGGTCGCCCTTCAGTCCCAGGAGCAAATCCTAGCCGTCCAAGGTTACCAGATAACACATGGTAACCTTTGAACCAAAACCCTAGTTTGGTCACACCAAACCGCGCCAATGGCATGCCAACCTAGCCGCGCCACCATGCTGGCCTTCCCTATGCGGCCACCAACAAACGAAAGTGTTAGATGATCAACGATCACCTTTCCTCTTAAGATGCAAAATATCGACCGTCGAAGGTCACCAAGCTAACAAGTATCCTAAGATCGACTTGTAAGGCAACAACAACATGCTAGATGTTTTCCACAAAAACATTCGAGACATCAACACGTATCACAAACTGGGGGATCCTCTTTGGGTATTGGTTTGGAGGTTTACAGCGTGCGGCGTACACTACGCCCGTCATAAGGAAGTGTCATAAGGGTGAGGCGGTTAGTAAATACAGGGATTTAATGGTGAAACGCTCTTTTATGGGACATCAATTCCATGCGTTAATGGTTTCATGAAACATCAATTCCATGTGTTAATGGTTTTATGGAACATCAATTCCATGCGTTACCACCTCCTCCCATTTTCTTACCCATGTTTCCATTCCTTAATGAGACCAAAGTACGTTTCACTTCTACTTGTATAAATAGGTCTTACCTATTTCCACCGAACAACAAGTTCAGTCAAGGAGCATACAATACTCAAAAAATACTTGCTAACTTACCACTTGTTAGCCTTCCCACTTTTCTGATACAAGTCATAGTAGCACAACTACTCTTCCAGAATCAACTATTCTGGTCTCATCAATTTCCTTGCTTCCCTCCCCAAAACCAACCCATTATCCTCCACTTTGTCTGGAATGACCATTTCTTGGTTTATGTCGAACTTGTACAGATTGATCTTTCGAATCTAAAGTACTCCCTTGCAGTACATTTTTTAAGGTTTAAATTCGTTTCTCACCCACACTCCCGAAATTACCGAAATCAGTAGAAACCATTTTCACCCATAAATAATTGACGACCACAGTGGGAGATTGATCTTTCGGTTACAATGTCAATTTTTGACTGTCGATCTCGTACTTCGACCCAAACATCAAGATGGTAGAAGAAGACGATCCACTTTGACGAAGCTACCGGATAACCCGATTATCAGTCATGACAGACAAGGGATGACTGGGGACTTCCCGGAAGTTAGAAGCAAACGATCCGCCCAAGAACCGATGACTTGGTTATCAGATAAATCAGTAATGACTAGGGACTTTCCACAGTCACGGCGGTGTTTCCCATAAATCTCGGTCTTACACCCGGAAGGTTCACTTTTCATCAGGATACCTAAAACCGAGTAAGTCTTACCTAGACAAGATACATGGTTTGCTATTTCAAGTTTTCACGGGAATGATAAAATCGATAGCCATGTTACGCTTTACCCTATGTCATCTACCAACACACGGTCCTAAGGTTGTCCTGGAATGTTTACATTACTTGTAATCATAACCAAAACAATTCATTCCAAAATAATTCATTCCTAAACGATTCATTCCAGAATAATAATCCAAAACCCTCATAGGTAATACTTGTCTGTCAACCCCAAAAATCCAGAAAATAAAAACCATAAACCAGCCATTTCCATTTTCCTTTCAAAAAAAAAAAAACCTAAAAAAAATATATATATAAAGAAGTTCATAAGACAGAAATGTATTCAAGGAAAGTTTTCCAACAACGGCTTGCTACTCTTAGCGAAGGCCTCCTTCATGCTCTGGAGAGCCTCCCTTTTTAACTTCAGTTGCCTATATAATTTTTTGAATTCTGCTTCCTGCTTCTTCACCATGTCTGCGGAAGGACCTTCGACTGTTTTGACCAGCAACTTTTCAACCTCAGAGAAACCTTTAACGAACCAAGGAGTATTGAACTTGAACTCCATGCACATATCACGATGAAACCTCCAACTTGAGATTACATCCTCAGAAACCGTGTGACCAGTCATGTTGCATATGTCGTCGATCAAAGACAAGGCTTCCTCCACACGCTTGACCAACGCGTATCGACTAGTAATTTTCTTGGTCGTGGCAATATGACCGTAGCTTTCCCATATCTTGGTGTATAACGCCGCATGTTTAGTTGGCACGCTAAATCCCCCAATCAACATGTGACCCGAATAAGTAACCAGGTATGGAGGAACAAAGGTGGCACCTTCGACTACATCAGTAACTGGAAAAGGATTCCTAACAACAATTTCTCCAACATTCACATGAGCAATCTCTGTTGTCTGAGTCACAACATCGCTTCCATCTTGATTGGCCTCTGTTTTAAAGCTATCAGGCTTGGCTGACACGGCTGGAGACAAAGTCGTGTCTTCACCAGTTTCCTTCTCAAGTTCATCTTCGGAACCGGCCTCGCTCTGTGATATCATGGCTTAGACACTCTTCAAAAAGGGGGGGGGGGAGAATAAAGAAGTTAGAAGAAAAGCATAGAGAAGACTCACTGATTCGCTTTCGGACCGACTAGAGGAAGATTCAGCACTGCTATTGGAAGAACTACTCTCGCCATCTATGAACTCTGAGCTTTAATCCTTCTCAGATTCCCCTTCTCCATGGGTAGGCTCAGCATCGCTGCATTCCGTTTCAAGAGGTGCAGTTTTATGACTACGTGCAAGTTTAGTGAAGGCGTTCACGCTGCTAAGACCATGGGCAAGGCACAAGAACAGACACTTAGAAATGAGACAAAGACATACGTAATCCGACTAAGTCAGGAAGAAAATTATACGTACTCGCATATTGGAGGAACTAAAGTTCGGAAAAACTAAAGGTCGGAAGAGCCGTCAGACCCGACTTAAAACCACCAGCACGACTTTTAGATTTTCGCTCCTTCACTTGGGGACTATCTGCATTCGGGCTAACGGATTTTTGCTTGGGATCCCTCAACAGTGGATGTTCCGCTAAAAATGCAGGAGAAGGCTTACCGCGACTGTTTTCTACAACACCATTCACGAATCTATGGATAGTAAGAAACTGGTCCTGGCAAAATATGTTATACTTGGAGGTTGTTGATGGATTTTGTTCCGCAAGCATAAAAGGGAGATTTTTACCCGACACAAGAACACTAGCATCGAGGAAAGCTGACAACGAGATTTCTGGAACAACCGGCTGACAAACGATTGGGACCCCTTGGTCAAAACCCATATGCAGAGCAGCTCTATCAATGTTGTGGGAGATTGCTTTGCAAGATCCTCGGAAGAAAGACGGCACATGACCAGGCGTGCAGCTCCGCTTGAACACCATATCTCCAACACTCATATCTTCTTTATCAGAAGACAAAAGACATATTCGTAACAGAAGCAAAGGCACTGATCTGAGTTATAGACGCATGCACCGGAGCCTATGGACGAAAATTAACCGCATAGGAGTTGTCAAGAAGTCCGACCAGGTTCGAACCAGTCTTTGGGCGCCTGTTCGACCAGCGCAATATCCTAGAGCCACCCCAAGACTAGGGAAGTACAGCCAAAGGTTTCGGGGAATACTTCTCGAAATGATCCCACAACCATGTCTGGAGAAAGGCAGCATTAATATACGAATCCACTTTCATGTATCCGTTTGAGGCACACATGCTCGAAACCATATGATCCAAGTGTGCATACACAGAATCAAGAAACAAACTGCCAACAGGGAGAACGATGCCTTTTACCAATTTTATGGAAAACTTGATAAGCTCATGTCTTATATCTTTCTTACCCGAGCCGTCGTCAAAAATATCTCTGGATAGCCAAAGATCCAAGAATGACGCGACGTGAAGTATACTATTCTTATGATTCGACTCTAACACGTCGGGAAATCATTGATACACCCACCAGTCATAGAAGCACTTCGTCTCGTTTTCTTTCCAAACGAATCCTTTTGATTTCGCGACCAGGGCGGCGCAAATTTATTATTCATCCACATACAGATTAACATTCCGATCATGGAAAGGTTCAGCAATACAACCACACTCTCTAAGGAAAATTTCATTTTACCCCACCTACATATGGCTATATGGGTGTCCGGACACCATCTGGAAATAAAAGCAACCAAGTCTGGATTATCTTTCCTAATTTGAAGCACTGCGGAAGCTGCAACAACATCAATGATCTGCGCCTTGGTCAAATTGGTTTTTACATGCTCCTGGCTCA
Organism: Papaver bracteatum; assembly: GCA_023529315.1. Classification (NCBI taxonomy): domain Eukaryota; kingdom Viridiplantae; phylum Streptophyta; class Magnoliopsida; order Ranunculales; family Papaveraceae; genus Papaver; species Papaver bracteatum. Next base: position 1,238,171 of record JAJJWX010002374.1, on the reverse strand, counting down.
ACATAAATTGTACCCATTTCTCGAAGGGACACAACGGACTCACATAGGTTTTGAAATCGATAGGAGGGGCACGATATTCATTCTTCTGAAGACAAAACCTTATTACGCCGCCTGGCCGAACTGACCGGTCTCCTCCCTCACTTTCTGGACCGGTCAGAAGAATCGACATGTACTAGGGGTGGTTTCTCTTAACTGTGGCTGATGTTGTAAATAATTCATCACTTATGTTTGGCTTGGAGTTGCCAACGTCTCTCGGTACAACATAACTTTCCTCAAGTGATGTCATAATGAAAATTATTTCGCTCTACTTTCACCTTCCAAAAAACTACAATGGAGCAATATGAAGAGAAATTATTATGAAGGTGCAAGGAAGTTATTTTATCAGATGCGTGAAGACCATACGAGACACAATCCAATTGGTTTCAAATCCATTTTGCACATATGCGAAGAAATGGGGACTGACAGACTCTGCATCCCCACTTCGTGCAGCGGAAATTTGCGTCCAGCAGAACAGGCGCACCCCACCACGGGAACTATACACACGGCCACACCAGAAATAGGATGAAACCATAAAAGCTAGTTCTTTCATGGGAAGGGAATGAAAATCCTCGTGCACACCTACTTCGCACAATAATTGAGGCGGCCAACATCACTACAACATTCACGCCTAAAATTTATTTCAAGTTCAAGCAAAGCATACCTACGGCTAGTGTTCACCCCAATAATATTTCTACGAGTTCATGAAAAAGTACGCCTATAGCTAGGGTTTACACCAACACAAAAGAAGAAGCAAGATAAAGAAGAAGTATTGGAAGGCATACCTAGGATTTGCTTGTCCGCTTTGCTTTACTCCTACCACACGGTTGGGATAAATAAATAGGCATGAAACAAAAGGAGAAGCCTGCCATGCTTTTATATGCGTGGTACATGGGAGTTTGAACAAAGAAATGATTTCCTATTTGAGCCAAGTAAGGAAAATAGAAAACCGGTCCCGCAAATACCAATTACCACGCCAAAATCGTCCACGCCATGCCTTGGACCCACACGCCAAGCCATTCACCATGCTTTCCTTCTAAGACCGTGCTTGCTTTCCCCTTCCAAGTCTGTGCCATGCCTTGGACCCACACGCCAAGTTGTCCGCTCCATTGCCACGGCCCCACCACACCGACCCGTCCGTGCACGCCTCGCCTCAGCAAACCGCGCCTTGCCATGGCCGCACCATGCCAAGTCGCCCACTCCATTAACGTGGCCCCATCATGCCAAGCCGCCCATGCCATGACTTTCCACGCCGACACCAACAACTTATCAAGCCAGCGTCACGATATTCCCTAACCCAGCCAAGATGATGAGTAACCGAACTAAGATGATGCGTCTCACCTCACCAACTCACGGTCTACACAACAAATAAAAGCTATGCAAGGCCTCCAAACACGGGACCATGAAATCTCCTTACCTCTCGAAAAAGGTTAGTCGGACTTTTCTCACCATCTTGCATGTCCTACGTTTCTATTCCGTCCTCGTCTGTCACCATCATATGCTTATCTCGCAACAAGGCACCTGTTTCGAGCTAACCAGGGGACTTGATGTTGATGGTAGTTTTTAGCTTAGGGGTAAAATCGTAAAACCCTAGCCAGACAGTGACGTCACAAAACTTGAGTAATAATGTCCAAACCAAGCACATTTATTGAACCTTTTAATATGTCTGCGAGAAAATTACCGCGGTACCATTTTTAAATGCTAATTAGGGTTTCGACAAGCCAAAACCCTAATTCTCACACCACATGTGCCAATGGAAGACCATGCCAGCCACACCTACCGCGCCAAGGCATGAAAAACAGGCTAGCCGCACCCCTGTGCCAATGGAAAACCACGCCAGCCACACCTTCCGCACCCCTGTGTCAGTGGCAAACCACGCCAGCCACACCTACCGCGCCGAGGCATGCCAACCATGCTAGCCGCACCCATGTGCCAACGGCTTGCCAGACCCTTTGCCCCACTTGCCAAGACAAATCGCACCTCACCTTGGCCCTAGCCATGCTAGCCGCACCATGTACCAACGTCTTGCCAGACCCTTGGCCCCATATGCCATGCCAAACCACACCTCACCTTGTCCCTAGCCATGCTAGCCGCACCATGTGCCAATGGATTTCCAGACCCTTTTCCCCACATGCCAAGCCAAACCGCAACTCGCCTTGGCCCTAGCCATGCTAGCCGTACCATATTCCAACGACTTGCCGGACCCTTGGCCCCACATGCCAAGCCAAACCGCACCTCGCCTTGGCCCTAGCCATGCTAGCCGCACCATGTGCCAATGACTTGCCAGACCCTTGGCCCCACATGCCAAGCCAAACCACACCTCGCCTTGGCCCTATCCATGCTAGTCGTACCATGTGCCAACGGCTTTCCAGACCCTTGGCCCCTCATGCCAAGCCAAACTGCTCCTCGCCTTGGCCCTATCCATTCTATACGCACCATGTGCCAACGACTTATCAGACCCTTGGCCCCACATGCCAAGCCAAACCGCACCTCGCCTTGGCCCTATCCAAGCTAGCCGCACCATGTTCCAACGGCTTGACAAACCCTTGGCCCCATATGCCAAGCCAAACCGCACCTCGCCTTGGCCCCAGCCATGCTAGCCGCACCATGTGACAACGTCTTTCCAAACTCTTGGCCCCACATTCCAAGCCGCACCTCACCTTGGCCCTAGCCATGCTAGCCGCACCATGTGCCAACGTCTTGACAAACCCTTGGCCCCACATTCCAAGCCAAACCGTACCTCGCCTTGGCCCTAGACATGCCAGCCGCACCACGTGCCAAACGGCATGCCAAGCCCTTGGCCCCACCATGCCAAACGCACCTAACTACGCCACCATGTTGGCCTTTCCAACGTGGCTACCAAAACGAAGGCGTGCGACAATCAACGGTCCCCCTTCAACCCCAGGAGAAAATCCTAGCCATCCAAGGTTACCATACGACACATGGTAACCTTTGGCCCGAAAACCTAAGTTTGGCCACGCCAAACCATGCCATTCCAACGGCATGCCAACCTAGCTGCACCACCATGCTGGCCTTCCCTACGCGGCTACCAAAACGAAGGCGTGCAATAATCGACAGTCGCCCTTTAATCCCAGGAGAAAATCCTAGCAATCCAAGGTTACCAGACAACACATGGTAACTTTTGACCCAAAACCCTAATTTGGTCACGCCAAACCGCGCCAAGGCATGCCAACCTACCATGCCACGCTAATGGCATGCCAACCTAGCCGCGCCTCCATGCCACACTAATGGAATGCCAACCTAGCCGCGCCACCATGCCACGCCAATGTCATGCCAACCTAACCGCGCCACCATGCGACGCCAATGGCATGCCAACCTAGCCGCGCCACCATGATGGCCTTCCCTATGAGGCCACCAAAAAATGAAAGCGTGCGACGATCAACGGTCACCTTTCCTCTTAAGATGTAAAATCTCGACCGTCGAAGGTCACCAAGCTAACAAGTCTCCCAAGCTAGACTTGTCAGGCAACAACAACATGCTACATGTTTTCCACAAAAACATTCGAGACATCATCACATATCACAAACTGGGGGATCCTCTTTGGGTATTGGTTTAGCGGTTTACAGCATGCGGTGTACACTACGCCCGTCATAAGGAAGTGTCATAAGGGTGAGGCGGTTAGTAAATACAGGGAGTTAATGGTGAAACACTCTTTTATGGGACATCAATTCCATGCGTTAACTGTTTCATGGAACATCAATTCCATGCGTTAACGGTTTTATGGAACATCAATTCCATGTGTTACCACCTCCTCCCATTTACTTACCCATGTTTCCATTCCTTAATGAGACCAGAGTACGTTTCACTTCGACTTGTATAAATAGTGAAAATACGGGGGGGTCTAACAACCTCACCCAATATTTCGATTAGCAATCTGTATGGACAACTCCGAGTTGTTTTCTAGAGAATCAACAAGACTCAATCAATAGAAAATATCTCAAGGAGTTATTATCTCAATCTATCGATTTGATTTACTCAAGCAAATATAATTCGCGAGCCTAATCAAAGAGAGATAACTTGGATGGTACCAAAAACCAATATCCAAGTGTCAATCGATTTAAATCAACAACCAATAAGGTCGGATATTCTAATCGATTGAACAACGCACAACCTGTATTATTTCAATTATATAACAAAATATAATACGTAATAGAAATTACACGGATACCAGAATTTTGTTAACGAGGAAACCGCAATTGCAGAAAAACCCCGGCACCCAATCCAGATTAAACATACACTATATTAAGCCGCTACAGACACTAGCTTACTCCAAATTAACTTCGTTCTGGACTGTAGTTGAACCCCAACCAATCTCACACTAATCCAAGGTATAATTATGCTCCTACTCATCTGATCCCAGTAGGATACTACGCACTTGATTCCTTTAGATGATCTCATCCACAACCAAGAGTTTCTACGAACCAAAGTCGAAGACTTTAGCAAACAAATCTGTCTCACGCAGAAAAGTCTACATGTAATAGATAATTCGTCTCCCACGAATAAACCTATGAGTTTTGTTACGTCTTTTGATAAATCAAGGTGAACAGGAACCAATCGATAAAACCATACTTATATTCCCGAAGAACAACTCAGTTTCATCAATCACCTCACAATAAACTTAATCGACGCAGCGAAGAAGATTATTTAGGAATCACAAACAATGAGACGAAGATGTTTGTGACTACTTTTATCTTGCCTATCGGAGATAGAAATCTCAAGACAATTATTACAATTGTACTCGTACGATATAAATAGAAAGATCAGATCACATAACTACAAGAAAAGTAATATCGATATGGCTTCACAATCCCAATGAAGTCTTTAAGTCGCTAACCCGAATTTAGAGAGAAAACTCAAGGGTTAATGGAGATCGACTCTAGCTTAGAGAAAACTAGTATCACACAAGAAAAGTGTGTGGGGATTAGTTTTTACAATGGCTAGAGTTCTCCCTTATATAGTCTTTCAAATCAGGGTTTGCAATCAATGTTAGCTTAGTAACAAAGCATTCAATATTCACCGTTAGATGAAAACATGATTAGATACAAGCTAATATATCTCAACCGTTAGATCGAAAACTTAGCTTGCCATACACACATGTACTTGAAGTTTTTGGGTTTGTGTAACCGTACCCAAACGTGTATAATGGTTGGTTCAATATTAGTCAACCAAATGGTTATCCAAATGATAACTTTCATATCAACCATATTCTTCTTCACCATAACTAGTACAAATGACTCAAATGAACTAGTTAGAGAGTTTTTCAATTGCTATGAGATCTCAAGTACTACAAGAGACATAATTGAATAAAAAATGATGTGATTCACTCGAATCATTAATCATGAACTATAAAGTCACGGTTTGCAAAAGCATCCCTTACTAATTTAAGAATAAGTTCATGAAAAATGTTTTCAAACATAACCTCTTGAGTTCGCGGACTCAAGCTAACCGGTTGAAGTTAATAAACTCTAGTAGAATTTCTCAGGATGAGAAATTCCGTCAGTTCGCGGACTGAGTTGTTGCTCACGTTCCAGTTCCACTTGATCAACAAAGTTCACAAACTTTGGTTCAAGTGTTAAGGACTTATACATATATGTGTTGTCACAACAATGCTTATATCCCCCAATGGTTATATAGTCTAAACTCTCATTTCAATCATTGAAACATTCTCAGAGGAAGACATATAGCTGTTTTCACGAACTAGTTTTTTTCAGAGCGATTTCCAAAGTGATTTAAACATAACATGAATTTCGTCACTAGGCAAAGATGAACTTGGCTAAAGTGAAAGCTTTACCAACACATATTTCGAGAAATAGATAAGCGAGATATACTCAGCTCGAAATATCACATGTTCATATCTTTAGTCTACATAGTAAAACGACTTTTGTCTCAAGATAGAAGATAGAGTAGATTGACTTTTGAGTGATAGATAAGTTCAAGTCTCCACATACCTTTTAGTCGATGAAGATCCACTGGTTCCTGAGTAATCCTTCATCTTGTATGATGATCTCCATGGAGTTCTTGAGCTCAACTACACTTTCTATCCTAGTCCGAGACCTTAGATATAGTAGACTAGAAATCAAGACTATATAGTTTTGATCACTAAGATTGACAAACATGCTTGAGATAGCAACGCATGCGAGTTTGACCGAGCAGTTCGCTAACAAATAGGTCTTACCTATTTCCACCGAACAACAAGTTCATTCAGGAAGCATACAACACTCAGAAAATACTTGCTAACTTACCACTTGTTAGCCTTCCCACTTTTCGGATATAAGTCGTAGTAACATAACTACTCTTCCAGAATTAACTATTCTGGTCTCATCACTTTCCTTGCTTCCTTCCCCAAAACCAACCCATTCTCTTCCACTTTGTGACCGAAGCAAGTCTGGAACGGCCATTTCTTGGTTTAGGCCGGACTTGTACAGATTGATCTCTCGAATCTAAAGTACTCCCTTGCAGTACATTATTTAGGGTTTAAATTCGTTTCTCACCCACACACCCGAAATTACCGAAATCAGTAAAAACCGCTTTCACCCATAAACAACGTGTTAAACTTAGCTCGAAATATCAAATGTGTATAATGTAATTAAAGTCTATATAGATATACGACTTAGTCTCAATAGGAGATAAAATAAAATAGACTTCTGAGTGATATATGAGTTCAAGTCTCCACATACCTTTTGTTGATGAAGTTCCTCCAAGCTCCCCTTAGTAGATCTTCGTCTTCAATCGATGAACGGCGTAAAGTCTAAATCTCAACTACACATTCTATCCTAATCCAAGACATAACTATAAGTAGACTAGAAATCAAGACTTATAGTTTTGACAATTAAACTTGACAAACAAGCTTGAGATAGCAACGTTTGCAAGTTCAACCGAGCAATGCTCGAATAGTATTCATCTCTTTTTATTGAACTTTCTTGCTCATGGATATGAGTCTCACTTTTAAGGTTATGTGACTGTATATGGAGGATTTTTAACAAGGGATAAAATCATAAACCCATAATTGTATATGCTCCTGATCCAACAATCAGATGAGTATTGAGTCTCAATGTCTCTTATTGAAAGCATGAAAGCTAATGCCACAAAATCTCTGACTGAGAATACTGTCTCTCAGAGTATATGTAGATATGTAGTCTCTCAGCTGAGGTAACGGTATATCTCATGAATACTGAGAAATTTCAATAATTACTTCTATATAGAATCGAAAGATTGGACGGCTCCTAGACAGCTTGCCTGCTAGTATAGAGCAATAACGTCTTCAGGATGTAACAATATTTTCCCTGACTATATAAAAGAAATATGACGCTTCAACAAGCTCATATCACTCAATTCCTGAATAATTAATGCTCATATACAATCGTACTAGTATAGAGCCATCAATTAATTATTCTTAAATCCTTAGATTCATTAACTGAATCCCTGTAAAATATTCAATGTTTTTCATAATATTTCGTTACTTTAATTTATGGTTCTTCCCACCAGAATTCCATGGGTTAGTAATAAATATTCAACACACGGGCACCTGAGCTACCTTCGAGTAAGCTCCGACCAAAATGGTGCATATGTACTCGACAATAATGCATTAACAAGCACCTGAATACACCAATGAGTATTTCAAAATACGACGAGACGATGAACCTGTGCAAAATAGGAAATAAAAAAAATAAAAATAAAAAATTAACCAAGGCGCTGAGGGAATGGCCCCACCGGCCAGCCGATCGTGTCGTGATCAGTCCCATGCCCAATTCTATATTTTATCATATTTTTATTATTTTCCTTGATCTTATGAAAATCCTTTCATTTGAACAAATATCCTTCGTTTTAAGGAAACTCCTCTGTTTCATGGTGTTTCCTTCGCATCAAGGAAATAATATAAAATTGGGAAAGGTGTCATGGGACCGTGTATACTAGCCGGCCGGCTATGCCCTAGTCATGGCCGGTCCCACACCTCATGATTCCTTAATATTTTATTATTATTTCCCTAATCTCATGAAAACTCTTTAATCTCATGATATTTCCTTCAAATCATGAAAATTAATAAAAAAATTAGGGAAACTCGTGGGATCGGGCCCTAGCCGGTCCCTCACACCCCTATTATTTTTTTTAAATTATTATTAATTAATAGAGTTATATAATATTATTACATGAAACTAGTTGGAAGCCTAACAAGCTAAGCTCCAACGACATACTACTACATTAATTGAACATGTTGTTGTGCTAACCTACCAGCGAGCCTCATGGGTAAGCTATCCAAGGGAGCCGAAACGGTGGGAGGGGGGCTGATATTGTGTCACAAGGGGGGAAAACTAACACTACCTTCCATGTTAATTCCTGCAATATTACGCCATTGGGGGCTCGAACCTAGGACCTCCTGGAACGCATGAAACTTTGGGAAACGGGGATGACCAGCTGAGCTAGGGCCCGTTTTTATTAATTATTATTATATTTTTTATTTTACTTATTATTTTTTAATTATTAAAGATTATTATTATTGAAAAAGAACAAGTCATACATCGTTTGTTGGCAGTCTAGCTACCAACTGGGCATCAACGCCCTTTTGAATTGCAATGCCTATTGTATGAAATATAAAGTTTCCAGAGTCACAGTTTGCATTTTTTAATTATTATTATTATTATTTTATTTATTAATTATTGGATAAAGAGTATTACATTAACTAGTTGGAAGCCTAACAAGCTAAGCTCCAACAACATACTACTACATTAATTGAACAGGTTGTCGTGCTAACCTACCAGCGAGCCTCATGGGTAACCTATCCAAGGGAGCCGAAGCGGATGGGGTGGATGAGATTGTGTCACAAGGGGGGAAATCTAACTCTACCGTCCATGTTAATTCCTGCAATATTACGTCATTGGGGACTCGAACCTGGGACCTCCTGGAGCGCATTAAACTTTGGGGAACATGGATGACCAGCTGAGCTAGGGGCCTGTTCAATATTATTATTATATATATTTTTTTAATTATTTATACTACTAATTTTCATATAACATTAACTAGTTAGAAGCCTCACAAGCTAAGCTCCAACGACATACTACTACATTAATTGAACAGGTTGTTGTGCTAACCTACCAGGAAGCCTCATGGGTAACCTAGCCAAGGGAGCCGAAACGGCGGGAGGGGGGGCTGAGATTGTGTCACAAGGGGGGCTGAGATTTTTTTTTATATTATTATTATTTTTAAATGAAAGGGGGCCGCACAGGCTTTTATTAAGACGATAAAACGTAAGTATTTTACAAAGATTTGGCCGGGAGACGCGCTACAAGTTGCGCCCCGATACCTTTCCGGATGAAGATACCCAACCTATGAAATAGAAAACTACCTAAATTATTATTGACATCGTGGATAGCCATGCATTTCTTTAATCTTTTCATGCCTAAATTTTTAAATTATTATTATTATTATTGGATAAATATTATTACATGAAACTAGTTGGAAGCCTAACAAGCTAGGCTCCAACGACATACTACTACATTAATTGAACAGGTTATTGTGCTAACCTACCAGCGAGCCTCATGGGTAACCTAGCCAAGGGAGCCGAAACGGAGGGAGGGGGGCTGAGATTGTGTCACAAGGGGGGCAAACCAACACTACCTTCCATGTTAATTCCTGCAATATTACGACATTGGGGACTCGAACCTGGGACCTCCTGGGGCGCATTAAACTTTGGGGAAAGGGGATGACCAGCTGAGCTAGGGGTCCGTTCTTCTTCTTCTTCTTTTTTTTTTTTTTTTTTTTTAATTTCTATGTTTCCTTGATCCCATGAAATTCCTTGATTTCATGATGTTTCCTTCAAATCAAGAAATAATACATAAAATTAGGGTAAACTCACGGGACCAGGCCCTAGCCGGCCGGTTATGCCCAAGCCAGTCCCACACGCCCCTTATTTTATTATTATTATTATTATTATTTATGTTTTCCTCATCTCATGGAAACTCTTTGATTTCGACAAAACTCCTTGTTTTCAACAAACTCTTTGATTTTATGATATTTCCCTAAAATCATGAAAAATATTATAAAATTAGGAAAAATGCAGTGGGACCGGGCTCTTTGGACGGCCGGACATGCCTTGGCCATATCCGGACCCACACTTCATGATTCTTATATTTTTATTATTATTTTCCTTTATCTCATGAAGTTTCCTCAGTTTCAGCAAAAATCCCCGATTTCTTCATATTTTCTCAAATGATTGCTCAAACGCACATCAGAAAATATCAAAATTCTCAGGACTGAGACGCGAACACTTTGATGACATGAGCGTATTACCTTGACCGACCAATGTTGGCTCTTTGGCTTGCAAGAGGCCGGTCCCATATATTTTCATCATTTGACCAAATTTGTTCACATTAGGTTCTAACTCTTCCAAACAATTTGGAACTTCATGGAACGATCGTTATTCGATCCCATGACAACCTAGGAATGGTTTCATGACCCATTGGTTGGTCCCTCATATCTTCATAATTAATTAGGTTTTATCACCTAAGGCTCAGACAAGCATTATATTAATAAATGATTAAACCAACATTTAATCATCCTTTCACCAACTGGTCTTCAAGAGACTTTGGTATATTTTTTGCTCACTTGAGCATCTGGGCACTACATGGTCGATCCATCATCCCATGTAGCCGGTCCCTCCTTTACTCCGTGGTTAATTTTCTGTAAACCATCAATTGATCAAATTAGGGTTTTGGGTCCAAGGTTCATAATTCCAGATTCAAACGCTAATAATTTTACGTTGATCTCATGATCAACATTTAATTAATTATACTCGGTTCAGTTGCCAGTATTCTGATTTAATACTTTAGTTGGTCATGCTACCAATAATTCATCAAACGAGCAACATTTTCTCAGATGAGCAATATTTGCTCAAACCAAGGAATATTGGTTCAACTATCAATATTCAACAAATCATCGAATGAGAAATATTTGCTCACGTTAACTATGATTATTCATACATTATACCTTTGTCTCAATTCGTGAGTCTTAGAACATTTTCAAATCATGTTTGACTCAACAATACAATGACTCATCGTCCCATGAAGTCATGAAGTCAGCAACTGACTAACTAAATACACGTCTGCCTTGCAGAGTCCACAATCATGAGACATCAATCGTGTCACATGGGGGATATTAACTAGGGTTTTGGTCTTGAGGTCTACGACACGTGTGTTCATACACACGATGAGAATGTGAGCAAGTCGTGCAATCAGTTGGAGGAGTTAACAAAGTAGTGGATGGAAAATCAACCAAGTCTCCGTACGTTGAGCAACTGGTTTTAACACGATTTCCACTTCTCCACTCTTTGATTCCATCAACTGTCACACTTCATGGGATCATGGTGTTTACAATTCTAGCAATATAAATAAGTCTCTAAATCATGATTGAAAACATGGAAATCTCACGTCAAACAGATAACAAGAGATTAACAACTCAACATCTGAGAAATTACTCTCAACATAGAAAATTCAATCATTCAGAACTTATCTTATTTCAGAATACACAACACATCTACAATATCGATCACCATTGATCTCACACATTTCTCAGCTTCCCTCCTACAGATCGACCCATCCTCTCTTGTGACCGAATTTACTCTGGAATGACCATTGTATTGGTTTAGGCCGGAGTACTACAGATTGATCTCTCGAATTCAAAGCACTCATTTCTTGCAGTGCATCTGTGTGAGGTTTAACAGTTCGCTCGGTTCAAGGAGTTTCCTCCGCACGATCGTCTCCTTAATTCCGTAAAACCAGCAACTCGTTTTGCCCCATCTACAATGACCTTTTCTAATGGATTATGATTATAATTCCCAAAGTGGTTTACACATAATAAGAGTCAATACAGAAAAATCTGACTCGTTTTGCTACCACATCACTAATAGTGAGTCCGAAATGTAATGACTCGGTGCGGGTTTCAGCACTTCTTATACTATGTGTAGAGATCTCCCGCCCTATCTGAATTCTAAGCAAGAGATGAGAACAAGATCCATGAGAATAACTACATAATAATCTAACAATATCGTGCGCTAATATAAATTTATTTTGTCATAAAGTTGATATTTAAACTTAGGTTACTCTTTGAAAGGTTTCTCCATGTAATTATCTTTGTATCTTATTATACAATATTTGGAGTAACATCGATCATCTTGGACTGCATATTATAAAGTTTATGTCTATATTTATTCAAAAATATTTTTTTTACCTAAATATGATTTATACCTTTCTTGCATAACTTATTTAGGGTCTCATAATCGTATGACAACTTATTGTTGGAGACTAGTGAAACTCACTTTTTTCGCAATTTATTCTATTTTGAGAAATTTCCTATTTCGAAAATCATGAACCTTTATTTTAGTAATTGTCTATCTTAGAAAAGAACTCCTTCTTTTGGAATCCATCTAGATACTTCCTTCTTTGAGTTGATTCTAAAACGTATATAAGTATACTCTTTATTCATTTGTTTTACATTTATCTCTCTAAAAAAATGTATTATGGTACTCAATCTCGTGGAAAGCCTGTCAACAACAAAGTTGAAAACTCTTCATAGGAGAGTACTCTTCTTGATAATGAAGATTCAATCATGGATGCGAAGAAACCAAACTCTATGTATTTTTTTTTCCATATAGAATGAATGTTGAAACATTCTGATTGGTTTTCTGATACAATTACTAGTCTTGTTCAAAACTGTAAGGAATCAAGGACTGATATGGAAAACCTTCGTCATATGCTTACTAATACAGTTGAAACTCAAGCTAACTTTATTGAGTAACAAAGAGTTTTTATTCTAAATCAAAGGAAGCTGATTGATCTTGTATCAAAAATAAAGAGTTTGTTCATTGTATCTCTCGAAAAGTTGTGTGTTTAACTCACAAACACAATCAAGGCACTGCTAAAAGGATCAGTGACTTAGATGATTTCTTGGTTGAAAATTTTAAAGAGCTTATAGAACCCTAATTTTCTATCTAGTTTTATCATTATAAGAACTTGTTTTTACTTTGCTCTAGGATCTATACCTCTTCTAAGTAGTATCATGTTTTTACTTTTGCATTAGATAATTATTTTATTATCATGTTTAGAATTTGTTTAAAGTTCTCTTTTGTGATGATAACAACAATACTTGATATTTATGTATTGATTTCCATAACGAGATTGTAAAATTCTATCATTTTTCTTTTATGATCAATCTCAAGGATATGTTATTAACTCTTTTTTGTTTTGTTAAATCAATTTAAGTTGAAATTTTTGATTGTTTTTTAGCATAAAGTCCTCGTTAATTTTGCTAAAACTCAAAAATTATTTACTTTTAAAGATGTGCCTTGTGTTGTTCTATTTTGAGAATAACATCAAATGGGGGAGAATTCATAATTTCACTTGTACTTAATTGATATATCTTTGTGGGGAGTATGGTTGTGGAATTTAAGAGAGAAAATTACATCTAATCTCTCCATGGTGAAAGTATCTAAGTTTTCTTGTAAAACTTGGTGGGCTCATCATTGTTGTTACGATTGATTCTTCCGTTATTGGGGTAATTCATGTTAATCCCTATTCTCATCAATTTTGTCAACTTTGTAATAAGAAAGGGGAAAAATATTAGTAGTCTACCACTAACGACATATGATTTGAAGCTCATCACTTTTTTCAACCTTGTGATAAAAAGGGTAGAAATATTAGTAGTCTACCATTAACGACATATGATTTTCGAAGAAACGTCGAGGGGGTAATTTAGTTGTTCGTTCATCGACAAATTTAGCACAAAAGAGACAAGTAATAATTCAAAGTGGGAGTTCATATCATAATTTGAAGTAGTATCACTTAATATTTGAAATGGTATGATGTGCTTAAAACGATTATAGATACTACCTATCGAGATAACAACGATACACAGAATTTGTATCATCCTTGCAAACTCTAAGGGGGAGCTTTTGTTATCTCTTGTATTTACTTGAACAAATGCTTGAACGGTGGAAGAACGTTGAAGATTCGAAAATCAAGAAAGTATTATGGAAATTATATCTAAAAAATTCAATATGTATTTTAAGTTTTGTCATTAAAGTTGACAAAAGCGGATATTGTTATAGCAAATACTCGGTTGAACCTATATACCTTGGTATGTCGAGTATTTTGTCATATTTAAAGTGCCAAAACAATTTCTTGACTTAGCCTACTATGTGAGCTTCGATTTGGAATGAATTAGATAGTAGAGTCTTAGTATTTTCCAATTTATTCAAGACGGGCGAAGAATTGAAGACCACGCGAAAACATCAATGTGAAGAAGCTTCATCGAGGTAAGTAACAAAGATTGGTCTTTTCCTATTGAACTCGTTTCCATCTATCTATTAACTATAGCAAAAGTCGAGGACTTTTGTAGTTGATCATAATTCAAAGAAGATCACATCACGGGTTAGCTTATTTCAAAGTATAGTGATGTTTCAATTTCAAACACTTGGTTTTCTAAAACTCGAAACTAACAGGGGGTTAGTGAACTTGGATTAATAGGGAATTATAGAGACATTCCAAGTCTCTTGTTAGTAGATTGAGAGTTTCATAAAATCTCTGAAAGTTTCTGTTATTGGATAGAGACTTTTTAAAAGTCTTTATCATTATCCATTATTCGATTTAGATTTTAAAATCAATGATTTGGGGCTTTCAGGGATTTCTAGAGACTTTAATATTAAAACATACCACAAAAGGCTTAAAAGAAGTCTCTCCAAGATAAGTGATATTTTGAGAGACTTTTTTTTTTCTCTGTCTTTTTCTAATTTTAAGGATTAAAATTCAAACTATTAATAATAAATAACATAACCAAATATTGTTATAATATTATACTCCAAAACCCGTAGGATAGATTCTAACCCGTCGTGTTCATGTTAAGCTTGGGTTAATTTTGATTATCTATTTTCTTAAAATAAAAATTATATTAGAAAAATGCATCAAGGGGTGCAACAAGGTCGCCTTGGTTAGAATACTTGTATGGTCAACTTGCACGGCTGTATGTGGGGGACTCCTATATCTATTCATCTACAGGGGTGTAACAAGGTGACCTTCTGGGGACTTTGTTATTTGTTTTGGTGCTTCATCAGCTTATAGCTAAGACAAATGAGCAGTGCATATTATCCATACAGTCCTGGTATCTTGATGACGGCACTGTTATTAGCGACACCGAAGAAGTGGCAAAGGAACTCACTATTGCCAAAATGGAAGGGCCCGCGTTGGGACTTATATTGAATATTAAGAAAACGAATTTTATTTTGCCTTCTTGTGATGGATGAAGGATAAGTGATGGGATGTTTCCTGTCGAAATCTCAAGACCAGATAAGGGAGTCAAACTATTGGGCAGTTCGGTCAGCCTTGATGATGGTTTTGTGAAGGGCCTTGCCATTAGGACAGCTGAAAAAGTAGTGGATTTGATGCAGGTTTTATCCAAGCTCCACGATCCTCAAAGTGAATTGCTTCTTTTATGAACATGTATGGGTATCTCCAAGCTACTTTTTGGGATTCGTATTTTCCACCCAGACTATATTATGGAAGCAATAGATATTTTTGATATAGGCTTGAGAGAAATGATAGAGGGTAGTGTGGTTTATGGGGGTTCATTCTTTGGAGAGATACAATGGAGGCTATCTACACTACCTATTAGATATGGAGGTCTTGGCCTTTACACTGCTAAGGAGGCATCAAAATATGCTTTTTTAGCTTCGCGCGTGCAATCTTGGGGGTTACATGATCACATACTGAGTAGAAGTGGTGTGGAAGGTAAGGATGACAACTTTAATAAGGTTTTGAAAACATTACAAGCAACTCTTCCTGATTTTGATTTTAACAGCTTCACCAACAAAGATAACGCCCCCTTAAAACACAAAGTACCCTGGAGAGTGCTCTTTCTGGTAAAGTGGTTAAGGATATGGATAGAGTTTACAAGCTATCATAGAGATAGAAAGAGGTTTTTGGTTGTCTGCAAGCAGCGCATTCCCAAGATTTTCATCTCGCAATTCCGATTGAGGGGCTTGGACAGAAGATGTCACCTTTGGAGTACCGTTCTATCCTCAACATGTTAATGCTACCTCGTTATCCATCCAACTCTCGTTTTCCTGCTTGCATCATTATAAGGTAGACCCTGGTTTTAAATATAGACATGATCATGTGAAGGATATCTTGTATGATGTACTATGGAGGGCTGGTATTTCAGCAAAGAAATAAGCGTCCGTGAACTTCCTGACAGACCCAATTGAAGGGAGATCGACCCTAAGACCAGCAAATGTTCTTATTTTTGGGTGGGCTAATGGGAAACACGCATGTGTTCACCTCATTGGGGTATCTCCGTTGGTAGGCATTGGACATGACACCTTTACGGTTGGGCAAGCAGTGCTAAGGGCTGCCTCAGGTAAGATATCGAAGTATGAGAAAGCATGTGTTGACAATGAGCATGCTTTTATCCCCTTTGCTTTTGATACTTTTGGTTATTTGGCTCCAGAGGCGGTTGGACTTCTCAAGAGGGTCCAGAAATTCATGCACAACAATGACATGACCCCCGGTTCGCGAGATTTTGTTTTTAATAGGATAGGTTTTGCAATTCAAAAAGGGCTTGCGGCGCAACTTGTTGCTCGCTTGCCTTCTATGTAACTCTTTAATAGTAGTTTCCTTATAACAAGAACTCGTTTGATATAATTATATTTTCTTACTTAATTATTTGATTGTATATTTTCTTAAATGTTTTTATTTATTTATTTATTTTGGTTTGCCAGTTAAAAAAGATAATAAAAAAATGATGTATGTAACATGAATGTCCCATATATTTTTGTCTTTATGAGTCACCGAGATTCCTTAAAAAACACTTAGAGAGTCTCCCAAAGTCTATGAAGTCACGGAGAGATTTTTAAAATCTCTTGCGCAAAGAGTCTCTTGATATCTCTACAAATCTCAATTGACTAATCCCCTGTAAGGTTGAGAGAAAAGCACAAGAGTTAATGGAAATTTCAAGGCTCGAAAATTCATTCTTAAGTTTGTAATGTTTTATTTTGTAGTATATTACTTATGATTTTCAATCACTTGGTTTCAAAAACTCATGAATTGATAAGCTTATATAACTTAAAGGGATATTTTGACTTTGGGTCAAAGTGACCAAAGTTGTGTTTGGGTCACCAATTTTTTTTAATTAGAGTTTGGGTCATAAGACCGTCATTGACTGCCTTGAATGTTATTAAAATAAATTTTAATTTAATTGATTTATATGCAATTGATTTAAGCCGTTTCTCTTCGTAGAGAACTTTTATCAAACATTAGAGGTGCATGGGATCTCCATCATCACTGTCTCCTGTCAAAATTTTACAACAAACTTTTGCGTCAAACTGTGCCGGACAATCACAAATAAAAAAGAGGTGAAACTATGAGAGGATTACTAAAATGAGTCCGCCATTCTTAAAACTTATCGGTATCAACTCCAATCACAAAAAAAAAAAGGTGAAAATGTGAGAGAATTACTAAAATGAGTGGAATTCATAAAACTTATCAGTACCAACTCCATCTCTAATCTCATAAGCCTCTTTACTTCTTGTTCTCTTCAATCAAGCTGTGAAATGAATCTTTGATGCACCTTTGTGCATATGTTAGAAACTTTCACCAAATCATCACTTTTGTTTTGATTCCTTTGACATTGGTTAAGCTTCCCTTCTTTAGATGTATGATCACCGTAGTGTTGAACTGTAAGACGGATGAGTCCTTATATCCGACTTCACACACAGATGGTATGTGCAGCGTCATACTCTTTTAACAATTCTATCAATGGCTTTTGCATCTTACCTATAAAAACAAAGTTAAATTACATTGAATTGCAGAATGTTGCCGGTCCACAATTTTGCAAAAACTGAAGATACCCTAATTGGCATATATGTACATTCCTTTTCTATGGAGCCCATTCACCCATTCACGTGTGATCTCACAAATACTACTCCTCTCCTCTCCCATGAATGCACGGTCAAAATTAGAGAGAAAAATATGAGACTTATCTTCTTTAGTGAAGGGTAGATTTAATAATTGAATTAATCCTTAGGTTTTATTTGGTCATTTCAGCATTTAACTAACTTTGTTAACTGTCAACGCGGTCAACAACGGTCCTGTGACTCAAACTCTAATAAAAAAGTTTGGTGACCCAAACGCAATTCTGGTCACTTTTCTGTGACCTAAAGTCAAAATATCCCTAACTTAAATATCACTTTTCTGTGACCCATCTTTGAGTTTGCGAACCTAAATAAGGTGACTTCGCAAACCTACTCTAGAGAAATTCTCTTAGAACTTTTGTCTTTTGAGTTTGCGATTCTATACAAGAAAAGCTTCTTCTGATTAATAACGTTGTTTGAGTTCGCGAACCTATATAGGCAAGTTCGCCAACCTATATAAGCGAGATCACATGCATCTGGTGGTAAACCATAACCTAGAATCCTTAGGCTGAGTCTAGTGGGAGAAATGAGTATGATGATGGATACCCAAAACCGTGGTCTAAAACCAAAAAAAGTAAGTTACCGTTCTCTCTGCTCGAAAACAGATAAGGTGGGAGGGGATTTACAAATGGGCAAGGATTCGATCATCGCCAAGCAAAAGATAAAAACGAGGATGAAATACTCGCCTCCTTTTTTTTCGCTTTTATAATAAACAAAATCTAAAAGTGGACCCACTTTATATATTTAAACTATTAAAGTTTATAATAAAGATATTTAAAAATATTAAAACTCTTTAAAAAGGAATATGATATATTTTGGGTGAGGAAAACAATCCTCGCCCTTCCGATTTTCCCTCCCTCACCACTAAACTAAGACCTCCCTCCTACCTGAGGTGGCGCGACTGTATAAATACCTCCTTTCCTCCTCCACTAGACTAAGCCTTAGGGTTACAATGAACTTTTGTTCAGGACTATGTCAGTGCATCAAATTGATAGTTGAGTTTAGATTTACCCGACAAAGCTCTCTAATAAGCTTAATGATAAAGTGTTGTGACATGTGAAAGCGATGTTAAATGTCTTCATCAAAATACACACATTCGTTGTTAAAATAATCTGCACGCATCATTTGTTGATGTCCTTACTCTTGGAATCTCCATATATATCTTTTTGTCAATATTGTTTTTGAATCTGGAGCTCGTGGTATTTGTCTTGTGTATAATTGTATCATGGCGTTGGTCATCGTTCTCTCATCGGCTAAATATTCACCAATTTGTTTCATCTTTTTTTTTGAAGTATGCATTTCATTAATTCAAAATGAGATTACACGTGGAAATGTTATGCCCATAGAGTCTGCTATTACAATAGAACTTACAGGTGGTGGAATTAAATTATCCCATACTGTTGTTGCGAGCTTCCATATGGAGCAACATCTTCCGCTCGATTTTCCAGACCGTCCGCTGCTTGATTTCCTTCTCTGTAGACGTGCCTAATAGTACATTGTTGAATTTGGGTAAAAATGTACTTGATTTCTGCAATATGATTAAAAATATACCAAGGAGCTTCGGTGTCTGAGGTTAAAAATCTCGTTAAGTTCTCCGAGTCCGTTTCAAATTCAACTTTTGGCCATCTTCGTTCCGTCGCCATCCTAGAAGCGATGAGCATGGCCCAAGTTTCCGCTGCAAGTGCAGTGATGATGCCCAATGGTTGTGTTATTGCTAAGATTGTGTCGGCCTCCTCGTTTCGACGTATAATACCTGCTCCCGCTATTCCAGGATATCCCCTTGTTGCTCCGTCAGTGTTAATTTTGATCCAATCTAAGTGGGGTTTCAACCATCCCATGAAGATGGTTGTTGTTGCTATTGTTATTTGTGATGGGTTTGGATAAGGTTGTATCCCATGTAGTACTGGCAGTAGGTGGTTTTGAGCCCAGGTATATTCCTGCTGGAGTTTGATGGCCATCTGCATTATATTCGTCGGATTTGGCGGTTGCTGGCGATAGACTGCGTTGTTCCTAGCGATCCATACTGTCCAAAAGAGGAAGCAAAAAGTTTTGGTTACTGGGACTAGAGATTTTGTTTTGAGGAGTAGGGAGACTGTCGTCTGATGTTGCAGTGAAGTGGGTATGCTATGAGTAGGGTTTTGGATGTTTGTGAGATGAGGTGGAAGGAGGTTCCGAATCAATGATTGTTTTACAATGAAGCAGAATATGACTAGACATTTTAGGACTAGAACTACATTGAGGACATAGGTTGGAGTTGGTGATTTGGATGCGGTTGAGAATGTTTAAGGTTGGTAGACCCTCATTAATTGCTTTCCACAAGAAAAGCTATACTTTTGGGGGACACAGGAGTGTCCAAACGAAGGTAGTTGGTGGGAGAGGTTTTTGATGGGTTTTTGCAGAGTCGTTGATGAGGAAATTATATCCTGATGCCGTCGTATATTTTCCGCTTTTGTTAAAAGGCCAAATGATCTTGTCTGGTTGGTTGTTCCGTGGGATGGGAATGTTGATGATTCGTTAAACTACGGGCAGGGGAAGTAGATTCAGCCTATCATGATTCCAATTCCTTGTTAATGGTTCGATGATGTCATCAACTTATTGTATGGGATAGCATATGGATGGGTTAATGTTGTTATTGAATTGTGGAATCCAGTTTGATTGGATAGGGGTGTTTAATCCGTCTCCAATTTGATGAAAGAGATGATGTTTGAAGGTTGTTATGAGCAAAGCTAGTTGTCTCCATTGTAGGTTGGAGGATGATGGGAGAGGAGGGATGTTGTCGAAAATGGGTGTCTGTTTGAGGTATTTTGCATATATAATGTGGCTAGTACGAAGGTAGGTTTTTCGTGAATATTCCAGATTCGTTTCATGAGAAGTGCTTTATTGTGATCCTTGCTTCTTCTGATGCCTAGTCTACCCTGAGCTTTGGGTATGTATAACTTATCCCTTCCTAGTGGGTAGTGCTTCTTGATGGAAGAGTCATGGCCCCAAAAGAAATTTGTTGTAATACGATCTATTTTTTTGTGGATGTGTGTAGGAAGAGTTTGCGTTTGCATGAGATGATTGGTTGTAGGGGTAAGGGATGACTTTATAAGTGCGAATCTTCCAGCTTGGTTTAAGCATTTGGTCATCCAACATTTTTCCTTGCGAGCTAGGCGTTGAAGGATTGGGGCAAAGATATTGTTGGAAGGTCTTCCATGTTTAAATTGCACTTGTTTTAGTGCATCTAGTTGGTATTGTTCTAGCTTCGGGTGATGGATGATTGTAGATTTTGATGTGTTGTCCCGCCAAATTTCCATAAGCTTGTAGCAGATGTTTGAGGTGATTGGTTCATTCCGGAGTTGCTTTATATGTTATCAATAAGTCATCTGCATACATTAGATGTAGTATTGGCAGGGCCTTTTGGGAAATGTGGAGCCCTTATATCTTATTCTCAAGAATTCCCAAATTTGTGGATAATATTTCTGCGCATATAATAAAAATATAGGATGATAGAGGATCTCCTTTCCTTATTCCCCTAGTTGGGGTGATGTACCCATGTGGAGTTCCATTGATATTAATAGAGTAGGTAACTGTTGATATGCACATCATAATATAATCCACGAAGGGTGAAGGGAAGCCTAAGGTGGTGAAAGCTTGTTTTATGAAACCCCAATCCAAGGCATCATAAGCTTTTTGAATGTATAGCTTTAGGGCTATTTTGGGATCTTTAGTGCGGTTTGAGGTTTTGATATAGTGAAAAAGTTCGGCAGCGATAGCTATGTTGTCGTGAATGGATCTTTGTGGCACAAAGGCACTCTGATACAGGCTTATGAGGAATGGGAGTAGGGGTCTGATACGATTGGTCAGTATCTTTGAGATAATTTTATAAGTGACATTAAATAGTCATATCGACCTAAATTGGGAGGGTTTTGAGGGGTGATAAATCTTCGGGATTAATGTAAGGTTAGTGTGGTTCATGAGAGGGTGGATGCTAAGGGAATTAAAGAAACTTCGAACCATCTCAATCAGTTGTGGTTTGGTTGTTTCCCAGAAAACTTTGAAAAACTTACTGGTATATCCATCCGGTCCTGGGGCACGTTCTGATCCTATAGAGAATAGTGCTTCTTTGATCTCCTCATGGGTCACTTCGGCTGTTAACTGATTACATTGTTGAGGGGTTAACCTTGGTGTTATTGCTTCAAATAGAATTTCATCAATTATTGTATTTGGTGCGGTATACTGATCGGTGAAATGTTGAATCATAAGCTTGATAATTTCTTCCTTATCTGTAATCCAAGTGTTTTGATGATCTTGGAGTTGTTGTATGTTGTTGCATCTTCTATGAATTGTAGCCTTGGTATGGAAGAACGTTGTGTTTCGGTCTCCGGACTGAAGCCATTGTATTCTGGATCTCTGCCGCCAGTAAGTTGCATGGCAATCAAGTAGACTTAGGTGTTCAATTCGGAGTTGCTTTTTTTTGTTGAATCAGTTTTCCAGTTCAGTGCCAGTCTGCGTTGCACATTGATGTTGGGCTGCCTGGATTTTCGCAGTTGATTTTTTAATCAACGTGGGTAGGTGGCCGAAGTTGATCTTGTTCCATTCCGTTAGGGTTTCGCTGGTTGATATGAGTTTGAGCTGGAGGTTTAAATGTGGGTCCGAGTCATGTAGCTTATCCCATGCCGAGTTAACCACTTGATGAAGCTGAGGGTGAGATAACCATAGGTGTTCAAATTTGTAATTTTTACTTCCTTTCCAGTCTAAAACTTTTGTTTGGAGTCAGATAGGAGCATGATCTGATGCTATTCGCAGAAGATGAGTGATTCCAGCATGAAGGTGTTGAATGAAGATTAGCGCAGCGGTGTGCATTTTTCCATTTTATAAGGTAAAAAAAATATTAAATTGAATGAGTTTTCTTGAAATAAAAAATAGATAGAAGTTGTGTATTAATTGTCGACCGATTCACTTATCCTCGCCAAACCTTTTCTCCACCGTGAGAAATTAACTTTGCCCATCCACACGACCAATAGACATTTTTATGCGTTTCCACTTGGTTCCACCTATTTTCCACCTACGGTTTTCCTATTTGCCACCCACCTTAGAATTTTTAAAACAATTTCACTTTTCAATTATATTTTTTCCTATTTACCACATATAAAAAGTCAAATATAATTTGACTATAACTTTAAGTCTATATGTCTTCTTCTTCACTAATTTCCCTTTTCATTACAAACAAACCTATTAGAATTTTGTTTAACCATTATTCTTCATCAAAAATAAAATAAAATCTGATGATATTTTTAATCTTTTATTATTAAAGTCGTGAATAAATGCAATAGACACACTTTAGGATGTAAATTTTCTTCTTTGAAGTTAACCGAAAGCTCTCTGGTTACTTATCCTTGATTTCGTATAATTATCTTGTATTTTTTTATATCTTTTTTGTTGTAGGATGCTTGCATTTTCTATACAATGGAAAGTGGTCTTGCTTTGATGGTAGCGTTCTTAATCAATGTATCAGTCATTTCCGTGAGTGGGGCAGTTTGCACTTCTTCAAATTTGAACAAAGAGGATTAGATGAGCAGGTGACGGTGGTGGGGGAATAAGAGGAGAAGGTGACGGTGGTGGGAGAATAGCTTATTTAGGGTTAGGTTTTTTGTGTTTATAATTTGGGTGGCCTTAAGTTTTTTGGGTTTATAATTTGAATGATCTTAATATTGGGCATAAATAAAAAGTCAAAGAGTGGTATTTTGGATATATTATAAAATACTAGCCCTTAACCCGTGTCGTAACGGCACGGGCCATGATGTTGGTTCATTTTTAATATATCGTATAATTTGTGTCCCGAATACTTATCACCTCCTTATGATTTAATATATGTTTGTCATAAAAATAGTTGGGATTTTCCTTTCTTTTTTTCTTTGTTTTTTCCTTTAATATTTTACCGCCGGAGATTTGCTCAAACGAAAGAAATATAATGTCAACTTCCAGACACTTTTTTATTTAGGTTCATTGCTTATAATGAGATAATGCTCTACATGAACATGAAAGTTTAATTTTTTTTTTGAAATATCTCGTCAGCAACGCTCATCTCAGTGAAATCAACTAATCAATATCGTCCATAAAAGTCTCCACATGCTCCTATTTCGCTCCAGCTGACTCATCTATCATGGTCATGTTGTCGATCCTCCAAATAGGCAGAGAATAGTATTTTTTTTTATGAAGCTTCCGTCGTCAAAAAGACCACATATGGAGGTTCCGTCGCCGGATAAGTTGATGATGAAGATTCTGATGTAGATTCTGTCGTCGTAGACAACCAAGATGAAGGTTTCGTCGTTGGAGAGCATGGATAGCATCACTATTGATCTTAAATCTCAACCCAGTAACCAAGAATCTCCATTAAAGCGAAGATAAACCTCAAAAGAGTAGATAAAACCACCAAAATAATGTAGATAAGTAGAAAACATAATAAAAACCAAACTAATCTACTAACTAACATATGTAGATGATGTCGATCCACCATTTTAGTTAGCCATATTATGTTTTTGACTAACTTTAAACTTGATGTCATCTTCTACTGTGAACTTTATGTGATTTCAGAATCGAAATAATTATACCTCTTTCTTTCGTATTAAGTAATCCGTTGTATATCCCAACAATTCTTCTACAACAATTCCTTTGTTTTGTCGTTTCCGGACCATCAATAGCCATCATTTTCAAACACAATCTGTCTAATTTTTATTGATGTTATGTATTTGCAATGTTCATTTTTATTAAATAAGTAGATTGTGGAAAAACTTTAAAAAAAAGAACATAAGTATTGCATCGGGTCTAAGTTACTATATCCAAAATACTCCGGACACTGCTTTTGGTGCCTTGTTTCCTCAAATTCCTCATTGCATTCTAGACAATACATGCAACACCAATCATTTGCGAAGTGAGCTATTTGCGCAAGTGTGGTCAATGTATCCCATGCCTGTAATAATAATAACAATACGTCAATTTTTTTCAAGGCATCCAGTTGTAAATGGTATGAATCTAATAGATTTGAATTATACCTCAATCTTAGATATCACCTTCTTCTCACATAACATAGAAATTGAGGAAGGACAAATCTTGACCACTCTTTACATAGGCAGAGTTAGCCAAACTATGTTTTGCAATTGTCTTACGTGAAAATTATTATTAATCCATATTTTAGTCATCTCCTATCGAAGCCGATCTAATTAGTCCTATAGAAAGTTAATCTTAAGTTTTTGACCTTATCTCTTGACAAAATTATTGAAGTATTCTCAGTCATGTTCTTCTTTGTGTGTTCTACCCATTTGTGTCTACTCTACCTTCTAACCCAGTGAATGAAACCTATACATATTGATCCGTAATTTGATATTGTTGATTTGTCATCAAGAGGTCGCATGATTTGAGAATGTAAAATATAAAAAATATTCTATAAACATCGGAGGCGAAATTTAGATTTATGATTTAGAGTTTTTTATGATGATTTTGATGAACAAACATAATTTTCAAACAAATATTTTAGAATGCAAATACATTTTCCCGGTCAATAAGGTTTTATATCGGGAATTGAGTGAAGGTTGTTGTCTTTGTAGGTAGTTGTCGCGAAACAACTCGACATTGATGGTCTTTCAGGAAAAAGAATGTAATAGTACTTGACAGAGCGGTAATGTTCTCTTACGCGGGTACACCAATTGCCTTTATATAATACGGGTGATCGAACAGTCATGATAATATTGTCTTATACGTTTTGGTATCATCCTCGAAATATTTGGTTTTTGTCCTTATCAATCGTGCTAAAAACAACCAATTACATCTTTCACAATACAATGTTGCATGTTTTGTGAAGATTATTTTTTTATTTGGTCAATAAAACTCACGAAATATTTGATTATTTTTTTATTTGCCCAGCTTGTTGCCAGGCTACCCACCAACTTTTTGTAATCTGACCTTCAAAGGCTTTTTATATATGTTTGGAGGCTAAGAAAAAACTATTATTGTACACTACTATTACCAACTCCCACCACCATAAAACCCATCCACCGCCACTATTTATTTCACCAATAGTAATGTTACCGCCTCCACCATTCACAAACACCCGTCACCGCTTATACTAACCCTACTTCCACTACCACCATTAGAATTAATATAGTTTTTAGTAAAATTATTTATTAATAAAATTATGTATTTATGTTAGATTATTAAAGGGACATTTATAATAGAAATTTAATTAATCATTCTGAACAATCAATGAGACACTAATTAATAAAACGTTTAAAAATGGTTAAGTTGAACAAACCCCAGCGGTAAATTTATCTTTGCCAAGGACAAATCATGACCACTCTTTACATAAACAAATCGTTAATAAATAATTTCATATGTTCTGATCTTGATTCGTTTCGATCGTTTAGTTATTACATAACATGGAAATTGATTGCACCATTTTTTTTTTAAATGGACATGTGTTTTATCGAGTTTATTTTAACATTAGAATGATCAACTACGTTTTATACTTTATAATATAACGTTACACATTTTGTGGCGTTAAGAAATTAGCATAATATGTTTTTGTTCACCAATACCCGCCACCACCATAAAACCATATGAATCCACTTTTTTTATTCACTGCCACCTAGTGGCGGAGCCAAGGGTTGACTAACGTGGCTCTAACCCCTTAAATTTTTAATAACTACATAAAAAAATTAGTTTATTTTATAAATAGTACTTTGTCCATATATATTTATGGTTTCGTCTACCAAAGTTTACATGTTTCTTTAAAAAAAAAAAATAGGCCTCCTCAATGTCAATTTTTGACTCCACCATTACTGCCGCCCATCCCATTTATGTTGTTGGACGCAATTCTAATTTTCAATCACAAATGTCATTATGAGGTTTAGATTGAACAAAAATTTGTCAATTGATTAGTTTCATTAATTTTTTTCCGTGTATATATATATTTTGTATTGCAATCAATTTTATTTTAATATTAAAAAATCATGATTTATACGATATAGTACCAAAGATAACAGGGGTACCATTTGGGTGATCCAACTACTATCATGAAAATATTGTCTAGTATGATATCATCCCTGAAATATATGATACCTTCCTTTATCAAAAGTGTTAAAAACAACCAACCACATCTTCCACACTATGATGTTATCGATGCTGTAACGACAACATAAAATTAATATTGTCCATCACAACATAAAATTAATATTGTCCATCACTATTCAAAAGAACAAAAATAAATATAATTGTGTATTCACCGTGGAGACACTACTTCTTCCACCACAAACCAAGGGCGAGGGCCGATTTTGAGGAGAGAGGGAGGGAAAAAATCTGTCAATGTACGATCCATACTAGATACATGTGAAAAATGGACTTTATATCCCATTTTATGATAAAAGAACAAAAATAAATAGTATAATTGCCAAGAAGGCAATCTTGCATATCCCTTTCTCCCGAACCACTCAACTAATCTTTCTACCTTCTACCTCTTAACCACCACTAATCTTTCGGCCTTTTCTACTACTCATTTTCGCAGAAAATGTCTATTGATATTATTTATCAAAATTACTTATTAATAGAAATAAATATTATAATTAATTAAGAAAACATTTATAATTAAAAAATGATTAGTCATTTATTATGAGCAATTAGTGAAACACTAATTAATAGACCAATTATGGTATTTAAGTTGAACAAACCACCACTGTTGATTTATCTTTTCTATCAATTCCAACCAAGGTGGAACAATGGTTAGAGGTACTCTTATGACACAATAGGTCATGAGTTCGAACCTCCCCGTTATAATTTTTGAAATTCCATATCTTGACTTGAGTATTCATTTTTCATTCATAATCATAATATTAGAATTAACACCACGTGTGCGACTTGTAGGGTGTGTCATGGAAACCCACAGCCTTTGATTTATCTTTCCCACGGACAAATCTTGACCACCACTAACAAAGGCAAACTTAGCCTAGCTTTGTTTTGTATTCTTAATATGAGTGGTAAATAAGATAAATAAGGGTGGAAATTAAGATGAGTGGCAAATAGGTGGAACCTTCCACTTTTCGAAGGACTTTAGCGGATAGTATCTGATTTATCCTCCATTTCTAATCGGTTAATCAAGGATAAACTAATACCTGAAGGGGATAATAACAAATTGTAATCTCTTTGAACTCCGAAGATATTTTATTACATCAACAGAGGAGTTCCCTCTTTCACTTCCTCTAAACCCCTACCTCCTTCCTCTTCATAAACCTCAAGAACATACAGCAACAAAATCCCCCATAATCTACACTGACTCTCAAGCTCAAGAACTCTTTAATGGCAGATAAACTGGCTCTTCCACTTCTGTTACCAGGTCCACCACCAGCCAAACCCATTTTCCAAGACCAGTGCCAACCCAATCCAACTACTACTTCTGCTTCTCCATTTACACCTCTTCTTCAAGAAATTCTTCTCCAAAATCCAAATTCCACCAAAACCCCTAATTTGAAAAACCCTTATTCAAATAATCTTTCTTCTCCGCCTTCTCCTTACTTGCTCAGAAAAAGAACCCGTCTTGGTAAATCAGGTGACCGGAATAGAGGAAAACCATGGGCATCTGAGCAATTATCTGTTAAAGGTCAGCAAATTCTTGAGACTCTAATTAGTACTGAAAGCAATGATGTCACTGAAATTCTTGATACTTATCATTATGAAAAGGATGAGAAATTTCATTTAGAATCTTTATCTTTTGATTTATTAAGTATAATTAAAGCTCTAGGGTTTCATAAGAAATGTGAATTGGCTTTGGGTGTTTTTGAATGGATGAGGAATCATAAAGATTCTGAATTCTTATTGAAAGGTTCAGTTGTGGCTGTTATTATTCGAATTCTTGGTAGAGAAGGTATGGTTACTAAAGCTGCTTCTTTGCTTCTAAGTTTGAGTAAACAGGGTGTTACAATCGATGTTTATGCATATACTTCTATGATAACTAGTTGTTCGAACAACGGGAGATATAGAGAGGCTGTATCTGTTTTTAAGAAAATGGAAGAAGAAGGTTGTGAACCTACTTTAATAACATATAATGTCATTCTTAATGTGTATGGAAAGATGGGTGTTCCGTGGAGTAAGATTATGGATGTTGTTGATGGAATGAAGAAGCAGGGTGTGTTTCCGGATTCATATACGTATAATACTCTTATAAGCTGTTGTAGACGTGGGGCTTTATACGAAGAAGCTGTGGCTGTGTTCGAAGAGATGAAGTTGGCTGGTTTTACTCCCGATAAGGTTACTTATAACACACTTTTAGATGTGTTTGGGAAGTCTAGAAGACCTACGGAAGCTATGGAGGTTCTGCGAGAGATGGAGGTGAACGGGTTTTCTCCTTCCATTGTGACATATAATGCGTTGATTTCAGCATATGCTAAAGATGGTCTCTTGGATGAGGCGTTGGAGCTTAAATCGCTAATGGTGGAAAAGGGGATTGGACCTGATGTGTTTACTTACACCACTTTGTTGTCGGGATTTGAAAGAGCTGGGAAGGATGAGTATGCAGTGAGAGTTTTTGACGAAATGAAAAGAGATGGTTGCAAACCAAACATCTGTACATTCAATGCCCTCATCAAAATGCATGGGAAACGCGGAAAATTTACTGAGATGATGAAGGTATTTGAAGAAATCTGGGCTTGCAATTGCACCCCAGATATTGTTACTTGGAATACATTATTGGCTGTTTTTGGTCAAAACGGTATGGATACAGAGGTTTCTGGAGTTTTCAAGGAAATGAAGCGGGCGGGATTTGTACCTGAGAGGGATACGTTCAATACTTTGATCAGTGCTTATAGTCGGTGTTCTTCGTTTGACCAAGCCATGTCTGTTTACAAGATGATGCTGTCTGCAGGGGTCACTCCCGACCTTACCACATATAATACTGTTTTGTCTGCATTGGCTCGTGGAGGACTTTGGGAACAATCTGAGAAAATACTTGCTGAAATGAAAGATGGTGATTGCTGTAAACCAAATGAACTCACTTACTGCTCTTTGCTACATGCCTATGCCAACGGTAAGGAGATTGAACGGATGCGTGCTCTTGCAGAAGAGATATATTCTGGTGTAATTGAATCCAACGCTGTGCTCTTGAAAACCCTCATTTTGGTTAGCAGTAAGAGTAATCTTCTATCAGAAATGGAACGAGCTTTCACAGAGTTGAGAAGAAAAGGATTTTCACTGGACATATCTACTCTGAATGCCATGTTCTCCATCTATGGCAGAAGGCATATGGTTGCAAAAGCAAATGAAGTTTTGAATCACATGATGGAGAGTGGGTTCACACCTAGCATAACAACGTACAATAGCTTGATGGATATATATTGCCGATCAGGAAACCCTGAAAGAGCAGAAGACGTTCTCAAGGAAATAAAAGCAAAAGAGTTAGTCCCGGATCTAGTTTCTTACAATATTCTTATATTTGGGTACGCCAGGAAAGGTAGAATGCAGGATGCGTCCCGGATATTATTGGAACTGACAAACTCAGGTCTAAGTCCTGATTTAATCACTTACAACTCCTTTGTTTCATGTTATGCTGCTCACTCAATGTTTGCAGAGGCCATCGATGTTATCCAGTATATGATCAAACATGGTCGTAGACCAAACCAAACAACTTATAACTCCATCATTGATTGGTATTGTAAGCTTGGCAGAAAAGATGAAGCTACCACTTTTGTTACTAACCTTCGCAAGCTTGATCCTCATGTTGTCAGTGGCGAAGAATCTCGATTATCTGCGCGTATAAAAGCAAAACAGTTACAGAAGACAGGGGCTTAATATCTGTTCCAGTTGGACCATCTGTAACACAAGGAGCTGGTGCACCAGTGTTTCAGGCAATGAGATGTATAGTTGGTTGATTGGTTTATGAGTCGGAGAACAAGTTTCGGGAAAGTCAAACCCAAGTAGGGATCAAATCTATATTCCATGTGCTGTCTCTGAGACTATTGGCGGAAGATGAAGCATTGAGTTGAGTTCTTCCTGTTCTCTGTCATTCATAGTTTTTGTAGTTACTGGTATTCTGTTGTGCTATATATACTGTATTACTTTACCTCATGACAAATTTGTATACTACTTTTGGGAGAGGCAACCAAAGTAGTGCCGCGGTATGGCAGCTGATTATACTGAAAAATTTGGTTGTCCAAGACATTTATTGTGTTCATGTGGGAGCCTTCTCTGTATAAACCACGGTTCGTTAAACTTCTTAGTTTGTCTTGCGTATGTTGCTGCATTTGATATTTTGATTCAATAAGAGCAAGTCTTATGGTGGAATCCAACCTATTCCAAAGGTGGAAAATCCATGGAATGTCAAGTCCAATGGCTTCCAAGTTGGGGTTTTTCACAGAAAATCCAAGCAGGGTTCCATGATTTGGTGGAATGGCCGGTGCAATCCATGTAAACGCAAATAAGAATAGTGTTTCTACTGTAGATTTAGCTCTATTAAGAATATCGTTTTTTTTTATCCGTAGATTTAAACTGAGTTGTTGAGAATCTGACGGCTGAGAAAAAAAACTGAATTAAGAATATCGTTTCTACTGTAGATTTAGCTCTATTAAAAAGTTTTTTTTTTAACCCGTAGATTTAGACTGAGTTGTTGAGAATCTAACGGCTGAGAAAAAAACTCTATTAAGAATAGCTTTTCTAGTATAGATTTAGCTCCATTAAGAATATCGTTTTTCTAGCGCTATTAAGAATGGCGTAAAACACTATTCTTAATAGCGTTTATACTATTCCACCATTACACTTGCGCTTCTATCCACAGTTCCAAGTGCTGAGGTGGCGTGGAAGATGGAAGATTGATGGATTCCATCATAAGACTTGCTCTAACAAGTATCCAAGAATCCAAGATCAATGTTTCACTTGCCAGAAAAACACTTAACAAGATAGATGGAGAAGTACAAATTCTTGTACAGATCCTTGTGCTGACCACTGACAAAATTGATCTCGTTTACTTTGTGATATGGGAAGTTCATGGGTTAGACCCAAATATCAGAAGTGTAGTCACCACCACTATGGAGTTAGCAATCCAAGTCTTAGTTGAATTGGTTTCAATTGGTCACTACATTTAACTCCAGAAGAATAAACCAAAATCTTTTAATTTACCATAGTCTCGCATCCCCTAATTTATTTGTTCTTAAAATGTTGCTGCCAGTAGGAATTTCTGTTCAATTTGAACAACCATTTTGAAATACTAGAGTAAATACGTTGTTAACTTGGAAAGTGAGTTTCAACATGAATCTGGGTGAGTTACAGCATGAGCTTCTTGTATCTCACTCACTTGCTTAGTGAGCTTCTTCCCTCTCTGTAGTTTTTTTTGTTGTTGTTTAACAAAACAAAAATGCAACATGAATCTGAGCGAAATGGCTAATTTTGGGCCTTGTTGGAAAATGAGTTTCAACTTTCAAGTTTCAACATGAATCTGGGCAAAATGGCTAATTTTGGGCCTTGGATCCATTTGTGTCCCAATCAAATTTTTGAGGCAGCTGACATATTTCTCTTTTTTGATAGGGGCAAAAACCGTCATAAAAATCTCCTAAAAGCAACGGAGTTTGAAGCAAAAACTTAAAAACATATAACCTAGACTACCAACTAACTATGAAAACAAGGAAAAAGAGGGAAATATGCTCAAATAGACCGGATCATCTGAAGTGTTAATGGTGATGAAGGATTTTTTTCGTTTGTAGGGAAGGAGCTAGAGTGGAGATATATTAGTTTCAAAACCCATAAATATGCCACTTGATGTTTCTCAGCAGACATATTTCACGTTCTATTTTATACCAAATCGACATATTTATGTTCAATTGCAAGGTAGATATTTGGTCGTGATATTTCTAAGCCACGAGATGTTTTTGTTGGATGGCATTGCTAATTTTTGGGGTTATTAGACAATTGTTGGTTCACAAAGTTAATTATGGGTGATTGAGCATATGTTGGGAATATGATTTGCGCTACTTTGAAAAGTGGTTTGTGATTAAACCATTTATCCACAATCTATTTTTTAACTACTGGGTGTTATTGTGGGTTGGCCAAATGTCGGGTTTACCCTTGAATTTCTAATATTCTATTTTTATCCATTCTATTTGAAACAAGTTAGACTTGAGATATGTTTGATTATAATAAACCATGTCATAGATTTACTTTTTGATTGAGACAGATCCAGCAATGCTACACACCCCGCGGAAAACTCCGGGAGGGACACCGTGAACCCTTTAAATTTATCCAGAATGCCATGGGATGGTGGGGATCATTTCAAAATTTTCAAGCCGTCAGATTCCCCCACTGAATTTTCTGCGGGATTACACTCGGTCAACGTAGAATTATTTAAATCAAACTAGTAGACTTCGTACGAAATTAAGTTTTTGTTTATTTGTATGATTGGGAAATAAATGATGTAGTATCCTTTACCAAGAAATTGAATAAATTTGGGTTTATCAAGATAAAATATCAAAAATGTCAAGAACATCTCAATCAAGTTTTTATTTTATTTTCTTTTATTTTTATCGTTAAGAACATGACGAACACGATCAATCGTTCATAGTTTAATCTAAATTAGTAGATTTGGAGCATTTGGTTAAACAAATTATGCATGTCTGCTTCACTACTAATTAACAATGCTTTTACGTATTTTGTAACTTTTACTAATAAAAACAAAACCATCACTGAATAATTTAGGAACACATACACCATTTTCAAATTGTTCGGTCATTTGTTTTACGGAGTTATTTGAATCTAAATTAAACTTCAAAAATCACAGAACTAGATTTGGTCGTGAAAAAACAAATATATCACAATTTAAAAGACCTCGTATATAAATAAAAATGCAATTTAGAAGAGAGACTTGGAAGAACTTATGGGAATTTCTAAGTTACTTGCTAGAACTCAAACATAAATCATCACCATTTTTCAGAAAAGCTAAGAGTTAGATGCACGCATACCTCCCTTTTGTTTCATGAAGTGCTCAACATGGAAGTATTACTCCAAGAGAATCTCAATTACAACCTCCTAAAAGTTACATGTATCTTATGATTCACAAATAAATGGATTAAAATGTCAAAATTCAAAGTAATTCTTATGAAGCACGTTCATCTCTACAAGGCAAAGTCTTTACGGATCTACTAAATGCCTATAACCCCATACCAAAAATTTCTTATAAGAACACTTCTCCTTAGAACTAAAATAATAGTTAGTTAAAAATCTCTGCAACTCTTTTAAATATCCACAATGTGGTAATAAATTAACCAAAACACCATTTAAACCCAAATTCACAATTTCAAGTACTATTCACAAAGAAGTCACAACAACCCACATCAAATAGCTAAATTAAGTCAGAAATAGAAAAAAGAACTATATCACTTAGCACAATATCATAATTAAATATCACAATGTTCAGCAGAACACAATGTCAAATCTAATTTAAGGAAAAACAAATCCATAAACTGTCAGGCAAAAAAAATAAAACACAAAGACAGATGATTAGCTTTCTTGAAAAATTTTCCAAGCGAAGATCGAGAGAATCAATACCATATGATGCCTGAAGAATTTTCAAGCAACAAGGAATTTATGGAAAAGTTTTATGATTTTCAAGGTTCTACGAAGTTCAAGAGTTCATCATCAACAGTTGAAAAGCGTTAGAGCATTGCTCGGTTGAACCCGCTGAGCGTTGATGTTAAAGCATAGCTCGGTTGAACCCACCAAGCGTTGGTATTGTCAAATTTGGTTGTCATATTTTAGTATCAAAACTCATCTATAGTTGCTTGATTAAATACTAGAGTCAACTTCGTTTAGGTTAGTCTAGGAATGTTGAGACATACAAGTATTACTCCGAAGACCTGAAGAATGAGAAGAAGTAACGACGACATCGTCCTTCCACTTGAGGTTAGTAATATTGACTTGAACTTGTTTCCATTCCTAAGGTATATTTCAAGTCGTGCTATATTGAAAACATAACATGCAAAGCTTGTATATACATAATACTCTAGTGGATAGACTTGATCATAATAGTATGGTCATAGTATTAGGGAATTACATTACGAAGTATAACGCTTATCTTTTGAACTTCGTAGATATGACATCGACATAATCTTGTATACAATTTTATGATTATGTATATGGGTTTATGGTGAATATTTCATCATAGGAAACGATGTTTTACATTTTTTTAAAGGAAGTAGGTTCGTGAACTTGTTTCATGAATTGAAAGGGAAATCAATAAGTATATTGGTCCGGCTATTCATTGCATATTCTTTGGATGACCAATATGTGTGAGTTGGTAGAACCGATCTTAAATCAGGTTATGTATCTTGGTGTAATTGATCACAATACCTAGACTTATGATTTGATATGATCGGTTATGGTAATTGGTGTAACTGATCCTAAGTAATCACCATGGGATGGTATGATCGATCCTTATAACTGGTGTGACCGATTCAGGTAATTAGTATGATCGATCCTAAGAGGTTGTGTGGCTGATTTCTGTAATTGGTATGACCGATCACCGATCCATGTGATTGGTATAACCGATCCAAACCCATGTAGGTGACTTGGTAAGACCGATCATAACTAACCATTATGACTTGGTATGACTGATCACATAGTAGTCTTGGAATTTTGGTAGAACCAATTCTAAACTTGTTTATAAGTGTGGTAAAACCGATTCCAAGATGCAAATCCTTTTTTTCCATGAATTGCATATTTTCTTCATGAACTTATGTAGTTTCGGAATTAGGATTTGTTGTGTAAAGATGTCAACATACTTTGAACATGAGCATTAACTCTTATCATTTATTGTTCAAATATATTCCTTGGTACTCAAGGTGATCCCGTACCGAAATAAATCGACAATATTTTAATTAAGGTTTTTGGTTTTATATGCTTTAATTACTAGAAATTAATGCAAACCTCTAGAGAATTAAAATTAGTAATGTGCATTTACTAATTGGAGATTTTCTATGAGAGATTTCAGAAAACATTTGACAACATTTATTAGAATTAGGAAAACCGAATTTGGGCATTCAATGCATATCTTAAGAATATTTTTTATTTTGGAAATTCCTTGGTGCCCATACAACCTATTGGTCTATAAATATCTAACTTTGCATTTCTAGCAAACTATCTTAAGATCCAGGAAAACTTCATTTCTTGTTGTTTCTGGTGGAGCCGTCTATTTGGAGAGGAAAATATCATAATTAGGTGAAATCTCTTACGACCGCTCCGTCAAAGACTTCTGTGGGATCGAGAGGCTCTATGAGTACCATTGGAGGGAAACTAGATAGTTGCAGTGTTATTAGTTTTCGATTATTGATTTGATTGACTAATGGTTGTTGAAACTTTTATTGCACCTAGTTTGTTTATTCTTGGGAATCTTCTCTTCTGATATAAGATTCACTAGATCAAAGTATCGACGAGATGTTTATAACCATCTTCGGATCTAAAGACATATTGTGATAATCCATTTTAACAGACTTCGTACTGTGCGTTATTGATCATACGAGGATTCAAGTGTTGTTTTGCATGTTTTGAAAGCAATAGAAGATTTGAAGACGAAGAAAAAGTCTTGTTAGTTTTCGTATCTTGTGGATTTAGTGCACAAACCTTGATCGGCTGGGATCCAACTAGAATCTGTTTATCTTTGATAGATATAATTGATTAGTTGCGTGAGATCGTCATCGCTTTATAGTTTTTCTTTGAGATATATATTGATTGAGTGCGAACATAAACTTGATTATTTCGGTAGTCATTGGATAGATTGATCTAACAAAACAAAGGAGTTTATTATATTAAAAATAAGAGCATCTGTCAACAAACAGATTCTTCCTTTGCTGTTTGGAATATGATCCAAATGACTTATTATTCACGTGCGTGACTGTAGAAGTCAAAGGCGCAGGGATACTGAGGGAACTAAGTATATAGGGGTAGTCTGCTTGATCTCAACTATACAAAGTTGGTATTAGATTTTGTATAACGACTTAATTCCGTGAGTATTCAAAATTGGACTGAATCCCGGGGTTTTTCTACATTTGTGGTTTCCTCGTTAACAAAATCTTGCTGTGTCTTTTACAATTATTATTTTTCCGCATTATAATTGTTATTATAATTAAGTAAAATACACATGTATGTTAACTCCGTAATACTTGATATTGATCCTATATAATTTCGATTATTACCGAACCCATTATCAATTATACACTTTGTTGTTGTATCGTCTCGATCTTGTATCCATAGTCAATCACACTAGTGATCTTGTTGTTATATTGTCTCGATCTCGTATCCATAGACGATCACACAAAGTGTAAACCGAATATGTTGTATTGTATCGACTCTGTCTATAGACGATCACATTCGGTAGAGGACTTATAGGTTGATAGATAAAATATTGTGGTGTATTTGGGTACCCTCGTCTTTTCAGTTGGTATGTCAAGATTGGTTGTCATATTTTAGTTTCAAAACTCAAGGTCACTAGAGTCAACTTCGTTAGGTTAGACTAGGAAGTCTAGAAATGTTGAGACAAACAAGTATTACTTTGAAGACCTGGGGAATCCGAAGACGTATCGACATCAACAAACACATCATCCTTCTGCTCGATGTGATTAATACAAAACTTAACTTGTTTCCATTTCTATCTACTTTAATTTCAAGTCATTTAGATTGAAAACACGACATGTGAAATTATATATATATGAAACTCTAGAATTAGAGACTTGATCATCATTGTGATCAAATTGTCAAGGAAGAATATAAAAAGTTGTGTATACTAAATTACAAAGTATAACGCTTATCTTTTGAACTTCGTAATTGCGACATAGACACTATCTTTGTAACTTGTTACTAGATTGTGCATTGAGCTTAGGATTCATTATATACCTAGAAAAATGTGTTTAATTACATGAGTTTAAGGAATTAGACTTGTGTAACCTGTTTCGTAGTTGAAAAGAATCAATGGGATTGGTGGTATGGTTCCTATTGACGATCTATAGTAGGAATAATACCTACCTATTGGGGATCCATAGCAGGACCAATCCCTATAGGGGATTGTTTATGGGTAAAATCTATTTCTGCTGGTTTTGGTAATTTTGGGTGTGTAGATGAGAAATGAATCTAAACCCTAAACAAATGCACAACACGGGAGTGCTTTTGA